>CM076575.1:1452982215-1454187420 GCA_034641835.2 Pinus albicaulis
CCCGTGATACACCAAACACAAGATTCGGGGATACTACCTGCACGTACGGAAAGTCCTTGGTCGATTTCTATTTCATTATTGAAACCAAGGTGTATATTGCAGTTCACAGATATTTGGTACACCCTTTGTGCCTAGTTTTTTCCTGAGCAGTCATTTGGTCTTTTCTGACTCCCTAAACTTAAAAAGACCGTCAAGCGCTTGTCCTTTCACGCTTGTGTCAACTCTGAAAGAGATAGAGTCATCTTTTTATCGTTTCTCGACTCTTAAAACATGAAACGGTAAGATTTCTTACTTTCCAATGTGGTAAAATTAATCGCTCACGATTACACACCTGTTTAGACATTGCTTGTTGACCGTTTGATCATGTGTCTTAACTCGTTTTCAGCCCGTGTGTGTGTTTGCTCTTTTCTTCTAGTCTTTTTGCCACAATGGCGGAACCTTTGGTTTCGTCTACTGGTATTCCTTACACGGACGATTCTTCAGAAGCTTCTCAACCTTCTGTTGAACCACAGCAGCCTGTTGTTTCCAAGTTTCCTAATGGGGGACCGGTTCTCGCCGAGCAACCCTTTGGAGGACCAGTTGAGTTCAATTGGCCCTTTTCGGACCCTGTGTCTGAATTGAGATTAGGAGCTGATTTCCTTTCTCTTACATCGGGTTCACCATTTGTTGCTGCTGTTTTTCCTCCTAGTCCTCGCCGTCTTTTGCGTGATTTAACGGTAGGATCAACCATGAGTGATTTTGGTGAGGAAATTCCTGGTGAAGACTATCAGCGCATCCTGCGTAGATTGTTTGAGGGAGACGACTCTGAGCTGGCTACCATGTCGTCAGCCAGTCCTTCTTTACCACAGGGATACAGATCTTTGGGTCAGATTATTTCAGCTGCAACCTCTATGGGAATATCATCTCCTGCTTCGAGGCCAGCTGTCACTACACCCGGGGTGTCCCCTTTGACGCCCGTCACTTCTGTTCCCGTTCGGCCCACTGTTTGTGTGGTTGCCTCTTCTTCTGTTGTCTCAGCATCTGCTACCAGGGCTAGGCGAACTCCTGAAGATGTTTATCTAGCTACTGCTATACTGGAGAATATCTCTCCGGAGGAGTATCGGTTGTCTTTGCAACAGCCGAACGCCGAAGCTGGACAGTTTCCCCAAGATCCTTACAGATCTTTCTTTTCGCACTATGCACAGGATGGCACTCCCGTGTATGCTTTCCCAGGTCAGTATGACGAGCACGGGGAGGTTTTGTGCCTTCCTGCTCCTGAGGCTTATCTGTATGCTCAAGGTTTACCGTACAACCAGGCTTATAACCCGCAGGGATAGCCCTTCCAAGGCCAACTTGCGGGCCAACCTGGCTATCTGTATGACCCACAGGGACAGCCCATCCAAGGCTACCCTGCGAGCTAGCAAGGGCCATTGTACAATCCGCAAGGACCATATTATAGCCCTTCTGGTCAACCTGCTCAGCCTCAGCCAGGGTATCAACCAGGACCGGCCTATGCCCCTGGGGGGCAAATCCAGCCCTCTTTACCATTGCAACCGCAGTATCCTGTTGTTTCTAACGTTGCATATCAGCCATGACCATCCTATGGTTCTACTTCAGGTCAAACTGGTTTCCAGCAAGCACCTGGTCCTGTTCCACCTCCAAGCCAGCCGGCCCATCCGGTACAACCTGGGGCTCACTTACAACCAGGTCAACCTGCGCAACCAGCGCTGCCTGTTTATCCGGTCCAGCCTGGTCATTCAGGCCAGCCCTCTCAGTCAGGCCAACCTGTTCATTCAGGGAAGCCCTCTCATTCTGTTCACTCTGCTCAACAGCCTGTTCATTCAATGCCGCAGCCAAATCAACAGCTGCGCCCTACGTACCAGGCTCCGCAGGGTTCCACTTATCAGCAGCCTACTCATCCTCAGAGTAGTTATCATCCTCATGGTTAGTCTCAACCAAACTATAACCACCCTAGAGGCTCTCAGTATTATCCTCCTCCACCCGGTTCTACCTACGCTCAGCAGCCAAATCCAAACGCTGCTTATACGGGGCAGACGCCTAATCATGGCCCAAACCCTGGTTATCAAGCCCCGCACTATGGTTACTAGAATCCAAATCAGTCTGGTTATACGAACTATGCCCCCTACGGTCAGAATCCTATGGAACAGAACTCATGGGGGCAGGAATATTCACAACCATCGTGGAGCATGGGTACCGGACCTCATCCTGGGACTGGCATGGTAGTTAACCCTCCATTGCCGTTCCTGGCTACCTTGGAACTGCCGGACGTTTCAAAGTTGACCAATGATCTGATTTCACATAATCCATATTGGCCTCCGGTTCCCACCAAGATACCAGGTGATTGTCCCAAGTTTGAGGGCAAAGCTGGTGAAGACCCCCAGGCGCATGTGATGACGTATCACCTCTGGTGTTCGTCTAACTCTTGGGTCGACGATTCGATCCGTTTGCGTCTTTTCCAGCGTACTTTAACAGGAGCTGCTGCTAAGTGGTACATAGAGCTATCCCGTGGTATTTTTCAGGATTTCAACTCTTTAGCCATGGCTTTCCTCACGCACTTCCAGTTACCGGTCCGGTATGAGGCCGGGACGCACCTCCTGACTTCCCTGAAGCAGGACAAGGCCACTCACATCTCAGATCACATTCATGAGTGGCGGCGCCGTCGTCGACTGATCAAGTTTCACATACCTGATCATATTTTGACTCACTGGTTCACCACCTCCTTTATGAACAAAATCGCTCAAGATATCGCGATGGGAGCGTGTGTGACGGAGGAACAGGCTATCGCGCGTGCCCAGTACTTGGATCTTGTCTATTCACAATCTGGCACGCTGTATGACATCTTGACTGATGCTCCACGGCCCGGAACCACTAAGACTCCGCCTACCCCTACGGTGGATGGTGTCATTGGTTCTGTTTCTCAAAATTCGAAGAAGTCTTCGAATGGGAAGCAGAAGGCTAATTCTTCCAATAATACCTCTACTAATTCCCCTTCATCTGATTTTGGTAAAACCGCGGAGGTGAATGTCGTTCAGGCCAATCCTACGGACAAATCCTCCAAGGGGAAGAAGAAGGGCAAAGGAAAATCAAAATCTGATGCCCCAAAACCAGAATCTAAATCTCGAACTGACAATGGCTCCCAACGTAAGCCGAAATTCCCTTGCCTCATCTGTGAAGGTGACCATTACACTAAGGATTGTCCACGACGGTCCGAAGTCAGTAAACTTCTTAAAGGCTCAAAAGGGACTCCGGCTGTTTTAAAAGAGCCATTTCCATCTCAGCAGACCCAGATGGTCGAACAGGCGTCACCATCTGCACCATTTGGGTCTCAGGTTTTCATGATGAAGACTAATGCACCTATCACTATCGCTACGCGGTCGAAGGATTACAATGAACCGCGGCAGGCACCCGGGAAGGCAGTTGCGGATGGGCCACCTCCCCCACCTGCCTCCGGTCCATTGGAAATCCTCGTGCCGCTCAACATTACAGTATCGTTGAGGATCTGGCACAGGCGCCATGTGCCATGTCTGCACTTGAGGTTCTTCAAAGTTGTCCTTCACAACGGAAGGCTTTACTGTCTGCTATCGGTGGTATCGATCCCGCCGACTCGAGCCTTCTCACCTTCGATCTGGAGAATTTTACTCCCCAGCTTCCACATCAAATCGCTTTGGTCATTCAAGTCGGGATTAATGGTCTAAACATTCATAGGGCCGTCGTAGATGAGGGTGCATCTACTTGCGTTATGTCCTCCGCTTGCTGGAAGGCCATTGGCTCTCCAGCCTTGTCGTCATCTCCCAATGCCCTCGAGGCATTTGATGGTCGGGAGTCTAAACCCCTGGGAGTTCTCGAGAGTCTTGCGATCACATTACAGGGAAAAAATGTCAACGTGGAAGTGGAAGTGGTTGACGCTAAACTCAACTACAATATACTTCTTGGCCGCAGCTGGACCCATGCCATGCTCTGCGTGCCGTCTACCGTCTTTCGATTCATTAAGTTCCCTCACGAGGGCAAGATTGTCACGGTAGATCAGTTGTCATTTTTCACCTCTAGCTCTGAGAACAACGTCCCATACGTGGATCAAATTCTGAATCCCCCAGACAGCATAGGACCTGGTCTTTTCAAAGACCCAGTCCTCATGGGTATATTCCCCGCACCGCCACCGAATACCGCTCAAGTCAACATGTTGTCCAGGACTGATGACCCCTGGCTTATTCCTACACCTGAGCAGGTATATGAGTTTGGAGAATCCATGCCTTTAACACCAGTAGAGATCAGCTACTGTGAGATTGTTGCCGCATCGGACCCTCCACCTCCTCAGCATGCTCCGATGAGCATGGCTCTCGACGTCTACTCGCAATCCCCCTGGCTTGGTCAGGCTGATTCACCTGATCCTCTCAGAGAGACTTTTCCTTCGGATGAGGCTATCATTGAAACCATGTCTCTTGAGGAGCTGCCCTGGGGCGATGGACATCATCGCTCCTCGTTTATGCCCAGCTTGGGGGCAATGACTGATTGTCTAGAGCGCTATGCTACTCAGGTTCCTTCCCCTCCTCTTCAAACACCGATCTTAATGCACGAGGTCTTTTCGGAGGGTAATCTGAGTAACATTACTCAAACTGTTCCAATCAACATCTCCGTTAAACCGGGGATTGTTGAGAACATTCATGTGGGTGTGACTTGTTCTCCCGAGGAGATTCAAGTCTATACTGAGCTTTTCAAAGAATTCAGAGATGTTTTCGCATGGTCTTACGAGGAAATGTCGGGAATTGATCCTAGTATTGTCGTACACGAGATTCCAACCTATCCAGGTGCGAAACCCGTACGCCAACGCTTACGTCCCATGCATCCTCGGAAAGCCGCCGCTATCAAGGCAGAAGTTGAAAAACTTCTGAACGCGGGTTTTATTTATCCTATCCCCCTTACAGAATGGGTGTCCAACATTGTCCCTGTCGATAAAAAGCAGGGTACAATTCGAGTCTGTGTGGATTATCGCGACATCAATCGCGCTTGTCCAAAAGATAATTATCCCACTCCGTTTATCGACCAGATTATCGACGAATGTGCCGGGAGTGAGATCTATTCCTTGATGGACGGTTTCTCAGGCTATAACCAAATCAATATTGCACCTGAGGATCAACATAAGACCACATTCATCTGTCCGCGGGGCACTTTCGCGTACAAAAAACTCTCGTTCAGCTTAAAAAACGTTGGCGCCACGTTTCAGCGTGCGATGTCCTACGCTTTTCATGATATTCGCCATATTGTCCAGCCTTATCTGAACGACTTGCCAGCCCATTCGGGTAAGCGAGAGGACCATCCTGAGCATCTTCGCCAGATATTTCTTCGTTGCAGATGCTACAATATCAGGCTCAATCCTCATAAGTGCGTCTTCTGCGTTGATTATGGCCGTCTTTTAGGCTTTATAGTCTCGAAAGATGGAATTCGCCTTGACCCTCTAAAGGTTGAGGCCATCGTAAATCTCCCATCACCCTCCTCCCTGTATCAGTTACAGAGTCTGCAAGGGAAAGCGAATTTTCTTAGGCGCTTTATCCCGAATTATGCCAAGGTGGCCAAAGGATTCACTCGTTTATTAAAGCAGAACGTTCCCTTTCACTGGGACGAATTTGCTCAGGAATCCTTTGAGAAGCTGAAGACATTGCTAGTCAATGCTCCGTTGCTTCGTCCTCCGGACTACCACCGCGACTTCACTTTGTATCTAGCCGCCGCATTTAGCACCATCTCCATGGTCTTGGTGCAGGATGACGATAACGGTGATGAACATGTTGTTTATTACCTGTCTCAGAACCTTCTCGACCCGGAAACGCGTTATGCACATGTCGAGAAGTTGGCCTTAGCAGCAGTACATGCCGTACAACGCTTTCGCCATTACATCCTTTTGCACACGATAACAGTGGTTTCAGACTGCAACCCTATGACGTATATTCTTTCTAGACAATTACTAGGGGGCAAGTACTCCAAATGGATCGTGATCCTGCAGGAGTTTGACTTGGAGTTCACCACTGCCAAGTCAACTAAATCACTGGTCTTCGCGGATTTGATATGTTCTCTCCCTACAGACTCTGTTCCCTCACACTCTGAAGACCACATACCGAACGAAACGCTTTTTCTTATCAGTACTCGTGATCCTTGGTACGGTGACATCATAGTGTATCTTCAGACCGCAAATTTTCGGTCTGAGTTGGATAAAACTGCCCGTCGTCGGATTCGGCACCAGTCCCAACCCTACCGTATAGTAGGAGATACCTTATATCGTATTGGAGTAGATTTGGTGCTCCGACGATGCCTTACCTTAGAAGAGGCTGAGAAAGTCTTAAATGACTGTCACAGTGGCGCCTGTGGCGGGCATATGTCCGGGTATGCTACTGCCCAGAAGATTCTGCAGGCAGGTTATTTCTGGCCTTCCATATTCAATGATTGTATCACTGCAGTCCGAAAATGTCATCCATGCCAGATTTTTCAGCGCAAGATGCGCGCGCCGCCGTTGCCATTGCATCCCGTTATTACCGTCGTCCCTTTTGCGAAATGGGGCGTGGATTTTATGACATGTAACCCTCACTCGGCCGGGGGGCATGCGTATATCATTGTCGCCGTCGACTACTTCACTAAGTGGGCCGAGGCGATGCCTACACTAGCTGCTGACGGGAAAACGGCTGCTTCATTTATATTCAACCACGTTATTGCACGGTTTGGAGTTCCTCAAGCCATCGTCACTGATCACGGTACTCATTTCCGCGATTACATGATGGCGGAGCTGACCTCAACGTTGGGCTTGCGTCACGACAGCTCAACACCATACTACCCTCAAGCGAATGGTCAGGTTGAGGCGGTGAACAAGGTTTTGGTCACTATGCTTCAGCGAACAGTTGGGATTCATAAATCCAATTGGCATCTCCAACTGTTCTCAGCTCTCTGGGCATACCGAACATCTGCTAAGAGTGCAACCGGATTCACACCATTCCAATTGGTGTACGGTCTGGAAGCTACCCTGCCGGTTGAATGTGAAATTCCTTCGCTTAAATTAGCTGTAGAGCTCTTACCGGATACTTCTCCTGAGGAAGAACGTCTTCTATATCTCGAACGGTTGGATGAAACCCGTCATCTAGCTGCTTTGATCATCGAAGCACAAAATAAGAGGGTCAAAACTCATTTTGATCAATCTGTTTCTCCCCGTTCTTTCATCGAAGGAGACCTCGTCCTCTTGTACGATCAGGCACATGATAAGCTTGGAGCCGGTAAACTCCAGCCTATGTGGCACGGGCCCTATATAGTAAAGCGCGTTTTGAAAAATGGGGCCTATGAGCTTATAGATTACGAAGGAGTTCCACTGGCGCAGCCCAGAAATGGGTTGTACCTTAAAAAGTACTATCCCTGAAGTGATTTCATGGTGTGGTGTGTGTACATAGGTGTGTGATTGTCATTTTTGTGCATAGTGTGGTGTGCTTTGTCAACATCTTTCTGTTGATCGGGTCTTCCTGGTTGTGCAGATGTCTATTCATCCATTTGTTGGTTTCGCGGATGGTGCCTCTCGCAGTACCAGGAATCTGTCTTCCGCAGCCTGGGTAATCTACGATCCTGCTGGTGAGTTGATTGACCTGCAAGGTGTGTGTCTAGGACGTACCACGAAAAACATCGCGGAATATAGTGCCGTGTTGGAATTATTAACCGAGGCAGTAAACCTTGGCATCCGTGAATTGCTCGTGTACCTAGATTCACAACTTGTAGTGTTACAGCTGAACGGACACTATTCGGTAAGAAACCCGTCCATATTACGTCTGTATTTGCGTATTCGATTACTGGAAAGAAATTTTGACTACATTACATATCATCATATACCCAGGCATTTGAATACATTAACAGATGCAGTAGCAAATTTGGTATTAGACAGACATTTGCGCAATTTATAAAACATCATCACATGTAAAGAAAGACTCATCCAGAAATAGATATGTATATATATAGATAATTGAAATGTTTGGTGTGTCATAAGAAGCATAAAAAATATACATGGTACGATGTTTAGTACATGGGACGCTGTCTCAAAAATAAGTGTGGTATAAATCACAAGGACTAATCAGCATGGTGCTCATAATGTAACTGTAGCTACTGAACGCCTGGAAGGTTCGGTGGATCAGTTCGAGACTACAGGTAATGAGCGTACCGACATGCCATCGTCGCCACTAGCAGGAACATTTTGGGATCTGGTAGGCGTCCCCTCAAGGTTACGGATACGGGTTCACTTTCACTGGGGTGCCTTCTTACTAAAATCTGGGCGAAGTTGGGTCCGCTGGGGAGATTGGAGACATCAGGAACGATATATATCGGGTCCTACATACGCATGCAATATATAATTGTGTTAAGACGAATGTGTATTTACAAAAAAAAAACATATAAGCATAAAATCAAAAATATGAGGTCTTACCCAGCTCCTCGTTCCAGTCATCTCCTTCTGGTAGTGGGAGATCTGGGTCCCCAGTAAAGTCAGTTCCCGAATAGGGCCAGTCTTCCACGACGATCAGCTGGCGCCGTAACCACCTAAAAAACTCTGGCCTCCAGGACATCTGTTGGCCACCTCCAGATCTGGGCATCAATGCTGCCCAGCGAGCCATTCTTGGCTCTCGTGGTATCGGACTCCCCACTGCGGCCCCTTGGCCCTGGAAGATTGGTAAACGTTCCAGAATGAACGATACCAAGATGGAACCATAACCGAACTGCTTCAGTTTCCCCTATTTGCACTTTGTGAGCTGCCTTTTCATATTGATAGTTACTGCTTCTGCCCAGTTGAACAGTAAGGGACCCATGCATTCTGAGGCCAGCAGGAGTTGGGTCTTCGTGGCCTCGTGTGGAGCCTGCGACCCAGCAGCCCGCGTAATGGTATGGAGAACTACTCTCAGTGCTAGATCTGGAATAGTGTGGATATCCACCTTCTTGCTTCCTGATCCTGTTTGTGCCCCTCGGCACACCCGTGCCATTACTTCTTCCATCTTTTCCCCAGATGGTCTGCTTCCAGTCAGTACAGGGATTGGACCTCTGCGGGACAATCCAGTGATGAAATAAACATCGGTGACCTCCAGTTCTAACACCTGGTCTCGTAACCTGAACTCCTGTTCATTTTCATCCCAGATGCTGATTAGATATTGGAGGAGCTCGGGCTGAGCTCGTAAACATGGCGTGAGGAAGAAATTTTTCAATCCACAGTCTCTAAGTGCATTCATGCAAGCTTGGCTTTGCATGGCCTATTCATCCTCTTCTCCGTGCTCTCGTTCCTTCCATTCGATTGCCATTTTTGAGTGATTATCTGCATTCACATGGTCAAAAACCCCTGGTTAGATCTTTGATGAGCTTCAAATTCCAAGCAATTTGGTCTAAATGTCGAAATTTTGGGCGGAATTTAAGGTTCGGCCGCTAGCGTGACTGTTTTGCGAACAGTCGCGCCATGTGGCGCGAGCCCTTTGCAAAAAAGAGCTCATTGGCGCGGGTCCGTGCCCGATACCCGCGCCAATGGGCGCAGCCCTAAAATTTTAAGAGTGGCCTCGTAGAACTGATTCTTAAGGGAAAATCATTAAAAAATGAATGAAAATGTAGAGCAAGGGGGCGCCTTTTACCTGTGACAGACGAGAAGCTGAATGGTTGCCTGGATTGGTCGCAATCGTTGATGAAAGTTTCTGCTCCAAATGGACCACTGTTGCTTTCTACCAAGGTAAATAGTAAAAGTAATTTTATTTTTACCAATTTGACATATTTATAACTTTTTCGACGTTAAATGAGTTTTAAAAAGTTATTTTTATCAAATATTTGCATATGTATGTCGAAAATGGATTTTACGCTTGCTTGGTATGTGCAACAGCAGGTTTTTGCGACTTAAACGATGGAAACGAGTTGTATTTTATACTTTTTCGGACTCGGTAAATACACGAAAAAGTCACTCTGGAGTCATCTTTCAGCTCTTTTCTGACTCTCTAAATATGAGAAGATTGCCGAGGCCCTTGTCATTTCGATCTCGTTAAAATGGACACGAATCGACATCCACCCAGTATAAGTTTAACCCTTTTTCGGGCTAGGATGGATTGATTACGAAAAAGGAATACCCTAGCCTATCGCGACTAGGAGGTTTTCCTGGATATTGTTTTCTACCTTTTCGGATCTGGGGAACTATTTACGAAAAGGGACCTGTGGAGTTTTCTTTTCCGCTGTCTTTTCAAGCTCTCTAAACATGAAAAGACGCCGAGTTCTTCCTTTGTCAGACTCGTTAAACCCTGATGACATCGGATCTAGTCGAAATGACATTCTCTGAGTTCCTCCTTCCTAGGACTCGTTAAATGCACTAGGATGGATTCGCCCGAAGGGCGGACTTATATTGCAAGCATATGCTATCCCCTTCAAGCTTTTTATCAAAAATAATTGGGGTACTCGCCAGAAATGGTGGGGGAAAAATGGAACCATCGTCGTTGTCGTTGGCAGTATGTCGCTCTTGAACATGGCACTTGTCTGCATTCGTGTCGGGTTGGGGACATCTCATCTCGTTGCTTCACTTTGCCTCCATGGGTTTGGGTAATCTCTTTTGACCTCTCATCTGTTCACTGCCCCGTCGCCATGACCTCTGATCCGTTGATGTCAAATACTGCCAAGTCCATTGTCGTGCCGTTCATGTGTTCAAGAGAAGTTGGCCTCTGCAAATATCAACCTTCCTCTATTTCTCATACGATCCTGATTCACAACAAAACATCATGTTCCTCTGTCTCGTGTCGATGATGTGGGAATCATTATGGCCCACCTTCGATCAAGGTCACTTCCTGTCGACATCAACTCATTATCCAGGAAGTTGGTCTAGAGACTCCTTATGGTACCTTGGAGCCTGCATGCCTCAATGGCGGGTTCGTCGCATTCGACGAGAGGTTTACATCATTGGCCTCCGATCGAGTGATTCTGCGGGTGTTCGACGTCAGCTCATTTATTCGCACGCCGTAGATTGTACCTGTAGTACCTTGAGGACCATTGTCATTATTGGTGGTTTCTCTCGCGTCTGTTAACAGCTTTCATCATTGGCTGGTAATTGGACGATGTTCTTGCATGTTCGACTTCAGCTCACATATTCACATGCTTGAACTTGTACTTTGTTGGGTCGAGATGGAGCGCAAGACCCTGGATTGTGTCTGTTGTAATCCAGGCTACGATTGTGGATTATTATCATTATGTACATGACTCACTGATTGGATGGTTGCGACCATACCTGAGTCTATTTGTTTGATCTTAGTTGGATGGCTGCGCCCATGCCCTGGATCCGGATTATAGCATACTCTGTTTCGGATGGCTGCGTCCATACCACATATACATCATGTACTTGAGATATCGGTTGTATCTTTCTGCGCAGGTTTTCCGACGGCGGGCCTTCAGTTGAACATGTTCTCGTAAAGCATTTCACCCCTCTCTCTCTCGGGCCTCATACTTTAGGGGGCATCTGTTACACAGTAATTTGTCACCGTCTCTACCATTCCCCGTCCCGCACAATGGAGGACCCATTTCGCGACCTGTGAACATTGTCATGCCTTGAAAACATCATCAATGCATTCCTCTAAGCATGAGCTTTATTTTCCCTTGAGACATCTCCTTGCAAAAATCATGAAAAACATCCCTTTTTGCATTGGCGCGGGCATGTAGTTCAGTACTCGCGCCAATGGGGAAAATCTTGCAAAGAGGTCGCGCCAACTGGCGCTCTGTCATAGAGCAGTAGTTGCGCCACCCAATTTAGGGACTGTTTTTTTAAATAAAGATGGCGGAAGTTGAGTTCCAACAAACTCACAAACCATTGCCTATCTTGAGTTGGGAGGTTTGGCTACGGGAGTTCTATGGAGGGGAAGTGGTTTTGCCACCTCCCATGGAACCTTCCTTGTTGATAGGGCCAATCCCATAATAATAGGGATCCCAACTCCCTCCTTCCCCATCTATAAAAGCCTTCTCAAATCCATGGCAAGCTAGTCTTGAAGTGCTTAAGCTCTGAATCTCCATATTCCCAAGAGCCTTTGTGTTGTAAAGAATCCTCTCTTTCCCTTAAGGCTGACTCAAGTAAGGAGACCATCGTCACGAGACTCTGGAGAGGTTTTCCCTTTCCTTGGCGAGCTTTGCGAGACGTGGACGACTGGAGACCCGTCCGAAGGAGACCGCGACGTCAGAACTTGGTTGTAATCTCTCTTCGCTGGTTACTTAATAGATGATTATGATTATGGTTCCACTCTGTTTTCCATCATGTTAATGTGAGTAACGTCCTTTCTGACTGATGTTTAGTTACGTATGCTGGTTTCTATGCTTGTATCTGTTCGTTTCTTCCATGTGCAGGTGTTCATCCGCGGAGATCATGGAGGGATTGTGATCTGTCAAGGCTGAGGAACGGGGACGCTTCTTCTTCAGATCCTAGCGTTGGAATCCAGGTAGGCTCTTATCTCCAGATTTTTCATTCGTAACTAGGAACTTGCGTCATAACATTGTTTGATTGTTGCTAGACCCCTGCTGGGCTAGTAGGGATCGCCTCTGTCTGCAGAGGGGATTTACCTCCTCAACACTTCTATTTCATTTTTTGTTTCTCTTTGCGATAGCGAAATTTGATGCACTTGCTCTTGTAATTTTGATATCTCATGTTGTGTTTCTTCGTCTTCATGAGTCATGGTAGACCCTTCTGAAGGATTAATGGATGTTGAATTATTTTTTGGGGGAATTTTAGAAACCAATACTGATATCTATTCTTCAATATGCCCTTGGAATAAATTCAAACTAATTTTTTTTCTTCAAACGAGACTTATGTAATTTGAAAAAAATACACACCTTTTTCTTGCTTTTGAGGAGCTCGATATTGAGACTAAATTATCTTTGTTATTTCGGATTTTCAATATCTGAAATTCAGCCCTGAATTAGCCCTCTGAATATTCTTTCGAATGCCACAGGTATGACCTGATTTGGATTCTTCAAGACGAAGTTATGCCCAATCTCCCACAATGACCTAATTATGGACTGGTTCAGTAGAGTGAACTTGTATGACTTGTCACGTGTCACTGTTTCCTCCTTAAGATCTGAAATTCATATAAATAAAACTATAGTTCGTATACTTGAGGCCAATTTTTACAAAATCCCAATTCGACACTCAGAGAGAAGGTTATGATGTTTTTCCCACAGTCACCTCTTTGATATGAAATTCGGGTGCTTGAAACAATCCTAACTTCCGCGGATCATATCTCCAAAAATATTGTGAACCAAGATCTGAAATTTTTGCAGGTGGTTCCTCAGGATTTTGGCTTTGTACTGTAAACATTTTAGCTTCTGAAACTTTGTATACGAAAATTTATATTGAAACTTCCACGATGACCTGTTTTAGTTGAAATTTAGGAGCCTGAAAAAACCATAACTTCCCCAGATCATATATCTGAAAATATTGTGAACCAAGATCTGAAATTTTTACAGGAGGTTCCTCAGGATTTTGGCTTCACGTTGTAAAAATTTCAGCTTCTGAACTTCGTAGAAAAAACGTTATTATAAAAATTCCACGATGATTTGTTTGGAGCAGCAAAACCCTAGAACCCAAAGCTCTGATACCAAATGTTATGAAACCAGCTCCAAAAATAGAAGAAAAGAGAGGTCAACGCCTTATAAATCAATGAATTTGAGTGGGAAACCTCTAATACATTACATAAATGAATAATTCTTGGATGATACAAATGACCAAAACTTCCTTCTATATATAGGAGTCCATGGGCCCACAATATAATCCTAGCCAACCTAACAATAACAATGTAAGGGCACAATAATAACAATATTGGGGTTACAGGGGTACAAAAATAATAATAAGGGAGCTACACTAATAACAATAAGGGACTAAACTAGTAATATAGGGACCTAACAGGGGCATAGAGGTTGACTCGAGTAGATTTACTTTCAGATTGAGGAAAATAAATTTGAAACTTGGATCCTCAAGTTGCACTATTATAAAATTTCATTGTTTATAACACCCAAACATTCCTTTTGGGCATGGACTGGAAGGAGAGAGTTGAAAATATGTGTAGAATTTAAATTAAAGGAATGATAAAAAGGTTCCTGGAATATCTTCTGAGTTGGACTGATATGTTGATTGTGTTATAATGTCTGTACCAACCATGAGGAGATAAAACAGAGAGCATGTGGCAAGGAACCGTTCTCCTGGTATTACATATGCAGGGAATGGGAAGACAAGGATCTCTGAAAAAACTACTAGGTTCCTCTAATAGAAGAAGTTTCAAAATTAAATATTGCTAAGATGACAAAAATTGTGGTGGATGGTGACCAAAATAATTTCTCTGCATCAAAAAGATTAGATGCACGTAGGTACAGACTATCTATGTCAGCAAAGTTTAAGGTTATCATAAGGGAACCACAATAAGGAGAAAGCACAAAGAATCAAATAAGTGATGCTTCCACTGCCATTGATAGAAGTTCAATAACCAATAAGAATAGGGAAATGAGGGAGCATGTGACACTGCAGCTAGAGTCGTTGGACAGTGATGGAAGATTGCAAGATTTGGAACAAAACATAGAAAGTGGGCTAGGTGTTTCAGGACAAGATGGAAAAAATAATAGTTTGAATGTGTTTGAGAAAAGTAGCAAAAAACTGGAATTCACTCGAATAAATTTAAAGTGAAAGCATCAAGCTAAATTGCAGCAGGATTATGTGCCTACTCCAACAGTTGTCAAATCCGCAACTAAAGTTGTTGGTGCTCACAATCAAAATTCAGTGCTTAATGTCACTGAGTTAGAAGGTTTGGAGGACCAAGAAGAGGTTGAGAATGGCCAACATAAAAAAGATCATGTTTGCAGAAGCACTAGGATTCGTAACAAGAAATATATACAACAAGATTTAGTTAAAGAGAGTTACTCAGTGTTTGAGAGAAGATCTGGGAAAATGTACAAGTTTAAAGTTCTAGAGGACACAAATGGCACTAGTATAGATGAGGATGTTCAAACTGGAGGTTCCATAGATGATGTTAGAGACCATGAAATAAATTTTACAGTCTAAAGGTTTAAAGAAAAGGACAACATGATGTTGTACAAAATCAGGTTAAAGGATGTATCCAATATATAACTAGTAGTCAAGAAGGTGGTTCAGGTGAATTTCTTGAAGAAACATCTCAAGAAAATAGTTATAAAAAGAAGAGAAAAAGGAGCATATGCAAGAAAGGAGATGTCGATAGGGACAAGAAAGAAGGCAATCTGCTTGATGATTCTAGCATGGATTTTGTTGTTTCTGTTCCTATTGGGGACAAAAGTGAAATGCAGCAGCATGGGAAGAGTGAGGATCAACATACCATGGAATAGGTGCAATGTATCAACTGTAAAAAGTGGAAGAGGATAGAGAATATGCAAGTATGTAGGTAGTCTTGGTGTTGTGATGAAAGTGCATGCCATGCTTTGAATGCTACTTGTGCTGCTTCACACGAGGAAACTAAATAGGGTCTTCTGATTCTTTCATGCACATTGAACCAAATAAAAATGTTGATTACCATGTGGAATCACGTGCTTGTTTTCAAAGAAATGAATCTTCTACTAATATATGTGGAAATGTAGGAGTGGGGCAAGAATTTGCTAATGGATATTTTAAGTCAGATGAGAATAACATAAGCAATGATTCTGAACCAAAGACAATTGTTTGGGCTGAGATAGAAAAGGGCAGATGGTGGCCTGCTTTCACTATGCAAAAGTCTGATAGTATGCAAAAAAAAATTTCATCTACACATGATGGGTTAGCATTAACTCATCTCATTTACTTTGTGGATTCAAGGGAGGAACCCAAATTTATTGAGGCAAGGCCTTTTCGTCCGTTTTGGGAGAATTATGAAGAAATTAAAAATATGTGTTAAGATAAGAAATTTTTAGATGTTGTTACCAAAGCTCATCAGTTGTATCATAATTGTTTTCCAAAGGAAACACCTATTCGTTCAGTCGGCTTTACAAAGAAGCTATTTGGAGTCTTCAGGACAAGTTGAGGAACCATTTAGTTCTTTGCAGGAGGACAAAGCTATTGTCAATTCGAATAAATATGGAGGAGATGACTCTATTGTAACTCAAAAGAGGGAAAAAGTGTTGAGAAAGAATGTTACAGGGTTTGACAGTCGCCAGATCTATTTAGAGGATTACGAAGATGAAGACACTTTGGACCTTAAGAGCATGGTTGGTGAAACAGAGGTAAGCAGAGAAGATGCTAACATTGAGGAACCATCTGATGTGCATATACGTGGTTCTGTTTTGAAGTCTTCTACAAATTGTTTATAATAATGTGTGCCAAGTCTGTAAAGAAGGCAGGGATCTACTATGTTGTGATGGAAAAGATTGCCTCGTAACTTACCATATAGGTTGACTTGACCCACCCTTGGTTCAAGTTCCTCTTTGTGACTGGTACTGCCCAACTTGTACTTACATGAGAATATCATGTGGTGTACACTCTGTCTACAAAGGATTTGAATTGATATGGGACGTCAAGCATGTTGAACCTGAACAATTTGCTGAATTGTATGTCTTTGTGGAAAAAAGAGAGAAAGTGAACAACATTTTTTAGAGAAAATATGGTTTTCATCCTATTATAGGTTGTTCAATGTCGGCTTCAACTTAGATAGATCACGATGGGCTAAAAGAAAAAACATTGTTTAAATCTAATAATGTCGTAGATCGTGAAATTACTGTGAAGATTACATACCAAGTGAAATCAGATAAAGTAGTAGGACGACTCAAGAAAAAGAAAAGGATATATTTTGTTAAGTATAGAGAACTCTCTCATCTTCATAATTGTTGGGTCAGTGAAATTCTACTTGTCAAGGAAGCTCCCAAGCAGCTGGCTAATTTTAAGGAAAAATTGCAACAAGGAAAGGCTCTTAAATGGAACTTTGAATGGGCTGAACCACAATGGCTTATTCAGAAGAGAACATTGATCTTTCCTAAGAATCCTGATAAGGAGTGGATGGATGTAGTTAGTGAATTGGGCTAGCAAGAATGGTTCATCAAATGGAATGGGTTAGGCTATGATCAATGTACATGGGAGTTAGAAGATATAATTTTTCTTAACCTAACTTCAACTAAGGAACTAATGAAAGCATACGAATTTTGCTATGATGAGGCACACCAGCGAGCTAGTCCTACTCAAGCAGTTAAGGCAAAAGAGCTGTAGAACAATCCTTTTTCAAGGTTGAAAAGACCTCGAGACTGGATGAAAGGGCTACTGGATTCTTCTCTTCTTAGATTTGTCAATAAAATTCAAGAAAAAACCACAATAATGCTCTTGTCATTGATGAAGTTAATTAGGAATACATTTCAATAATGATTGTCTTTATCCTATCATTAATCAAGGGTTTTCATATAAATAGACCTATTCTCATTATCACATCAACTGGTGGAATATATAGCTGGGAGTCAGAATTTTTGAGGTGGGCTTCTTCTATAAATATGGTGGCTTATTGTGGTAATAGAGAGTCAAGAGATATTATCCGAAAGCTTGAATTTTCAGAAGAAAGTGGATATGTGCTTGTTCATATTGTCTTATCAACCTCCAATGTTGTCAACATGGATATGGACTCTTTAATATGCCTTGATTGGGAATTAGTGATTGTAGATGAAGTGAAACGCCTTAAACTTTCAAAAGTTTTCCAGCATCTGGAGCAACTACTTGCTGATTTTCAACTTGTGCTTTTCCATGATAATTTTAAGGATAATGCCCCTAACATTTCTCATCTTCTTTCCTTCCTCGATACTGAAAAAGAGAGTCAACATGTTGATGAGTTTGAAGAGCAACAACATAACAATAGTGAACATCTTGGTTTATTGAAGAGAAAGTCATCAGACTACATTGTATATGAGCAAAAATCAGACCCTTTAATGAGTGCCAATTTCAAAGAGTATTGAGTTCCTGTAGACCTAGCATATGTAAAGGTGGAGCATTATTGCAACATTGTTATGACAAATATACATTTTTTGTGTTTAGTGGCAAAGAAAAATGATTCTGGAACTCTCAGGGACATCCTTCTTTCATTAAGGAAGTGTTGCAATCATCCTTATCTTGTGGATGGTTCATTGCAAAGTTTGCATCAAAAGGGCCTTTCAGAATTTGACTTCTTTTATGCTGATATAAATGCCAACAACAAGTTGCAACTGTTGGACAATATACTATCAGAGCTAAGGGTAGAAGGCCAAAGGGTGTTGATTCTTTTCTATATGATTGGACGATCTGGGCTAATTTCCATTGGTGATATTTTGGATGATCATATGAGGCAACATTTTGGGATCGAATCCTATGAGCGTATTGATGGTTTCTTACCTGCTACTAAGAAACATGCAGCCTTACAGAAGTTTAATAGTAATGATTTTGGGCAGTTTGTGTTTTTACTCGAAAAACGTGATTGTGGAACAAGCATAAATATTTTTTCAATTGACACAATAATAATATTTGACAGTGACTAGAACCCAATCAGTGACTTACGAGCCTTACAAAAGATACATTTCGATAACCAAGTTGAGTACTTGAAAGTTTTTCAGTTCTATTGCCCATACACAGTGGAGGAGAGAGTCCTGATTTATGCCAAGCAAGACTATCTAGTTTGGAAAATTTTAGTGCAACAATTTGTTTTCTCCTCAGGTGGGGTGCTGCACATCTTTTTGAGAAGTATGAGAAGCTTCATGATGTGAATGATCTTGATTTCAAATTGAAATCTGTTTCTAGAAATGAAAACTTGAAGTCTTTATCTCAAGACATGTTAACCCGTTTATGTGACATATCTGAGATTGATAATACACCAGAGAATGGTATTATTTCAAAACTACCATGGGAAGGTAGGTATGGAAAAGGTGTCCCACTGCTTGGTGAGTCAGACATCCAATTGACAGCAGAGAAGATACCTACTAATATTTCCTAGAAAAATTTACTAAAAGGAAGGTGTATAAAAAAACATGGTTCGACTTGACAAATGCAGAGACCAAGAAGAAAGGTGCAGTAATATGAAGGATCACCCACTAAATCTGTGTCTGATTTTGATAATGTAGAATCAAAGAAGAAGAAAATACGTGTATGTGGAACACTTGATCCAATCTCAATATCCTCCTGGCTTAAGGATGCAAAAAAGTCATTGGCTAGTGACAAGGAAATAACTGAAAACAACATTCAGTTGCATGTATATGGGTGCGAAATAAACATCCAATGAATGTGTAAAAGATTATTGTGGAAAATTTTCCCATCCCAGAAGAAGAACAATTTGAGGCACAAATAGGACTATGAATTTAAACAGAACATTTTGACAGATCATAACTTGCTGATTTCCAAAACTGTTCTATTCAAGTGGTGTACTTTACTATTATGGAGAATCTAAGATACCAAGGCAATAACAAAACTACAAACCGAAAATAATGAGGCTCACATCTAGGCCATCTATATGTGTAGCGACAATTATTTCTTCATACAAACTCAGAAAAGTGACACAACTCACAAATTATTTCTTCATGCACTATCCTTGGGCATTTCCATCTAAAAACGATTCCTAATAAACAAAATTTGTGATTCGAAAACAAATGATGCAACCATTAAAGCTCAATAAAATTTTTATATACATATCTTTGATTCACTTGAGCACTACATCTCATAAAGATGTCTCTTGCTAATATGAAGGGATTTCTCTTACAAAATTATCCTCAAGAAATCATCAAAGACTCTTTCTTCATTATTGAAATGTGTGCAAAATTTATTCCCCAAACAAACTCAAATAAAGGACAAACCTTTTTCTTTGGCATCAATGCATGGGGTACTAGTCTAATTGTAGCTAATTGAGAGTGTTTGGAGAGAATTTAGTATATCATGCTACAACATATGAACCATTATAAATAAGTGATTCCACATACCAATTTCCAAAACAATTTTGGTGCCCATCCTTTAAGAGCATTTCCAGGCTTGTTTTTTTCCTTCACAAGATTTTCACCCCAGAGAACTGCATTACTTGACATCATAGATACACTTATCTAGCTCTTTGATTCTCAAAGGGGATTTCTTATCAAGGCTTGAATAGACATAGAGACTGTTGGTTTTGGAGTCATTATTGCTACTTCAATACATCAACATTTGTATTGATCATGTCCCTTCCTTCAAGTACCTTTTGTATGATCTTGGTCACCTCTGCCGCCTGAATGAGGAGATCAACAAGGCAGTTAGGGATGACATATACATGATTTAAGTTCGACTTACTTGGAATCCTCCCCTCAAACTGTTTGTCCCAATATTACATGTTATGAGCATTTTATGTAGCTATGCAACAGTCTCATTGTTCAAATGGCCTCAAGACTCTTTTCAAGTAGTTCAAGGTTTGTTCCCACCACTTCCACATCAAGAAAATCAACACATACCAGATGTATAGGATCTCCAATTTTTCCATCTTTAGGAGATTGAACAGGAGGAATTTTTTTTCTTCAAATGTCCTATAAACTCTCATGTTCTAAAGTCTTATAAAGCATAAAACTCCTAATCCATTAGTCATGCTACATGATTATTATCGTTTCCTACTCTCATTTCTGCAATGGCATGTTTACTTTAGTATGAATGGTTGTGATTGCTAATTCACACTGAAGTATATATGAATTGTTTCTCTATATCCTCTTGTTCCATGTGCCTGCCAAGGAGGATTAAAGTCGAATAGAAACAATAAGCCCTAGGCTTGCATGGCAGTGAATAATTTGAAATATAGAGGCAGAAATTAACAACGAACTATGAGTTTCCATTTATGAATCATACACAGAGGAATATTGGTATTGGTGAAGTATTGTAGTTGTTGGAAAGAATAAGGGTTTCTGTATAGTGAAGAGGCTATGATTTGATTCCTCATCCTCAACATATATTCCAGTGAAAAATATCTTGTGATAACAGTGGAAAAATATCATCATGTATATAGTAGTTGAGTAGTCCAGCAATGAGAAGATTCATTACTTGTTGTAACTTGTAACACAATAAGGGTTTATTATTAGGTACAATAATGGAAGTTTCCTAGTTCAACAAGCATGGAATACTTATAGTACTGAAGACATGTAGATTGGTGAAAGAAAATTGTAATGACAGTACCTCAGTGACATAAGACAGTGAACTAAGCATGACAGTAACCTCATGAATGTGTAGCAGTAGATTGTTGAGTATTTTCATGACCTTGTTGTTCTGACATTGCTCTTGTGATGGAAACTACCTTGAGACAATAAGATGTCAGTGATCTTCATATATGGTTGTGTGTTAATTTAAAATGGTGACCTGGACACAAAGTATAGTGGTTAATTGACAGTACTCTCCATACTGATGTATTACATGGTTGATACCTTTGTTTGAGCATGATTTCTTAACAAGAATTTGACGTATATAAGTGGTTGATATGTGCTGCAAATTTGTTCCTTGAGGTCATAAATTTACATTATTCTTGAATTCCTATTACAGCAGTATTATTCCTGTGAGAAAGTTGTATGAAAATGGGAGGAATATAAGCATGATGTCAATGTATTTTACATGGTTGAGATCTTTAGCTTGATGATTGTTGGACACAGTAGTTACTTATGCCTGTAGAGGACCCATATGCAGAGATCCATAGGTAGTTGCTTTAATAGTGTGACTATGATAACATTTATATGTATGATCCCATGACAACACCTCTATGACAACTGGGATAGTATGTATGGAATTTGTGACAGTACATGCGATGGCAGCAGTGGATGGAAATTGCAACAAAGAGACAACAATAGAAAAGCCCTGGATAATAATGCAGCAGTGATAGCAATAGCATTAGTAGCAATAGAGGTAGCAGAAAACAATAAGAACAATATAGTGCAGCAGAGGCAACGTGTAAAGTACATAATGTGTAGTAGCAGAGACAACATGGATAGAAGAAGTGGTTGCAGATAGTGAGGGCAGCAACAGAGAAGTATCAGTGTAGTGTGGTGGAATAGTGGTCATAGTGGAGTGTAGCTTGATTGTATTTGGGTCATTATCCCTAGTATGGGAGCCCAGACCTTTTCAAGGAGCATTTGTTTCCTTCCATCTTGTTGGTAAAACCCTTTGGATTCTTCTATGTACTTCCAGACTTATCTGGTAAATGTTGTATGTACATCATACATAACACAACACCTTGTTTGACGGTGAGACAAAAAGGCTTCAATACATTTGGCACAAAGAGGTGATAATTATAGCATCATAATTTTCAATAGATCAAACTCTCAATGTCAACCCAGAAGACTACTATATATTGAGATTCATGGGAAATATCATTCCCAATCTTCTCATTCTAGTGGGTATACTTCCACCACCATTTCCTATCCGACTTACACATGTCTAAGATTTGTACATACACAGGGAAATCACCCACAACTAATTCACATAACAAAATCTTTCTAGACCTTGCACCACTAGGTTCACCACTTCCTTTTTCTAACATATCTTCGTCAGTGGGGCATTAATCACAATGCAGATGCACTAACCATGTAAGTGGGAGATGCCATATTTATGAGACAATGTAAATCTTCCTACTCAACCAATATATGTATGACATCCACAAGGTCACATGATCATTCTTGCTCCTTGCTGCCACCAATAACTACCCCACAACCTAGATTTTTTAGTGAAACATCCATCAATAGATTCTTCTCTTCTGCTTCAAATGTTAGGAGAGTTTTGATATGCCATCCCAACCTTCTAGGCTCATCCAAATAGCCCCTCTCACCCTTAGTCACTCCTCAAAAAACATTATGAGGGTCTGCATCAGTCCCTCCGCAATGATAATTGATGACAGGGATGCCCATATTCCCTCACTTATCTCTACCTCTATCTCAATTCTAGAAAATTGATTTTGAATAATGTGTCCTCTGTTTCTATGGTTTAACTTCCCTTTTCACCATTTCTTATGTTGTTTTATTCATTTATCATCGTGGCACCCCAATAATCCAATGTTGACTGGCTATATTTACTGGTCCTATTAATCTATCCTTTTTTTATTTGTGGAAATTAATCAAGTCATATTACCTTCACAAACTAATCTTGGACATTTCAATGTGCATTAGTTGATATTAATTTATTTCTATTTCTACTATCAATTTTCCTACATGACACAAATGCCTTAAATTATGTTCGACTTTAAACCAATATGTTCATAATTTCAATACAATGGAATTGTTTCCTCTTTTTCTCTCTTAAATAATCTGTAATTAGATCCTGCAATGAATATGAGGACTGATCAAGTTTTCTTAGTTTGCACATACAAAAAAATGCAGCCAAAGAATTTACTTACCAAGAAACAAGGTCACTTTTACATATCAAATTTAAGGCAACTCTAAAGACAGGGTAAAGCCTATCTGTCTTCCATGTTTAAATTTATACCATAGTAGCTTAAAATACCTCAAGAATCAATGTAGTCCTAGACCCCAATAACTCTATTTTCAGTGTGCTTGAGACAAACAGAGATGACATGAAATATCACCAACTTTTTCAACATTTATTGTGTCCACTTTCAGTGTGTGTGTGCATATGTGCTCTATCTCTTTCTCCTCCATAAATTTCATTGCAACCTATGTATCTCTCTCATCGGGTTCTGAAAATCTCTCATCGGGTTCTACATCATCAATAAGAGATTTAGTTGAATTCACTTCAGGTAAGTTTATTGGTGCAGATTACTAAAAGTCATCGAACTGTGGGAAATGCAACAAGTGATTCGGAAAAAACTTCCAAATCAATATTGATTTTCTTTAATTCAAATCGTGGACCTATCCATACAGTCAAACATGAGATCCACGTCAGGTACCAAAGCAATATACTGTTCCAGGAGCTGCAACAGTCCCCAAATTTTAAGTTTTCCTTGTTTTAGCAGGAAATGCTCAGACTTGCATAAATGTGTAAGTAGATTCCCTAGAAGATAAATTCTGACATATTTTCTAAAAAAAAGAATATAATATCCAAATCAAAACCATAGTTGAATGGAACAATGGTGCTTTAAGGTCATCTACACAAAAATTTGCATCCTTCAAATCTTTCACACTGGATGGTATGTAACGCAAAATTAAGAAAAATTCAAGGAAACTTGTTGACTTCTCTAAAAGACATAATGAAAATGCATGGAAGATTTGTATATGAATGCACCTGTAATATTATTTTATTTCCATTTCAGACTTTTTCCTATGTTGAACCTCAATGAGTTGCGAACTCAAAGTTCTTTGAGAAGAATGTTCTTACAGTTGAAATTCAGCATCTACGGCCTTCCCACCTCTCTCACCTGATGAGTATGAATTCTTAAACTCTCTTATGTCATTATCCAAAACATTTCTTTATTAGACACATGATTTTGTAAATAAAGGCTTTTATGCAGCATAAGTCCTTGTCAAAATTTCCTCTCTCATACCAACTGACATCTAGTCAGAACTGCAACCTGAAATCAGACTTGCACCTGTTCATCTATTACTCAGGATTTGAATGGTGGAATATCTGCTAGAGCACTCTTATAATATGGTAGAGGCTAAGCCTTCCCTCTTATTTCCTTGCCAAGGCCTCCCTTAGGACCAAGAGTCAAGTGGCCATCATCAGAAGCTCTATGTGTTGAAGGGCTTGGCATAGACTGATTTTCAAATTGAGCCCTATCGATAATCTCAACATATTGACTAGTGAATCCACAGTCACACGGTTCCATATGGGGTTGTGGCCCTTTAATCCCAGCCATATATGGAAGTGAACCTGTCTGTGCACCTGCCATGTAAGGTGGCATCACAAGTCCTCTCCCACCATGATCAAGTGGTGTCACAAGTCTCTGACATGAATGTCCCATATTGGTACCTCGAGATGGGCCTCCCTGTCCATGTATTTCTTGCACATCATCCCAATGCACTTCCTCTATTTTCTTGGGGCCCGCAACTTTCTTCCTTTGTTACCATCGATTCCTCCTCGAATCAATCAGATCATTCAACCTGAACCTCACCCTAGAGGGAAGCCCTTGGTTATTGGAAATTTTTGTCATCCTATCTAAGTAAGAATCAATATGTTCCTTGGCCTTTGAATTGCATTTCATATGACCAATAGTGCTCATCAGTTTGCACAAAGCTTCAACATTTTCCTCCTCTGGATGCTGAAATTCACCAATTAATTTCTTGATGCATGATTTCATAATTATTGTGGTGACAACATACATTATTTATAAAGCTCACCAATAAACCTTATATTTCTTAGCATTCGTCATGTTGCAGCCTTCTTCTCTCGTCTTTCTTCCGCTAAAAGGATTTTTTCACCATGTTATTCTTCTTTCTCAGCCTCTGCCTCTTATCTTTCATCTTTTTCAATTTCTTCCTATTTTTTTTTCAAAATAACTCACTTGAAAACAACCTTCTCATTATCTTCATAAATTCTGGTATTCCTACAGGAAACTGAAACCCAGATTTTTCACACATTTCACAAAAATATGGCTCCATCAAGGCTTTGTCAAATGTTTGAATCTTATACCATGAAGACATGATGCAGAGTCAAGGTTCACTTCTTTGACCTGTGAAAAGAGTTTCTCAAAGTTTTGGGGTGTTAATTTATTAAGGATGGATTTCATTTGTCTTTGTTCCAATTGATCCTCATCAGAAACATTGCCCACTTCATATTGGTTCTTTGATATATGAACTGTGGGCAGATAAAGCTTTGGAGTAGGAATCGAACCCTTCTGCAAACCAGAAACACGTTTCCACCTATCAACATCAGAATTATTTCTCACTAGTCCAACTTGTGGAAGTGGTGCTTGCACATAAGGCCCTCCAGGAAGGATGCCATTCATACTCATTTGTGTTGCATAGGTATTTCTTGAAAAGTCGGTATTATAACCTTGGCTAGGTCTAAACACAACAGAGGAACCACTAAGATCCTCATCCATCCACATATCACAGCCATCAGCAAAATAATCCACCGGCTTGGCTCATCTATCATCATCCAAACTGGCCATATTGCTCCCACGACATTCAAGTAGATAATTCCCACTCAGTTGCCCATCAAGTCCTCTTGTAGTGCTTGATAATGCACCAGCCTCTTCTACATGACTCTCAAGTGCTTGGAAACTTCCAAGTAATTCAATAATGTCTGGATAAATTTCAAAATTATTTGGTAGATCTTTACATTGATCCTTTATTTTCAACAAAAAAACTCTAGAGTACTTTCTGTCTCTTGAATATTCAGTAACTAAAATAGCTACTTGATTCATTGGAGTTGAAATCTCGATTGCATCTTCCCAGTCATCCACTTCTTTCAGGACTTTCTTCTCAAGATATTTTGAATAAGTCTTACTCTTGACATCATCGATTACTATTTTGGATGGTTCTGGAAGGTTCACATCTTCCTCCTTCTCCTCTTGAACCTTATAAGAATTATATAAATCCCAGTGGGAACTACAAAATTTGGCTTACTGGAAAATCCTTGTTTTTCTTCTTCTTGTTGACAACTACTACCTTGGCAACATCACCAATATTTGCAACATTATTCTTCACAAAAACATTGGAAGAAATTGTATTCTTCTTTTCCGTCAATCTAGCTAATAGCCTTCACTATCAATAGGAAAAGATGACCCCTGAAGTTGAGCAGAAATTTTACAACTATCACTATTAGTGGTGGATACTTGGCCCTTATCTTGTGTGTGAATTGCCTTCACATTGGCATTTGAACCTTCCATAAGTAATTTAACACTATCATGGTTAACCCTACCTTTGTTTCTATATCTATAAGATTGTTTGTAGTCAACAACTTTGTTACCAGACATAAAACCTAGTTTTTCCTCGAAAATATTCATATTATCTTTAGGGAGGACTGTTGTACCTTCTAATTGTAATTCCCATTCATACACCTTGCCTGTATTTGTTGTTGACTCCTTAGATACAACTAACACTTCATGATTTTTCTCTTTGAGAAGATTTTTATCAACATCCACTATGTCATTGGCATGGGTAGCAAGTTGAGATGCTAACCTACTGTCATGCATTCCATTGATTTTGCTCTCCCCAACATGCAAACTAGCTTTTTCTTTTCTAATGACAGAATTGGAAAAATAAGTCAGCTCTTTGTTTATGTCAACATCATGTGAACTTGACAACTCAGATGGGGAATCAGAAGCCACAATATTCCCATGCTTAGGATGGAGAAAATTTCCAAGATCATGCTTCTCTCCAATTACATAATTAACAAAATTATTGTTGCAGCTTTGTGTAGCATTATTGCTCGTTGATTCACATTGTTTCTTATTCACATTTCTAAGTTTTGAATCTGATTTAATGCCATCCTCACTACATTTTGAGCTCTTCAATGTTCCTACAAGAACATTATTGTTATCAAACTTCATATATTCTGTTGCTTTATTTACTACTCCAGCATCCTTTGTAGAAAACTCTATAACTGGCCCAGAAGTTTCTGTTTTTCCTTCATATCCCTCACCAGATCTTCCCAAAGATGAATATATATCAACAGTGATCAATTCAATCACAAATTTTTAATATTTTAAAGGTTCCAAGGTTCCCCTCAAAATATCCCTTTCAATGATCTCATCTACAGATGATGAAACTCTTGATATCCTTAACGAGGGAGTGTCCACAACATTAACCATGTTTCCTGATGAATTCTTTGGTAATAGTATCTTTTCACATTTTGTGGGATTGTTAAATGAAACACAAGGATGGGCTGCAGAATCAGGCTCTATAATGAAAAGTGAAGAATTGTTTCTATAGCTAGGTCAAAATTAGCCCCTCCATCAACAACTTTAACTCTCTTCTATAGGGTTGTAATTAAAGGAGTTTTTGAGGAAGATGATGAATTCTGACTCAAAAGTAACTCCACCTTCCTGTGAGAACTGCTAAGTTTAGATCCTCTGCAACCACCTCTCCTTTTGACTCCCTTTCCATATTTGAAGAGATTCCTACCAATGCCACATGTTGTTGCATTTGCTACCTTTTAGGCTTGTGCTCAGATTTTTTCATCTTATTTGAACATTCAATTTTTGAAAGACCTGCTTATTTTTTAGATATGTTTTTAATATTTTCACTAGTATGATGATCTAATCCAGACTCGAGTGTGGAAACTACAGAAAAATTTGAAACTGTACATCAGAGAGATCACATGTTGTCACAGTAGGCATGTTCACTGGTGACAGTTTAACTCTATCTGCTTTATCTATAATCAATACTTCAGATGTAGGAATGATGGAAAACTATAAACTACAATAATCTTTGTTGTTGAAAAATGCAACTGCAAGAGAACTTTATTAATTACCAAGATATTTTGGCAAGGACTTTGTCTTTCCATATAGAACTTGAACTGGAGCTAGAGTGGTTTCTGAAGCTTGTGCGAATGGTTTCAATATATCCAACATCTCACTAGAATGGATCGTAGCCAGTTTATTTTGTTCTGTTAATGGGCATGAATCATTTGATATGTCGATTTCTGTCTTTAAAGGTTGATGAAAAGTAGATGAAATGTTTCCATATGACCTAGATAGCATCGATGAGTAGAAACTCATTAGGCATGAACCACTTAAAGAAACAAAACCTGAAATTGGAGGTCTGTATGTAGGCAATCCTACTAATTGAGGAATGGAATATTTAATAGATGACACAACATCAAAGATCAAAGAAATGAAATAAAATCATTATGGAAATAAATATGCAAAACTTGCTCATTTTTTTCATATCAAATATGCTCCAAGTATGGGCACAAACATGAGAGTTGAAATTTCAACTCTCTAGGCTCTTGTCAATGTGGTCAACCAAAAAGATGTCAAAAAAGTAGATATTTTGGGGGATTCAAAAATTGTTGTGGATTGAGTCTACGACAAAGTCAACATAGTGGCCCCTCATTTTCTCACATTTTGCAAGGTATCAAACAAGTCTACAAAAAGTTGGATTGGTTCTCTTATGGCCATATATACCATGAAATCAATACCCTAGCAGAGAAACTCTCCAACTTATTCCACAAGTGTAAGAATACCAAGAATATACGAATAAAAATTTTTTCGGGGTTGTTGCCTTCCATATCTAGTTTTTTGTCTCACTTATTGCCATATTTTGTGATTATATATGTAAACAATCCAATGATATTATCTGAAAAGTGATAGATATTTTTTTTGGCTTTTAAAAGGTTGCACAATATGTAATTGGAACAAAGTTTTATTACTAGAAATCAATAAATTACTTCTACATACCACTAAAAGTGGCAAAATATCTATAAACTTTGATCACCTTGAACATCAAGCACACTAATAACCTTGACAATGGGGTTCTAATAACATCGCCAAAGATCCAAAATTGACAAAGCATAATTTAATGAGTATTTATTAGTCAAAATTACCATGTGGATCAACTACTCATGTCGAAATGATGGTACATTGGATTAGGTGTGGGTTGCATTTACATTTGAAAGAGTGAACACAATGTGGATAAGGAACATTGAATACAATAAGAACCTCGACAATGGGGTTCTAATAAAATGGCCAAAAATCCAAAATTGACAAAGTACAATTTAATGAGCATTGATTAGTCAAAAGTACAATGTGGATCAATGACTCGATCGAAATGATGGTATATTGGACTAGGCGAGGGTTGCAATGGCATTGGAAAAAGTGAACAAAATGTGAATAAAGAGTCACTTGGAGAAGGAATACAAGGAATCATAGTCTTGGTTGTACATATAGGGATGGTCAAACAAGCAAGTAGAAGCATTTGGGCCACCATAAAAATTGGCA
The DNA here is from genome assembly GCA_034641835.2 of Pinus albicaulis. Lineage (NCBI taxonomy): Eukaryota > Viridiplantae > Streptophyta > Pinopsida > Pinales > Pinaceae > Pinus > Pinus albicaulis. The sequence continues at coordinate 1,453,011,975 of CM076575.1, forward strand.
ACTCATTTTTTCTAAGAGACATCCAAATAGTCATCCAAAAGTGCATTTTTTAATAGGGAAAAGCTTAAAATCCTCCTTTTGGAAAATTCATCTTTCACATTAGGGAAAATTTTCCATCTACGTTTCCCACAGAGATATGTAGAGAAATGTTTCTTCAATCATCCCAAAAAAGGGAAAAATAAAAAACCCTTTTGGGAAAATGTATTTCCCTCTATGTTTCATCACATTTCTCAAAAGAGATATGTGAAAAAATGTTTCTTGGAGCATCCTACAAGAAAAAGACACCTTGGGAACATGGGAAACATGGAGGTGCCCCCTCCTACCCTAAGGGACACATCCCCATAGAACAGTGGTTTTTTCATTCGTTTAGTGGCATTTTTGAGTCATCATTACTCATTTGTTTATGAATATAAAGTTTATCCTATACTACTATGTTGAATGGTAAGCATGTGTCAAAGCCCTATAACAAGAGGAGCTGCTTCGGATAGAATCAAGGCCAAGGCTTGACAATTGGGACTAAACTTTCATAGTTTCAATATAAGCATGTGGACAACAACACAATGGAAATTCCTTATAATACAGAGACCTTACAAAACCATATTTTCTTGATGATCAGAGAGGCTTTGGTATTTCACTTGCACTAAGAATAGCATATATTGTCATCTATCGGTAAGGTACATCTATAAGACCCATTTACAGATACTTCCAAAAGTCTTCCTTGGAAATTTTACCTTTATTTTAACAATCAAAGAACTTCTATAACAATTATTGTTGACTAGTGTAAAAGCATAACTCTGAAAGAAGGGAAAGGTGTTGTGGGCTATATCTAACATGCAGAAATCAAGAACTAAATAAGTAGGAAGTGATGTTAGCCCAAATCATGGTGTAAACTGACCATTATTAAACTTTTTCCACTTCATACCATCACACTAGTGTGTTTGTAGCAAAAAATTGGTACTACTCAAGGTATAACTACAGCAATGTAAAAGAAAATATCCACGGTGCAAAATTTTCAGTTTGAACCATAGATATGAACTTAAAACACATTTTGGATAAGAAGTACATACTTGTTCAAATGCTGAGAAAAATTCCAAAAACTGCAATGCTGATCCAACAATAGTAGCTAAGCATTCTTCAATAAACTTACAATAATATAAACAAGAACATAAAACATAGTTTCAACTATCACACCACATTCTCCCATGGAAAAATTTGTTATTTTATAAAATATAAATTTGGTCTAACAGAGATAAAATTTTGAATGAATTGGAGTGAAAATTTCCTCAAATTCTGAGAAAAAAATATTTCAATTTTTTTAAAAGGACTTCAAACCCTCTCTGCCCACATTTTTTCTGCTACATTTCTCCTTTTTGCACCTCGCTTCTTTGTTTAATTTCTCTCTTCATTGTTGTCTCCTCTTCCCTTACATCTCCATTCTTCCGCATTTGTCTCCTCGTCAAGCTTTTCAGCTATCATTTCCCTCATTTCATTGTTGTTGTTCCGTCCCTTTTTTCTCCTTTGGCCTGCATTCAGATCTATGTGCTCTCTCTTGCTTAACGCTGCCATCATTTCCCTCAATCCACTGTCATTTCCTCACCCAATATTTGTTCCCCGTTGTGCATCCATCCTTCTTACTCTTCCAGCTCCTGGATTTTCCTCACGCAGTCACCCTTCTGCCTGCTTGACCTACGAGATCCCTCCACGTCCCTTTCTTTTTTGACCTGCAAAACTTGCTTGCATATCTCTCCCACATCATGTGCTTTCCTAATCCATCTGATACTCCATTCACCTTCCTACCGGATGCCAACATCCCCATCCTCCTCTGCTCATTTTCTCCATAGCTTTCTGCTGCCCACACCTGCAAACCCTCAAAACTCCTTGTCGACGGGTTCTTCCATGCTCCCGCTCCATGCTGGTGGGAGAAATGTTATTTTGATTAGAGGGCTAAAATTTAAAAAAAAAAATGAATACTCCCTCCCTCCATTTTTCCAAACATCATTTTTAATATTATTCCCTCCAAATATCATTTTGAATATCACACCCATTGTTGTTTTGATGGATGTTGAACACGTTCAGTGATTCCTTGTAATGTCAACAATTGTTTAAAAGGAAGCTTCAAAAATCAATTCAATTTCATTCTAATAAATTTATTTTAAAAACATTGACGATGAACCATGATGAACCACACAATGAGTGGTTCTAAAAGTGTTGACTTTAAAAAATTTATGTGATTTACCTAGAAGAGCTTTTAAAGAAATTAATTAATTAATTATTAAAATAAAATTGAGATAAAATAGTAAATTTAGGAGAGGTTTTTACAACCCATGGTTTTTCTCATGGCATTCTACCTTGCCAACAAGGGGTATTTAACCAAATCTTAGGTCCCAACTAGACCTGCTCTCATTTGGAATGGCTAATCCCAATGGGTTTTAAGGATTGTTATAAGGGTTATGGGAATAATGAGTTAGTGGTTAAGGGATTAAGAATAGGGGCTTAGGGGATAGGGGAATAGGGTCTTAGGGGTTAAAGCTTTAATGTTTAGGGGTTAGGGGAGTAATGAGTTAGTGGTTAAGGGGTTATGGATTGGGGGATTAGGGGTTAAGGGGTTAGGGATTGGGGTCTTAGGCGTTAAGGGGTTAGGGATTAGGGGCTTAGGGGTTAGGGGATTTAGGCACATTTAGGGGTCAGGTGAATAATGAGTTTGTGGTTAAGGGATTAGGGATTGGGGTTAGGGGAACAATGAGTTAGTGGTTAAGGGGTTAGGGATTTGGGGGTTAGGGCCAGTTAGGGGAATAATGAATTAGTGTTTAAGGGATTAGGGATTGGGGGCTTGGGGGTTAAGGGATTTAGGCGCAATTAGGGGTTAGGTGAATAATGAGTTAGTGGTTAAGGGATTAGGGATTAGGGGATTAGTGGTTAGGGGATTTAGAAATTAAGTATTTTAGGGGCTAGGGGTTAGGGGTGAGGGGTTAATGGGTTATGGGTTAAGTGTTAATGGTTTAGTGGTTTAGGGGTTAGGGGTTTAGGTGTTATTGGTTTAAGGGATTATTTTAGAGGTTTAGGGTTTAGGGGGTTAAATGGGTTAGGATTTTATTGGTTTAGGGGGTTAAACGCATTAGGGGTCGGAAATTAGGGTTTAAGGGTTAAGTGTTTAAAGTTTTAGGGTTTAGGGGTTAGGGGTTTAAGGGTATAGGGGGTTAAATGGGTTAGGGGTTAAGGGGTTAATAGGTTAGGGGTTAAGGGGTTAGATGTTTAGGGTTTAGGGGGTTAAATGGGTTAGGGGTTTAGAGGTTTAGTGGGTTAGGGGATTTAGCAGTTAAGGATTTTAGGGGTTAGGGGCCGTTAGGGGTTAATGGGGTTAGGGTTTAGGGGGTTAAATGGGTTAGGGGTTGGGAATTCGGGTTAAGGGTTAGAGGCTTAGGGTTTAGGGGATTAAAAGGGTTATGGATTTAAAGTTTTAGGGGGTTAGGGGATTTAGCAGTTAAGGATTTTAGGGGTCACAGGTTAGGGGTTAAGGGGTTAAAGGTTTAGGGGGTTGAGGGATTTAGCAGTTAAGGATTTTATGGGTTAGGGGTTAGGGGTTAATGGGGTTAGGGTAATGGGTTAAATGGGTTAGGGGTTTGGAATTAAGGTTTAAGGGGTTAGGGGTTAAGGGTTTAGAGGTTTAGGATCTAGGGGGTTAAATGGGTTAGGGGTTAAGAGTTTCGGGGTTAGGGGTTAAGGGTTTAGAGGTTTAGGGTTTAGGGGTTAAATGAGATAGATATTTAGAGGTTTACAGTTTAGGGGGTTAAATGGGTTAGGGGTTGGGAATTAGGTTTTAAGGGGTTAGGGGTTAAGGGGTTAGAGGTTTACGGTTTAAGGGGTTAAATGGGTTAGGGATTTAGAGGTTTAGGGGGTTAGAGGATTTAGCATTTAAGGATTTTAGGGGTCAATGGGGTTAAGGTCTAGGGGGCTAAATGGGTTAGGGTTTTAAGGATTTATGGTTTTAAATGGGTTAGGGGTTAAGGGTTTAGAGGTTTATGGTTTAGGGGGTTAAATGGGTTAGGGGTTTAGGGGGTTAAATGGGTTAAGGGTTAAGGGTTTAGGGGTCAGGGGTTAAGGGTTTAGAGGTTTAGGGTTTAGGGGTTTAGAGGTTTAGGGGGTTAAATGGGTTATGGGTTTAGAATTAGTGTTTAAGGAGTTAAGGGCTAAGATGATAGTTTTGTTGGTCTCTGTTTGTGCACAATAGTTTCTCATTATTTGTGTCTCAATGTAAAAATTTTGTAGGTACTGTTGCTTGTCGCCATGTTTTCTCTATTTATTAATTTCTAGTATTTGTTAGTCATAGCTTTACATTGATTGATGAAAATGTCTATTGCAATTAAACCAAATGTATGTTCAATCTCCGGTTTCAAAATCAGCCACAGCGTTGTCACACAATTTATGTCTGGAGAATGGCCATCTGACGAAGTCTCAATAACCACACTAAACCTCATGACTTCTACAGAAAATCTTAAGTTCGAGTGTCCCACATTCATGAGAAAGTTGGCTCTTATACTCTTTCTCCACCTGACTGTGTCCTGGAAATACCCTTGTTTATTACAAAAACATCCTAATGTTGTCGACCTTGTCCCTTAATAGACCAAGGAAATAGATGAGACCGAGAGGAATGGAAAGCACTACAAATTTGGAGAGAGTAAAAAATACTAGGATGATTTAAAGGATAATCTTGAAGAATGTAAGAGTGTTGAAAAAACTAAAATTTGTCCTGAACAAACAGTTGATAATGTGAAACTTTCTTCTATGCTAGTCAAATAAGACTACATTCATGTGGGAGCAAGAAGAGGCCAAGCAATCGATAGGCATAGCCTGGCAGAGAGGGTGCGGTTCCCTATTTTTAATGAAATATTTGATCTAAATTTTTCATATCGAAGATTAACCATTTTAACCTTGCCAACAAGGGGGAATTAACTCGATCATAGGTCCCAACTAGACTTGCTCTCATTTGGAATGGCTAATCCCAACGGGTTTTAAGTACTGTTATAAGGGTTAGGGGAATAATGAGTTAGTGTTTAAGGTATTATGGATTAGGGGCTTAGGGGTTAGGGGTTAGGGGAATAATGAGTTAGTGGTTAAGGGGTTAGGGATTGGGGGATTTAGGCACATTTAGGGGTTAGGGGAATAATGAGTTAGTGGTTAAGGGATTAGGGGAATAATGAGTTAGTGGTTAACTAAGGGGTTTGGGGGGGGGTGGGAGAGAGAGGGAGATGAGTGAGAGAGGTAGAGAAGGGTAAGAGAGGGAGATAGTGACACAAATATGGAAGGGGGATAGAAATAAGGAGAGAGGGAGGGATATAGTGAGAGGATTGCAGGGTAGAGAGAGAGAGAGAGAGAGAGAGAGAGAGAGAGAGAGAGAGAGATTGGGGATCAAGAGAGAGGAGGTAGGAGAGAAAGGGAGAGAGAAGAAGGATGAGAGATATGAATTAAGAGAGAGGAACCAGTATCATAGAAGAAATAATATGTGACCAAATTACTCTATAGGGAGATGGGAGATAGGGGCACCTTACCTACCTAACTAAACGTCTAAATCAAATGTGGTGTAATCGTCTGTAATGGTGGGCGATTATACAAGGGGAGGATTTTACGTGGAGGCACTGGATTTTTAATGTGATATGCAAAAAACAAGTACTGAACCTAACCATTTCACATTCACCAATGTTTTTTCCGCATGTACTAATTTGGTAAATTTGGAACATGGAAAAGGATTCTTCTTTTTTTATCACCTCCCACGAGGATTCACCAATTGTGAGAACACAACGCTTGTGGTTGCATCTTCTAAATCATCATCACTTCCACCAACACCTCGTCCAATAACGCTAGTATAAAAAGTCTCAGGCTCTGGGCAGCCAAAAGGAACATAATGCATGTGCCCTTAATGTCTTCTACATACTTGTAGCTCTCCTCGCAAACCAAAGCCACTAGTGTTGTGTGTTCACTTTGCCCTGAATCTTGTGCAAACATCCCGAGGTAAGGAATTTTTGCACCAAGGTATGGATCCACTATGTGTCATGTCCACTGAAGGAGAACATGTTTCAAACAATAGGTAAATTCTCACAACTATCCCTATGTGGGATGTTGACAACTCCAAAATGCCACATGCTCATTAATGAAATATATAAATTGAGAACTTCCGTATGAGACTTGAAGTCATACTAAACTTGTACCAAAAGGCTCAGGATCTGGGTAGTGCAAAGGAACATCTACAATATGATTTGTACTATTCTCATCTAGATAATTTTGCATGGATATCTCCTAGAGTTGAAATGCATATTCTAGGTTCCATAGAACATCTCCCATGGAAGGCCTGTCGAAGCCCATATATTCCAAGAACTTTTCGATAGTATCCCTAAACATTTTCAAAGAACTGGAGTTGATGATCCCAACAAGGTGAGGGTCAATGATTTTTTCAAGCTTGCCCTTTTTTTGCCAGTGCATTTCCCACTCTTCTATATTGAATTATTCTCTCGGAAAAGAAAGATTAATAGTTTCCCTTGCACACAAGAACTCCGTTAACACTACTCCAAAAAAATACACATCAGATTTCTCTGTCAGTTGTTTCCTTTTGAAGTATTAAAGATAAAGGTACCCAAGGGCTAAACTACCTTTGGATCCAGTCTTTGAATGTCCAAAGTTTGCCACCTTTTCCCGTGATCTTGTTAGCATGGAGATACTTGACATTTAGATAATGGCAGAGGATTCACGACAAGGGGATTAGATTACATTGACCATATATTAGAGCTTCATTGGTATCTCGCCAGTCAAACAATTTGCCAACAAGTCAAGGGAGTCTAAATTGGTGCAGTTGAAAATGAAAAGCAATAATATTGTTCTGTCGAGGCCAAATCCTACGGCGCTAAACTTGAAAACCCTCTCATTATCACAAGTCTCTCCTTCGAGCTCCGAGATGGTGATGTTGTAGGGGTTTTTATCTTGTCTCTAATCCACTGTCACACCTTCGAGCTCTAATATGGTGACATTTTAGGGGTTTTTATCTTGTCTCTGGTCCACTGTGTGAGCTTGGGTACATAAACCTGGCACCATGTCAGGTTAAGGGACATTATGAGTATTCAACGAATAAATATCTATAGAGAAATGGAATTATGGAGATATTGGCTATCATATTACATATTTTGTTTCCTCTGTCAGTGTACCAAAGACATCAGTCCTCCAAAAGGAGTCTTCTTCCCATTCTTTCCTCAAAAACCAAGGTTCATTAGTGCTGCCATATATGCCAATAAACCCCCTTCACCATCTCCCCCACCACGAAAACTGAGTTGTCAAACAAAAATGTGAAGGTCAATCTCTCCATCATCGAGGGTTATATGGCATGTCTTGTAACTGTGCAGATAATATTCTTTTCAATACAGTTCTAGATGGTGGTACGATGAAAATATCCCATTTAATATTAATGTTTCTCTCTCACATTATTACTAAGCTATGTGGGACTCTATTATAGCTACAGGAAAGGGCTTCAAATTCCATACTATGCATGAATTGAGGGGAGATATTTTGCAAAATGATATTTACTACTTTGATTATTAATCAAATATAATCAAAGAAGCGGGGGGATAGAAAAGGTAATATGGGGGATAACAGAGGTGGGGATTTGAGGGTTCAAAAGCAGAGTCGTCATGACAAAGGAGGTCATGGTGGCAAGAGGAATCATGTGTTTGATTGATTTGAGGTAAATGAGGGGCATGTTATACAACATTGCCGCCTAGGGAACTGTCGTGCACTTATCAACAACCTGATGGAAAGAGTGGACACAACTAAGAGATTATGTTATGAGGAGCATGCAGAGCAGATGGAAACATTGGATCGAATGCACTATTTACAGTGCCAAGTCCGAGAGAGACTCATAGTGGCTTGGTGAGGCCAAAATTAACTCACTGAGAAAGTAGAAAATATGGAGACTTGGTTGGTGCACTTTGAAGGGCACGATCAATGTGACTTCTATCCTCCACCGCATCTAGGAACAACCCCGAACAACCTTGCATTCATCATGTTTGACGACTAGTATGCTATTTGGTGTTCTTTATGTTTTATATGTATTTTGGTGCCTGTGGCCCAACTGTTTATGGACAATGTCCCTATTCCCTCTTTCGTATTTTTTTGGATCTGGTGCAAATTTTTGTCAACAAACCCAGTTGAGGTGAGACCACCAATTTTGTAACTGGCTATATGTACTCCTTTTTTCCTACATGAATATAACATTGAATTACAAAAAAATGAAGGTTCATACATCATTAAATAATTAATTAAGTTTCATACTAAAATTAATAAATTTTCATACCTATTTATCTATTTAGTAATTTTCAAATGTAAATATCATGATTTAATACTAGATTTAAATGAACTCACATGTTTAACATATGAAATTTTATATTTATCTATTTATTAAATGTAAATAGAAAGATTTAACCTTAGATTTAAAAAAAAACTCATACTATTAACATAAATCAATGAGGTTTAAAAATTAAACTTTATGGTCAAATATTAAATATAAATATAAATATTAATTTGGCTATCAAATTAATATTACAACCTTTACTAAAATTATAATGAAGTCATTAGTGTAACGTTGATAGATGATACATGCAATTATGCTAATTGTAGATGAATCCATCTGCATTGTTAAACTTTAGAGACAAAAGGGTATTCATAATTTTAACATTGTAAATTCAGAGACCCCTTTGTCACTAAATTTTAACACTGCAATGGTACCAAAATTGTAATTTTTCATATATGGAGTGACACAAATAAAAATTATTGACATGAATGACTAATTCATATATTTGTTGTACTTGTTATTTGGCCATTTTTTATTCTTGGACTATGATAGTCATTTACATTAATCATTATTAATTTTGTCACTTATTATCTAGTCATATATTTTAATCCTAGACTAAATTAGTCATTTAAGTTAGTCACTTTTGCTTTAGTCACTGATTATCTAGTCATGTATTTTATCCCTAGACTAAATTAGTCGTTTAAGTTAGTCACTTTTAGTTTAGTTACTTATTATCTAGATAGTCGTATATTTTATTCCAAGACTAAATTACTCATTTAAGTTAGTCATTTTTAGTTCGGTCACATAAAATTTCTCAAATTTAGTAGTAATTAACTTGAAATAATTGCGGTGACTAACATTTTTAGTCACCTAGTCATTAATTTTATCATTTTTTACTAGTGATAATACACTAAGTTTTAACTTTAAAAATGATATCGGGAGTAGATTTCTTCATTGTAGGTCTCAACATAACACTTTTTTAAAGAAATATTTAGGATAAAAGTATTTTTGGGTTTTTTGGGTATTTTTTGAATAAAAGGGGAATTAGTAAAAGTATTTTTTAACTTTTCCAAAGGAAAAAAAATGTTTTAACTTAGAAAAAGGGGCTTTTGTAAGGAAAAATGAGTGGTAATGGGAGAAAGGGAAAAATGAAGCGGAGGGGGTATTTTTTACAAGGAAAATGATTTTGTAAGGAAGTTAGTAAATGAAATAACCAATTTTCTGATCTTCATACTTATGAAAACTGTTTCTACCTACCCATCTACTACCATAACATTATTTTCTTCAATTACATGGGTGAATTTGAGCTTGCAAACCCTTATTCATTTTTCTTTTAAACCGTAAACTAAAAAATTCTATCCTTACATTTTTTCTTTCAAGTCCTTTGATTTTTCTTTTAGGACTTTTATCCTCTTTACATTTTTTATTTTTCTAATATGGGAAAACAATTTGCAGAAAGAAAAACATGTACATATTACAAGACTAATCAAATTAAATTCAAAATTATGAATCTTATTATTATAGGACCCTAACCCGATATATGAAAATTCAAAAATATTTTTTTTATTTATTTTTATTATTTGTATAAGTCCGATTTTTTTTTTATGTTTTTGTTTTATATTTATAGAGTTACACAAGTATCTCCATATGGTGGTATAGGGAATTTCATATTTGATAGCCACACGTTTCATATTTTTTCTCTACAAATATTAGCCTAACAACAAATAATTATGAAAATTAATTTTCTCTTGAATTGATCACTAAGCTTGTAATAAAATAGAGTATCTCCACCACATATCTAAATGGACTCACAATTTGTAATCAATGGAATGGAAGACACATAAAGAAAAATAAGTTATTCCCATTTTCCTATATATATCAACAAATTATCCAACTTCTTTTACACATGCCTCTTTTCATTATTTCTACAAGTCCTAAAAAAAATCAAATCTCCTTTGAAAATTTTGGCATTAAACACAGATACATGAAAGATCCCAAAAGTTAAATATCAAAATATTTTTGTTACTCTTTGGTCTTTTAAAGTCTATGAATGATGTAGTCAATTATTACTTTTCTCTTATATATCCTTATTTTATATATATATATATATATATATATATATATATATATATATATATATATAGATTATAAGTTTTTTTCTATATACTATGGTTAACATGCTTAAATTTCAATAATATTTTTGGAAGATAATTTTGTTTTTTTGAATAATATTGGTTGGAAAATAATTTTCATTATATAAACCATTAAAAGTATTAAAACCTTAAATGAATGAAGTCTCATATACAATTTAAAAGACTGTTTTTTTGTTTGTTTGTTTTTTTTTTTTTTTTAAAGTTTTGAGATATTATATATAGAGAGAAAGAGAGAGGTGTGTGTTTATTGTTCTTAGTGGTGCTCTAGCAATGGAACTTATAATGTTTAACAAAAATTAAATATTTGTTTTGTTGACCTACGGGGAGGTTTTATCCTAAAATCTCAGGGAACATAGTACTTCTTATGAAGACAATAGAAAAATGAGCTACCTACTTGGGTTATTATTTTCAGTCATTATTAAAAGAAAACTATTTTTCAAACATTTGATTGGACCATAACTTAAAGGTCTTATTGCATTCTTTGTACAATATAATGTCATGTAATGTCATGTCGATAATTGTCTCACATATTTTACGTAATAGTTTATGGATATGGTTGCAATATTCCTTCATGTATTTTAGATATTTATGTAGTGATTTTTTATTCTTAAGATTTAGTGGGAAACCATCGGAAAATAAAATCTTTGAAAGTAACTCCTACTCAAGAAAAAACATATTTACTATCACTCACTTCCCACCATAATCTAAGCAAGTCTTCCAGGAAAAATAGATAGAAAAATGATCTTCCGAGATCCTTTGTGTATCTTTGCACATTTTTGGTAAATTTCTATTTTTATGCATTAAGAATTAATACACATTAGTCAAATAATTTTTGGCAAAATTGTTATTTGTTGTTATTTAAAAGATGTTTTTAAATAAATAAATAAATATAGATATTTAATTTCTTAAAATATATTTAATTTATATAAATTTAAGAATATAAAGATATTATAACAGTAGATTTAAATGAATAAATTAAATAATTTAAATATATAGTTTTAATGATTGAAATGATTTATTTAAATATATAATTTCAATAATTTGTAATGGATTTCAAATATATATTTAATAATTAATAAAATATATTTATACAACACTCATCCACATCAATTTTATTTTATTTTATTGTATATTATTTATATTAAAAGCATTAAATTATTAAAACTCTAATAACCTTTATCTCTTTTTATTATGTTTTTCAATATTTCTAAATTTAATTTATCAAAAGTCTTATGATATTCTATTTTTTTTTTATTGTGTTTTACTATACTTATAAATTTAATTATTGTCTATTAATAAATTTTTTTAAGTAAAGATGATATGAATATGAAATACATGTTATCATTTGATTTTGAGAATAATTTTGAAAAAAAAAAAAAATCCATCTTAACTACAAATTTAAGGGTATCAAATCCAAATCCATGTTGAGGCATAAACTCCTTTCAAAATGTAAAATTTGAAAAAATATTATATATATATCTGAAAAAATATTATATATATATATATATATATATATATATATATATATATATATAAATTTATAAAGGAATTCAACATATTGAAAATTTCTATTTCACACAAAATCGATCTAAAAATATGTATCTCAAAAAAGTCAAAATGTAAAATAATAAGAGTAATGTTTTAAGTGTAATATTTTTTTAACCATATATAATATATATATATATAATTCATAGAGAAATATTTTACTTAACATGAAAAATGAAAAGTTATATCTATAAATTACATTCTCAACATTAAAATCTTTATTTCTTTTTATAAGTAGTTTTTTTAAATACATGTCAATATGACATTACTTAACCTTAATATTTTATTTACGAATAATACTAAAATATTTTTATTATCGATATTTTTAAATGTAACATATTATTTTTATATTAAGAATTAAAAAGAAAAATTCCACTTTAGAATAAGTAATTAAACTTTTTATTTTAAATTACTAATTTTTTTAAATATTGAAATATTCTATTATGATTAGCATTAAAATAATTTAGAAAAAGTATTTTCTATTAAAAGAAAAGAATATTTTTCTTTACTTTAAATTACTCATTTTCTTTGAACATTGAAATATTTCATTATCATCATCATTTCAATAATTAAAACAAATATCCATATATATATGAAGTTGATACGTAAATAAATTAGTTAACATAGATATTAATAGCTTATATATCTTTCTCACACTAAATAACGAAATTACAATATTTTGGTTTTTCTTAAATTAGCTTATATAAAATTTTGTTACATGATTATTTATGGCTAAGAGTGAGCGTAACAATATTGATATTTTATATGATTCTACATCAATTCCATACCATTTTTTTTCTATTATCTTGAAAGCTATACCTAGCTAGTAGTATCTATATTCACTTTGTCTCCTTAAGAAATCAGTATGTAGGAGAGATAAAGATATTTTAATCACTATGCTTCTTGTTTCCATTTATTATACATATCAATGGTTTTATCCTTTATTTAGACAGTACAACATAAATCAACCATTCCTTTCAACAATTAATCAGAGCTAGTACAAGTTATCAATTGTTTTCCATTGATGGGTGCCTAAATGGATACGTAGGCTTTTGAGTTGTACCACATCCTACAACATTGATAAGGGTTATACCTTACCTTAACTATTTGATGCAATACTTATTTATCACAGCCCATTGTTAAACAACATAAACTTTTAAACAAGAACGAAAACGAGTATCTGCATTTTTTAGGTAGAAAAAAATCGTCTGATTTTTAAAAGTGTTGATTTAGAATACTCTTTTAGTGTTGATTTTTAAATTTTCTTATCTACGAAGTATAAAAATTACTTTTAAAATTTTAGTGACTTTTATGTTGATTTTGAAAAGTGTTGATGCCAACATCATCCCCTTTTTTTAGAAGACTTATTTTTTACTTTAAATTTTCTAATGTATTAAATGCTAGTAATTATTTTCAAAATTTAACAATTTCTGAAGTACTTGTCTTCTTCCTCTTCAATTACATATTTTTTTTAAGTGTTTTTCGGGTTCTTTTCTTTTCTTTTCTTTTTTTCATTATATTTTGTAGTGAGATATTTGATTTTTTACAGTGTTTAAAAAAAAGCCAAAATTTTAAATTTTCATTCTTCTATCTAATTATATATTGTTAAAATAATATTTCATTGCACATGAAATAATTTTCACTAAAAATAAAAGAAATTTTAACAATTTACATAAAAATGCACATTTTGAATATAGATAAAACTAAAAAAATACACAGTTTGAGTCTTTTTTGCTAAAAGTTACATGTCAATTAAATCATTTTTTATGGGAAAAAAAATAACAAAAAAGGTATAAAATTAACAATTTTTTTCAAAAATTAAATGATTCACATAAAAAAATGAAACGAAAATCACATTATACAAGCACTAAAAATATAATAAAGACAATCGAATACTTATTGTTCTCATAAAATGTCAAGGTCAAAACATTACAAGTATAACTTATTAATAGTTACAAAAAATGAGCTTCATTTGGAAGCTTAAATAAAATTTAATAAATAATATCATGTAACCTAAACTCTTCAGCTTCAAGAGTTTCATTATTGTCTTCTTCCACAATATTTTCATTATTAGCTCCAGTTTGATCATTTTCCTCTTTTGATGGATTTTTGATGTTTGTGAATGTCCCAAATTATGCATTTCCATTCATTCCATCTAAAGATGGTTGAGGTTACTTTGCTTTTTTTGCTATACGAGATTCATTAAAATCCCCTTTCCTCAAACTAACCTCTTTCATTGCATCTAGAAGAATTTGAAGAAGATTAATTATTTGGTGGATAAATTTGCATTGTACTGGGTTTTTCTCAATGGAAATGCAATTTCTTCCTATTTGTAAGCAACATGCTAGTGTTTTACCTAATCATCAAGTACAAAATAAATAATTGAGTAAATTAGTTTAAACACATAAAAAAAAAAATGTTGAAATTAATTATTATATAATAAAACTTACCTTAGCTTGAAAAATCCAAAACCCGATCTCCTTCATTTGAACATAAATCTAAAAGATAGTTATTCAATGATGGTGGTTTTTGATATATGTTAAATATCTCTACTTTTGCTTCGTTATCTTCATATGTTAGTTTTTTTACAACAACATCATAGACCAGTACTTGTCTATGACTCTTTATATCTACTTGATTGAAAAGAATAGGGTTATAGCTATCATATTTTGTCCAACTTTCAACATGAATGAACTCATAGTCACTTATAATTGATTGATTTCCACAACAAATAAGATCTTACATTTGCTTGTAACATGAAATAGTAAAATTTCAATTAAATTGTATATAAATTATCTTTTTAACATTAATCAAACATACAATTTCAACATCTTACCATGTAAGATGCATCCTTAAATTTTCTTTTCCCTTGAAACTTGATAATAGCAACCCGAATTGTGTGTCTGAATGAAATGTCACAAATCTCCAAAATGGTGATGTTGTGACTTCTATAAATCCCAGAACCAATTTACTAAGAGTTTGATAAGTATAAGGCTCACTATCATATTCATTGTTTGGGATATTGAATTGATGAGGAATGTTTGCACTAACTAAGGAATAATTCCTTTTTGGTATGAGTTTTGCAATGTCTTCACAATCACTTGATATTATTTGATATTGGATAGTGTGGAGCCCATTCCAAATGAAATTATTAACATTGGGATCAAGTTAAACATCACTAAGATGTTTTCTTCTCATATTTTCCATTTTAATTTTATCAATACAGCTTCTGAAACTATCTGATGTCTCATTTGCATCCTTTTTCATCTTTAATGAAAAAAACAAATATATGTATAAGTTATAAAATAAAAATAATATACATATTAATAGAAATTAATTTCTAAATCAACATACCTTTTTAAATGCAAGATAAAAATCTTTAAGTACTGAAGTAGAACTCAAATCTGGGTAGTTGCGTCCAATATCATCCCAACTATCTTCATTAAACAATTTAACCGTTTTCTCCTGTATTCTGATACAAACCTTATCACTGAATAAATAAAGTAAACAATGTTAATATAGTGATATGCATAACACATACTACCAACGAAAATATATTATATTTAACAAAAAATTATAATCCATAAATAAGTAAAAATAACAAACTTAATTTAGAAATTTCTCATAAATTTTATCTATTGATAATTCTCTTGACATTACATGAAATAATATTTTTTTGAAAATATTTTCATCCTTCACTCCTTGCATTGATCTCCACGAAGTGATAGTCATATATTCTGGAAGGAGCTTCATTTTAGGACCCAATTTACTACTGATACATATTATTGATTTAGAATTTCTGACGATCTGAATTTTTATGCCAACTTTCTCCCATAACTCAAAAATATGATTAGTCAATTCCCATATCTCTCCAGTTCTAAATTCCAACTGGAAAAAGTTATCCATAACTATGAATATTTAAAAATACACTTTTCCACTTTTTGAATTTATTTTCTCTTCAATTTTATAATCAATTTCCCTACAAAATTCCTTCTGAAATTCATGATCAACCTTTGTATTATCACCACCACAATTTTCTTCAAATTGACTATGAACAAAAAGACCATTTGGATGAAAGTCATAGAAATCCTATACTCGTTATCAGAATTATGATCCCATGCCAATAAATTTCTTCTGCATCTTTTAAACTAGCATAAATGATACATTTCATTGTTTCAAAATGTGGTTTATTGGGATATTCCTCCATCAATTTCCTTTGAGCTTCTACAAAATGGCTTCCCGCAAGTACATAATATTTGTATTCAAAACATTTTGACTTGTCAAATGCTTCTATGTTAGGAACCTAAATTCGATCAACAAGAAGAGCATAATCAACCACATGTGCAAAAATATTGTAGCTAATCAATGTTTTCAAGTTGTGGACATGCAAGTGTTGTGGCTTTCTAATTTGATATTTGAACTATCCTTCAGCTGGATTGTAGACTTGAATGTCATTAAGTTGAAATGACCAACCACCCTCAATTAAAATTGTCTTTGACAAATAATGTTGAATGGAATTTTGTTTTGTTTTAATAACGACATCCTCTAAATCAGCTCATCGTGTAATCATTTCACCCCTTCCTTTTGAGTATTCACTAGCACCTTCACTGCCGTCCATGATTTTTTCAAAATGAGATTTTTTTTGTTTCTTCCTCCTATTGGTTATGATATTTTCTTCAAAAGAAGAAATATCCTCATCATAAACTAGACGGGAGACATACTTGGGCATTTTTGTTTTTTTTTTTTTGTGTGTGACTTTTCTCCTTTCTAACATCAGTTTTAATCTAATCCTTAGTAATGGCAACAAATTCTTCATATTTAGATTCAACTTCAACTTCCTCCTCTTCAAAAGTAACATGTATACCTTTACTAGATTGATCCCTTTGATATAGACTTGTAGCATCATGAAGTATTTGTATTTTTCTTCTTTCCCATATCTTCTTCTTCATGTTCATGGAAAATGGTGATAACTTTCATAATATTTCGCTCTATATAATAGATTCCCTCCAGCATAATTGAAATGATCTCCGCAAAATCCTATCAAACAAAATATAATATGTTAATAATAACTCAGTTATTAAAAATATAATGATACAGTTATAATAACGCAAAACACATATGTGTAAATAAAAATACTTACAATCTTCTGTGAAATATTATTTACGGTTTGTTTGCATATCTTTGAACAATATTCCCCCATTTTATACATCATCAATGTAAAAAGAAATATAATCTTATCATGTGACTTGTGGAGTTTTGAAAGTATATAAACAGTTTCAGTACTCGGAAAATATATAGGTCTAGTAAATTTCCCACCAGCTCATAACTTGCAACATCAAAATTCTTATTAGCATATAAATATAATAGGAGAGTTTCATCTTATATATCTTTCAAAAACCTTTCATACTTTTTTACGATTCACTTCTTTTGACTTCTCCCAGTATTAAACCAAATTATTTTCTTTTGTGAAGGCATCACGTACATTTTCAGTAATTAATTAAGGTGTAGTTCGTTCAGCTATATCTTTTGAGGGCCCATCTGCAGCTTTAGATGATGCGATTGTTGACTTTGGTCCAAAAAAATTGGTTTAATCCTTCTTTGATGTCATTTTCCTCCAAACATATATATCTACATATAAAATAGTAAATCGCAAAAAAAAAAAAAAAAATTTTACGTAAACAAGAAAAAAGAAAAGAAAATAAAAAACTAAAACACACCAAAAACATGTACATCACCCCGAGGTCTAGTGTGCATTTATATTCATCCAGAATACCAAAATATAAAACCAATTGCTTAAAAAAAATGACATTTTCTCCCCAACCGCAACTAGAATTTTTTTTTAAAAAAATTTTACATGTCATCTCCCCAAGCCCCTAGAAATTTTTTTTTTAATTTATTTATTTTACTTTGGGAGATGATTCTAAGAATATGCCTCCCTAAATTTAAAACAAGTTCCTTTAAAAATCATTATTTATTTTTACATTTTCTCCCTCACCCCACTAGAAAAAAAAATATTTTTTTTAAATGTCATCTCCCCAATAGCCCTGGAAATTTTTTTATTTTTTATTAACATTTGGGGGTTGATTCTCAGAATCGAGTCCCCTGCCTAGGAGGGGGCCAATTCAAAGAATCAGCTCCCTACGAGGCAAGGGGGTCAACTCTATATGTTCGCTCGTAGCACGACACCCACAAGATTCTGTGCTGCGGGTGGACACACCCATAGGCAGGCGTCCGACCCCACCATGGAAGTGTTGGCGTCGTGATACAGGAATACGTGCCCATGCGTGGGCATCCACCCTAGCCCAATGACAACCGACTATGAGTTGTCATTGGGCTCGATCATTTGCTCACTCGTGGCCTTATCCACCCGCAACATGGCGACCACGATAGTTATGCTGTGGTCGGGTATCTGCCCAAGCCTGAAAGTAGTCAAGATTTGGCCACAGGGTGTCGATTCCAAGAATTGACAAGGATCTGATTCTCATAATCGGCCCCCCTTCTCAGTAGGTGTCGATTCCCAAAATCAGCCTCCTGGCCCGAGTGGGCATGCCTACCCAGACCAAAGTGGCCAGGTGTCAGCCCCAAGCGGGCCCACCCCACATGTCTCTGTGGATTTTTTTTCAAATATTAGATAATAAAATTGTTTTAACTCATTTCCTATGGTAATATGGATGTACCTACCAAAACAATTTAAAGTTAACGACTGGTGAATTTATAAGGGTTTAAAATATGTACTCCGTGAGATTTGAACTTGACTTTACTTTATTTTAACAATTTCCTAATTTTCAAAATAATAAATTAAGCTGCTACTTAGTAAAATAAATAAATAATGATTTGTTGGCATCTAATAAATTATTTTCCTCAAATTCCTCATTGAATAGTCCAAGTAGAAGGGGAAATAACCTTTCAAAAGTGAGAAACTCTTATTGAAAATGTTGTTGCTCCAGAAAATCATTCCAAGTTTTTAAATAAAACCTTGAGAAATATTGATGTGATGTGAGGAATAGTGAGAATTGAAGTTCTTATAAAGCAGAAATTATAGAATTTATTTTCTGCAGGGTAACTGTGGGATAAAAGCTGTGATAAATATTAATGATCCAAGATCTTTTTCTTATAGATACATTAACTAATTACATAATTACATATAACCGAGAACTTAAAACCATGAAACATAAGCACATAAAATGAAGAGAAAAGAGAACTTAACATGCATGAGATCAATACACCAAAGATTTGATTACGAACTTCATCTAATGTGGACTGCCTCTCCGGGTCATGCTTAATGGTGGGGAGGACTTCATTCATTAAGTGGCATAAAAAGAGAATCAATACAAGAAAATTTAAATATGCACCCTTATAACTCCAAGCTGGAATATGGATAAAAAATGGAGAGCCTAACTACTGAAGCAGACATCACCATCGAACTCTTGTCACCGAGAGGTGTAAAATCGACATACAATTTGTCAAAAACAGACTCCGGTAGGTTCTGCACCTCAAGGAATTGTTCTGATGCCCTCAAGATTCCCTGGGGCATGGTTCCACCTCTCTTAGACCGTTGGAATCAAGGTTCCACTGCTCTGCCCTTGGCACACTGTGAAAAGGCGAGCTTAAATATATGTGAACCGATGGAATTTACCACATGTGTACTATTGGTGCAGTGGTAATTAAAGTATATAATAGAGGAGACGTCAGGGGATCAAATTCTGCCTCTCCAAAATTGGTCATATTGCTTTGATATAATATAATAATAGGTGGGTGGGGTCCACACCACGCTACCCCAACCCAACTTAACGCAATATAAAGGTACGCACTGATATGTTTTTTTGGGCTGCCGTTTCGTTGTATGGTGTTATATTGGGGTTTCCAGCTTGGGGATTGGCCACGTGGGCTGGGCGGGTTCGGTCCTTGTTGGTCCCCTAATACGTTTCCTTTGGGTAGTTTATTTTTTTTGTTTTCATATGTATCACAAGGATACCTTGGGGTTCAACAAGGGTCACGACCCGTCGAACCATTTTAGGTTTCTTTTTTTGTTCTAAATTTATGTGATATGTAGTGGGGTGGCAGAGGTGGTGGCCCACCACCCCCATTTTTATATTTTTTTTCATTTTCTTTTAAATGGCTATTTTCAAATTTTTCTAAAAGAAGGGACATTGAGCAACTTAGAGAGGCAATAATTTCTCCTACTCTCGAAAGCTAGGGTCTACGTCCCAGTGTCGATCAATTTGTAGGACCCTTAAACCTAGCCCACTACCCAACTTTGACCGCAATTGACTTGCTCTAACTTCTCCATACGGGCTTGGATTGGAGTGTCATTCACACCGTTGGAATCAGGGCGATGAACACTTTGATCTGGATCTAGTTTGAGAGAAATCTGACCACTTTGATTTTTGTGACATTACTAATGCCACTTGTACTTGTACTTGTGAGATCCTCCTAGATCATTCCTTCCCAATGAGGAGCTTTTGGACCACCAAAAGCATTAACATATCCATCACACTACGTATATCCTTGCCAAACAACACTTTCATTCACTTGCACACAAATCTAGTACATCCTTTGAAATCATATACAAACCACACATGACTCAAATAACCCCTCATTTGCCAAGAGTTTATAGCACACACTCATTAGTCAAGGATTACATAATAAAAACCAATACCTCAACTACTCATAAGAAAAGGCCAAAACATCATCGTTGTGTTTCAAAGTGTTTGAAAACACATCATCACTTTTAAATTTTCTTGCAACGCATGATATACAAACTATGTCCATAACAAGATATTACCTCTAAAAAAACCATGTTTTACTTAATAAAGTAAATGGGTCATCTTCTTGTGGCGGATTCTCTTGTGGAATATTTTTGATGACTAGATTCTTCATGGGTGATTTTTGGGCCTGAAGGGTTTAACATGCAATTTTATGGAATTTATCCTTGTTGCATTGGTTCTTCTTCTTCTAGACTTTTTGGATCATCTTGGAAAGCTTCCTCATGATGTTCCTTTGATAAGTGCTCATGGATCCTTCATTATCATTAGAATGTGATGAGGTGCTCTCATCATCTATCAGTGGTGGGTCACTGGGTGTCTTGGAGCATTCCCCAACCTCCTTATTGACATACTCGAGTCCTGCATGACGAGGTAATTCTTCTACTTTTATGGGATTTATGATGGCCTGGTCATTAATGCCGAGGCCCTTTCCCTGCTACCAAATTTTCTTTAGTCGTTTAGATCTGATTCCTGTAGTATGTTTTTCAAAAATAGTGAAATAATCATCATGAAAATTATATGAAATCAAAGAATCACTTTTTACCTCAAGGTGGTTATGTTGTAGCTTTTCCAAGGCCTTTTCCTTAGCTTGAAATTGGCATAGTGACCTTTGTTTCTCCTTTTCTTCTTCATGTAGGAGTCCCCTTAGCCAATTATTCTCTGCTTGAATGCTTTGATTTATCTCCTCAATTTCCTGGAGCCATGCTGCATTGGGTGACCTTTTCATCTTTGGTACACTATTTATTGAATTTTTTTCTTCATCGCACAAATATGAACCCAAATCAATGGGTCCATCTGCTGCAATTCCAAGAGCTGCAATCCTCCTTTTGTCACCAGAATATTATCCCAAGTCAATTTTTCTACCTCGTGCAACTCTCGCAGCTATGACCTTCTCATCTTCCTCTGATTTAGACTTTTTATCTTGTTGCATGGTGGCAACTCTCTTCTGCCTCTCCTTTCTGTCATCCCTCTTAGGTCTCAACTCACGGTGCAGTTTCCAACAATTCTCTTCGTCATTTCCCTCTTTCTCAAAATGTGTACAAGAGGGCTTTCCTCCTCTTCTCTTGGCTGTTGTGACTCTTTTTGGGTTGTCATTTTGTTCATGCGTCCCCTTGCTTTCAAGATGCATGGCCTTCTTAGTGGCCTCATTAATAGTAGCAGGCTCAAATAATAATAATGAATGCCCTATTTAACTATGTAAATAACTGATATATTTAGTTACAATCTCTCATGAATCTAATGAAATGTCTAAGTTCAAGGCTTGTTTTCTAGATTCTTCAATGAAGTTTTTCACATCTTGACCTTTGCCTTGCTTTAGGTGTTTCCATTCCATTAATTCCTTTTTGTTATAGCCCTAAGGGTAAAAATGATTTTTCAATGCATAAATAAAATTTAACCATGAGGAGAGAAAGTTACCAAGATTTTTGCTACCTTACAATTTTCTTTCCCACCAAACAAGAGCGGTTCCACCTAGTCAAAGGGATGCCAACTAGATCTTTGCCTCATATTTATTAATATGTTGAAACGGAAATAGACCTCAATCTTTCTAATCCAATTGTTGAGATTTTATGCATTAAATTCTACAGTATACATAGGCAAGTCAAAATTTACATCTAGTTTAAGGAAAGGTTTCTTAAGTGTATGCCTATGACGTCTACAAGAATGATGAGAAGAAGAGGAGGAACTATCACCAGAAGATGGAGAGGGATGGGGCGCTTCTCCACCAACTCCATGATTTATCGATCAATGATCATCTGCATATTTCTTCTTGGGCTTGATAGTCTTTTCATACTCTGCAAATAATTTTTCTACTTTCTTTGCCATGTTGTAGAATTCCTTGAGGTAATTTCACTCTTCTTCGCAATAAGCTTCCTCATATGCCATTTTTACTTTTTGTGGTGCATGTCCTGCTTCAGGATCAAAGGAATTAAGCTTTCCTTCACCTCTTTGAAGCTTTTTTCTAGTTAGCATGTACTCATGCAATTCACATCAACAAAGACTTGCTCTGATACCACTTGATCCAAGATATTTTTCTTATTGATGCATTAAATAATTACATATAACTGAGAACTTAAAACCATGAAACATAAGCACATAAAATGAAGATAAAAGATAACATAACATGCATGAGATCAAGAAACCAAAGATTTTACTACAGAGTTTGTCCAATGTGGACTACGTCTATCCGACCTCCTCAACAGTGAGGAGGCATTCTTTCATTAAGTGGCATAAAAAGATAATCAATGCAATTAAATCTACATGTGTACCCTTATACCTCCAAGCTGGAAGATGGCCAAAAACTAGAGAGCCCAGCTGTTGAAACGGACATCACCATCGAACTCCTTTTTCCAAGAGGTGTAAAATCGAGATAAAATTTGTCAGAAAATGACTCTAGAAAGTTATACACCTCAGGGAATATTTCTGATGCCCCTTAAGATTCCTTGGGGCACAGTTCGACCTCTCTTGGACTGCTGGAATCAAGGTTTCATTGTTTCTCCGCTGCTCTGCCCCCAACGCACTATGAAAAGTTAGGCTTAAATATATGTGCATTGACAAACTTTAGCACATGTACACCATTCGTTCATTGGTAATTAAAGTAAATGATAGAGGGGAGGTCAAGGGATCAAATCTCGCCTCTCCAAAATTGGTCGTATTGTTTTGATATAATATAATAATTGGTGGGTAAGGTCCACACCACGTGGCCTCGACCCAAGCTACCGCCATATAAAGGTATGCACTGATATATTTGTTTGGGTCGTTGTTGCATTGTATGATTTTATATTGGGGCTACCTGCTTGGGGGCGGACCGCGTGAGCCGGGCGGGTTCGACCCCTGCCCGTCCCCTACTCCATTTCCTCTGGGTAGTTGGTTTTTTTTGTTTTCATATGTATCATAGCGGTGCCTTGGGCTTTGGCGGGGGTCATGACCCACCGACCCATTTTGGGTTTCTTTTTTTTTTAAATTTATGTGATATGCCGTGGGGTGGTGAAGGTAGTGGCCTCTCACCCCTATTTTTATATTTTTTTTCACTTTTGAAACAAAAATATTTATTTTCATTTTTTTTCAAAATAAGGGACATTGGGAAAATAAGAGAGCCAACAATTTCACCCACCCTCGGGAGCTAGGTTCCACATCCTGGTGTCGATCAATTTTTGGACCCTTAAACCTGGTCCACTGCCCAACTTTGACCGCAATTTTGACTTTCTCTAACATCCCCATACGGGCTCGAATTGGAGTATCGTTCTCATTGTTGGAATGAGGGTGATGAACACTTCAATCTGGACCTATCTTGAGATAAATCTGACCACTTTGATTTTTGAGCCATTCCTAATGCCACTTGTACTTGTACCTGTGAGATCCTCCTGGATCAATTAAAAAAATAAAATATACAATCAAGTAAATGTTATATAATTTAATTAAGATTATTTTAAAATGGAAAAAATTATTAAAAGATAATTGTGTAGGAAATTTAAATCAAAATTAGGGTCATTGTTCAAGTGAATATTTTAGTAGGAAATTTTTAAATAAATTTTAGAAATAAAATTTGGAGGGACATACTTCAAGCAAAAATTTTCAGCGAAAAATTTCAGAGGGAAAAATTGGAGGGAAAATTTCATTCTTTTAGATATATATTATCATTGAGAGAGATATCATTTGCATCAATCAATATCTTTTGTTTGAATGTTATGGATTCCTCTAATATTGAAGTTTTGTTTTATGGAGCATCAACATCTTCATCACGTAACAACTCTATTCATATTGATGAATATAATGAAAGCGACAATGATGAAGGGAAGGATGAAGATTTTAAAATAAATAGAGAGTCAAAATTTCCACTTAGTCCTAATCCTATGGACTATGAGAGTTGTAGTGATGAAGGCCAAGATGAAGAATTTCCAAAAAATAGACTCACAATTTCTACTTAGTCCTAATCCTCAAGACTTTGAGAGAAATAGTGATGAATGGCATGATGAATAATTTTCAGTGAATATAAACTCATATTTTCCACATAGTCCTAATCCTAAGGAATATGAGAATAATAGTGATGAATGGTGGGATGTAGAATTTTCAGTGGATAGAGAGTCACATTTTCCACTTAGTCCTAATCCTAAGGACTATGAGAGCAATAATGATGAACAGTAGGATGTATAATTTTCAGCTGATAGAGAGTCACATTTTCCTCTTAGTCCTAATCCTAAGGAATATGAGAGAAATAGTGATGAATGACAAGACGTAGAATTTTTAGTGGATAGAGAGTCACATTTACCATTTAGTACTAATCCTAAGGACTATGAGAGAAATAGTGATGAATGGTAGGATGAAAAGAAATCAGTAAATAAAGAGTCACATTTTCGACTTAGTCCTAACCCTATGTACTTTGAGAGCCACAGTGACGAAGGGAAGGATGAATAATTTCCAATAATCAGATGGACTATGAGAGCAGAAGTGTTGAAGGTCATGATAAATAATTTCCAATAAATCGAGAGTTGAAATTTCCACTTATTCCTAATCCTATGGACTATGAGAGAAACAATGATGAAGGGAAAGGTAAATATCATTAAGAATATCCTCCAAGTCAGTAATTAAAAACCATAAATGATGGTATTGAAAATTTTCATGCCGTCGAAGATGGTAATGAATATTTTTCAAACAATGATGGTGGTGAATTTCCTAACTATATTGAAAATGATCATAGTAAGAATAATATGCCTCCTAGTGATGATGGAAATGCTTGTTCAAATAATGATTAGATGATGGAAACATTGACATAAAATACTGTATCTAGGAGTAAGAGAAGACCTTTTAATATCAATCCAAGATGTAATAGTTATACAAGCGGTAGACTATAATATCTCATGAGAAGAATTTATATTAGCGATCTCATTTGAAGTGACTGTTGTAATAGGATTTCTTGAAACATATGGATTTCAAGTTTGCTTTGGAGAAAAGGAAGAACTATTTGTCAATGAATAAAAGCATGGATAATTCATATTTAGTGGGGTGCATGCAATCTACATTGGTAGGTTATGATTATCATATTGTGTCTTTACTTCTATTTAGAAAGGATTTCAAAATGTTTCATTCAATTTGTAATTTTCATCTATCAAGAATCCAAGATAATTTGGAAAATGATCCTACATATTATTCAAAATTTCACCATAAACGAGACTTTGGGCCACTAAAAAACACTCCAATGTCATGGATGTAAGACATGTTTTCAAAACATGGAGAATGTTTTCCAAATAGAGATACAATACATATTCCAGATAATTTCTCTAGACGAGAAATCTACAAATTATACAAGGAATATGTAGAAGGTGTTGAAAGAAATGGTCATTTTATTACATATCAATATTTAGTGGAGATATGGAGGAGAGAATTCAACAGTGTTCATATTCCTCAGAAGACAAGGATGGGGGTTTGCAGTAGATGTGCTTCTTTGAAATAAAAAAAGGGATAAATTTCAAGGAGCAAAAAGAGGTAAGCACTCATAACATTATTATTTTAAATTGTATAGTGAACAACTATGAAAATTTATTTATTAATAGGTTTATTTTATGTTATGGGTAGATTCCATTGTCAAAGCACTTTAAGAGCATCGCGAAAAACAAGCAAGTGAAAGGAAAATGTTGTACAAGCATCGAAAGAAGTGTTGTGATAATAAAATAAATATTTGGGTTTGATAATTGATGGTATGGACTAGAATAACATACTTCTACCACATTTTGTTCGCACACCCAAAAATTTGCAAGAGGAAAATTTTATTCAGTTTCACTTGGTCGATTATATGGTTTTCACTGGGAAAATGCCGCCAAGATTTTATTTCACAACTCCAAATATTCATAATGATGGAAATCTAATAATAACCATAATTCATGATGTGCTTTCTCATTGGTGTGGTAATCTTCCTGAAATTTTGTATCTACAATTAGACAACACTTTTAGTGAAAACAAAAATCAGATTGTTTTAGGATATCTAAACATGCTTGTTGAATTGAGAATTTTTCATAAGGTAAAGGTTGATTTCCTTCTTTTTGGGCACACTCATGACCATATTGATTAGATTTTCAGTTGTTTTTCAGTAACATTCAGGTTGAACAAAGTTTGGAGCTTTCCATCATTAGTTGAATGTATTATGATATCATATTTCCCAGAGCCTATTTTTCATGTGTAAGAAGAGACTGTTGACATGCGAAGGTTAATTATGGGATCGCATGGTGATGATAAATGCATTTAACAACTTAATGGCATTAGCCTCCAACATCAATCTTGTTTTTGTTTGATGGGAAAACACTTATATGGGGCAAGAAGTATTCAACTACTGTAGAATGGGCGCCATCATCAAGTTTGGAATTTTTGAAGTTCATTCAAGATCATCCAATATTTGCATCAAATATATTGTTATTACAATCAGTTGGTGAATTTCATAATGCACGAAGGAAGAAGAGAGATATAGATTATTATGAAAATGTGGAAGACAATAAAAAATCAATTAGATATACATATAATTACTTTGACGTTGTTGATTCAGTTTGGTGGGAGTCCTTTGTTAATGATCAGAGTCATATCCTTTCAAGATCAACAAACGAGGATATGCTTTGAAGACTCCATTTATTTCACCACAAAATGTGTCTAATGAATAGGAGGAAACAAACATTGTTGAACACCAACAATTTCAATGTATTATTAATTCTACACAAGAGTAAAGAGAAATGTATATTGGTTCTAGAAAATGTTGTGCATAATATTAAGCCTTGAAGACCTTTATAGGGGTTCAGTATAGGATATTAAGGTGGGTTGCATGATCATGGTTTTAGCACATGAAGATCCACATGGCTATCCATTATGGGTTTCCAAGGTTATAAAGGTCATTACAAAAAATGAAGATGTTACAGGTGTTGAAGTACATTGGTATG
The DNA here is from genome assembly GCA_034641835.2 of Pinus albicaulis. Lineage (NCBI taxonomy): Eukaryota > Viridiplantae > Streptophyta > Pinopsida > Pinales > Pinaceae > Pinus > Pinus albicaulis. The sequence continues at coordinate 1,453,039,684 of CM076575.1, forward strand.
CCACAAACACACGACCATTCAATGGTGTGTACAAGCCAGATATGGTAGTTGATAAAAAAATTGGCGAAAAGAGAAAAAGAAAGGGTACAAATATAAATGGTCATCGCAAAAACCTCTTAAAATTGGAGCAAAGTTGACATACTTTTTTATGACTTCAATTTAACAAAGAGACGAACTCTTCGCTCCACGACGATAAAGATTTTGAAGAGGTTTCTACCAAGAGAAGCAATGTTGAGATGGTAGTATGTTGAACCCAGCAGTAGATCTAGAAGAATTTTGAAACCTTAAGTGGTGGGCATGCATATTGACTCAGATGGGGCGCTAGTTGATGAAAGAGAAGAATATGGAACATCTTCATCTATGTCCATCCATTCATCTGAAGATGTAAATTCTGATGGTGTGCAAGAAAATATGAGTGATTTTGAATAATTGTGTAAGAAAATTTATATAAATTATGTTTTGATTGAGCAATGAAAATTATATTTGGACTTCCATATGATCTTACATGAAGTTATGAGTCACTTTTATGTTTAGTGGATTACATGTTTTAGTTATGATGAATTAATTTGTCCAAAATATTGACTTGAATTACAATTCTAACAAGAAACTGGTATATTTTAAAATTTAAAGGTCACAAACATCTTTATCATGACCTACGTTAGCAAAATGAGGATCAATCCCTATTAATTTATGAGCTCCCAAACCTAAAGTACATAAGAAGATTCAAATGTAGATGTGGTGACTTTATTTTTTTCTCTCATAAATTATTTAGAAGATACTTTTTTCATTTTTGTGATATCTAATTTTCTTTTAAACAATGAACCTCACCGACAATGGAATTTACTTCGAATTTAATGAGGTTGGGGTAGGTGGCAGAATTGGGTTTTCATGACCTAATTGAACCCATCCACCTATGCCTAATCCATGTGCTTTTCACATGGAGTTTAGTACCTAACTCCAATTAATAGACAAGATCTAGATACACTCATCCAACGACGTAAATGATTTCTCAAAATCCAACCTAAAGTAATGAATAATTCCTATCACATTTGGAACCTTCTCGCTGGTTCAATGGTGTTGAACACTAGAAATGTTGCCATGAGAGGGGTTGATATTCTACCTACTAGGCTCGTCCACTAGTTTCTGTGACCTCTACAATTTTTTCTCTTGGTTCCTAAATGGCACTGGTGAGAATAGTTACTTTGATATGCTTCTATGTTATGGCTCTTACCTTAATATATTTTTTGTATTCATTGGTTTTCCCTCAGAGTTGGAGCAGGCCTCTCTCAACCACATGGTGGTGCTAATGATGTTTCCTTCTTTATTGTGTACAATTGTAACCTACCTTTTGTACCTTTGCAATTCACTTAAGGTAATTTCATTTTGTTTTCTCTTTTATGTGTTTCATATTATACTTATGGTTTAGTGATAGTAGTCATGTCCTAGTTTGGGTTCTTAGCCCCTCTTAGAGGCTTTAGAGAAATGGTTTTGTGATGTATAGTTAGAAATACTTCTTTGGAATTATTTTCTCAGCGTAGGCGTATGTTTTTTATTTTTTATTTTTTTATCCTCCACCATGAAATTATGTTAATTAATCATAGCTTTCATCAACCATCATAGTATAACTAGAACTTCTATGCCATGTGTAGGGGAAAAGGGTTTTTTCAATAGTGTCCTTTCTCCATAGGTATCATGGTCACTGCTTATATGGATTTTTTTTTATCACACATACCCTTAGCACCTTGATTCTCACCACCTGCGTACATTCCCTGATGCACATAGTGATCCAGATTTATGCAGGAACGCAACAGAATACATAAATAACCATAAAAATAGAGATGTAGCAGAAATAATGCGTCATTTCATTAATATCAAATAATAGAAATATGCTTACAGACATAATGGAAATAAAATAGCTAGGGTGCTGGTAGCGAATCTATGAGAAGAGATGTGGTGGCTACAAACCTCTCAACTGTGTTACAATGAGGCTCGAGGGCCTATTTATTATTGAGAAAAAATGGAAAAATTGAAACGTCAAAAAGCCTAACTCTAGGAGATGAAGTGCCAAAATTGTGGGTCCCGTTTGGGTAAATTGGTGTTCCAACTTCCCACGGACGTAACTTTGGCATCCGATCTCCGTTTGATGCACTCAATAGCTCGTTAGAAATATATATCCGAGGAGTACAACATTTGATTTGAAAAACATCGGTCCATGGACACATGATGCTCCCTGTTTTCCCAAAAAACGTCGTTTACGGCCTCAAAATGGCTCTGGAAGTTCAGGACCCGAAAAACTGCTAAAAATAGTAAGTTGTGCTGCAACTTAAAAGTTGAAAGAATTGATGGTGGGGGTTCAAATGGAATAGGTTGGTGGCCACCAATATCCCCCTGGATCATTAAGGCCCCAAAACGGCTCTTGGAGTGCAGGATCCGAAAACCTGCTAAAAATAGTAAGTGGTGTTGAATGTGAAAAGTTGCAAGAATTGATGGTTTGGGTCCAAATGGAATAGGTGGGTAGCCGCCGATATCCATCTGGATCATTCCTCCCTCCTTAGAAAGAAATGGTCCCCATTGCGTTGAGATATTCCCTGAGATGAAGCAAATTCTATTGAACTGGGTATTAGATTTGTTGAAGATGTCATGGACCTGTGGGAAGACATGCTGGATGCATTTATTAAATTTGGTTTCTTTATCAGCCTCAGATAGTACATGTATGGATTCTGTATGTGTATTTTCAGGAGGTATGGCAACATCAGTCAGTGATGTGTTGGGGGTCAGATCAATGGAGTGTTTGTCCTGACAGTGTAGAGGAGCCTCTGTGAGTGAGGAGAAAATGTCCTCGTATTCCTCCATGAATTTGTCCATCTGCTGCAGCCATGCAGGGGAGCCTTGTTTCGATGCTGTGGCCACAATATTATTTTTTCCCTATGAGCGAGTTGTAAGGAAAATAAATTTCCTGGTTTGGGAAACAATCTTACTGCATTGTTTTGCAGTAGTCAAAGAGATGAGAGGAGGCGATTCTACCTCCGATATCCTGTATAAGTTATTTCCCAAAGTAATAATAACAGCATGAGGCATATACTCATACATAGCATGTCGCCTCCACAAGTATGGCTGGCCCAATAATACATCAGCTACATCAAGAGGAGCAACATCACATAATACCTCATCCGCGAATGGCTTGATGATGTATGAAAGGCGACACTGTTGGTGGATGCAGATATCTCTCCCTGGGTGAAGCCACCCAATGGTATATGGCTGCGAGTGTGCTATGGTCGGTAGGTCGAGCCGCTTCATGAACTTTGCTGAAATGAGGTTCTTTTGGCTTCCGCTATCGACAAGAAATTGTAGCGGAGAACACTTCACCCACATCTGTGAATGGAAGAGGCGCTCCCCCTCCTTTGGATCCTCTGGATCCTCCCTCTGGATCTTAGTGGTGGCAACAATGGAATTGGGATCTGCATCAATGATCAGGTTTCCTTTGTCATTGCCTTTTTCTGGTTCTGACTCAGGATCAGAAAATGCATCTGATTCGGGTGCCTTTAGTTCGGCCACCAATGACTGTTTGGCCCGACACTCGTTTGTGCTGTGAGTGGGGTTGTTATGAAATTCACACCACTTCCCTATGTCCTTATTTTTATTTTTGGTGTTTTTCTGGGTCGCGCTGTTTTGGCCTTGCCCCTTTTTCTTCAGTTTGGGGCCACCTTTCGGATTCGCAGATCCAAAGTCTCGCTTCTTCTGCTTAAATTTATGCTCGATCTTGGTGGCATAGCGATATGTCGTGCAAAGTGATGTAATGTTGAGGAACCCCATTTCCTCCTGAATGTGTTTGTGTAGAAAACCATGATACTTGAGCACTAAATGTCTCTTTGAATCTTTAATACCCAGCTTTGTGCACAGGGTATGGAACAAATTCGTCAGTTCGTGCAAATCTTGATCCCTTTGTTGCCGCAGTGTGGTCCATTGGATGTATTTGTCCTCATAGCTCCCCATGGGGTAATATTGTTCCTTGATTCCGTCTCGGAAATAATTCCAAGTGGGTGTGGCCGAGAATAGAGTGGGTTCCCCTTCCTCCTCTTGCTCACGGTAGGTTTCCCACCAGTCTTTGACATGGGGGCGGCTTTGAGGAGTGAAAAAATAATACTTTCTTGGTAAGAGAAATCATGGATTGAGAAATACCCTTCCAGAAAATTCAACCATCTATCTATGATGTCTACATCTATTTGGTCTTCAAATACAGGAATATCAAAGTTTACTTGTACCTTGAAGGGAGTGGTGCCTCTAGAGTGGCTGTTGGATGTAGATGCATCGTAGGTGGGTAGTCGTTGAAGGATCTGAGTAAAGTTATCCATCATCACATTGCTTTGTTTCTCAAGGGCCTCCTTGAGCAATATTTCGATAGGATCTCTTGCTCCCTCATCTTTTTTTTCTTCTGCCATGGGATGTCATCGGGGCTTATGAGGCTGATCTTGCAAGGGTTCAACCAGATTGAGCCCAAACTCCTTATACCCTGACCATGTTGGGGACATGCAAAGAAAAACAAAGAAAGAGCAGACCACTCTGATACCGCTGATTTGGATTTATGCAGGAACACAACAGAATACAGAAATAACCATAAACATAGAGATATAGTGGAAATAATGTGATATCAAATAACAGAAATATGCTTACAGACATAATGGAAATAAAATAGCTAGGGTGCTGGTAGCGAATATCTGAGAAGATATATGGTGGCTAAAAACCTCTCAACTATGTTACAATGAGGCTCGAGGGCCTATTTATTATTTAGAAATAATGGAAAAACTGAAACATCAAAAACCTAACTCTAGGAGATGAAGCGCCAAAATTGTGGGTCTCGTTTGGGTAAATTGGTGCTTCAACTTCTCACGGGCATAACTTTGGCATCAGATCTCTGTTTGAAGTGCTCAATAGGTTGTTAGAAATATCTATCCAAGGAGTACAACTTTCGATGTGAGAAACATTGATCCATGGACCAATGTTTCTCCTGGCTTTCCCAAAAAACGTAGTTTAGGGCCTCAAAATGGCTCCGGAAGTTCAGGACCCAAAAAACTGCTAAAAATAGTAAGTTGTGCTGCAACTTAAAAACTGAACGAACTAATGGTGGGGGTTCAAATGCAATAGGTGGGTGGCCACCAATATCCACCTATATCATTAAGTCCTGAAAATGGCTCCAGGAGTGCAGGACCCGAAAATCTGCTAAAAATACTAAGTGGTGTTGAATGTGAAAAGTTGCAAAAATTGATGGTGCGGATCCAAATGGAATAGGTGGGTGGCCACCGATATCCACCTGGATCACATAGGCACAATTTTTGAGTTTTCTCAAGGTTATTCCAAGAAAGTATATTTCTTCACGCTCCACCTTTAGCCATTCTCTGTTTGCATACAGGTTGGTTCTCCATTTGCATACCTTTTGATTTCTCGAAGGTGTCATTAAGGAACACAAGTTATTATTTCACTTCCTTTCGCACTATAAACTGTTACTGTATTATTCAAAAGGGGTTATGGAAATTTGGAAATTTGGCCATACCATTGGCATTGGGGCTATGAGCTAGTTTGTAAATATTCCTATATTTTTCATTTAGGAGACTAGATGCTAAATTGTATATCGTGTATAGCAAAAGACCATGCATCCCTGTATATTTATATCACTTTACCCTTGTTTTGATTCCTATGAGGGTTCGGGGTTTTTTTTTATTTTCCAATATGTTATACCTATGAAATGATTTTAAATTTACAATACAATTGAGAGCATTTTTTGATTTATTTTATTTTATTTTTATTTTTTTAAATTTTTTTTAAATTTTTTTCCTGGCCAATGCTCTCACGCCTTATAGTCTATATAGTTCTAATCTGTCTAGTGGTTTTGGGATGGGTTTCACTCATCTAGTCTTATGTTACTATCGTACTATCTTACTATCTTAATAAAAAATATTCTTATTTATAATCCACAATATTATACATGACACTTTTTATGTAAGCTTAGTAGGTCCTGTCTATTTTCTATTTATATATAAAAGCAGGTTTAGTAATTACAAAAGTTAGGCCTCAACCTGTCCATAGGAAACTGGGTCTGTTGGCCATCTCAGTGCATTGAACACCAACTAGAACATATACTTCCTGATTCTACTTCGAATTGTTCTTAAGTAACTTAAATCAGTGTTTGAGCTTACTAGCATTTACATAATATAAACAAAAAAGCTATCTAATATCATAATAAAAATAGCTCAGATGGGCTAATCATCATCTGACTCCACCAGAGCTGGATCTTTGACACTGGAACCAGGCATATCTACCTGGTGCATGGATTGGATTTCATTCTCAATTATTTCGAGGCACACATACTCATGGTGCTGACGCGGGTTCATTTCCTGGATACTTCTGTTCATCTCTGCCAGAGTGGTAGCTGCCCTCGGATCTCCCCCAGCTTCGTGAACTGACATGATTGCCTTAACAAGAAGGCATTTTATCATCTAGTATGTTCTGATAGAGTGGTGAAACAAAGAAACTTTCCCCTGAGTTTGACTTGGATCTGTGATGATCTAGTTAAGTTCTTCCTCAGCAGTGTCTTCCTCTTCTTCTATTTTGGTTCTTGCATCAGTTTCCCATCCTTGAATGAGATATTTAACATAGTAGGGTGTCTCTTCTGAGTAGGCCTAGAAGAAGGTCTCCATTACCTCTCTATTGGATCGTCTACCTTGCTTGGATGGCAAATTCGAGACTTTGGCCTTGCCCTTGTCTGTGGATTCCTCTTTTTTGCTGTTCTTTTTAACAGTGATTGGATCTCACTCTGACAGTAAAATGAGGCTGAGGTGAATGGTTACAATTCCTGGAACAGAAACATAATGGCAACAACCCAGCAAGTTAAAGAAAAATCTATGAGACGTGGACAGGTTGGTAATTACAGAAGAGGGACATTGCTATTCTTGAGACCTTTTGTTGCATGCGTGATACCTACTAATGAAGATATCGTCCCTATGGATGCAAAGAAGATACCTACCTCCATTCATACTCTTTACATGCTTTGCAAGGCGAACTAAGCCTAGAGGCAAAATACCATGCTCCCCTTTATAACTAATTACCCCAAGACCTTCATGAGGATGACTAGGAGGGAAATTAAGCGATAGAGATGGGATAGACAAATGAGGATGACTAGCAGAAAAATATAGTAGTAGAGGTAGAAACTACCATTGATTATTCAACCTCTCGCCCCTACCCCTTCCCACATTGACATCATGCATTTTCATATGAGTGTTTCTGTAATATTACCAATTAGCCCAAGCTAATGGGAATATACAATTTTGTTTCATTTTCCTGTTGCATGAATAAATGTGTAAAGGAGGAAAATAAAAACTCCTAAAACAGTGAATAAATCAATGCCCCGTGTGAACAAAGATAAATCTAGGCCATATTAATAAAACACCCTTATGTGTGAAAGGGATTGAAACATTTGACTGGGTCAACCATGACCAGATCAACATTGTTTTCTTGAGGGGATGAACCTCATTGATGCACAACGCAGTCTCAGTTGGAGGTGGCACATGTGAAAGAAGCTAAATCATTGAGATGGTTTATGGTTTTGCAAGATTTATATCTTATAAAAGGACGAGGAGGACAACAGGAGAAGGTTTTTGATTGGATTATATTTCAAAATATATTGTATATTTAGACATATATCATTCTCTTGTTGTTAGCTGGGAATAGTGTTGTTTAGCACTGGGTGTTCCTAATCTGGAATCCCACCTCTTTCCTTTAGAGGCCTCTTGGAAGATTCTTGCTGATATTGTCCACTATCAGGAATTTGGCCAAGTTTCATCTTCCAACTACAACGCGGATCCTGTTGAGGGTTTGGTTGTCCGTGTAATCTGCAGCAAGTGGAGGCTAGATCTACTAAGATCTAGGCCGTTCTAGTGCCTCTTTTCAGTGGAAAAGTCTTCTATCCCATTGGCAAGAGTGTATTGGATCATTGGACTTCAGATCCACATCTTGGCATCAGGCCAAACTGATCTTGAACCCTACAGTGCAGTTCATGTTCCAGATCTATGTTTTTCTATAGATGTTGATGTGAGGTATTTTGGCATAAATTTGGAGGAGAGATATCTAGTGTTGGGAATCTACCCTTCACTGTGGTGATCCATGGATTTTAGATCTAATCCATGTTATATTCAGATCTGATATGGATTCTCCTGTACTTACTGTATAATTTTCTGAAGATTTCTGCAGATCTGTAGGTTTAGATCTCAGATCTACTCCCTGTGCTTCATGCATTGCCAAAAACCCCAAGGGGTATGTAAAGTAGAGACTCTATAGTGTATGGATTTGTCATAGATCTGACTGTTCATGCATTATTTTTCTCTAGATATAAGTTGTAATCAACAGCTGTTGCAGCCTAATTAAAATAACGTTGTCAAGCCTTTTGCAATGAATATATGTGATTGCAACACCTCTTTTTGAGGATTTTCTTTTTTTTTAGTCTTCTATTCATGTTATACATTATATGGGCCTTATTGTAAATTTGATTTGCTGATGTGTATGTAAATTTTAAACCTCCATATTTTCCTCCTTATCTAACTTTGTTGAACTGCGTTATTTTTGAAGCAGTATTGTTGAATATTGTCGTTGTTCCCATTTTGAGATATTACAGTGGTATCATAGCAATAATCTTGGAACAGCCTGTAAGAAGCCAATATGTCTTCAGAAGAATATGAGCCTCTTATTGATAGAGAGAAGAGGTATCTAAAGAGAAGACAGAAGAAATTTGATTACACAAATGATGATCAAGACAAGGGTAAAGCCCTTGAATCTAGAAGTGATGTGGAAGGAAAGGACTTTGCAAAGGCCCTTTTGAAAGCCATGCAAGATCTTGCTAGAGAGATCAAAGAGATGAGAATGGATAGAATTAACGAATCTCCTAAGATATTTCATCTTGGAGAAAGCTCTGGCATGTCTCATCATTGGAATGATCAAACAGTGAACCAGCCACAAGTTCCACAATGCTCTACCATGCCTATTTTTTTGGCTGTAGAAAATGAAGGGCCTCAAGAGCAAGCTTCCCTTGAAGAATAATTTGAAGAATATGAGTCTTATAATTAGAGATTCAAGGATCACTTGAGTTTTCAAGAGTTTTGTCACCTCAAGGACAAAAGAAGACCAAGGAGAAAACATAGAGATGGTGGATTCACTCATAATCATGATCGACATCACTTTATGGGCAGATTATTTTTACCCAAGTTTGATGGGTCACCCACTTTTTCTGCCAAAGCATGGGTAGAAAAAATGGACATCTACTTTCAGTTGAACAAGGTCCCAAAGATGGATGCTATCCAGATTACAGCGCTGCACTTTGAAGGTGAAGCACACAACTGGTGGTTCCATGGCTTGTCTACATTGGGTCATGCCAATGTGACTGCTTATTCTGAGTTCACTAGAAGTCTAGTGGAAAGGTTTGACAGAAAATATCTAAAGGCAACTTTCATGAGCCTTGCAAAGTTGAAGAAATCAGGTAATACAGAGTCTTATATTTCTAAATTTTTGAGATTATCTGTTATGGTTCCTAATTTGTTTGCAACAAGAAGGGTGTACATGTTCATTGATGGTCTAGATGAACCTCTTCATGGGTTGGTAAAGTCTACCAAGCCCACTACCTTTCATGATTCCATTGAGAGGGCTAGATACCTTCAAGATGCCTTGCCAAAAGCAAAGGAAAAATTTCAGCACAAGCCCTCTTTTCCTTCTAAAGGAAAGGAAGAGAAAGCTGCTCCTTCAAAGGAGAGCTCATACAAGAAGCCTCTTGATGATGAAGTCCAGAGAGATCTAAGGAGAAATAAGCTATGCTTCACTTGTCAAGAACCATGGGTACCTGGACATAGATGTCCTGCTGGTAAAGCACATTACATAGAGGTCTTCTCAGATCTTGAAGAAGATGAAGATGATGAACCAAGAAGAGGTCACAACGCTGAAAATGTTGAAGGAGATCTAACACCATCGGGAGATGGAAATGGAGCCTTTGCTCCTATTGGAGGAACTCTTGCATCTTTGAGAGGAGTACCTAAGCACTTGACCTTAAGAGTTCAAGGTTCAATAATGAATCAGAGGGTTTCTGTATTGATTGACAATGGGGCTACCCATAACTTCATTGATGCCCATCTTGTGCAAAGGAGGGAAATACCCACTGATTCTTTTGAGGGATTCTTTTTTTTGTTCCCAAGAGATATAAAAATGCAATGCATGCATTATGTCCCATCACTTTCAGTCACCATGGGATCCTACACTTTGGTGGATCACTTCTTTGTGGTTGACATACCAGATACCAATGTTATTTTGGGTGTCCAATGGTTGATTACATTGGGGAAAGTCACCATTGATTGGGAGGGTCTTTTCAAATGGAATGGGTGGACAAGAAGAGTGGTGAACCTCAAATTATCAAAGGCATGCATACTTACCCCTCACATAACAATTCCACACAAAAAACATAGATTGATTTGCGCAGTGGAAGCAAGGACCTCACAGTCCCATCTATTATGTTCCTGAGATTTTTGCATGGGACGCTCTTATCTAGTGGAAAAAGACCTTGGAGGCCACCTGATTCAGATTTTGTGGGGAAGACCCCACAACTTGTTTCTCCTAACTTAGATCCAGGAGGGATTGGAGCACTTGAAGACAGAGCTACAACGCTGGGAGACTTGGGTAAGCTCAAGAAGGAGGGAAATATTTCTCCCTTATTATCATCACCCACTCTCAATCCTGGATCTGCGGTGTGGGAGGAGAAGAATGGAAGGAAAAACCTTCCAACGTACAACTTTGACATAGGAAATGTCAAGGAGGAGAGCAGAAATGTGACAGACATTCCTGTTGATGCATCATCAGCACTGTCATTGTTGAGTAGTGTAGATCTATATTGGAAATCTCAGCTGTTGGTGGATTATTTCAAAGATCTTCACACTTGTATGATGCTTGATGACCAGCTGCATGAAGAGGGCTATCTAGTCCATGAGGGAGTCATCTATCATCATGGTAGGGTCTTCTTACCTAGAGCCTCCAAGCTCAAGGAGAGGATGCTACAAAGGGCCTACAAAGAGTTTTGTTTCAGCCCTACCTATTCTATGAAGATATACAACACTATCATGGGATGCTTTGAATGGGAAGGCTTTGGAGGAGAACTACATCATCATTTTCAAGAATGCGTGAAATATGTGGAGTTGGGGCAGCCATGTGACTCTATACAAGAGTTATTTCAGCCATATCTTCCTTCTTGGGAAAGAGGAGAAAGATCCATGCACAACTCCATGTGTATGAGAGGAATTGTTGGTGAAGAATCTGATCATGTAAAGCAAGTTTCATTTTCTGATTTTTCATATTCTTTCACCATGTTTATGTAGGCGATGACTCCAAGGAGGAGTGATGTATCATGTAAATCTTATGGCGAACATTGGGCCACTAAAATTTCTGAATTTGGCCACTCCCTTGTTGTGCAAAGGGAGATTTTCTTCTATGATGGGTGCTTCCCAAAGGAACCAAACAAATCTCACACTTTTAGCCATGGTGAGATGACATATACATCAAGTAAGTGGTGGGGAAACCACTTACCACACCTTGATCTAACTCAGGCAGGAGGTGCCCTGCACTGGTACCATATGTGGGATTATGACCCACCTCCTCATGCTCAAATTTCTGTTTGTGTATATGAAGTTCTGCTTCCATACCTTGATGATATGGTTATACACTTTATGGGATTGCATGGAGGGAGGATGGGAAGTTTGCATGTACCACTTGGGACAGATACTCTTTATGTACCTTATGCTACATGTTTTAGGGAGACTATTGGTTTAGCCATGTTTGTTTCATTTGAGTTCTTGACTCCTTGTGGGATGGATTATGCACATCTCATAATGACTTTGGAGGAAAAATTCATGGAGGGTTAGATTGGTGAACACTTAGCTTATGCAGGAAGCTTAACTTATGATGGTGTCACCAATGGAGGAGGAGAAGAGTTAGAACACTCACCCTATCAGTTGCTTGAGGACAAGAAACATTTTGGAGGGGAGGACTGTAATATTCCCAATTAGCCCAAGGTAATGGGAATATAAAATGTTGTTTCATTTTCCTATTGCATGAATAAATGTGTAAAGGAGGACAATAAAAACTCCTAAAACATTGAATAAATCAATGCCCCATGTGAATAAAGATAAATTTGGGCCATCTTAATAAAACACCCTTATGTGTGAAATGGATTGAGACATTTGACTGGGCCAACCATGACCAGATCAACAACGTTGTCTAGAGGGGATGAACCTCATTGAGGCACAACACAGTCTTAGTTGGAGGTGTCACATGTGAAAGAATCTAAATCATTGAGATGGTTTAGGGTTTTGCAAGATTTCTATCTTATAAAACGAAGAGGAGGACAACAGGAGAAGGTTGTTGATTGGATTATATTTGTGAATATATTGTTTGTTTAGACATATATCATTCTCTTGTTGTTTAGCTGAGAATAGTGTTGTTTAGCACTGGGTGTTCCTGATCGGGAATCCCACCTCTTTCCTTAAGAGGCCTCTTGGAAGAGTCTTGCTGATCTTGTTCACTATTGGGAATTTGGCCAAGCTTCATCTTCTAAGTACAACGCAGATCCTGTTGAGGGTTTGGTTGTCCTTGTAAGGTGGAGTAAGTGGAGGCTAGATCTACTCAGATCTAGGCCATTCTAGTGCCTCTTTTCAGTGGGAAAGTCTTCTATCCCATTTGCAAGAGTGTATTGGATCATCGGAGCTTCAGATCCACATATTTCCATCAAGACAAACTAATCTTGAACCCTACAGCGCAGTCCATCTTCCATATCTGCGTTTATCTGTAGGTGTTGATGTGAGGGATTTTGGCATAACTTTGGAGGAGATATCTCTAGTGTTGGGAATCTTCCCTTCACTGTGGTGATCCGTGGATTTGAAATCTAATCCATGTTATATTCAGATCTCATCTGGATTCTCCTGTACTGACTGTATAATTTTCTGAAGATTTCTGCATATCTGCAGGTTTAGATCTCAGATCTACTCCCTGTGCTTCATGTATTGCTGAAAAACCCAAGGGGTATGTAAAGTAGAGACTCTATAGTGTATGGATCTGTCATAGATCTGACTGTTCATGCATTATTTTTCTCTAGATCTAAGTTGTAATCAACAGCTGTTGCGGCCTAATGAAAATAACGTTGTCAAGCCTTTTGCAATGAATATATGTGATTGTAGCACCTCTTTTTGAGGGTTTTCTTCTGTTTTAGTCTTCTATTTCCTGTTATACATTATATGGGCCTTATTGTAAATCTGATTTGCTGATGTATATGTAAATTTTAAGCCTCCATATTGGACTCATGCTCTTACTTTGCTGAATTGCGTTATTTTTGAAGCAGTATTGTTGAATATTGTTGTTGTTCACATTTTGGGATATTACAGTTTTCCTATTCCCAAGCTGACTTGTGAATCAAATAGGATTAGAAATCACCATCTCCACTTATATCAATCCATTTAGTGCGAGAAATATTCCAAATTTGCAAAGCAATGGTGGACAGAAACAATGGAAGTGAGAGAGGGGCTTTCTTAAGCACACATCCAACAAGTCGGTAACATGGTGAAAAGGAATATAATAATATCCAAAGGAATATATCCGAAAAGGAAATGTATCTTGAGGTTAAAATAAACATATATATATAGATATATATATATATATATATATATATATATATATATATATATATATATATAGATATATATATATATATATATATATATATATGAGTTAACTTTATAATTTCATGTCATGATAGTTTGTATTAATTAGCTAAGTCAGTATGACTTAATTATTTTGGAAAATTCGAGTTTAGAGTCAGAGAGTAGGCATGTAGAAATCTCTCATAGTTTAAAGGGTCTAGTTACAATTATTTGTGAGTTGTAATTAGCTATATCAATAAATTGAGTTAAAATCAGTTTAATTAGTTCTAACTAAGAGATGAGCTAGTGAGAGGTCAAGTGAATTAAATTTGATTTAATTCACAAGTAGTGATCAATCAGTTAATAGATAATTAGCTATAAATAGTTGTTGCATATCAGCTCAAAGGAAAGCCTGGTTGATACTAAGGCTAAAGGGATGGTAACTATGAGTTGTATAATTATAAAATTATACAGGTTAGTTATACAGTCATGTGGAGGCCAAGGAATCATTACACAATCAATTAGAAATATTTTCCTATTTAATATGGATTTAATTCCACCATGAATTCGTGAGCAAGGAAGGTTGAGCAGAGGATGAGAATTGGCCAAGTAATTGGTTGATTTTTCCTAGACCAGAGTGAGACAGTTTGCAGAGTGCTAACATTTATCTGAGAGAGAAAGCATTGTCCTGTTTTATGATTTTGACTTAATACAATATACAGATAGAGGGGTTTTAGGCAGAGTGTTCTGCCTAGATACATATTTTGTTGTGTGATTGATTATCTCTTTCTCTTGTTATGTGATTGTGTGATCGTGTTTTTTTTTTGAGAATTATAGAAGGATCCAATATCTTGTTTCAGTAATTATAAGATCGTATTGAATCCTGTTGTTAGATTTTATACATGGTATCAGAGCGCTAGGAATCAAAATAATAAGAGAAGAACATAGTTTTTTTTGATGAGGTTCGAATTTGCAGATTTTATTCTTCAAGATCTAGTAGCAGATCAAGATGTCTTTCAATGGCTTCCGACTCGAATATGCACTAGAGGGGAATTAAAATTATATTGCATGGACAATTAAGTGAAGTCTTTCATAGATATTGATGTCCCGTAGCCCGCAAAATCAAATGCTCAAATTCTTGATGCATGTAAGAAGAATGTAGCAAAGGTGAGGAGGGTCTTGTTATAGGGAGTTTGAGACCATATTATCTCGATTCTCCATGGGAAGGCAACTCCATATGTGTTGTGGAAAGCCTTGACTGATCTGTATCAGAATAGAAATGACCACATGAAGCTGGCTCTGAAAGAAAACCTTAGGAATATCAAAATGGAAAAGGGTGACATGATCCAAAAATACTTGACAAAGTTCACTCAGTGTCGATATGAGCTTGGAAGCATGGGGATTAGTGTTTCCTTGGATGATTTGGTGAGCCTAGATCTTCTATGCCTTCCTAAGAGCTATCATAGTTACCATGAATCTGTTAATGGGAGGGAGAAGCTATCGGTTGGGAGCGACTATGGTTTGATCTGGAACATGAAGAAATTCAACGAAGCACCAGAGATGGATCCTCATAAAATGCTCATGATGAGGAGAACTATGCCTCTGCTGGAAAGGAGAAGAAAGGAAAAGGGAAGGCATCCCATTCCAAATCTGAGACCAAAAAAACAAGCAAGAAGTGAGACTTGTCAAAGGTAAAATGTTTCAATTGTCATGAGCATGGATAGTGTGCCATAAATTTTCCACAAAAGAAAAAAAACAAGAAGGTCTCAGGAGGAGAAACGTGTGAATAATTAGCTTCACAGTTTGAGTTGGAATTCACCCTCATTGCATACATGGTGTCATCCGTGATGGCATCTGTCTGGTACTCGGATAGTGGAGCTTCATTCACTATGACAGCAATAAATAATTCATCAGTAGCTTGGAGGAGAAGGATATGCACATCATGTTGGGTGGCGATAGGAGGTATAGCACTACTGGTGTAGGTACAGTCACCTTTCAGAGGGATTGAGGTAATCCACACACATTAAAAGATGTCATGTATGTTCCTGGTTTAAAGAAGAATTTGGCTTATGTTTCTATGTTCAAATATCATGGTTATGATGTGATATTCAGTGAAGGAAAGGTGTTCCTTCGTCACAAAGCCATGGGATAGGTGAAAAATATTTGGGTTCTAGTAAAGAATATTTATAATATGGATGTATAGGACTATGTAACACTAAGCACTAAAGCAGAGAAGGAGGAAATCCAAGACATCGATGAGTTATGGAAAAGGAGGTTGGGCCATCTACACCACACTGCTTTGAGGATCATGTAGTATATTTCTACAGGACTTCCATAGGGTGCACTTGTGTAGAGAGACACATGCAAAGGGTGTACATTGGGGAATTATACCAAAGCCACATTTCATGATAAGGAAAGTCGAGCCAAGGCGATCCTTGAGATAATTCACTTAGATGTCTCTGGATTGTTCACGAAAACTTCCACATCAAAGCATAGGTATTATATGATTTTTATTCATGATTTTTCAAGAAAGTGTTGGATTTTCTTCATGCAGAAGATATATCAAAAGTTCTCCAATTTTTGTGAGTTCAAGAGACTTGTCAAGAAAGATATAGGGAAGAAGGTGAAGGATATGAGGAGTGATAATGGTGGAGAATACATCTTGAATGAATTCAAGAACTTATCTGACATAGAAGGAATTCGAAGATAATTTATTACACCTCATATCCCACGACCGAATGGGGTTGCAGAAAGGAAGAACAGAATGATTTTGAGAGCAACACGAGAAATGTTGCATGATAAAGACCTACTATTGCATCTATGGGTGGAAGCATGTAATAAAACAATATTTGTGCAGAACATAAGTCCTCGTCGAATACTTGGGATGAGTACACCGAAGGAGGCTTTTTCAGGTAAGAGATTAGATGTGTCATATTTTCAAATTTTTGTTTCATCTTTGTATTTCCCTATGACCAAAGATTCCAGGAAGAAGCTGGAGCCAACATTAGAGTTGGAGATATTTGTGGGGTACACAGATACACCTCACAACTATCGGGTGTACTTTCTAGAACATAGGATGACAATGGTCAGAAGGGATGTGAAATTTGATGAAGACAAAGTCATGCAATTTTCCCTTGATAAGGAGCTCGAGTTGCATGCAGTTGAGGAGATCTTAACTCTAAAGGATGAACCTCAAGATGTGGAGAAGCCACAAGAATAGGAACGGAGAGAGGTAGAAACCACTCATGTGAAGCCATATACCAAATATGGAAGGAAGCACACCATATATGTTGATATATTATTGTTGAATGTGATAGATAATGTTGGAGCACCCACATCAAAACGCAGGTAGAGAAGATCCCCAGATCGGTAAATTAGATATATGGATCTTATGAGCGAAGGTATTGAGATAAAACCATCCTATTTTGAGGAATTAGTGTAGTAACCAATGTGTTTTTATTCCATGGTTGAGGGATATAACTCCATCATCAGAAACAGTGCATGGGAAATTTTCCAAAGACTAGTGGGGAAGTCATTTGTACAATCCAGATGGGTCTAAAAGGTGAATCAAACATTATATGGGGGTGTGGAGAAGCACAAGGCTATATTTGTGGCTAGAGGGTTCTCTCAGGTGGAGGGGATTGACTATGATGAGAATTTTGCACCAATCACAAGGTACTCATATATTAGATCCATCCTTGCACTCTCAGTGCGGATGGGATGGCAGATACATTAGATGGATGTAAAGACAACCTTTATCAATGGATTTATTGAGTAAGAAGTGTACATTGAGCACCCGAAAGGTTTTTAGACCTTAGACAGGGAGTCACATGTGTGCAAACTCAAGAGAGAACTTTATGGGCTAAAGCAAGAACCTTATGTTTGGTACACCAGGATTGACAACTATTTCACTGGGTTGAGCTTCAAAATGAGTGAAGTGGATGTGAACCTATATCGTATTGTGGTTGATGGTAAGATTTTTGTTATTGTACTTTATGTTGATGATATGATACTCACAGGTGATGAGAAGCTCATAAAGTCTTGCAAAGAAGATCTTGCAAGATAATTTGAGATGAAGTACATGGGGCTCTTGCACTATTTTCTTGGATTGGAAATATGAAAAAGAGATGTATAGATATTTGTATCTCAGGGAAAGTATTCCAAGGAGAAACTGAGGAAGTTCCACATGGAGGGCAACAAACCCATGGTGACTCCTCTAGAAGAAAACTGGAGGAAGGAGGATGCTACTTCAGGCAAAGTAGTGGATGCTACTGTTTACAAGAAACTTGGGGGTTCACTCATGTATTTAGTGAACACACAACCTGGTATATGCTACACAGTTAACTAGTTGAGCCAAGTTATGGTTAAGCCTATGAAGATATTTTGGAAGGCAGGGAAGCATGTGTTGAGATATCTCACAAGCATTATAGAGTATGGATTATGGTACAAAAAGACAGAGGGAGTGAAGCTTAAAGGCTTCATTGATGAAAATTGGGTATGCAGTCCATCTGACTGGAAGAGCACATTATTAGGAATCTTCAGCATAGGATCAATAGTCGTTTCTTGGTACAACAAGAAACAAAGATCAGTTTCACTCAATTGAGAAGCTGCAGAGTACATGACATCCATTTAGGCAGCATGGTAGGCCATCTGGATGAAGAGAATACTTGTTGGTTTATTTTTTCAATGATGGATCTCACTGTGATACATTGTGATAACCAGAGTTGCATCAAAATATTGGTTAATCGAGTATTTTATGACATGTCCAAGCATATTGATATATGGTATCACCATCTCAGAGATTGTGTTCAGAGGTGGATTATTTCATTAGAGTACATTACCGCGGAGGAGAAGGATGCAAACACCTTGACAAAGGCGGTGGAAAGAAGCAAATTCAAATTTAACAGAGGGAGGATTGAGGTAGTATATAATCCCTTTATTTTTTAGAGGGAGTGTTGAAACGACACCAAGAAATGGCACCCCAAGGGGGCTTCTGATTTAATTTTCCCTTAATTAAATTGGAAGATAAATCGTAATTTCATCTCATGACAACTTGTATTAGGTAACTAAGTCAAAATGACCGAGTTAGCTAAGGAAATTTGAGTTCAGGGTTAGAGATTAGGCATGTCAAGTTCTCCCATGATTAAATGGGGTTCAATTACAGTTATTTGTGAGTTTTTATTACTTAACTCAAGAAATTGAGTTAATATTAGTTTAACTAGTTCTAACTGAGAGATGAGCTAGTGAGAGGTCAAGTGAATTAATTTTTTTTTAATTCAAAAGTAGTGATAAATAATTTAACTGATAATTAACTATAAATATTTGTTGCATGTCAGTTCCAAGGAAGGCCTAGTTGGGACTGAGGTTAAAGGGATGATAACTATGAATTGTATAATTGGAAAATTGTATAGGTCAGTTATAAAGTCATGTAGAGGACAAGGAAGAGTTTCACAATCAATTAAAAGGATTTTCCTACTCATTAGGGATTTAATTCCTGTAGGAATGTGTGAGCAAGGCAGGCTGAGTAGAGGTTGAGAACTGGCAAAAAAAATCGATGATTTTTCCTAGATCAGAGTGAGACAATTGGTAGAGTGCAGGAACTTCTCTAACAGAGAAACAATTGTATTGTTTGATGATATTGACTTTATAAAATATATAAATAGCAGGGTTTTAGGCAGAGTTATTTCCCCATATACATATTTTTTTGTGTGATTGATTGTCTCGTTCTCTTACTTGTTATGTGATTGTGTGATCGTGTTTTGTTTCTGCAAATTGTAGAAGGATTTAGTATCTCATTTGAGTACATTAAAAGATCGGATTGAATCACGTTGTTAGATTTTATATATATTTGATCACTTCTTTCAATTGTATTAAAATGGAACTAAATGTACTTTGGTTGATTAATTATCAAAAAATGGACTCTAAAGTTTAAGACTTCATCGTAGATTATTCTGCTTGAGCTTAGAAATGGTTTTTCTATCAAATTTTTTTTACTAGATTAGTTTATATGTATTATATGTAATATATTGAGGCATCCCATATATGTGCCCAAACTGAAGGGCATCATAGTGCGATAGGTTCTGTTATACGTGGCCAGGCTTCTGATAGATCACATAACCCACCGAGTTTTCATCTTCCCATTGTAGAACCTGCCTACAGTGCCCGATAGAGTGTTAGAGGTAGTTTTTCTATTTCTGTTGATGACCATGCTACATCTAGTGGACCTTATTTAACTATTTCACGTACACCTCCTACATTTTAAAATTCTATTTAAACTTTATGTGTTTATGCCTTGAAATTATCTTTAATTTTAAAATTGTCTTGAACTTATGTGTTTGAATTTAATGTATGTGTTATTATGATTCTAGTTATATAAAACATTATATTTATGATTCAGAGGTCCTCAACATTTCAAAGTTGAGGATAAGATTCCAACATTGATCCCTCCGTGGGATGATGCTACAGCTAAAATCACATTAGAGGATGTTACAACCTATCATACACATATCATAACGGAGACAAAGAATATCCTAGGTTATTCACCGAATTTCTTTGTATTATCTTTGATGCTGGATAGCATGACTAAGTCGATTGAGACATAGTGAAGGTCAGGCCCACATATACACATATTAAATTTCATGCATAGGGTCATGAGGCTTGAGGTTATAGGCCCAGATTCTTGGGAGGTAGGGAAAGAGGCCACAAAGGAAATTTCTGTTCATGGGGAGTTGTTCAAAATCCCTCTGGATAACCTTGTTGGACATAAAGGTCTAATCCCACTTAAATATTTCAGTAATTTTCAAGAAACCCCTTTCGTGTATGATAGTGTAACAACCCTGGTGAAAATTACATGTAATAAAGTTAAAAATAATAACCATGGTTGATGGGAAAAGCATCCTAGGGGGTGTTAATTTGGTTTATTATGGCAAAGGAATTGGAAAGTAAAATGGAATTTTTGGCACATTTATTTATGAAATTAATGGAAATTAGCAGAAAATGGAGATGAAAGGTCATGGGTTGCATGTGAGGAGGAAAATGAAGAAAATTGAAGCCTCTTCTAAAAAGGCTTCTAAGGATCATTTGGTACCTTTTGTGAGTTCAATTGTGGATCTTTCATTATTATTCTTTCTCTCTCTCTCTCCCTCACTCTTGGACACTTAGATTTTTTCGAGCACTTTAGCATTGGAGAAACAAAGTAAAGAGATTAAGAAGAAGGAGTAATTAAGCAAGGAGAAGCAGGAATCAAGCAATTACAATGAGATTCTTTGCAAGTATTCATTTGCATGTATGATTTCCTTGCTATATTTGGCATGCATGGTATTGCATGTCATTCTTTGCTATCTTGGCATGGGTTTTTTCTAGGTGTGACAGTGTATTCAGCCTAGCCTTTCCATTTCTAGATAGCCATGGTGTTGTGGAGTTCTCATGTTTTGGTTTAGCTGGATTTCCTTATGGATTTGAAGCTGAGTGAAGTGGATCTTCGATTTATTATGGAATTGGTTCACGTGGTGCCTCAGTTTAGGGCCTAGTAATCTGAGTTTGGATCACTCTAAAGCCTAAGAGGTGGTTTTCTTTCCATTCAGGCCTAGGAATCCTGGGTTTGGGATATACAGTAAATATTCGAGAGTATGTCTTAGTGTAGGCCCTAGTGACCCCTAATTCAGACAGTGGGTTGCAGTAAATCCTGAGAGAATAGGAGATAGGAAAATTCCTCAAGGTTCAAGAGGAGATAATCCGGTGATATCCATGCTTGTGTTGGCCTAGTGATTGAGTCTAGATCATGGTAAAGCTTGGATTATGATTAATGAGGGTTAGGTGGTTTAGCCTCGGGATTCCCTGGTTGGTTCTTTTGGTTTGAGTCCCACATTCATGCTTCGAATATGACACAAGGGTGATTGGCTGAAGTAATATTTGGCTCAACTAATCCATGGTCGGGTGGAATGTGGAAGTACCATCTTCAGTTGGTTTTTAAATTTAGTAATGAACAACTCGTTACTTTGGTATTTAGTATGCAAATGTGTTGGTTATTATGTGAATTCTATTGTTGTTGTATCCATGATATTTTGGTTGTTATTTTGCGAATTATGAGCATGTATTTTATTAGTGACGATGTATGGCGATATCAATGTTTTTAATTTTAAATGAATGCATAATGTATCTATGGTCAAATAGATTGTATTGCAACTTATGATGTAAGGGATAAATTCTTCTTAGCGATTCTCAGATAAGTGTGAGACCCTTATGTTTAAATATTTTATTTACACCTGTAGATTCAATGTTTGTGACATGCTTGAAAAAATTCGTGTCATGGCTAGGAGGGGTCCATATGAGTTCTTGTTGATATGATTACTTATGTTTCATTTTTCAAATTTTATTTATCATCCCCTAAGTTTTCATGAAGTTCTTAGAAGTGACCTAGGCTTTGGGCCCAAAAAGGTGGCTCAAATCCCAGAGTTATAAGAACATAACTGAGTAATTGGGACCCTGGACACATGCTTGTTCTGTTGTTTCTATGGCTATAGCCTCCCAATCCCTACCTTTCTTTGTTATGCCTACAAATAAGGCTAAATTTGGTCAGAAATTCATTCTAACCCAGGGATAAGAGTCCTGAAGGGTTGGGATACCACCTATGGAAGTTGTTGATGATGTGTAAGGTTTGTTTTTCAGGTTTCTATCAATTCACTTCCTCAAGGTCATCCAGGAGGTTGAATCTCGTATTAGTATCATATCGTCACATGTTTACCTATGTTGGTTAGTTACTTGGGTAGATGTGGGAGAAGGGTGTTACATAGTGGTATCAGAGCATGGTTCAACCCTTGGACTGGATGGGCGGTGTGGTGGTCTTACTTTTCTATTGGTTGCATATGTGTTTCACATACCTGTTGTGTATGTGCTTGTGCATCCGTGTTATGTTGTCCATTGTGGTAGTGGTGTCGCCATGGGAGGACTCATTATGTTGTTGTTTTTTATGCAATCAACTCACAAAATGGAAGAAAAGACAGATCGATGACTTAGAAATCAGCCTCTTTGAGGGGGAAACCTCCTTTACATTACATAAATGAACAATTATTGGATGATTCAAATGATAAAAAACATACTTTCTATATATAGGAGTATAAGGGGTCCCAATATAATCAAAACCTACATAAAAATAATAATGTAAGGGCACAACAATAAAAATAGTGGGCCTTTATGGGGCATAATGATAACACTTTGGGGACTACATGGGCACAAAATTAACTATAAGGGGGGTAAACTAACAATAAGAATAAGGGGATACACTAGTATTATAGGGACCTAACACACCCCTATCCTCAAAAAAAGTGTTGTCCTCAATGCTTGGGTAGTTTTGGATTCTTGTGTATAAAATTCTCATCCTCGCATGTGAAATCTTCTACGGGTAAGTTCTTCAAATTGATGAGATACTTTGAAATTTATTGATTTCGTAGTTTTCAAGTTATTGTTTTTGTGACTACTTAAGGTTCCAATATTTTTTTTTCCTTTCTCTTCAAGTTTTGGATATATTTTTTGAACTGGGAATTTGTCACCTATAACCTTCTTTAAGCATGAAACATGGAAAACTGGGTGCACTCGGGAAGATGTCAGAAGCTACAATTTGTATTCCATAGTAAAAATATTTTTCAACACCTTATAAGGACCATAGTACTTTGGAATTAATTTATTATCCTTCTTAGCATGCTTGAGGGATATTTGTTTGTATGGTTGTAGTTGTAAAAGAACCCAGTCACCTACATAAAAACTTCTTTCGTTGCAATGTTTATTTTCCTTTTGTTTAATTCGATTCTAATGTTAGGTTATCCTTTAGGAGTTGGAGAGATTGTTGTTGATGCTCAATGTGGTATTCCAATGCTTGAACCTTAGAATTTTCTCTTAAATATGATGTCATGGATGGTGGATGATATCCATAGGGTGCCATAAATGGGGTCATTTTTGCTCCAGTGTGGAAGGAAGTGTTATACCACCATTAAGCCTGAGGACACCACTTGACCCATTTTGTTTTTTTATTAGATACAAAGAAACAAATATATCCTTCCAAACATTTGTTCATTATCTCAATTTTTCCATAATATTGAGGATGATAAGATGAGGTAAGGGCTAGTTAACTACCAAGAGAAGAACATAATTTCGTCCAAAAATTTCCAGTGAAAATGAGATCTTTGTTGCTTACAATAATATTTGGGTTTCCATGTACCTTTTGAATTGTTTCCATAAATGCAGTAGCAAATGTACTGGATTGAAATGGATGAGATAATGCGCAATAGTTTCCATACTTGGTAAGTCTATCAACTACCACCAGGATGATACTCTTTCCTTCAAATTTTTGTAAAAATGTGATAAAATCCATTGAAAACACCTCCCAAGGTTGACTTAGAATGGATAAAGGTTGTAGAAGACTCGAGGTCTTAATTGTCTCAACTTTATTTTGTTGGCAGACCAAAACATTCTGCCACAAACTTTTGAATATCAAATTTAAAACCATCCCAAAAAAAATCTTTCTTGACGCTTTGGTAAGTTTTTAAAAATCTTGATTGTGCTCATAAGGGAGAGATGTGAAATTCAAAAAGAATCTTTCGTATTAGTTGGGAATTATTAAAAATATAAAAGAGATATTTGTACCATAATGAATCATTTTTCCAGCTAAATGTAATAGATTTACTGGGATCTTGCTACAAATTTTGAATGGGTGTCCACATTTCTTCGTCATTCTTCCACTCCTCCCTTGCTTTGGTTATCCTATCTAGTTGGATAAAATAAATTGCACAAAAAAATGCTTCCACATCCTCATCCTTTCTTGAGATTACATCTGAAATAGCATTTAGCTTCCCTTTTTTGTAGATGATTGCAAATTCATAACCTAACTTCTTTGTGAACCATTTTTGCTTCTCTTCTGAAGATAATCTATGCTCCAAAAAGTATTTAAGACTATCATGATATGTTTTTAACTTAAAGTATCTTCCCATTTATCCTTTCAGTTTTTATACTATACCATCGATCTTAGATTCCATTCCATCCATTCCATTCTTCAAACCATCCATCTTAGCTTTCATGCCTTTCTTCCAACCATCCATATTAGCTTCCATTTCATTTTTGGTTACTTTTTGTGGGAGGGAAATTTGTTGCACTTGGTCTCATAATTTTTATATATCATGTTGCACTTCTTAGTCTTCATGCATCATAGTAGAGATTTCTTAGGGTTTAATGGGTGTGGAATTATTTTTGAGAGGAATTATAGAACCCAATATTGATATAAATGTTTCAATATGCCCTTTTGAATCACCTCAAAATGATTTTAAAAAAAAAAAGTTATACAATTAAAAAAAAACACACACAAAGTTTTCTTGCTTTTGAGGAGCTTGATAATGAAACTGATGTATCTCTGTGATTTCATATTCCCAATATTTGAACTTCGGTCTTGTATTATCCCTCTATATCTTATTTCCAATTCCATAGGTAAAACCTAATTTTGATTCTTCAAGACAAAGTTCTGCATGATCTCCCACAATGACCTACTTATGGACTCATTCAGTAGAGTGAATTTGTACGAAATTCTGCATGTCACTTTTTTAACCTTCGGCCCTTAAATTGATATAAATGAAACTATAGTCCATGAAATTTCGACCACTTTTTAAATAATTCCAATCCAATGTCGGAAACAAAATTTATGGCGATTTTACCTTGGTCACCTGTTTGAGATGAAATTTTGGAGCATGAAAAACCATAACTTCCACATATAATATCTCCAAAAATTTTGCAAACCAAATTCAGAAATTGATACACGAATTTCATCAGGATTTTGGCTCCCCATGGTAAAAATTTTAGCTTCTGAAGCCTCATAGAATAAAAGTTATAGCGAAAATTCTAAGATGACCTATTTGAAGAAGCGAAACCCTAGAATTCCTAGCTCTGATACCAAATGTTATGAAACCAACTCAAAAAATAGAAGAAAATATAGATCCACGACTTATAAATCAGCCTCTTCAAGGGGGAAACCTCCTTTTCATTACATAAATGAACAATTCTTGGATGATTCAAATGATAAAAACCTACTTTCTAGTTATAGGAGTCTAAGGGGTCCCAATATAATCATAGCCTACATAACAATAGTAATGTAAGGGCACAAAAATAAAAATAGTGGGCTACTATGGGGCACAATGATAACAGTATGGGGACTACATGGGCACAACAATAACAATATGAGGCTACACTAACATTAACAATAAGGGGATACACTAGTATTATAGGGACCTAACATTGTCAACATGTTGTCATGTGTATATGAATGATTGTGTGTTGTTTATTCTTATGTATTATCCATGCACACTTTCTTACATATTGTTACATGTTTTATATGCATTGATTTTTTATGCTAGGTTACATATTGGTCATTCTTGTGTGTTTTCCATGTATGCTTGCTTGTGTGATGTCATATGTTGAACATGAATTGGTTGGTCATGCTTAGTTACATGTCACTTGTGCTGGTGTATGGTCCCTGTTTGTGATTGTGTGGCATCAAGTTGCATTGATATGGTTGATGTTTCCATGCATTAGGTCATGGAGTGTACTTGGTATGGTTATGCATCTATGATTTGACTCCAACCAGAATGAGGATTATGTGCTAGTATACCATGTGTTATGAGTTTATATGTTGTTACATTTAGTATATATGTGTACTTCGTGATTTGGTTGATCTTGCGGGAAGTATCATCTGCAAAGTACACGAAGGTACATTGGTTTATTATTATTTGGTTTAGCAGACATATTATGCCTTGTAGGAGAAATATCAACATGGATAGAAGACGATAGAGTACAAGGACTCTCCCTATGATTCATATGAGTAGCATGGTGGGAACTCTTATGATTTGGAAGACACATTGAGATGCCTAAAGGAAGAATCAAGGAGTTGTAAGGAAGACAATGAAAGACTCATATATGCACAAGAGGAACAAGTAGAGGTGAATTCAATACTTCTTCGGAGCTTGTCATATTTGCAGAAACAAGGGCCACTTAGGATCAAATATGGACAAGAGGAAAAAAAATAATGGGGCATATAGCAGTAGGTCTCTTAATAGACACAAGTTAGATAGATTTAATATAGTGAGATATGGAAAGTTGTTGGACATTCCGGATAGGAGGGTTGATGAGTACCTAGTTTTGGTTCATATATACATCATGATAATCATTGGTATCATCCTTACAAGAGGAGTGACAGGGGACACATGCCAGATGAATTGAAGAAAGAAAAAACACCTAATTTTGAAGGGGACATGAAGAAACTAGAAGAGGTGGAAGCTTGAATACTTGGGATAAAGAAGTTATTTGAGTTGCATGAGTCAGATAACATGAGGGATAGGATTTCTATATTCATACTTATAGGTAAAGAATACATCTAGCGGGAAGATGTGAATTAGCTTAGACGCATCAGGACAAATGATTTGAGTTGGCACAAGTTCAAAATAATTTTCAAGAATAAACACTTGTTAGAGATGTACTACGACAACATGTCCAAAGAATTTTATGAGCTAAATATGGGATCAATGACAGATGAGGAGCACATGACAAATTTATTGGATTTACTAAGGTATGTACCATATCTTGAGGATGAGAAGGCTAAATTTCAGTGATTTTCAGTGGCTTTCCAAGAAAATTCATAGATCAGATTGAGTATGATGAGCCTCATACACTTGAGGAAGTCATTGGGAAGTTGAAACATTTCTATGAACAGTGAAAGCACAAGAATGAGTCTCAACAAGGATGGAAAGGGAAGGAAAAAGGTAAAGGTAAATGGAAACCAAAAAGAGCAAGGCCTTATAATGCAAAAGTGAAAGAAAATGTGGCATCAAAAAATAAGTTTAATGCAGGTGGACATGGAAATATATCATAACAGTAGCATAGATCACAACCTCAACATGGAGGTAATGGTATGGGATAGTTGGAGTGTTGGACATGCGGTGAGCAACATCTTAAGGGAGATTTTCCATAGAATCAGGTAGGTAGGCATAAGATATCCATTGCAGAGGAGGCACAGACTGTTGGGGATATTGGGCATAACATTCCTTGAATTAATGAAGAAGTTGACAATAGACAGGGATATCACCAAGCTTCCGTCATTGAGATAGAAAATAATATTTTTGATCAAGTTATTTGTATTTTGAATGAACTTGGATCTAATTATAACTTTGTAAGTACCGACTTGGTGGATAAGTGTGTTTTAAGTAAGGAAATGCATGCAAAATATTGTTTAGTGTAGTTGGTGACATGTATGAAGAAAAGAGTTCACCATTGGGTAAGAGCTTGTGAATTTGAGGTAAACAGTATCCGTATAGTAGTGCACTTGAACATATTTCCATTTGGATCATACAGTATGCTATAGGGTATGGATTCTTTATACCTTCACAGGACCAAGGTATATTGCTATGAGTTTTGTAGGGAAAGAATAAATACACATTAGTCAGGATGGTGACAACTATGCAATCCAAGAAGAGTCGTAGGAAAGCGTGTGTTCTATTTGCAGTTCATATCTCTAGTGACAAAGGTAAGAAATTTTAGGATTCATATGTGTTGAACAAGTATCCTTTTTTGTAGCAATTTTAGGATGTGTTTCCAGCAGATATTTCAGAGTTTTCACCACATAAGGAAGTAGAATTCTCTATTGAGTTGGTGCTAGGGGTAGCTTTGGCATCAAAAGCACCTTACATGATGAGCACACCTGAGTTGGTAGAGCTTAAGTTGTAGCTGAAAGAGATGCTTGAAAAGAGATTCATTAGGCCAAGTGTATCACCATGGGGTGCACTAGTGTTGTTTGTGAAGAGGAAGGATGCACTCTTATACTATGCATTGACTAAAGGCAGTTGAACAAAGTGACCATCAAGAATAGGTACCCATTACAGAGGATCGATGATTTGTTAGATCAGCTGAAGGGATCAGGAGTGTTATCTAAGATCGACTTGAGATCAGTATATCATCAGGTACGCATCAAATATCAAGAAATATACAAGACTGCATTCAGGACCAGGTACAAGCATTATGATTTTGTTTTAGTTTCATTCATTTTGACTAATGGCCCAACTATATTTGTGTGTTCGATGAAAAATTTGTTGCGTCCTTATTGGGACAAATTTTATATTGTGTTTATTGATGAAATATTGGTATATTATATAAATTAGGAAGATAATGTCGAGAAATTGGAAGCAGTGTTGAGGTTTTTGAGAGAGCATCAGTTGTATGCTAATCTCAACAAATTCAGTTTCTTCCAGATAGAGGTACATTACTTGGGCCATGTTGTCTCCAAGGAGGGAATTGCAGTAGATCTAGAAAATATAAGGGCCATCATGGAATGGGTAGCTTCTATGAATGTAGATGAGGTGAGATCATTCATGGGATTGGCAGGTTACTACAGGAGGTTCATCAAGAAATTTTCACAGATTTCTTATCCTATTACATCATTGTAGAGGAAAGGTAAGAAGTTTTATTGGACAGAGGAGTGTGAGGCTTGTTTTGAGTAGCTTAAGCAGTTTTTGACACATGCTACAGTGTTAAAGATTTCATATATGGAAAAGGAGTTTTTACTATGTACAGATTCTTGCAAGAGAGGACTTGGTGGAGTCGTTATGCAGGATGGACATGTGGTATGCTATGAGTCATGAAAATTGAATGAGCATAAGCATAACTACCCAACACATGATCTCGAGCTGGCAGTGATCATACATGCACTGAAGGTATGAAGGCATTATCTTTTTGTCAGGTGGATTGTATGGATGGGTGACCACATTGGATTGAGGTACTTATTTGACCAGCCAAATTTTAGTTCCAAGCAAGCTAGATGGTTGGGCATTATCAACGAGTTTGACTTCAAGATTGGATATATCAAGGAAAATGAGAATAGGGTCGGAGATGCTCTTAGAAGGCGGGTACAGGTGAATCACATATTAGCTATGAGATCCTTTGGGAGAGGCTTACATGATAGGATATTGCAGGCAAGTCAATAAGATCATAGGTATATGGATATTATGCATATATTGCAGCGAAGTACAGGTACATGTACAGGTGTTGGTACAGGTATAGGTCCAAGTGTTGGTACAGGTATCGATACATGTGTTTTCACATGTACAAGTACATGTGGTACATGTACAAGTACATGTGGTACATGTACAAGTACACGTGTACATGATTCAGAGTATCGTCTCATGGAATATGGATTGGTGAAATTTATAGACATGATATATATACTGAAAAAAATGATCTTAAGAAGGTGACCTTGAGGTAGTTTCATGAAAAACCATATTATGATCATCTAGGCTACCAAAAAACATTGACTACAGTAAAAGGGTTCAACTATTGGCTAAATATCAAGAGGGATGTGGTAGAGTTTGTAACTAGATGTTTAGATTTCCAGATGGTTAAGGAAGAGTGTAAGCATCCAGGTGGACTTCTACAACTGATTATGATTCCAGAGTGGAAATGGGAGGTAATTTCCATGTAATTCATCATGGATTTTCCTAGGAAAAATAGACAACAAGATTCCTTCATGGCTGTTGTGGACAGGTTAAAAAAGGTTGCACATTACATACCGGTGAAGACTACATACTCAACTAGAGGTGTAGCACTAGTGTTCATTAGAGACATTGTGAGATTGCATGGTGTTCCAAAGAAGATTGTGTCATACAGGGATGCAAAGTTCACTTCCAAGTTTTGGAAGGAGTTGTTTGTAGGTTTGGGCACTGAGTTTGCCTTCATAACAATTTATCATCCATAGATAGATAGAAAGAAAGAGAGGTTCAATATAATACTAGAAGATACGTTGAGGATGTATGTGATGCATCAAAAACATAAGTGGGGAGATTATCTTCCACTAGTAGATTTCACTTACAAAAACGGGTACCAGGAGTCATTGAAGATAATTACATTTGAGGCTATGTATGGGAAGAGCTACAACACTCCTATCATTTGGAGTGATCCAGCTAACAAGGTACTAATTGGACCAAATATGTTGGCAAAAATTGAACAGGAAATGCAGGTGATCAAGAATAACTTGAAATCCATGCAGGATAGGCAGAAGAGTTATGCAAACATGAACAGGTTGTTTAAGTAGTTTTAGGTTGGGGATTAGGTGTACTTGCATATAAAGCCCAAGAAGAGCTCCTTGCGGATTGGATCATGTTCCAAGCTGGCACCACAGTTTTGTGGACCCTTCAATATCGTTGAGAGGATAGGACTAGTGGCCTATCGACTTCCACTTCCTTGCATAGTGAAATTACATGATGTTTTGCATATATGATTTCTTAAGAAATATGTTAAAGATGTTGATCATGTGATTTACTGGTCTGTATTGTTGATCTGAATGGAATGTATTAGTTTTTTTGTGCTAAGTATCCAAACAATAATTAAATTGTGTGCATAAGGTTCACTGAAGTTTGCAGGTGAAACAAGTGGTTTTAACTTAGTTAAACATATTTTTATGTGAGGTTAAAGCATGTAAATTAGATTGTATAACAATGTAAAACATTAAATAATAGAGAATAAAACATCACATATGACAATAGTCAACAATTTGATGAAGCAATTCACCCCTCCTGGGCTACATCTCTTGATTCAGCTCCCAATGGCATGTCCCTCATATCTTATTGCTTAAAAATGGTAAGTACATGTGATAAAAATCATCAAATGGTTGTGCTCTCTATAAAAACAACTTCAAAATGCTTTAATTAGTAAGGAATGACTATTCATTTGCAGAAAACAAAGAATGGATGCTCAATACACTGAAAACACCTAAGTGGCCCTAGTGGCTCCTTGACCTCTTCTGAAGCAAAAC
Organism: Pinus albicaulis; assembly: GCA_034641835.2. Lineage (NCBI taxonomy): Eukaryota > Viridiplantae > Streptophyta > Pinopsida > Pinales > Pinaceae > Pinus > Pinus albicaulis. The sequence goes on from CM076575.1 coordinate 1,453,071,223, forward strand.
CTATACAAGATGACCTCTAATGGCTCTGAAACCTCTTCCAATGTGTTTCTAATGTTGAAATTACCCAAAAATGACTATTCATTCCTAAAAAATGGTCGAATATCTAAAGAGCTATGACCCAAACTATAAACTGCCTAGTCACTCCTAAGAAAGTTCCACTAAAATTGGTCGAACTCTAGATAAGGCCGAAAAGTTTAGAAACTACGATTAATTTGGTGGTCCGCCAGCAGAACTACTCGACGGATTGAAAATGTCAATAAATTTCAAGCTGTATCATGTGAACGTGTTGTGAACTAACCACTAGAGTTAATGGTTTGGAGGCTGCCGGTTTGAATAACATCACTGTTATGGGCGTATGGTCATATGGAGTGGGGGTTGGCCCTTAGAGGCTGGCCCCCTTTTTCCAATGATGAAAAAACATTGGAACATTTAAATTTATATGGAGCTCTTATGGGTTAAGATTCACCCGGTAACCCGAGCAATCGAGCGAGTGCGCTATTGGACGGGAGGTCCCGCGTTCAAATGCCCAAACTCTCGAAATGTTTTACATGCCCATTCATGCTTCGACCTGGGGCCATGTGGTAGCCTCTAGGATGGCCATGTGGCACCCATTCATTGGCCTAAAAACTTTAATAAAAAAATATATATTTTTAAACAAATTTTTTTGACAAAGTCAAATTTAGTCAAAGGTCATTTTTTTGGAGTTTATTGGGCCATTCAAACCTTCATAACTTCTCCATAAAACCTTCGTTTTGCGAACCGTTCATGGTGCCAGAATCGCATTGACGATGCCTTTGAATTTTCTCAGGTTCAAACTTGTTTTGAACACTTTCATTTTTGAGCATTTTTGAACAATGGACATGATCTCCTGATCACGCCTCCCCATTGGGAAGCTTTTGGACGCCAAAAGCTCTCTGGAATACTGAACATGAAGATGAGGAGACTGTCTCCGCACTCTTCCAATATTAATCCACTGAAATTTCCCTAATTTCATTAATTGGATATTTTCATGAAACAACAAATTTTTCCTTGATTCCGTTGACCAACCGTTGCTGACTTTGACATTGTCATGTTGCACATTTTCAAAAATTCCAGAACAAAAAACTAACTTTGCAGTAAACATAATGTTTCTACATTTTCCTATAATCAAAGGAAGCTTAAAATTACTTTCACCTTTCATCTTCTCCTTATGGTTATTTTTTACTGAATTTTCTTTGAACTTGTGTCGATTCCTGACCAAGTTTCTTCACCATTGTACCATGCCTTTCTGAAACCAACAATGAACATTACTGAATCTTGTGCCATATTTTTCAAGTTGTTTTTGCCTCTCTTGGGACTTTTCAACTTCTTGAACTGTCACTTTGTTTTCAGCACCATTCGACACTAATATCGATTGCTGCAACTTCTTGTCATCTTATTTCAAAGACAACCTACTTTCAAACTGAAACAACTCATTACACATATCAAAATTTGCATGAAAAGGATTATGTAAAACTTCTCTTTGTTTAATCATCATCAATGTCAATTTTTGGCTTGCATTGATGAGCCTCTTCATCTGCCCTGCATTAACTAAATAAGAGTTTAGTTTTTTGCGATGAGCTCTCACAATGTACTCCTTTCCATATTTAAATAAATGGTATTTTTTCTCATGGCGATGGAAGATAGATTTCCTGTCATACAAGTAAGGAATGCCCAACACCATTCCTGTTATATCAAGCAGAACAACATCTAATTCAACTGTGTCAATAAATTATGCAGTTATTGCAAAGTGCAACATGCACTTCTTTGAAACTTGTAAATTTGCATCCTTACAAATCCAAGTAGGTGGATATGGTTTCGGATGTGGAATGGTCTCAAGATTAAGTTTCTTGACTAAGTCTTCAGAGATTAAATTTTCTTGCAACCCACTGTCAGACAATGTGTTAACCTTGGTATGTTTGGAAATGACCCTCACATGAAATAGCTCAATTCTATTTTCTTCACTTGGAGCTTCTATGTGACAATTAGATATACTAGAACTGGGTTCATTTACAATCTATTTCCCCTTAAATTTATTTAGTACCATAGCTATGATTTTTGTTTCATCTCCTGAATCTGACCCTAGGTCTTGTTCAGCGATTTTAACTATCTTTCCTTTTTCCTTGGCTTTCTCTTTGCCTTTATAACTTTCTGTTTTCAACTTTGGATGAAGTTTCCAACAATGGTCCTCATCATGCCTTGTTTTAGAATAGTGTTTGCAAAATAATTTTCCCTTCTCTTTTCTAGTATTTGCATTTCTCTTTTTCTGCCATTTGCCTTTAAACTCGTTTTCCTCATTCCCATCTAAATTTTGTTTTCCCCTTGCCTCTAAATGTGTGGCTTGAACACAAACGTCATCTAGGCTTGTAGGGTTAAACATGAGGATTGTATGTCTTAGGTAAGTATGTAAACCTCCTATATACTTGAGAAAAGTGTCTTGGCTATGCAAATATATTGCTTGTAAAAGAGCTCTTCTTCTAAATTCTTGAGTATAAACCTGAACATTTTTTCCTTTCAATTGTTTAAATTTTTTCCAGTTTGTTATGTCTTTATACATGTGAGCTAATGGATAAAACTATTGTTTTATTGCAGAAATGAAATTAGTTCATGATAAGATAATCTTACCATATTTCCTGATCTCCTCCTTTGTCTTGGATTCCCACCAAACAAGTGTTTCACCTTCCATCCTCAATGAAGCTAGTTGGATTTTGGTGTCATCATCATGAAAATTTTGGATTCTAAAATAGACCTCTAATTTCCTAATCCAATTATCTAGTTTTTTTGCATTAACTTCACCATCAAACATTGGCAATTCAAACTTAACATCAAGTTTTAGAAAATGATTTTTAAGAGTGTTATTTGACTGGTATGGCTGATGTATTGAAGATGAAGTCGAGGATGACGAAGATGAAGATGAGGGTGATGATGGCGACTTTCCACTGCCTCCATTTCCTCCATTACCCTTCTTGGATTTATCTTCATCATTGTGGCCTCTTGATGATCCTTCTCCTTCCTTTTGAAGTTTAGATCCTTATCCTTCTAGTATTTCATTCCTTTCTTGATAAAGGACTCTCACCATTTCAGCTAAGTCAAGAAATTCTTTTCTAAACACTCTTTCTTCCTCCTTGGGATCAACTTCTTCATGGATTTCTCCTTCTCTTGAAGTCATGCTTATGGCTTCTTTTGCTTTTCTTTGAGGTGAAATTAAAGGTGGATATAATGGCACTCTTGCCCTCCTTGGCTGAGGATTAATTTGAACTTTCTCCAATTTACCTTCTCCTCTCTTAAGCTTAAGCCTAGCAAGCATTAAAACTCACAACAAATGCTGGCCCGGGATGGCTCTGCATAGCTTGCAAGAGTCGTTATGCAAACTATTAAACAAATCATGTTCCCAAAGGTTAAATAGAGAAAATACTCTAGCTTGACTCAAGCTCAACCTAAGCTTAACCCAAGCTGTGATACCAACTTTATCTGAATGGAATATATTAGTTTTGTTGTGCTAAGTATCCAAATAGTAATTAAACTATGTGTATAAGGTTTACTGAAGTTTGCAGGTGAAATAAATGGTTCTAACTTTGTTAAACAATTTTTTATGTGAGGTTAAAGCATGTATATTAGCTTGTATAACACTGTGCAACATTAAATAACAGAGAATAAAACATCACATATGACAATACTTAGCAATTTGATGAAATAGATCACCCCTCCTGGGCTACATCTGCTAGTCTAGCTCCCAATGGCATGTCCCTCATATATTATTGCTAAAAAAAGGTAATTACATGTGATAAAAAGCCTCAAATGTTTGTTCTCTTTATAAAAATAGTTTCATAATGTTTGAATTTGTCAGGAATGACTATTTATTTGTAGAAAACAGAGAATGGATGCTCAATACACTGAAAACACCCTCATGGCCCTGGTGGCTTCTTGACCTCTCCTAAAGAAAAACCTACAGAATATGACCTCTAATGGCTCTGAAACCTCTTCCAATGTCTTCATAATTTCGAAATTACCCAAAAATGACTATTCATTCATCAAAAATGGTTTAATATCCAAAGAGTTATGACCCAAAATGTAAAGTGCCCAGTCACTCCAAAGAAAGCTCCACTAAAATTGGTCGAATTCTAGATAAGTTCGACAAGTTTGGCAACTCTGCCTGATTTGGTGGTCTGCTAACGGAACCACCAGATGGACTGAAAGTGGCAATAAATTTCAAGCTGTATCATGTGAACGTGCTGTGAACTAACCGCGGGAGTTAACGGTTTGGAGGCCATTGGTTTGAATAATGTCACGGTTATGGGCGTATGGTCATATGGAGTGGGGGCTGGCCCCCTTTTTCCACTGGCGCAAAACTAATGGAACATTTAAATTTATGTGGAGCCCTTATGGGTTAATATTCACCTAGTAGCCCGAGCGGTCAGGCACGTGCGCTGTTGGGCGGGAGGTCCCCCATTCTAACCCCCAAACTCTCCAAAAGTTTTACTTGCCCATTCATCGTCTGGCCTAGGGCCACATGGCAGCCTTCGAGATGGCTATGTGGAACCCATTCATTGGCCTAAAAACTTTAATACAAATTTTTTTTTTTTTTGAATTTTTTTTTGACAAATTCAAATTTAGTCAAAGGTCATTTTTTTGGAGTTTACTGGGCCTTTCAAACCTTCATAACTTCTGCATATGACCTCCGTTTTGTGAACCATTCATGGCACTAGAATTGTAGCGACGAGACCTTTCTAATCACTCAATTTTAGACCTATTTCAATAAATTTCATTTTTGAGCATTTTTGAACAATGGACATTATCTCCTGAACAATTGCATGTGGAACTCGATAGAGAATTCTAGTCGGAGCCTCAGTGTATATTGAAGAAAAAGGTTCTCATGCCCTCAAAATGAGAAATATATGAAGTTAAATTGCAATGGAAGCACTTTGGGCCTGATGAAGCTATATGGGAGATGGTGGATCAGATGCGGGCCATGTATCCTTCCTTGTTTCCCAGTTAAGGAAAAGCATTTTTGGTGTGATGTTGGTATATGTTTGAAATATTTTTTGGTGATGTTTTTATATATGTTTTTATGTGATGTTCGAGTTTATCCTGAGAGATTAGGAGACCGGAAATTTCCTCATGGTTTAGGCAGATAGAATCCAGTGATATCCATGCTTGTTTTGGCCTAGTGATTAGGTGTAGATAATGATAAATCCTATTTTATGATTGATGAGGCTGAGGTGGTTTAGCCTCAGGATGACTTGGTTGGTTCTTTACGTTTGAGTCCCACATTCATGCTTAGAATATGGCACGGGGGTGATTGGCTGAAGTACGATTTGGCTCAGGAAATATATGGCCGGGTGGAATGTGGAAGTCCCATATCTCATTAGTTTTTACATTCAGCAATGAAGAGCTCATTCGTTTGGTATTTGGTATGAGAATGTACTGGTTATTATGTCAATTCTATTTTTTTTGTATCGATGGTGTTTATTTTGTTATTATGTTGGTTATAAGCATGTATTTTATCAATGATGATGTATGACTCTTTCCATGTTTTTACTTGTAAATGAATGCACAACGTATTTATGGTAAAATAGATTGTATTGCAACCTATGATGTAAGGGATACAAGGTCCTTATTGATTCTTATATAAGTATGAGACCCCTATGTTTAAATATGTTGTTTACACCTGTAGATTCAATGTTTCTGGCATGTTTGACAAAATTCCTCTCATGGCTAGGAGGGTTCCAGATGAGCTCTTTTTTATGTGATTTCTTTTGTATCATTACCCTAATGTTATGTATCATCCCCTAATATTTCATGAAGTTCTTGGAAGTGACCTGGGCTCTGGGCCTAAAAGAGTAGCTCAAATCTCATAGTTGCAAGCACATATCTGAGTAATTGCGGCACTAGCTGCATGCTTGATGGGTTGTTCCTATGGCTATAGCCAACCAACCACTACCTTGCTATGTTATGCTTGTGACTAAGGCTCTCTTTGGTCATAAATTCAGTCTAGCCCAGGGGTAAGAAGCTTGAAGGTTTGGGCTACCTCCTACTAGGGATGTTGTTGATGTTTTGTAAGGTTTGTTTGTCATCTTTCCATTAGCTCCACTTCCTCAAGGTCATCTAAGAGGTTGAATCTCGTATTAGTAGTCTCTTGTCACATGTTTACCCTATTTGGATGGTTAATTTGGTATATGTGGGAAAAAGGTGTTACAAATAGATTCATTGGAACTTGGCAAAAGTTCCCCAGCCATGACCAGGTCACCGTTTATTTTTCTAACCATTTATATGGAGATTTTGTGTTACATATGAGGCCAGATCACACTAATACTGGTTCTCATTTTTATGGTATTTTCATGGGACATACCTATGAGCATGAGGGGGCTCGTAGGGACCCTCGACATGTACCATCCCATCTCATATTCTTGAAACTACTGTCTCGGAGCTTGCTATTACCTGGAGAGCTAGAGGAGTTGTTGCAACTTGGTGGTGATACGAAGGAGACTATTGTACACAGCATGTGAGCATGATTGGCTATTGCGCATGTTGCATTGCATGGAGAGATTAGGATACCAACACCATTGCTTCGTGACCCACCAATGCCTTTATATGATGATGCCTTTCTCGCGAGTTTACACTTTGATAAAATTTGGACACGTACATGTATGTATCGTGATGCCATTCATGAGACTTGAAGGGTGCGTGGTCTATGTGACACAAACTAGGTATATACATGCATAATTATTTATATTAAAATTTCTAGTTCGTAAAGTAGATTGCATAATTTATATTAATAAGTTGATGATAACATGTAGAAACATCCCAGCTACATGGATGAGTGTAGGATTTCATTTGATGGGGATGTTGATTAGCCAGGGAATCCTCGACTAAAGCATATTTCCATGGATTCTCCTACACATCCACCTCCACATTATATGTTTACTAATGTTGAGGAGAGTCAGAATGTAAAAACACATGGACCAACACTTGAGGTAAACTTATTTCTTCCTAATATTTGAACATTTTATTTTTTTAAGCTACATAAATATGCTAATTAATTCGTATACTAACTATAATTTGTCCTTGGCATTGTGTACACAAGCCCATATGAAGAGTGTCATTGATGACATTGTTATGTGGAGACATGAGTGGAATGTTGGGTTTATAGGAATTGATGATGAAGGTCCATTGATGCAGGTCTCAATCATCGAGCCACAAGAAGGGGGGAACCAAACCTACATTCATGGTCAGACCCCCATCCTATCGGACTTGCATTTGGAGTTGAATGAGGTTAGTAGATTCATGTATATATGTAATTAAAAATGTGGTTCAATATAATTTGTTTTCATATTGTTTATTTTTTACAAATAATGATCTAATTAGTTTGAATTCGAATGTGTTATATTGCAGTACCAGCTTATGGACACTTACCTTGCATGATAGAAATCGCATAGGAATTCTAGTGGTACTTATAGTCTAATAGTTTGTATATTTTGAGGCTCATTTCATAGGAAATATTCACACGTGTGATAGAGACTTTTTATATTTTAATACAAGTAAAATTTATGGAGGTACATCATGGACATTATTTTGTTTTATGGATGCTTATTATTTCAGTTTATGGATTTTCATGTGATATTTGTAATTTGTTTATATTTTCATATGGATAGTTTATTGATACATGTATTCACTATTTCAATTTATGAATCTATACTAATCTTGTTTACCGATTCTCATTAATTTTTGAAGTTTAAATGGATATGTTAAAATTATTTCGCTAATTTAATATTTTTTCTAGATATACTATAACTTTTATTAGTAAAATATATTTTCAATTTTGATTTCCAGTTTCATACACTAAGAAAATAAGAACAATCTTAAAAGTTATGATGCATGTCACTTTGATACTTAAAATTAACTAAATAATATCATGTATCAATTTAATATTGAGAATGGAAATAATTCCAATCATGCTTCATACCGGCTTGTAGAAAGTGTCTTTTAGTGCACTCAACATGTATGTTATTACAATTCAATTTTAAAACTAAAATATTTCAATTATAAAGTCATCTGTAATATATATATATATATATATATATATATATATGAAATTTTTGTGACCCACACATATACCATTGCATGGACAACTTTTTCAAGTATTTCAATCAATTTCGTATCCCAAGGTTCAATTAAAAAGCACAAATATGATTAAAATAATTTTTATTCAATTTTAATATTATAAGATGTCGTGTAAACAAAAAATAGGATATATTATGCTGTTGCATTATTTATTTTGAGATTATCTATGAGAGCTTAGTCATAACATGATATATGTCAATCTTATTGAAATTTAATTTAAAGGTCAAACAACAATATATGACAACATTTCTATAAATTTATATAATGGTATCAACTTTCCTATATTTGCAAGTAGTTATCCAATTATTTCAATAAATTCCTTATGATCGAAATTCAAGTTTTATTCAATTTTTAAAAACTGAAATATTATGGAAATTTTTCTTCTTCCATTTATCCCCCTTCCATCTACATCTTGATCTCCCTCTCTGTCTCTCCTTATTAATCTCTCTATATCACCCCCAATCATGTACACATTGTTTCTCCATATCTATATATATCTCTCTTCTTATCCCTCTCCCTCTCTCTCTATCTCGTCCCCTTCTCTTCCTCTATCTCGTCTTCTATCCCTCTTCCCTCCTACTCACCTCTCTCCCTCTCTCTCCATCTTCCTTGTCACTCCCTCTCTCTCTCTCTCCATCTCCCTTGCACCTCTCTCTCTCTCCTTTTCTCCTTTTATATCTCTTTCTTCTTACCCCCCTCTCTCTCCCCCTCTAACTTCATCTCTTTTCCCCCCTCCCTCTCAAGTCCTCTCTCTCCTCCTTTCTCTCCCACCTCCCTTTGTCTCTCCCCCACGCCACTCACTCACTCACTCACTCTCTCTCTCTCTCTCTCAATTTTCTTCCCGCAACTCTATTGACTATCCCCCTCCCTCTATCATTCTCTCTCCCCTTCTCTCCATCTAGAGTCCTTATTTTTCTTTCTATATCACCCCCAAACATACACACTCTCTCTCCATCTCTCCCTTGTCACCCTCTCTCTCTCTCTCTCTCTCTCTCTCTCTCTCTCTCTCTATCTTTCTCTCTTTATATGTCTTGAACTTCTTCCTTCCCTATATTTTCCTCCAACTTCATTACTTGATCTCCCTCTCTTTCTCGAAAACTCTATCCTTCTCTCCCTCTCTCCATATTTGTGTCTCCCTCTCTCTCTTACACTTCTTTCCCACTCTTTCTCATTCTAAATTTCAAAATTTTTAAAGTAATTTGAAAATTAAAATATTATGTTTAGATATATATTTGATGTCGTACAAAAAATTATTATTTTAATAATATATATTGAAAATGAAAGATTTCAAATGTGTATTGTACATTCACGTCGAAGGAAAATGATAATTTTCCATGGAAATATTGTCTAAAAGTTTTCAAAACATTAATGTTCTAGATACATAGAGTGCTTCATGTCTTCCAATTGAAATTGGTTAGTTTTTATTTATTTAAAGGTAGATTTAGGTTCTGATTACTTCAATATTCTAAAAATATTATATATTTTATTATGTGACTCTTTTCGTTTTAATGACTCTTCTTTTGTTGCTTATGGCATATATCAACCACATTTATTAATGTGGTTGTGATAGTATACATTATAATATAAGAAATTTTGTATTATATTAAAGTTGATAATATTATATTAATAAAAAATTAATAAATTTAATATTAACATTAAAATATATTAATATTAATTTTTTTGTAATAATATCATTTTTTATATTTAATTTAGTAATAAAATTAATATTTTTTTAATATTAATATTAAATTGAATAAGGTTTTTACATAACATTATAACAAAAATTCTAATTAAAATGAGGTAAAAGTTTAATTTTATATTATTCAAATAATTTTTAGAGAGCCTCAAACGAGATCTTGTTAACCACGTAAATGGCTCGATCGATGGTTTAAAAAACCCTTGATTGAGCTATTTAAATTTCAAATTTAAGTGCTCAAGAAATCACTTTAAGCGTTTGATCGAGCCTCTTAAGTCCTAAAATCAGCAATTTGAGCACCCCTTCTACAAAATTTCCTACAAATCCATTTTGTACCCTCGCAGACTTGGGGGCAAATTTTTCCTTAGGTTGTGGAGTTGATCACATTAGATTCATGAAGGAATCCTCTATCCAATGGCATATGAGTTTGAAAATTTTGAATTCATATGATAGTTTTCATCTAATTTCTTTTAAACATAACGCTTCAATTTTTTTTAATTATTTTAAAGAAGTTGAATAAAAAATCAATATCGTAAAATATACACAACAACAAAAAATTCAAAAAATACCAATATCTTCATTTAGGAGTCCTCTTCAAAAGGGTGCTTTTGTTTTTTCAATTTATTTAAATAGTTGAAAAAAACATTACGTGAGCACGTGTCAGGAAAATGCAATTGAAATATTACTTCGTCAACTTTGAAAAAAAATAAAAAATATATATTTGCAAGTATTTCATTTAATGGGAAATTGACGTATTATATGACACTAACTATTTTTGAAATAAATATCATTAGGACAACGAAAAAAGTCTCCAAAATTTTTCTTTTTACTCCGAATCAAAATTCAAAGTGCTTATGTGAATTTTTAGGGCTTTAGTTTGATAAAAGAGAAAAAACTGAAATTTCATCACCACATTGGGCCCAAAAGTGTAACCCATCTTCATGCTTTCACCCATTTATATAGAAGTTGACACATATATGAAAGTGATGAATATATGGAATTGAAATTACATATATTAAAGTGGCCTACATATGAAAGTATATATATCTCTCTTGTGTGCATATACAAATCCTACTTTCATATATGTGGATCTTTTACATATGTGTGCATATATGGAATATATAAAATTGTGCATGTATGAAAGTGTAGAGATATCCTATCTGGTACATTTTTCTATATTGTAAAATGAAGTTATATTTTTTATATTGTTATATTTTAACAAATGTGGAGAACATAAATATGAAGTCCCAAAATAATTCATCACTCAATAATCCAAATTAATGGGGGTTTAATGCAACACAAAAGAGCTGATTTGAGGAAATTTTATGGTAAATATCTTATGAATTTTATATTCTATATGGAGCCATTCTTTGACATACACCATGTGCTAACTTTACAAAAGGTAACACTTACGTCCCCGTGTTTAGAACCTAATCAATATTTTTTTGGTACTGATGGATTTATGAATGGGAAAAGGATTATATTTTTCCACTCTAAAACAATAAAAATGAATAATGAATAATATAATGATTGAATCCAGCTCAATGTATGTAGACTTATATTGAAGATACAAAAGAGCATGCTCTTTTGTATGTGTGCACTTCCATATATACAAGCACATGTGAAAGATACTTAAGCATCCATATATGAAAAAAGAGTGTATACGATTTTTTTATATATCCATAATATTGTATATTCTATATATTTCCATACCAATCTCTGTAACATACCTACTCAACTTGTTGCATTTACACACGGTGAATCAATTTTACGTAATGTCAATTTAAATTTTTATTTAAGAATTGGTTGGAAACGAATTCTTGATAACCATCTATGGGCATTCACTATTTACGAGAGATTTTGGAGAGGTTTTTTTACGCAGGGGAGTTCCTCAACCCTATATTATAAAAATAGCCGTGAGCTAACATTTGTGAAGGGACCTCTTGGTTGAGACGAGTTGATCGCCTTTGAAACTATGGGATTTCCGAACAAAGCCGTAGGGATAGCCATGGCGGAGAGAGAAGCTTTGGCTCCTCAGCACCAATGGCAGACCACCACGATAGGTGTGGAGATGGGTGAAAGGGTCAGAGGCGACAGCATGCAATGAGGGTTTGAATTGGAGAATAAATACATAAGGAACGAGGCTGCAAGTACGAGGTGAAATTCGAGGCTATAAGTATGAGGTGAAATTCAAGGCTGCACAGTAAGGTGAAATTTATGAGCGGCTACATAGTATGAAGTGACAGTGAGCTTTCATTTCGAAATTCTTTCCAAGTGAAGAATAAGTCCAAGATGGTAAATCTTGGTTGTAAGTCTCCATACCTTACTTTCAGTTTTATGTATATTTCACAATTTCATTCTAATCTAACTATATATGCTATATATGAATTTTGAGAGGAGCTTGATTCTTCGAGAGGTAAATATACCTCATGCACAACCTAGATTTTACTTAAAAATCTTCTATGCTATATTTCTTGGAAAAGAAATACTTTGTCCATGCACAAAGATTAGATGATTATGTTAAATATATGGAAAGAAATATATAAATATTTATATAATATTGCATAAGAAAGAAAATAGAAGATGCATGCTCTTTATTTTAAGTAGGATTTTGTACTCATTTAGTTTATGAAATGATAACAAATCCAAGATATTTTCTTGAGAATGAATGTAGAATAAAGAGGGTAATTCGTGATACATTTTCATGGCTGGTGAAAAAGAAAAAATATCACGAGTGGTGAAAAAAAAAAAAAAGATAAATGTTAGTTAGATTTATTTTCTTGGAAGGGTTTCCATGAATTTGTATGCAAATGTTACCTATGTTTTCATTTAAAGAATACATGAGTGCGCAAATATTGGATAAGACTTTTGTGCATGAATTAATGAAAAAATAAATATTATTTTTATAAAAAAATGCATATGAATCTTGCTCATACAAGAACAAGAATGAATAAAAGTTTGGTTTAACCTTGTGAATGTTTCTTAGGTTTTATGCATAAAATATGGTCATCTATGGTCATTTCCTGAAAGGGAGGTATGGGAAAACTACAGGTATAAAGAAAACAAAACTAGGTTATGTTAACTTCTTCTTGCAAATGAAGTATGCATTTGTTTACACGAAAGGAATAGTTAATGATGGTGTAATTCCAAGAAGGGAATATGTCCTACGTACATTAAATAAGAGTTTTTATGATAATTTTTTGCATACAAAAAGAATAGTGATTGTGTTACGTGTTACATTAAATAAGAGTTTTTATGATAAGCTCTTGCATGCTCAAAGTATAGTGATTGTGTTACATGTTACGTACATTAAAGAAGAACTATTATGATAAGCTATGGCATGCACAAAGAATAGCCATTGTGTTATAGAGATATATTATTTGCATGGATAGAAGAAATATTGAGTTATAGTGTTTCTTTTGGAAGAATTAATTGTGAGTGTTTTGTGCTATCATAACCATTATGTTAGTTTTATTTGGAATAAGATCATGCAAATGTATGCAATATTTGTATTAGCTTTCGTTGGAAAGAGTATACATATTTGTATGTGGGAAAGGATAGCATGTTGTGATAGAATACATTGGAAAGGATTGTTAGTATAATATTTGAAAAAGAAGACATCTATTTGTATGCTTGATTACATTAGTGTTACAGAATCTCTTTGATCCGAATGGAAAATGGCATCAACCCATGGTATTCATCTACTCATGTTATCCATCCACCCATGGTATTATAAATAGAATCGACCCATGGTATTCGTCCACCCATGATATTTATTCGCCCATGGTATTGTAAGTGACCCATGGTATGTATCCACCCATGGTATTCATCCACACATGGGATTTATCATGGTATTGTAAGTGGTATCTACCCATGGTATTTTCCCATGGTATCCACCTATGGTATTGTATCTAAAAAAAAAGGCTATAAATAACAAGCCTCACTTTGTAAAAGGACATATTGTACACCACAATGTAGCTTCTACATTTTTTCTTTGTTTTAATAAAACAAGTTTCTTTGTGATTTTCTTTGCTTTGTGTTCCCTTTTTTTTTCTAACATTCTAATTTTGTAGATCTTGTCAGATCCATTTCAATTTTCTTAGATCTTGGGGGCATCCCCACAAGATCTGGATCATTTGTATCAGATTCAGGTTATGAATCCATGGGAATGAGGGCTTGAAGCATATTTCAGTTTCAATTTTTGGCAGCAATCTTCAGCAAGATCCATGAATTTCTTGGGCGGCGAGTTTGAAGATCACATCTAAAAATTTTGGTGAAAAAATTACAAAATATAAGACCAGATTTAGATTCCTTGCAAAAAAAACACCCAAATTAAAAAAAGAAATTGGCCGAATTGGAGTTTGGATGAGGGAGATATCGCTGATTCTAAATCAGCAATGTTGCAGAAAATGTTCTAAGGGAAATTCATGGATAGTGGTTCTCCTGTCATTTTTCGCAATTTTCATTGCAAAATTTCAGAGAAATGGACATATATCTGAGCTCCCCTTGAAAAATCACCCAATTAAAAAAAAAAAATCGATCAAATCAGAGTCCGGATGTGGGCGTTATCGTTGATTTAAAATCAGTTATTTTTTCAGAAATTTTGTGACAGTGAGACAATTCCTACGCAAATATGAGAGTCTAGAGTCTCCAGATAGTGGTTTCAAATACAGTAGAAGATGATGAATGATCATTCCATTTCCAAAAACAGGTTATAATAAATATTCTGAGATATATTGACCAAGTTATTCTCATTTTAAATTTGGAGCAGCATTCGAAGTAGGTTCCCTTTGGAGACGTGCCATCCCACCCTACTTTAGTAGGCACCTGCTTCACATTCATCAGTTTCAGCATAGTAGTATTCAGCTTGGGTTATTTGGGGATGTGCCCTCCCACCCCAAGCTATGTAGGCACCTACTACTTCATCAACAATTAGCATCACGGTTATGGGTCAACCGCACAAAATCCTTTTCATCGAAATCCATTTGCTAGGCCGCACACTATTAGTCACACAGTTGATGACAATCATTACAGGGTATCTCTATCCTTGCACATTTGTTTGTCATGGTTTTGGTTCATCCACAAACCCACACTTCATCGAAGTCCATTTGCTAGGCTGCACACTATCAATATCACAGTTGGTCACAAGCATTACAGGGTATCTCTATCCTCGGATCTTCGTTCATTACTTTTATGGGTTAACTACACAAAACCCTTCTCTTCAATGGCTCTTCATATTTAGCAAAGCCTTCTCAGGAGGGAACTTCACGCAATGGGGACCATTGCTTCTTAACAAGCCTCACTTTGTAAAAGGACATATTGTCCACCACAATGTAGCTTCTACAGTTTTTCTCTGTTTTAATAAAACAAGTTTCTTTGTGGTTTTATTTGTTTTGTGTTCCTTTCTTTTTGCTAGCATTCTAATTTTGCAGATCTTGTCAGATCCATTTCAATTTTCTTAGATCTTGGGGGCCTCCCCCCAAGATCTGGACCACTCTTGTGTTAAGCATTCCTTTGGGAAAACTCTTTTGGAATCTATTTGAATTTGCATGCATGGGAACAACATTTGTTATGTTAGCTTTCCTTTCATGCACCAAAAGTAATAGCTTAAGGGTTATTTATTTTGATTAAATTTATGTAAATTGCATGCACAAATATCATAACTGATGTATCAGTTTCTTTTAAATAAAAGCTTAGGAGATGTAGCTACTGTTTTGTAGGAATGTGTGCTTATGCGAGGGAAACATTAGTTAATGTGATTACTTATAACTAGCACATATGCAGTAAGTGTTGTTAAAGGGAGGATGTCAAGGTATTTTACTTTAATGTCATGAATATACATGAGTAGATGCAGAAGCTTCTCTAGTATAGATTTATGAAATGGTTGATTAATACTTTATGAATCTTGACATCAGTGTATGTTGAAGGCATAATTAGCAGGGAATGATGGTGACATGTACAAAGGAAATATTACGCTTAACCTGGTGGCAGGAAAATGATTATGGTTCATGTAGACGAGTGCGAGCTGTAGGATGATCTAATGTACGATGATTCATTGTAGGTACATCCATGCCACCAAGATATGAAGATATGAAGATTAGTGGGTAAATGCTATCATATTTATTGTAATGGCTTTAAGCTAGATATTTGTATATTTCCTTGTAAGATTTATAAACGATGGTTAAGTGATGGTCACCCTTATTAGCCATTGAGTGAGGGATGAACACCCTCACGAGCGTTTAATAATAAAATTAAACGTTTGCTAGTTTTCACCCTATGAGGTTTCCAGGGTATATTAGTGTTCAATGATGTGATTGATTATTGTGTCCAATTGTCGATTCCTTTATTGTTGTGATGTTCATAATGTCAAGTATGTGATGACTACAAAAATGATGAAATGAATGTAAGGTTACATCATACAATTTTATGTTAATGTACTACAATAGAGGTGCTTAATGGTTAAGCAACTTACTATTCTTATACTAAGGTTTCACTATGAACTGGTGAAAATTCTATGTAATGATGAGCAAGGAATATTTAATAGTGATTTGGATAGTTACCCGTGGGTAACTTGTATACAAAATTTAATTCATGTCATTTCCATGTGAAGTTATCGGTGTATGTTTCAAGTCGTATTAGAGCTAAAGGTTGCAGCACTAGCACCTTTTGGATTTGTTAAGCGAAAAGAAATTGAGGTATGCTACTAATGAACATCAGTTAAGGTATGATTCTAGAAATCTACATATTGATTGATATATGATTCTAGAAATCTACATATTGAATGATATATGCAGTAGTCTACTTTTGAGATGAGATGTGTGATTCATGTTTATAACTACATTGAAGACTAATAAGTAATAAATGTGGTTGCAAAATGATTTTCATAACATTGGAATCATGTTGAGGATAAAGGAAAATAAAACCTTTGTTGTACTTATGAACAACCTAAGTCCTCACTAGTGAAAGTGAGAGTTGACTATTAACATTTGGGTATATGACATATTACTCATACATTTAATAAACATAATTAAAGCTACCATGCACTACTCGAAAAAGATGAATATGTATAGCAATGGTGTGTAAAAATAATGCATGAATGAAAAAGACAGGGAAATTCCTTGAAGAGGATGAGAGTTTTTTAAAATGAAGTTGAATGAACCCTTTCAGATGTTAAAAAATGCACAATGGGTCAAGTAGCGAGACTTGAATATAATGACTAGTTGTCGAATCACTAGTTTTTGAATGAGTCGCGTCATGGATGCATTAAGATTATTAGTGGCATTGATTAGTTAGTGTTGTATGATTAACTAATTAAACCTATATGCATGAATGAGTTTTTATTAAAGATTATTGCAAGTTGTGAACAAGTAGTTACTTCATGTGTCAGATTGTTGGTAACAATACACTATTGGAATTGGAAATGTTAGACTGTTACACATGGGACCGTTACCCTAATAATTATTTACACATACGCATTAATGAATATTTATATATACTTGTATGCATAAAACTAAAATTAATTTGAAAGTGAATATCTTTTGTTTTTTTTAACAATGCATATTTATGATTAGTGTTGTTGATGAGATTAAGCATGGTTAGCTTAATGGCAACAAGAAAAACCTAGGAAAGTAAAATATTGCCATGAAAATTGCAACAGTAATTGATAAAATATCATGTTATAATGTGCATGATTTTTTTATTTGGGAAATAATAATGTATAACACATGTATGTTATTCATGTTCCCTGTTAATCTAGATATCATTGGACCCAGGTGGAGGGTCAAGTATGATGTATGATGTACATAAAATTTATTTTTCTTTATGTATAATGTGCATAAAGTTCATTATGTAATTTACTATGGGAAACAATGCTAAAAGAAAAATTTAACATGCCAGACAGTTGTCAACAATTGTGAAAGGCTAGAAGTCCTTGGGTTGACGGTGATTGCCTGCCTGGAGGGGTTGATGGCACTTAACAGCCCATATTTCCTCTCCCTAGAGATATATGATCTTAGTAGGGAAGAGAGTTGGCCAAAATGGTGAAGAGGGGAAAATGTGAGGCGACTCTGTTGATTTTGGAGCCTATTGGAGGAGGTCTAGAATTCCTCATAGACGAGACGTTGTCATAGGAATAGGCATAATGTTGCCAAGAGGAATCCATAGTGGACCTGGAATAGTATTTTTTCAAATAACTGTCTAGATGTGAAAATGACTCTATTTGGTTGTGGTAACCAACTCCCATGGGTTGGGAGGAGCGTTTTGTTTACCATTATGATTCTCATAGCGGAAAAAGTTAGTAGTAAGTTATGTGTTATATTAAAATTAATTTTTATATGATTGTGTAAATATCTTATGTAGATATTAAGAGGAAAGGAGCTTAGCACTCAGAAAATGAATCACTGAATGTATAAGTTCATTTATTTTATTACTAATTTGTTGAATGTCTTAGAAGAGGCTAGGATATGTCCATGGTGCATTAATTGACCATTAGTATGATTAGAGAGTTTGGTGCTCTTTGAGTACTTTTTGAAGTACTGTGTGGATGTATTTAGTAGGAGCTAAGACAACGTACACGTGATGCATTGATTAGAGGGTTGGTGCTCTCTAAGTAAATGTGGAAGTAATCTGATTAAAACATCTCTTGATATTGCATGAATTTTTGATGGTTTCAAGTATTTCCTTTGATTGAAACTATGTGACTAATGTGATTGAAATTGTTAGTCATACATTATAGGCTCTTTCCATGGAGTGTTGATGGGTTGTTCAACCATTCTCAGAGAGCTTGTGTAAAAGCCATCATTACTTCCAATAGTAATTGGTAAGTAATGGTAAGTTGGTATATAGATTTTTCTATGTTTTTATGAATTGACTAAGGGATAAGAAGACAAAAATGGAAATAGAATGTTCTTTAAGATATACATGTTTATGACTATGGATAAAAAAATTATTGTTTCAATTAATGGCATTTGAGGGAACAAAATTATTTCATTGTGAAGGGGAAGGACCCCCTTTGGGTTGTTTATATTAGTATATCATGAGTATAAGTTTAAATTTCAGCGAGAGAAGCACACTGAGGACGGTGTTCTCTTAAGGGGGGAAGCATGTAACATACCTACTCAACTTGCTGCATCTACACATGGTGAATCAATTTTACGTAATGTCAATTTAACTGTTTATTCAATAATTGGTTGGAAACGAATTCTTGATAAACATCTATGGGCATTAGCCATTTATGGGAGATTTTGGAGAGGGATTTTTACACAGGGGATTTCCTCAACCCTATATTCTCAAAAGAGTCGTGAACTAACATTTGTGAGGGGGCCTCTAGGTTGAGACGAGTTGATCATCTTTGAAACTATGGGGTTTCCGAACAAAGCCGCAGGGATAGCCATGGCAGAAAGAGAAGCTTCGACTCCTCAGCACCAATGGAAAACCACAACGACAGGTGTGGAGATGGACGAAAGGGTCAGAGGCGGTAGCATGTAATGAGGGTTTGAATTGGAGGATAAATACATAAGGAACGAGGCTGCAAGTACGAGGTGAAATTCAAGGCTGTAAGTACGAGATGAAATTCGAGGCTGCATAGTAAGGTGAAATTTATGAGTAGCTGCATAGTATGAGGTGACAGTGAGCTTTCATTTTGAAATTATTTCTAAGTGAAGAATAAGTCCAAGATGGTAAATCTTGGTTGTAAGTCTCCATACCTTACTTTCAGTTTTCATTATATTTCACAATTTCATTCTGATCTAACTGTATATGCTATATATGAATGTCGAGAGGAGCTCGATTCTTTGAGAGGTAAATATACCTTGTGCATAAACTAGATTTTACTTAAAAATCTACTATGCTATATTTCTTGGAAAATAAATACTTTGTCCATGCACAAATAATATACTTTGTCTATGCACAGATATTAGATGATTATGTTAAATATATGGAAAAAATATATAAATATTTATATAATATTGCATAAGCAAGAAAATAGAAGATGTGTGTTCTTTATTTTAAAAGGTATTTTGTACTCATTTAGTTTATGCAATTATAACAAATCCAAGATATTTTCTTGAGAATGAATGTAGAATAAAGAGGGTAATTCGTGATACATTTTCATGGCTGGTGAAAAAGAAAATATATCACGGGTGGTGAAAAATAAAAATAAAAATAAATGTTAGTTAGATTAATTTTCTTAGAAAGGTTTCCATGAATTTGTATGTAAATGTTACCTATGTTTTCATTTAAAGAATACATGAGTGCACAAAGATTGGATAGGATTTTTCTGCATGAATTAATGAAAAAATAAATATTATTTTTATAAAAAGATGCATATGAATCTTGTTCATACAAGAACAAGAATGCATAAAAGTTTAATTTAACCTTGTGAATGTTTCTTAGGTTTTATGCATAAAATATGGTCACCTATGGTCATTTCCTGAAAGGGAGGCATGGGAAAACTACAGGTATAAAGACATCAAAACTAGGTTATGTTAACTTCTTCTTGCAAATGAAGTATGCATTTGTTTACATGAAAGGAATAGTTAATGATGTTGTAATTCCAAGAAGGGAATATGTCCTATGTACATTAAATAAGATTTCTTATGATAGGCTCTTGCATGCACAAAGAATAGTGATTGTGTTACATGTTACATTAAATAAGAGTAATTGTAATGATAAGCTCTTGCATGCGCAAAGAATAGTGATTGTGTTACATGTTACGTACATTAAAGAAGAACTATTATGATAAGCCATGGCATGCACAAAGAATAGCCATTGTGTTATAGAGATATATTCTTTGCATGGATAGAAGAAATAGTGAGTTATAATGTTTCTTTAGGAAGAATTATTTTTGAGTGTTGTGTGCTATCATAACCATTATGTTAGTTTCATTTGGAATAAGATCATGCAAATGTATGCAATATTTTTATTAGCTTTCGTTGGAAAGAGTATACATATTTGTATGTGGGAAAAGATAGCATGTTGTGCTAGACTACATTGGAAATGATTGTTAGTATAATCTTTGAAAAAGAAGACATGTATTTGTATGCTTGATTACATTAGTGTTACAGAATCTCGTGTTAAGCATTCCTTTGGGAAGACTCTTTTGGAATCTATTTGCATTTTCATACATAGGAGCAACATTTGTTATGTTAGCTTTCCTTTCATGCACCAAAAGTAATAGCTTAAGGGTTAGTTATTTTGATTAAATTTATGTAAGTCACATGCACAAATATTGTAACTAATGTATCAGTTTATTTTAAAGAAAATATTGGGAGATGTAGCTATTGTCTTGCAGGAATGTGTGCTTATGTGAGGGAAACATTAGTAAATGTGATGACTTATAACTAGCACATATGCAGTAAGTGTTGTTAAAGGGAGGATGTCAAGGTATTTTACTTTAATGTCATGAATATACATGAGTATATGGAGAAGCTTCTCTAGTATAGATTTATGAAATGTTTGATTAATACTTTATGAATCTTGACATCAATGTATGTTGAAGGCATCATTAGCAGGTAATGATGGTGACATGTACAAAGTAAATATTACGCTTAACCAGGCGGCAAGTAAATGATTATGGTTCATGCAGATGAGTGCGAGCTACAGGATGATGTAATGCACGATAGTCCATTGTAGGGACATCCATGCCACCAATATATGAAGATATGAAGATTAGTGGGTAAATTCTGTCATATTTATTGCAATGGATTTAAGCTAGATATTTGTATATTTCTTTGTAAGATTTATAAACGATGGTTAAGGAATGGTCTCCCGTATAAGTCATTGAGTGAGGGATGAACACCCTCACGAGCATTTAATAATAAAATTAAACGTTTGTTGGTTTTCACCCTATGAGGTTTCCAGGGTATATTGGTGTTCAACGATGTGATTGATTATTGTGTCCAATTGTCGATTCCTTTCTTGTTGTGATGTTCATAATGTCAAGTATGTGATGACTACAAAAATGATGAATTGAATGAAAGGTTACATCATACAGTTTTATGTTAATGTACTACAATAGAGGTGCTTAATGGTTAAGCAACTTACTATTCTTATACTAAGGTTTCACTATGAACTAGTGAACATGCTATGTAAAGATGAGTAAGGGATATTTAATAGTGATTTGGATAGTTACCTGTGGGTAGATTTTATAAAAAATTTAACTCCTTGCATTTCCATGTGAAATTATCGGTGTATGTTACAAGCTCCCATATAACCAACTCAAACCCTGGGGATGAAGCATATTATTTTAACCTCCAATTGCAATATATATGTTTTATATGCACACATATATGAAATTTCCTTTGGAAATATTGCGGGTTGAAATAAAATAACCTTAGGTGCTACTGCAATAGGGGATGGTGCAAGAAATGGTGTAAGAGAGGTTGACGTCATTAATCCCAAGATAAAAAGAAAAAAACAGAGAAGTGTGAATCGCGCAATATTGTCAAAAAGCATCTATGTAGAACCGATGCTTATAAAAACGTGATACAATTTGTGCAAGATGGGATGCCTTCTATGCTCTTTCATATATGCACAAATGAAATCTATATCTACTTTTGTATATGCAATTGTATTTTTGCATATGTGACACTTTGGTATATTCATTAATTGTTGTATATGAATCAATTCTATATACACAAATGTAGAATATGCTTTTGTTTATATAGACATATATGTCTTTGTGCAGATATATGAAAGTGTAAGAACATATATGGAAGCGATGCATATATATAGCTTCCATGAAGCACATATATGGAAGCTTGGTTCTATATATGGAAGTGGTTCAAATAGAGAATTCGGGAAATATATTGAGGTGGCACATATATAGAAGCCACATAAATGGAAGTGAATATAGCTTGCATGTGCACATATGCAAAATATTTCTTCCATCAGTAATAAAAATATTTATAAGTTTCTAAATACAAGAATGCAAGATTTCTAGACTATGTATATTATTTACCATCAAATTTTACCATATTTACAATCAAATTTTCTCAAATCAATCTTGGTAATCAAGTAGTTCCTTGGTGTTGCATTGAACCCCCATTGATGTGTATCTTTCAGTGATCATTGATTTTTGCAATTAATCTTTATGTTCTCCATATTTATTAAAATATAACAATACAATAAATATAACTTCCGTTTACAATATATAACAAATGTAAAAGATGGGATGCCTTGCAAAACTAGGTATTAGTGGTATATATGGGAGACAAAGGATACATAAAACCAACCAACAAGTATAATATCAATATAACAATATAAATGTTATAACTAAATGAAAAAATCCTAGTGGATCTCAAGTTATCACTGTCACACTTTTAATTATGAGCAAACCTCAATAACATTGATGAATGATCTAAAATATACAGGATTGATTATTTTAACAATTGAATAAGGAAGCATTTATGTGAATGAATGAATGAAAATAAGTTATTATTATTCCTTAAACATAAACTTTAGAACAAAAAATAAGCATAAACAACAGAAATATTAAACACAAACACAAAAAACATTTATTACGGAGTTCATTCCTCCTGGACTATGTCTCAGGGTTTGCTTCCAAGTGGGCGTCTGTTATATTAGGATTTCTCCAAAAAGTTTTTTTACATGGAAATTCACCAACTGATATGTGCACATAGGTACTGTTGGTCACTGTTAAAAATAAGCCTTTTGTATCATCTTTCCAATTCATGTATTTGTTCTGAAAAAGGCCCAAGTATGGCCAATTTATGCTCAAAAGATCATTTGCAGGCATACACACAACTTTGTTTCTTAAGCTCACTATTCACTCCTAACTAGCTGGTGTAATGGCTGAGTTTTTTATAAGGCCTCGGGCAGGTTCCAGGGTCAAATCCCCTAGGCTATACATAGTTGGTATTTTTTTTGTTAGGTGAACATGATTATATGGTGCAATGATATTTCAAGACCCCAACGTAGCCTTAGGTTAGCACATCCCATTAATCATAAAACATTAACACCCTAACTACTTTGTCCATGACATCGGCATATGTCATTTCAGTTCTACCATATATCATTAATACCTTACCACTTTGGTGCATAGTCTAACCACATGTCATATAACATTAATGAAGCTTTTTTGTATGACTTAATTGCAATTGGAGGTTAACACAACCATGGATCTGTGGCATGTGATATCTATGAATCCCCAACGGTCACATTTCTCCGGCGATGTTGTGTTACCCATAGTAGTCAAGTGATTTGGAAACCCATGGCACCTAAACTCATTCTGTGTGTTCACGTGCTGACTTCGTGGCAATAATCATTGAAATGGTGGGGTATACACTACCCATTGGACTACAACCTTTGCTATGTTGACTCTATGCCATATTGAATACACAACACATAATGTTAAAACGGGTTGCCACATAACCGTGCCATATGGCACATTCCACATTGTTTTGTTTTAGCGTTGATATACCATACTCATCGTTCTGTGCACTGTTTGAAATATGGTTTGATAACATATAGTTTTCCGCCATATAACATTACAATTTTTCCATAGGTTTGTAACCTTAATACATGTTTTAATATGCGCCCATCAACATATTTTTTCTCCATAGGTTATTTTCATATCCTATGGTTTAGAAACCATGGGTCTTAATATTTGAAATTGCACCATAAATATTATATGGTTTAACTACATAGTTTTAAATTTTTAAAAATAATGTGCCCATGTATTTGTAACCACAACCTACATAGACCTACACCAATTTATATGTACCTGCACCTCTTCATCATAAAGTTTGACGGATTATTTCTCTCCCATCTGGAGACCAAATCAGAGATTGAAGGTATTGTCGGTCTTAGAAAGATGGGATATACTGCTTGGTGTTATTTCCAGAAAGAGATGAAACCTTTGAACTTGGAGCAACTGGAGGATCCTCCTGGATCATTCTGCTCCACTGGAAGCTTTTGGATCACCAAAAGTTTGGTTTTAAGGACACACGAGGTGAGGGTACAAATCCCTCACCCTTCTAATCTCCATTGACCTTGCTTTTGCTGGGATTCAATCCTTTGAGTCTCACTCAACGATACTTGACATCTCCATGCCTGGAAGTGGGAACCTTCCTTTTACCTTCACGCCTTTCTATGTTGATATAAATACATACTTGATCACCAACTGGAAAGTGATGATCCACTCGATGCTTGTCATGGCACATTTTCAACCTATGAATTATTTTATTTATCCGAGGCAAATAGAGAAACCTTTATAGTTGTGCCATTGTCTTGCCTACACCAACATTCCCTGAAACACGAGATGAATGTGTTTTCGTGATCACATGTGTTCTTTCTTCCTGTGGTATGTGAAACTTTCCAAGATGGTATAATAACCTGCTATGAACATGGTAATTTACTTCTTCCACCTGAGCACTATGATTTAGTGATTCAAAAACATCTTTGAAAATAGTATCTGCAACATATTTTTCTATGTAACTTTCATGCGCTAAAGAACTATTTTTCAAAATAACTAAAGCATTAAAAGATGGTCTTGATAACATATCAGCTACATTGTTTTTTATACCTTTCTTATATTTGATTACTAAGTGGAACTGCTACAAAAATCCCATCCATCTATAATGTCCAGAATGTTGAAACTTAGTTTGAGATTGAAGGTATTCAATTGGCTGATGATTTGTATGAATCACTATTTCTTTTCCCAGTAAATAATGTTTCCATTTCTTAACACCTTCTACTAATGCATATAATTCTTTATCATATGTTGGATAATTTTCAACCACCTTAGAAAATGTTTCTGAATGAAAAAAAATAGGCTTTCCTTTCTGTAATAACACTGCACCCATTGCATACCCACTAGCATCAGTTTCTATTTCAAATGGTTGTTTAAGGTCTCACAAAGATAAAATTTAAGATGAAACAATTTTCT
Source organism: Pinus albicaulis (assembly GCA_034641835.2). NCBI lineage: Eukaryota > Viridiplantae > Streptophyta > Pinopsida > Pinales > Pinaceae > Pinus > Pinus albicaulis. The sequence continues at coordinate 1,453,096,965 of CM076575.1, forward strand.
TCTTTAAAGTGTTAAATTATTATTTTCCTTTTTCTCTCCACTGACAGGAGACTTTAAAACTTGTTAAAGCATAAAGGGGTGATGCAATAAAAGAGAAATGAAATACAAACTTCCTCCAATACTGAACTACACCCATGAAACTTCTAACTTCCCAACTGAAAATAATAATATCACTCTCTGTAATACAAATATGATGATAACCATTTATTAAATCCAGTTTAATGATTTATATATGATACATGTCGATATTCACAAGAGGTGCAATAGATAGTAATTGAATCTCATGTTGTATTTCTCATTTTGGAAGAAGAATTTTTGGTTTTTTAAATTTTTTTTCATAAGAATCTATTATTTCAACCAATTTGAACTTAAACTGAGAATCACATCCTTGAAAAGCATCATATGTATCTTTAGGTTGTTTCTTAACAAACATGAGAAAATAATTTTTACTTAAACTTATGAGTCTTTTCATTTAACCAACATTGATTAAATCCAAGTTTGTTTTACTTTTGTGTGCCCTGAATATGTATTCAATTCCTTGTTTAAATAGATGATACTTATGCTCCTTTCTATAGAATATGTCATATCGATCATAACGATAAGGACTACCCAACAGAACTACACATATTTGCAAAGGAATGCCATCTAAATAAAATTCATCAACAAAATTAGCTGTGATTGCAAACTTTAATCAACATTGTTTTGTGACATGAAACTAAGTGTTTTCCTTTAACCATCCTAAAGGGTAATGTTTTGGATGATTCCTAGTTTCCAAGTCAAATTTCCTTACTAATTTCTCATATATTAATTTTTCTTGTGATCCACTGTCAAATAATGTGTCAATTTTAGTGTGCTTGGATATTATTCTTATGTGAAACAATTCAACCCTCTTCTTATATTCAACCACATCATTATATGTAGAGGAATGTGTAGAAAAAGTAGCACTAGAACTATCTTTATAAGGATTATGTGTCAGACCTATAGCATTTACCTTCTTTTCGTCACCAGAGTCAAATCCCAAATCTTGTTGGACTGCTGCATTATCCTTCATTTCACCCTTCTTCATAAGGAACTTCTTTGGCTTTAGTTCTAGATGAAGCTTCCAACACTTGGATTCTTCATGTCCAACCTTCTCACAATGAGTACACATAGGCATCTCTCCCTCGTTCTTAGTTGTTGTTGATTTCTTGCCCTTGAATTTTTTGGAATCCTTGTTCCTTGAATGCTTGAATGATTTCTTTAGAAATTTTGACTGAAATGGTCTACTCCCTGCTTCAATATGAATGGCTTGCACACATACATCATCAAAGTCAGTTGTATTAAACATAAGAAATGTATGTTGCAAATAAGAAGGAAAACCTCCAATATACTTTAACAAAGTTCCCCATGTGTTTAATGGAATATCAAGTGCTAATGCCTTCTTCCTGAATTCTTGTGTAATCTCTTGCACACTTTGTCCTTTACCTTGCCTTAAACGCTGCCAATCCATTACATCCTATTTGTATATCCTAGAGGATAGAACTACTTTCGAAGAGATTTAATAAACTTAGACCATGAGAATATGATTTTACATTTATGTTTTAAATCTAATTGAGTTTTACTCCCTCACCAAATCAAGGTTGTTCCCCCCATTCTAACTGTAGCTAACTGAATTCTTGTAGAATCATCCTCAATATTATGAATTCTACAATATACATCAAGTTGTTTAATCCAGTTATCTAACCTTTCAGGATTCATTTCACCATCATATATTGGCAATTCAAACTTAACATTAAGCTTCAGAAAAGGATATTTCTTATGTTTCTTCCTTGATTCAGAATTTGAATCTCAGTTAAACTTATGAGAGGATAAAGAAGAAGAAGAAGATGAATATGGAGAAGGAGATTCAATACCATAAACTTTTCCTTTGCCATTTTTCTCTTTCGAGGATTTAGAAGATGAAGTTGCATCTCTAGTATTCTTGTCTTGATAAAGATTTGTAATCATCCATTGCATATTAATGAACTTTTTCTTAATTTGATCCTCACTCTTTGTCTCAGGAGCTTCTCCTACATTTTCACCTGCCATCTTTTGAGAGCCTTTCCTATTTCCAATCTCTGGATTTATCTCTTCAAGCTTCCCTTCTCCCTATCGCGACCTGGATCGAGTCAACATTTATTGGCAAATATCTTGATATACATGATCAACCTTGCTCTGATACCAAAATATGATCTGAAATCTACAAGATTGATTATTTGCACAATTGACTAAGGAAGCATTTATGTGAAAAAATGAAGGAAACTGAGTTATTATTATGTCCTAAACATAAGCTTAAGAACATCAAATAAACATAAACTATAGAAATAATAGACAAAAACACAACAAACATTTATTACAGAGTTTGTCCCTCCTGAACTACGTCTCTGGGTTTACTTCTAAGTGGGCGTTTGTTATATTAGGAATGCTCCAAAAAAATTATTTACATGGAAACTCACCAACTGATCTGTGCACGCAGAAACTGTTGGTTACTATAAAAAATAAGCCTTCTATCTCAACTTTCCACCGTCTGTCTCCATTCTCAAAAATTCTCAACGATGGCCAAGTTACGCTCAAAATAACATTGGTAGGCATACACAAAACTCTGTTTTTGAAGCTCATTTTTCACTCCTAAGTGGCTAGTGCAATGGATGAGTGGAATGATATTTCAACACCCCAACGCAACCTTAGGTTAGTGCATCCCATTACTCATAAAACATTAACACCCTACCTACTTTGGTGCATGACATTGACATATGTCATTTCGTCTCTACCATATATCATTAATACCTTACAAATTTGGCACATAGAATAACCACATGGCATAGAAAATTAATGAAGGTTGTTTGTATGATTTAATTGCAATTGGCGGTCAACACAATCACAAACATGTGGCATGTGATAGGTATCAATCCCCGATGGTCACATTTCTCTGGTGGTGCCTAGTTACCCATAGCGGTCAAGTGATTTGGAAACCCGTGGAACCTAACCCCGCGTTGTGTGCTGACGTGCTGACTTCGCGGTGGTAACCCTTGAAATGGAGGGGTATACTTTGCCTGTTGGACTGACACCTCCGCTATGTTGACTCCGTGCCATATTTAATACACAATGCATAGTGTTAAAACGGGTTACCACATGGCACATTCCACACCATTTCTTTTCAGCATTAATATACCACATTCATCGTGTCATGCACCATTCGGAATATGGTTTGATAACATATAGTTTTCCGCCATATAAAATTACAAGATTTTCCATAGTTTTGTAACCTTAATACATGTTTTAATATGCGGCTATCAATATGTTTTTTCTCCATAGGTCTTAATATTTGATACCCTAAACCATAGGCCTTAATATTTGAAATTGCGCCATAACTATTATATTTTTTAACCAGATATTTTTAAACATTTAAAAATAATGCGCCCATGTATTTGTAACCACAACTATAGACCTGCACCAATTTATATGTACCTATACATGCTCATCATAAACTTTGATGGTTGATTTCTCTTCCATCCTGAGACCAAATGAGGAACTGACGGTACTGCCAGTCTCAGAGTGATGGGCTCTACCGCTTTGCATTATTTCCAGATAGAGCTGAAACCTTTGAATTTGGATCAACTAGAGTATCCTCCTCGATCAATGAAGGAAAATCTTCATTAACATTGATGAGAAATCCCACGTTATTTTGGTTATTTTTTAGTTATGAGAAACTAAAATATACATTGATGGGGGGAATCTCATAACATTACTACACCATTTAGAATTATTATCAACATCATATGTGTCAAACCATGCCAAACTTCATTTTTCATCATTTCAACATTAATTATGTATGGTGAAAACATTGGAATATTCTTAATTTTATTAACCTTCTAAATAAATGCATATTGGTGATATGTTTTAGACCAAGCTACACGTATTCAACACAACCCATATGGCTAACCCTAAAATTATGTTAGATTACAATGACAACAATAAATAGGGGAAAATAAAAAGACAAAAAAGTTACAATGTTTTGGAAGTTACTTTCATTTTTCTTATTTTACTTTGGTGTATTTATTTCATGTTAAAACTTTACTTTAAAATGGATTTTAAAATAATTTTATTATAATATAACTTGTTTTCAATTTAAAGATTAAAATTTAAATTTTAAAATAACTACTTTGTTAAAATCTCTATCAAACTTTTCTTATTAAATTTTATAAATATTATTATTAATGTTTTCAATATCAACATGATGTACAACTATATATCATTAAAACTTAATATACAACATTTTTAAAATTCACAAATATTTATTTTCTTAAAAATAATTTAAATTTACACTCGTTTACAATTAAAAAATAATAATAATAACAATCTTCAAAGCTTGTAACATTATTATAATTTTAGTTTGATAAAATTATCATTATTTAATCTTATTTTCCATAAATTACGCAAAGCCATATATATAAAGAGAAATATGTATATTTCAAATGTTATTAATGAAGAATAATTTTTATGCGCACACAATACATAAAAGAAAGAAAAAATGTGTATAAGAAATATGATTCCCATCTTAATTAATTAAAGAAGCAAGCATAACTCACGGAAACTAAAAAAAATATGAGTTCTTAACAAAATTATTTTCAAGCTAAATGTTGTAATTCTAAATAAAAATAATAATTTAAATAATTAATATTTAAAAATATATATATTAAATTAAATATATTTATAACTATTTTTTTAACATGAATTTCTAGCAAAATTATTTTTTAGATAAATTTTATAATTCTAAATAAAAATAATATTTTAAATAGTTAATATTTTAAAAAATATATATTAAATTAAATATATTTATAACTATTTTTTTTAATAAGATTTATTTTTAAAATGAATGTTATAAATTATCTCTTACACATTGTTAAAGTATTATATAAATCATTCAAATTCTTTCTAAATAAAGCCAATCAAGAAATTATATAAATGTTATCAAATATTATGTAAATCATTCAATTTTTTAAAAATAAAGTTAATCTAAATAAAATAATAATTATTCTCAAATAATATAAGTAATAATTTAAATGTAAACTTTATTTTTTTATTAAATTAAACAAAATATTGAATTTCAATTTTTAATTATCTCCTTAAAATAAAATAATAAAAAAATAACTAGTTGGTATATATATATATATATATATATATATTTTTTGAGGATGCCAAACAAATATCGATCTGTCCACTATATCAAGTCTGTAAAGTAATATTAAACATAAAAGAGTATATGACATGATGTCACTCAAACAATAACCAACAACAAGGTAGCTTAATGAAGAAAGACTGCCATCAACATTAAGGACGCTCCAGAAATAGCCATTTTCTCCAAACTGGGAGTAAAGACAACACCATTTGTGTTCAGTGGTGAAGCAGTGGCTTGGCCTTATTATAAAAATATCCTTCTTCTAATGCACTTGCCATATCATAAAAATATCCTTCTCATCCTCATCTAACATACACGCTTTAGGCTATTTCTTCAAGGTTGTGGCTCTATGTTTGATAAACCTTGAATATTTGAAGAATAAATACGTGCAAATATTTGGCTATTGGCGTATGTATTTAAGAATTAATTTTGAATAAAAATAAAAACACAATTTTGTAAAGTCAAACCTGTAATAAGAAGAATGTTAACGACCATTTCCATATTTAATCATTTGGAAAATACCAGGAAGATCAAAAAATGAATCCATTTATATTCCACTCATCATTGTCGGTTCGATGTATTACAATGGCTTTTCTAAAGCCTAAATAAGTTAACAAACATTTATAAATTTTAACTTTCAATTAAATATTATATAAAATTGAAAGTAAAGTTGAAATAAAGTCGATGACGTAACCATCAACATTAATGGCAGAAAGATATTTCATGTATATGGACACTATGACACAATAACCAACGATTTTCGATGTATTTATTAATTTAATCATCATATAGATTAGAGCAAAAATTCAAAGAGACTTTGGAGATTAAGCAGAGTTGTTCTCCTTCTCCAATTCTTCTTGGTCTTCCATGGTCGTCTCACCTCAAATTCCATTTTTCATATGCATAGTAACACCTCTCAAAATTTGTTAAAACCATTGAAAATATCCTTAATTTATGGAAACCAAGTGTAGTCATTTCCTTAAATTACGGAAATTAACTGCAGTTAATTAATTTTCTTGTTGGGAGCTTTTGAAATGGTCCATTACTCCCATTGCAGTTATCTACCATGATTTGTGGAACACTTGACACATAGCCAACAGAAGCTTGATGGAAGCTTGGCTATAAATACTTCTGTTTGGTCCCCAAGCTCACTAACTCAATCTCCTTCAGATTTACACCATCAAGCTAGAGTGAGCAGAGCTTGGAAGTGCCTTCAGATTTCCTGTATTCTTTTTCTTTCTATTTGTGTGAAGGATAGGCAAGTCGTGTTTTTGTACGGGAGATGCTCACTCTCCTCAAATGAGCAGCAACACAGAGACTGCACGTTTATGTAGGCCTCGTTCACCTCTATGTCGCGTGAGTAGTCATTGAATTCTGGAATCTCCAGATACGAATTTAGAACGTGAACGAATGTTGAATTCGGGGCTACAATGTCATGATTATTTCAAGTCAGCAGCTCTGGAAAACCGTAAGCTTGCATATTTTAACGGATTTATGACACCTAATTTAAACTAGAATCTGCCAATTCAACGAGAGTCTTAGCAGTTAAAAATTACACTTTCATCCATGTAATTCCACTCAGTGGTAAATTCCATTGGTCAAGTTAAATCATGGTGGTGCTACCTACGTATTGGTAAATAGTAAAATTTTGATCTAAACATTAGTATACGTGGCCTGGAATTTGATCACTGAAGGAAAGGGTGTAAGGGATTTTCTATATAGTGAAGCAGCACGGAAATTTTGTATACAAAATACATTGTGAGCAACATCAATGGCTGGAGGTATGATTTATTGGGCATTAATTTTTATTTTTCGATTCTTTTAAAGTATTTATTCCGCATTAAGAATCGTTATTTAAACTTACATTTGGTATCAGAGCCAGGGTTTATCTTTAACTTGGTGATAATAGACATGTTTGGCTAAATGTCATATTTTAAAAATTTTCTGAATTAAAACATTTATTTAGAAATATGTCCTTTTTTTGCTCGTATTTAATTTTGCATGAATTAATTATTTCTGTTCTAATTAAAACATGCTATTTTTTATGAGTATACGAGATCCATGGTTAAAAGTTATGCATGAATATTATAGTTTTATTTATGCAAAATATCATTATTTTCATATCAAGTTAATTTTTTTTAATGTAAGAAATAATGTCTAATGATTCATATAATTCTAATTGATTGGAGAATAGCCACCACATCTTTAATTAGATAAAATTATATATTATGATTGATTAGGATCACATAAAGAATATTTAGACATTAATTGTAATTAATTATACTAAATATAATAAATTTTATCCCACAGGAATTTTTGTTATATTTATATAATTAATTAGGATAAAATATTCATAACTTACCCATAGGAGTTATGAATTAATATTTTTATCATAAAGTTAAAAACTAAGATAGAATTTATATCAAATTATAATCATAATATACCCTTCGAATTATGAATTAAGTGAATAATTTGATAAATTCTATTATAAAGAATAATTGAATCTTCTTGAATTGAAAATTTAGTCCACAGACAATTTTTATGTCATTAGATTCAATTTTAAAGCATGATTTACATTGGTAAAGCATGAAATTTTATTTAGGCCTCAATTTTAACATAAGCATGTGATCTTTAATTTTATGTAGTTGTACAACTTGCAAATTTCTTTGAAATTCGTACTGATATCCCTGAACTTAAGGGAGATAACTATAAGGTCTGGAAGGAGAGAGTTCTCCTTCATTTGGGGTGGATGGACATAGACTATGATATTAGGAAAGATGAACCACCGGCACTCAATAATAATAGCACTATAGCGGACATCACACTTTATGAACAATGGGAACGATCTAATCACCTAAGCATAATGTTCATTAAGACTAAAATTTCAGTTGGTATTTGTGGTTCCGTTGAACATCATGAAAAGGTTCGAGACTCGCTGAAATCCATTGATGATCAATTCGTCACTTTAGATAAAGCACTAGCAAGCACCCTAATCATGAAGTTCTCATCCCTAAGGCTCACCAATGTGAAAGGTGTGCGCGAGCACATCATGCAAATGAGGGACATTGTGGCTCAATAGAAGAAACTCGAGGTTGAAATATCAGTCTTTTCTGGCGCACTACATCCTGAACACCCTTCCGCACCAATACGGATCCTTCAAAATCTCATACAACACACATAAGGATAAATGGTCAATTAATGAACTCATGACCATGTGTGTTCAAGAGGAAGAGAGATTGGTGATGGAAATGGGAGAAAGTGCAATGCTGGCAATGCGAGGAAAGGGAAAATCTCAAGTCAATTGGAAAGGGAAAGGTAAAATACCTCCTCAAGCCGATATCAAGAAGGATTCCAAATGTTTCTTCTGTAAAAAGAAGGGACACATGAAGAAGGAATGTGCCAAATTTCAGAAATGGCTTGCGAACAAAGGTAATCCAATCTCGTTTGTTTATTATGAATCTAATATGGTTAATGTCAATATTAACACCTGGTGGATTGATTTTGGATCAAAAATTCACATTTCGAATTCCTTATAGGGTTTGAAAAACCTAAGGAAGCCAGTGGGAAGTGAGCAAAGCATCTTATCAGGAAATAAGATGGGCTCGCATGTGGAAGCTATAGGAACATGCTATTTAACTTTAAGTAGTGGCTTTGTTTTAGAATTAGAAAATACCTTTTATGTACCAAGTTTTTTCTAGAAACTTGATTTCAATTTCAAGGCTTGTACATTTTGGATATTCCTTTAACTTTTTAGAAACATCCTTCAGTTTATTTTATAAATCTGATTGTGTCAGGAATGGTTTGTTGTCTAATGGTCTTTACTGCATTAATTTACAAAACAATGTCACTTATGATTCAATGCATGTTCACACAGGCACTAAAAGATGTGTTATTAATGAAAATTCCTCTAAATTATGGCACCGGAGACTAGGCCGTATCTCCATAGAAAGAATTAAAAGATTGGTAAATGAAGGGGTACTTAATACTCTGGATTTTACTGATTTTGAGACTTGTGTGGACTGCATAAAGGGAAAGAAGACCAACAAGTAAAAGAAAGGTACCAATAGGAGTTCGAACATATTAGAGATCATACATACTGATATATGTAGTCCACACATGGACTCACATGGTCAGAGATACTTCATCTCTTTTATAGATGATTACTCATGATATATGTATCTCTACATGCTTCATAAAAAGAGCGAAGCATTAGATGCTTTTAAGATTTTTAAGGCTGAAGTAGAGAAACAATACGGCAAGAAAATTAAGATCGTGAGATCAGATAGAGGTGGAGAATATTATGGTAGATACACAAAAGATGGACAAGCACCTAGGCCATTCGCAAAATTTCTTCAAGAGCATGGGATTGTTGCCCAATACACCATGCTTGGTTCACCCAACCAGAATGGTGTAGCAGAAAGAAGAAACCGAAAATTATTGGACATGGTGTGGAGTATGTTTAGCAGCTCCAATCTTCCTAAATCCTTGTGGACTGAAGCACTTAAGACAACAATTTATATATTAAACCGAGTTCCAACCAAGGCTGTTCCTAAAATGCCATTTGAATTATGGAAAGGTTGGAAACCGAGTTTGCGACATATGCACGTTTGGGGATGCCTGTCTGAAGTGAGAATATATAATCCATAAGAGAAGAAGCTGGACTCAAGGACCATTAGTGGGTATTTCATTGGATATGTTGAAAGGTATAAATGTTATAAATTTTATCGTCCATCTCGCAGCACTAGGATTGTGGAATCAAGAAATGCAGAGTTTCTTGAAAATGACTTGATTAGTGGGAGAGATCAAACCAGGAACATAGTTTCTAAGAAGGATCATTCAAAATCTCAACCTTCCACCTCAAGTGATAGATTGGTTATTGTTCACAGCACCCCTCAAGTACAAACTAGTGTTGAAAAACCAATTGTTGAAGTTCCACAAGCTGCTGACGACACTCCAGTAGATCAGATAGTTCAAGAATTACCAAGAATTTTTTAACAACGATTTGAACCACATAATTCTCAGGAAGATGGTGGTACAACATTAAGAAGATCTACTAGACCAAAGAGATCAGCAATTCTTGATGATTATGTTGTGTATCTGCTAGAATCTGACTACAACATTGGAGCTGAAAATGATCCCGAGTCTTTTTCACAAGCCATGAGTTGCAAAGAATCAGAATTATGGTACAATGCCATGAAGGAAGAGATGAATTCTATGAAGAGTAACGAAGTCTTGGATCTTGTTGAGTTGCCTAATGGTGCAAAAACCATTGGATGTAAATGGGTCTTTAAGACAAAGAAAGACTCATTGGACAACATTGAGAGATACAAGGCAAGACTTGTTGCAAAGGGATTCACTCAGAAAGAAGGAATCAATTACACAGAGACTTTCTCTCCTGTATCTAAGAAAGATTCCTTGCGCGTTATTATGGGATTAGTAGCCCATTTTGACTTGGAGTTGCACCAAATGGATGTGAAAATGACATTTCTCAATGGAGATCTAGAGGAGGAGGTTTACATGAAACAACATGAAGGATTCTCCTCTAATGATGGTGAGCAATTGGTTTGCAAGCTCAAGAAATCATTATATGGATTAAAACAAGCATCCCTCCAATGATATTTGAAATTTCATAATGTAATTTATTCTTTTGGTTTTGTAGAAAACATTATGGATGAATGTATATACCTGAAAGTCAGTGGGAGTAAAATCTGTTTTCTTGTTTTATATGTGGATGACATTTTTCTAGCAACCAATGATAAGGGTTTGCTACATGAGGTGAAAACATTCCTCTCTAAAAATTTCGATATGAAGGATATCGGTGAGGCATCTTATGTCATTGGCATTAAGATCCATAGAGATAGATTTCGAGGCATCTTGGGTCTGTCTCAGGAAACCTATATTAATAAAATTTTAGAGAGATTTCGGATGAAGGATTGTTCACCAAGTGTCGCTTCCATTACGAAGGGTGATAGTTTTATTTTGAACCAATGCCCGAAGAACGACTTTGAAAGGGAAAAAATGAAGAACATTCCATATGCTTCTGCTGTCGGAAGCCTAATGTATTCTCAAGTCTGCACAAGACCTAACATTGCATTTGTTTTGGGAATGTTGGGACGATATCATAGTGATCCAAGTTTAGATCACTGGAAAGCTGCAAAGAAAGTAATGAGATACCTTCAAGGAACCAAAAACTACATGCTTATGTATAGACGGACGGACAATTTGGAAGTAATTGGCTACTCAGATTCTGACTTTGCTGGATGTGTTGATTCACGCAAATCAACATCACGATACATTTTTATGATGGCCGGTGGAGCTGTATCATGGAGGAGTGCCAAGCAGACCTTGATTGCCACTTCCACTATGGAAGCTGAGTTTGTCTCCTGTTTTGAGGCTACTTTACATGGTGTATGGCTTAAGAGTTTCGATTCTGGGCTTAGAATTATGGGTTCTATCTCTAAGCCATTAAGAATATATTGTGACAATTCAGCTGTTTCTTTTATGGCTAAGAACAACAAAAGTGGGAGTCGAAATAAACACATCAAAATTAAGTATTTAGCTATAAGGGAACGTGTTAAAGAAAAGAAAGTGGTCATTGAGCACGTTAGCACTGAGTTGATGATTGATGATCCTTTGAATAAGGGCATGCCATAGTTTAAATTCAAGGATCATGTAATGAATATGGGACTTGGTTCCATTATGTAGTTTCTCATTGTATGAACAATGTTATTTTTAATGAAATTCTTAATTATTGTGATGTTTTTCTCATATTTATGTGCACCTTAATTTGATTTGAGAGAATTCATCTATGTAGGACCAAGAATAAACATAGGGTTTATTCATTAAGAAATTTTTGCCACATAAATTTTAATAGAAATAAATACATAGTAATACATGTAAGATAATACTCATCATTAGAGGACTTATCGCCATGATTCATGTATCTATTACTTAATACAGATTATCAATGGGTTTTAAGATGAGACATTAAGTTTAGAAGTATGGACCAAGTGGGAGAATGTTACGCTCCCTCTCCCAACGACCAGTTATTTCTATAAATAACTGCAGTTAATTATTTCTGGAAACCAACTGCAGTCATTTCCTTAATTTATGGAAACCAACTGCAGTCATTTCCTTAAATTACGGAAATTAATTGTAGTTAATTAATTTTCTTGTTGGGAGCTTCTAAAGTGGTCCATTACTTCCACCGCAGTTCTCTACCATGATTTGTGGAACACTTGACACATAGCCAATAGAAGCTTGATGGAAGCTTGGCTATAAATACTTTTGTTTGGTCCCCAAGCTCACTAACTCAATCCCCTTTAGATCTACACCATCAAGCTAGAGTGAGCAGAGCTTGGAAGTGCCTTCAGATTTCCTGTATTCTTTTTCTTTCTGTTTGTGTGAAGGATAGGAAAGTCGTGTTTTTGTATAGGCGATGCTCACTCTCCTCGAATGAGTAGAAGCATAGAGACTGCATGTTTATGTAGGCCTCATTCACCTCTATGCTGCATGAGTAGTCATTGAATTCTGGAATCTCCAGATACAAATTTATAACGTTAACAGATGTTGATTTCGGGGCTACAATTTCATCATTATTTCAAGTCAGCAGCTCTGAAAAACCGTAACCTTGCAGATTTTAACGGATTTGTGACAACTAATTTAATCTAGAATCTGCCAATTCAACGAGAGTCTTAGCAGTTCAAAATTACGCTTTCATCCGTGTAATTCCACTCAGTGGTAAATTCCATTGGTCAAGTTAAATCATGGTGGTGCTACCTACGTATGGTAAATAGTAAAATTTTGATCTCAGCATTAGTATACGTGGCCTGGAATTTGATCACTGAAGGAAAGGGCGCAAGGGATTTTCTATATAGTGAAGCAGCCCGGAAATTTTGCATACAAAATACATTGTGAGTAGCATCAATGGCTGGAGGTATGATTTATTGGGCATTAATTTTTATTTTTCGATTCTTTTAAAGTATTTATTCCGCATTAAGAATCTTTATTTAGGCTTAAAATATTACAAGCTAAGGGTACACCCCACCTAACATGAGCCACCATGGAAGAATCCAGTGCTTCGAGTACAACTCAATTCAATCTACACTAAATTCTGGGCCAAATTCGAGGCATTCATCATGCCCTACAAGCTACGTTTTTACATCACTTAGATACCGCAGATCGAATCCTTGGCTATAGGGAGTGACTATCATGGAGAACGTCTTCAAGGGGAATTAGGCATGCTGCCTTGTCATCATGATATCTTACATGATGGATTGCAATGTCAGGGAGCATATTTTTTTGGCCATTCAAAATTCAATGGTTTCATATCATGGCAGCAGCCCCCGATCTCCACTACCTCTTCAAGAAAACCCTAGTGGAGAAATATTTAAGAAATATTGGAAGCAGTGATATTAATCCAAGGATATACATGGATATGGTTGGCTTGGGTGCTGCTACAATGGGGACTGTGTCGATGCTAGTGCCCAAGAGGTTGAGCTCATCAATCACACACTACAACATAAAGGGGGTTTTAAGACAATATTTAAGACAATTTTTGGGAAATTTGTCTTAATTTGAGACAAGAAAACTTGTGTATTGTCTTAAATATTGTCTTTAAGTGGGTGTCTCAAATTAAATCATCTTAAAATTAAATTGTCTTAAAACATTGTCTCTATAAAGACAAAATATAACACTAGCATTTTTGTCTCTCGAGAGACAATTTCATTTTTGTCTATCCAGAGACAATAGTGGCACTACAACACAAAGGGGGGTTTTAAGAAATTTTTTTGGTAAATTGTCTTAACTTGAGACAATTTCATTTTTGTCTCTCTAAAGACAATAGTTGGAATTAAAAACATATTGTCTTTATGGAGACAATATCTTTAATCCTATCTATTGTCTTTGTAGAGACAATATAAAACAATCAATCCAGAAAAATATCTCACCATTAAAATAAATCAATATAAATATATTTAATTAAAAAATCTACAATATCATTGAATAATTCATGTTAGGGTACAGTGGAATCAAACCACCAACCTCCTGCATGGTAGGTGCTCTTCCAGTGAGCTAGAACCCTTTAAAGAATTATGTGAGGAGTTATGGCATAGGCATTGATTTTTAAAAAATGTTCAACACATAATGACATAATCCTTGTAAAATATATAATCATGCAAGCCCTTATTTTTAACTTAATAAAAAAAATAACTCAATGGAGTTAGCTCACTGTGACACACTTGTAGCTTGACTTGCAGAAAAAGCTAATAATAAATAATAATCTACAAACAAATTAATCTATTCATACAAAATTAACTAGAATTAGCACAAGTAATACAACCACCACCCAAAGAGCTACACCAGCTTGCTAATAGGCACTAATGACACATATGATGTACAAAACAAGCCATGACTGCATCGTCAAATCATTCAAGATATATTTGGCACTCTCCTCATTCACTGTTACTAATTTATTTGACCACTTCTTCAATGTATGATTTTGAAGGTACAGAACTAGAATCTCCATTAACACACATTTCGCTTCCTAGAAAAAAATGCCTTGCCCGCTTATACATATCAGATAACTGTTGTGTACCACCCTAGTTGTTGATAGAGTAACAATTAGAACAAATTCCATGCCATCTTATTTGAATTAGAACACTGTTGTGTATCACCCCAGTCGTTATTATTACATCTCACCCCAGTTGTTGATAACTTAGCAATTAGAACAAATTCTAACATATCATTGCTCATAACACAATTAAAAAAACTCTTGATATTTGGGGCTCAACATAATGTTTTTCAATAAAAATCATTTTACGAAAGACATTCTAAAGTGGAACTTACCTCATGACAAGAAAAGGATGTTCACAATTGGCACAACCTCAAAATAAATTCCATAATAGATGCATAATTGTGAAGAAATTTTTCTTGTTCAACAAATTGATCAAATTGTACCTGTAAATAGAAATAAACACCATATATTGTTTAAGTCAAACCAAAATCACAACAAAAAAGTAAATCAAAACTATTATTATATTTCCTTTCCATGGATCAGAGAAGTGTTTGCCTTAGATCTTTTATACAAAGTGTATAAAATTCATTCTCAACTTTAGTAAACTCACACTCAATCACGTGTACATCAGTAGGAGGAAGAACAAGAATGGTTCTGAATATTCATGAACAAATAGTAGAAATCACTCAAAGGGACTGGACATCAAAAGTCAGATGAAAGCCCAATTCTACATTCATACCTTCCATCTTTGCAGTATTTTTTTTGTCCTTCGCAACGTCAAGGGCCTCAAGTTAGCTTGAAATAATTTCAAACCATGTTCGTCACCTTCCTAAAAGGGTTTTTGAATTAGTTTATACCACCTGGACACCACAAGGTATTGAATAACAAGAAAGCATCAATTTCTGCTGAAAAAACAAAATCAGACAAAGGAAAAAATTGTACATGGTACTGACTATCAGAGCATATAGTGGGCTAAATTTCACAACATTTATTTGTGAACCCAAGGTAGATAATTTTATCTTATAGTATGTAGAATAAATTTATGTTCAAGGAAGAAATCTGTCCTTAAAAAAGGGCATAATAAAACTAGCAGTGTAGACAATGCTCTTCAAATCATCTAGTTAGTAGACAACTACAAGGGCATCAACTCATAGGTATTTTTTTCTTTGAAATTCATATTCAAAGGGAATTATTACACTAAAATGTCAACATGGAAAAACATACAGTAAAATATGGAGAAGCATAGTGGCAGAAAATTTCAGAGATGGGAAGGAAAACTGCAAGTACATTTGGTCAGCATCAATTTATGGGTTGTTGTAAGAAAACTTTCAGACATGGGAAGTAAAACTGCAACTACATTTGATGAGCATCAAGGTATTGGTTGTTGTAAGAAGTATAGAAACTAGAACTTACTAAACATGAATTAATTGAATGGAGTCTGAACATTAAGAGATGGAAAATCAAAATCAATTATTGAGGGTCAGAATTCAGATACTCAACTTTATTATCTAGATCTATCTAAAAACTCAAAGAAAATCTTCAAAGACTTAACAAAATTTTTAGATCAAGGATCACAATGTAATGTTTATTTTAAAAAGTGACTTTTTTCATTTAAAATTAGCAAAGAAACGATGTCCAGCAATGTTATTGCATCAAGGCATTAATACAACTACTAGAAGTGCATAAAAATGTAGCTAAAAATGATGCCTAGTCAAATTTATTAAAAATACTACCCAAAAAAATAACAATGATAAATAATAATAAAATTTTGTAACCTTCAAACCATACTCATGAGTCATAATAACATTAAAATAAAAGAAAGACAAATCCAACAACATACAATGTATGTTGTGAATTTATAGATATTGGAATCCTTATTACAACCACAACAAATTTTTAGGTATATATGCATCCCTTGTGCACTGTTGTATTCATTACTTGTCATGATAGTTTAGTTAGCCTGTGGTGTCTCCAAGTGGTCATTACACCTGTCCAAAGGTAAGCAAGGGATGTCTTAATTGCATCCCATGAACCAAACACAAGCCATTTGATCATTAGAACATGGTTATCATCCATAAAAGTGTTTCATCTTCTAGCTATGATAATGGTTCCACCGAAAAGCGCCACAAATTTTGTACCAAAAGCCTTCCACAAGGTAATTAACTACTCCTAATGACATTACAATGGATATTTATGTCGATTGAGCAATATGGTGATTGTGATGTTCAAAAAATACAAACTTCTCATTGTTCCATCCACCAGATTCTGCCAGAACATTTTTAGGGCCTAGAATTCTTAATCCACAAGGTTTTTTTTTTAATTTTTGCTACAAGAAGAGTTACACTTGATATTGTGTCCCATGGCCCCTGGCTCTCTAAGATCACCTTAGTGGTTTTATCTTCATAGATGAGAGTTTCTCACTCAAATAAGCTGCCCAACTATGTTGTTCTGAGTGGGTTGAATAACCCAACCTGCAAATTTTCAACTATCCAAAAATTGTGCAATTTCCAAATTTGATTTTTAGCCATATATGTTCTTCATGCATTGTTATTTACAACTCTACATGTCTTGATCATTTTACATAAGTAAAAGGACAATTTTTTGAATGAGTTGAAATTATCATTGAAGAATCAAAGGGTTGGTTTGCGGCTGCTATATTTCTTGTTTCACTGTTGTTATAACTGCTCCAAGGGTGAATAATCAGATCTGGTTTATCTGGGATAAGTTTCCCTAAAGGGCTGAAATTTATCCAGATAGTTTAGTATCTGTTCTCCTTGGATTGCATAGGGATGTCAAAAAATTAAATATTGTATCTTTTCCACTGTTGTCTTATACTCTATTTCATAACATCCATAAGACTAAAAATTCACATGGTTGAGATTCGACAAAACTCTAGTCAAAGAGATGAAATTTCTGTTTTGCATTAATTTTCATTTTCCATTCATCTGGAAACTTTAACACTGATTCCATGTGGCCCGACTATGAATGCATTGGTAAACAAAAAATATTACTACATATAAATTGGACTGACCTGGTCACTTGAAAATATGCCCTCCATTGTTGACGATTCTATTCCACATAACTCAAACTAGAACTGATTGTCAAATAAGGCATATGCAAGCATTCAGTTAGACTCGTAAATAAATAGCCTTGCTTTAGTGGTGTTATCTCCATATATGAGATTTCCTCGCCCAAATAATCTTCCCAACTATGTTGTTATGAGTGGGTTGAATAACCCAACCTGCCTATGCAGTTTCAAGGCTTTCTAGATATAATTTATGTGCCTATTGTGGTTTTATCCATCCAGTTATTTCAAGGAAGTTCTCTAAATTAGGGTTGGGGACCAAGTTATTAAAAATCCAATAAGGTACATCAACCTCCAGAATCCCTATTTCAGGTGCCAAATACTTGGCCATAGAATTCAATATTGCCCCATTATGGTTAGACCTAATGCCCCAACTTATCTATTGATTCTACTCCACGACGCCAAGCTCAAAATGTCTCTCAAGGTAATAAAAAAGGTGGGTTCATGTCACCTGAAAGACGCATAACTCTTAAAGAAAGAAAGTGGCCACTATAACAATGTCAATTGATGGCATGCCTGCAGTTTCAGCAAATAGGGAATATTTGAAATGACCCAAGGCTCCTAATATGGGCAGTTGGATACAAATTTGTAGGCTTAAAGGCATGGCTTCACCGAAACCTTACAAGGTAAGAGAATATGGACTACATCACTACCAATCCACAATGATAATGACCTCATGAATGTTAAGAAGCTATGCACCCTTGTATAAAATTAATAGTTCATAACATTAGAATTATGATCCCTAGTCTCCATATTTTGTGATTACAGAAGTTAACTGTCTTTTTACTTCAAATGGTCCTAAAATTTTATTTCCAATTTGGTCATATTGTTTCTAGTCATATGGATGCCAAGAGGAATATTGTCACTTTAGTTTCTACCAACCTTGCTTCAGTTGTGGGGTGGGGCACAAACCCATTATAGAGTTTAATTTTCAACCTTGGTAACATTTATGCACCTACTGATGCTAAGGAAAATGAATTTCAGAACTGGATGGATGAAAAGCAGGCCGATTCTGAGTGGCTAGTTTGTAGGAACTCCAACACAGTTGAACTCTAGATGATAATTAAGGTGTGTTTCCCGTCAAAATTCCCTAGAGAGAAAAGGTCACTAAGTGTTGATATCATGAGAGATAAACAAGGATCAAATAGAACCAACAGTTCGCCCTAAATCAGAAAAAACACAAAACATGCAAAGAGAAGAGAATATCATGAACAAGAGAAACATCGCGTGCAACTAAAGAATTGGGAATAAGAGAGCACTTATCTCCTGATAAAACAATGTATTTGTACAATATTTTTACACACTATAAGGTGGAACGCCCTCCCTAAGAGGAGTTACAGGCCCGTTAATCTATATTGGTCCCAACCACCTAGATATAATATAATTGGCCTTTTGAATTATTTTGAATATGACATTGTGATTAGCAACCTTCAACCAGAAAAC
This sequence comes from Pinus albicaulis, assembly GCA_034641835.2. Classification (NCBI taxonomy): domain Eukaryota; kingdom Viridiplantae; phylum Streptophyta; class Pinopsida; order Pinales; family Pinaceae; genus Pinus; species Pinus albicaulis. Next base: position 1,453,116,204 of record CM076575.1, read on the forward strand.
ACAATATAGAAATACTAAAGACAACCAAACAAGCTTTTAGAAGAAAGAAGTAGTAACATACATTTAATCACTCTTTAGACAGGCATTCCTAGTCAAAGACAAATTTCTGTCAATTCTCTATTCTCCCCTAGAGAGACAAACCATGTCGCTAAATCATCACAAGCAGAAATTAGTTATATGAAACATCTCTGCACATATAAATGTATATATGAACAAGGTAAACATTGAATACTAAATTACTCATTATACATTCCGACTCTCCAGACCTCTATGGAGGAATAGGAACTCCTAAACTATGTTGGGGAAGCATCTGATAACATATGAATATTAGTCAATAGATCAGTATAATACACTAGAGAAAAGATGGTGCTAGAGTATATTTAATTAACCACAAAAACTTAACTAAAGAAGAGCTCAGCGTCAAAATCAGAGATTTTCATAAAAAATACAAAACACTATAGAAAAATTACTCTAAAATATAAAGGAGGCTCCAACTTACCCCTGAATAGCCAACTAAAGGTTGATTATTGGCGTAAAATGGCATAACAGCTGGTGGCATATTTACTACTGCATTACGAAATCAAAATTGATTATTTATATTAGTTATTGCAAGGTCTCAAAATATGGCAATGGGAAAGTTTAACAAAATCCAACATCCATACTTCTCTAATCAAGCTAGAACTTACATATCCTATGAGGATGATTTTATCAACAATTTGATCCAAATTTTCAGCTACAAAAAATATTAAACCACAGGTATAATCAGTGAGTAAACTTTGTATAAAAAAATATTCTTATCAACCAGTAAGATTTCAATAAAACATACGCTTGTTTTAAACGATCACTATAATAATATTATCACTCCATTTACTCATACATATATAATGACATGAATAATAATTTCATAATTACTTTCATTATAATTATAAATCTTCTGGGAAATCACATAGGGAATTTTAGAACCGATGCGTTTTGAACTACCAACTGTAGTTCATCATCATTATCTTGATGATGAACTACAGTTGGTAGTTCGAAACGCGTCGGTTCTAAAATTTCGTATGTGATTTCTCGGAATATTTATAATTATAATGTTATGGATCATAGAAGCTTTCACTCTCGATTACTTTCATGATTTGATAAAATAAAGTGATCACATTGTAAAATTACCTCCCTATTTTGAAATAAAATGGGTAATCTATCTCACCCTGCAAATCATAGGATCCACAATAATTAGAGAAAAACAAAACCAAAGCATTCTCAGAAGTGAATAATAACACTAACAACAAGCCCAAACAATCTCAATAAAAAACCACAAGTATAAACACAGAAGGAAATGAATCCAACCAGATTCCAATGAATCACATCAAGTAGAACACATAAGGGAAGTCCAACCTAGGTTTTCATCATTCGAGAGATCTAGACAGCACTAATAACCATATAACACAATAACTCAAGGTGACTTTGAAATGAAAAAAAATTAATTCGCAATTACTGATTACATACTCCTTTATTCATACATTAAGCAATAGATAAATCCAAACAAATACTCACAGGTCCAATTGGTAAGCCCTTGGAATTGTGCATGATAGCAAGCTTTATAGGTGTGACCATTGTTTTCCCATTTACAACTCTAGAAACCCCTTGTTCCTATGTTTCACAGTTACAACAACATCCCCATCCCCTTTGTGCTCTGATATTTTTAAAGATCCCCCTTTGTGATTTGGAAGATCAAACTTACACTTGGCACCATACTTGCAAATACCTCTCTTGACAAAAAATTGAGATCCACAACAAGAAATTCAATAAACCAATAGCTCCAAAAGAAAAAATATAATTCAATTAGAAACAATTGTAGAACATGAAAACAAAAAACTCATCACTGAGTATCTTACAACGCACTCGGGCTCGCTAGGCCTCTCTGGTAGTGGAACAACAACAGGTTTGACCTACAAAGGAAAGAGAATATAAATTTAAGGACTGATTACATATCATATTAAATGGAAGACAAAAAATAATGGATGAAAACACAAAATGGCTTGAGTACCTCACTTCCATAGACATTCTCCTCTGATTTTAAGGTTTCCAACCTATATTTTGGATGGTGGAACTTGCATTTTGAACCAAATTTTCAGATGGTAGTTTGCATATAGTACTAGGTCAATAATAATTAAATAAACAACCCAACAAAAATATAAATTAAACAGCATCAAAAGAAATCAAAAAATATAAACAAAAGCTAAATTACAACAATATCAGAAAATGTTAAGATTGGAAACTAGGGCCAAATTCCACTATGGTCTACTCAGTTGATGGAGATAATAATCTCACTAAATTCCTTTTCTCGAGAGGACCAAAATCGATATAAATATTGTCTAATTTGGACAAGTTAAAGTATTCATTAACTCAAATTAAATTCCATAAGGCATAACCTTATTTAGGTGGGAAAATTAGAAGGATATAAATAACCTATCCTTGGCTCATCAATACTCATTATTCTTATCTCTGAAGTATCTGCAGAAGAAGGTGATTACAGCAAAGGAGATGGAGGCAACGTTGGGTTCTATTTATTCATCTCCAAGGAATGAGTTCCATAGGATGGAGGACGAGTTTGTTTAGGGCATATTTATGATTTGTTTTAGCCATTTAATCTCCTGAAGGTCTGAAGCTTCTAGCCATAGTTGTTAAGGCATGTATTGTTATGAAACCCTCCTTTAGCAAGATGAGTTCTACAGGCAGAAGGTCGATATCGTTGGAAGCCTAGTATGGATCATTTGAGGCAACATTCTCCTCTTCTTGTTAACCGCAGTCATGCATTAGAATATTATGGGTTCTTGTCTATGTTTTATGGTGGTTGAGAAGCTTCGTTGAGTTGTTTTCATATCTAGTAAGAGCATGTTGGATGAATATTATTTCAATGCTAGAATATGTGCCCTAACCAAGACAAAAATCCTCATCAAACTGGACCTATCATCATTAATAGTGAAGGCCAGACAAATAATCTGGTCTGATTACCCTTTTAAATATTACTTTGTTTGACTTTAGATGATCCCTCATTAAGGCAAGGGTTTTTGACAGTTGAAGACAGAACGAAATATTTGATGGGTTACTTCTTTGCGATTTAGACAAGTGGCATTTCTAGCAAGTCAACTTTGACTCTATCATTGTAATCTCTCTCTCTCTCTCTCTCTCTCTCTCTCTCTACTCAATATTTCATACTATATAATAAAAATTGATAAAGGGTTTTCCCGTCTTGGGGTTTTTCCCTGGCTTGGGCCAATTTCAGTGTTTTCTTGTCTTGGCTTGTCTTCTGCATATGATTTCTTATGATCTTTCGATAATTGTTGTTAGTGGATAATAGTTATGTGATTGTTATTGATATAAATGGAATTAATATTGGGCTCATTAAAGTAATTATCCTAATAAAATATCATGTTAACCTAAATTAACATGGTATTAGAGCTCAGGTGAGGACAGGCCCAAGAAAGAGAAAGATTGATCACTTAGAATTTTGTCTACAAGTCTTTTTGATATCCTTCCTCTGGAAATCTGAAGGTTTAGAAGAAATGTCACTGAATTTTGATAGCCTCCAACTGTAATGATGCATCGGTCAGATCTCTGTTTTCAAGTATCATACAAGGTCGAGATTTATTTTTGTCTTACCTACGATCTGAAATTATTATGAAGCCGAGGCCTGCAAGAAGACCGAGTCACAACAGGGCTCCTATCAAAAGAAAAAGTGCAACCCTAATTCAGTAATGGATGAAACGGGAATAAAGGAGTAGCCACAACTAAGGATTCAGACATGTGGTTTTTATGAATAATTAGAGGACTAGAAAGAGTGGCCAAATACAAAAATTACAAATGTAACTCGGCAAGGAAAGAAGGTCACTTTGGAAGGCTTCATCACAAGGAATGGTATGTACATTATAATGATTATTAATCATGATTTTTGCGAAGTATTTCCATCGGAATTTAGCATTTGTTTTGGATCTGGAAATATTAAGAGAATTATAATATTTGTGGACTTGGTCGAAGCTAAAAATCAACACTTGAATCAGTGAATTCTTCCAGGGTATGCCTACGATATTTTCTTGAAACATTGGTGACCTAATATTCTCCACACATCTGCTTGACCTAATATATGTCAAGGAAGTTTGATTTTCCTCATTCTTAAACCAATGATTACAAGTATGGATGTCCTTCATGGCCATCATAGAAGTGATCTAATCACTTCTATGTCCATCTCTAAGGACCGACTCCTGTGAGAAAATCCAAACATCCAACACTTACTAGTTGATGTTGGCATCAAACATTTATATAGAGTTTCCTTTGGAACTAATCGTTGTTCTCCAGAAATTGACAACGCAAATTTTAGAGGTATGTTTTCTTAATTATTATGAACAAATATTGAGTAAATTTCAATGCCTGGAATTGGATCAACTGTTGGTAGCTTATTCACTTACTTGAAGTCCCAGCCAAGCCTACCTCTAGATTGATGAAGCTGCCATGTTCCCTAAAGATGCTTTATTAAATATGAGAAGTAGACTTTAAATATATACTCAGTGGAATTCTCTTCAAAACAGTCGCTAAATTCTTGTAATATAAGAGTAGTACAACAATAAAGAATGCCATAATGTGTTATCATAATTCCTACTTCATCAAGTATGAATCTCTTAAAGGAGGAGTAGGCTTAGGAAGATTTTCACTTCATCCTACAGTAGAGCTTCATAATCAACAACTTCTTAAAAGGCAGAGTAAAGGTTTCTTCATCAGCAAATAAAGGTTCAATATTTCATATCAGTCTTAAAATTACTTATCTCTAGCGTATCAAATTCAAGAGAGATGATAATGACATTAATCCTCTTTCAGTTTTGAGAAAAACAAAACATCTTCTATACAATAATCTTGAAGCCCTATAGTAGCAACTTTGAAAGAAACAGTCCTTGAGATGTACAAAATTGTGGACATTTGAAGATTTTTTATGATCAGACCTCCTTTACAACAGAGATATCTTCTCTTGCACACCGTACATCAGAAGTTTGTTTGGACCCTCCATTGGCTTGTGAAATAAGTCAAATTATATTGCACTGTGTATGGCTACAGTAAGTTTTTCATTTTCTCAACCAATGGCAAGTATCAGAATCTTGAGGGCAGAAGTCAATTTATTTTCTCAACAGTTTAAGGTGCATGGTCAAGGAGTTTCATTGTTGGGTATGTGTTATATTCTTTCCACGACTAGCCCCACACGCTGTACGTTGCGCTGGGCACAGCAGGGGGGTCACAAGGGAGGAGGCAAACCCCATTGTTGGGGTCCGGGGCAGCGCCTCGGCAAAAATTGTTTTGGTGTGCAGACCCACTCATAGATGGACCCACCCATGTTTTGTGCATGAGTTTGCACATGGTTTTGGGGTACAATGGTTTTCGGCCCCTGGTATTTTTTAGATCCGGTCAAGGGAACTACGATTATGTTCTAATCTAGGGTTAATGGATTGGGGTTTATGTATGCTTCAGCATGTATATATATGTGTTGGGTTGTAACACTAAAAGGAATATAATGAAAAATCAAGTTGGTCGTCTCGATTTGGTATCCAGGGGAAAATCTCTGTGTTTATCTGTTTTATGTTTTATGCTCTCGCTATTGTTTATTTTCTGTTATAAGATTCATGTGTAGATAATTTATGTTCAGGGTTAAAACCTACGTTCATTACCACATTCGTTTTCTTGTACACCCACAATTATATATGTGTGTGTGTGTATATATATATCTATATATATATATATATATATATATATATATATATATATATATATATATATATATATATATATATATATATATATTCCAAGCATATTGATGACTTCGTGAAAATGGCCTATGATAACAAGTTATGGAGTTTAAATTTGTGGTTCAAAAGGAACAATGGAGATCACTCCAACACAAAACAAAAAATATATATATAAAACTCAGAGAATGTCTCTTTGTATCTTCATACAGTCAGAAGTACTTATGATATCAAGGTATGATTACGCTATTAAGGTCTGTTAGTTGAGCACACTATTGTTTAAAGTCATTGTTGAATGATCTGAGCATGTAAGAAAAATTTCCAGGTCAAGTTTATTGACACAGTTGTAGCATGATAAAGTCTCATTGAGAAATTTAGATGATAAGCTGAAGTAAATCTTCATAAGGAGCTATGGAGTCCCTGGCAGAATGGCTTGTCAAAACTTCTTTCCCGATGAATTTTTCAACAGAAAGATCATGTCATAAGACATTTATCTTCAGAATCCAGATGACTAAATGACTATGTATTAGTAGCACGTTACAGATAGCTCGATGGTTATGTTTTGGACAAGGATACATTTCTAATCTTCAGAGGGAGCTATGGTCAATTTACAACTATAGATAGTATTTTTTTACAGATAAATGTCCTCTCAATCTTAGCTTTAATGTAATTCTTCCCAGATAAAATGAATACGATGCTGGTCAGGAGGCTCTCATGTTCATGAAGATATCCTTGTTGATTGTGATTAGTAGGCTCACCTTGCCAAAAATGTTGATTTGGCAGGATTATAATTAGCATCCTTTTGTGCTATATCTCTGAGAATCCACCTTTAGGTCATGAATTAATTAAGGACTAAAGTCTTGGAGCATCGTTGAAACTAAATATTTAAAGCAGGAGCCATGGCCTATTCCGAAGCCATTTGGGTGAGAGAGCTATCCTGTGAGAAATTTGAGCACGTACTCAAAACCACCGTTGTATGTTCCAGCATGTGATTCTCCTTTCATAGATTCATGTGTTCCACAATCATTACAAGCATGATGGCATTAGGTACCACCTTACATGTGATAGGACACAACCGGGAGCAATCAAGCTCCACCATTAGAGGATGGCTGTGAAGATTATCAACATCCTCACAAACCCTCTTGACATGATCAAGTTTATCTCTCTTCAGTCAGAGGTTGGGAATTTTGGTAAGATCCTACTATGAGAATCTCAGTTAAATATTGAGCACTGGGAGCTCCTAAGGGCCTGGGGTTCTTGTTGGGCTGTGATACCCCATGATGGTTGACGTGTGTGTAGGGAGAGTAGTTCACATTCCCCTACACATGTGCATAGAGGATGGGTGGTTCACCTTGTTCTGCGGATACCCCAGTTAGAGATGCATTTAGGCATTTTCTAGAGGACATGTCGGTGGGACGTGGTTCATCATTTCCCCACCTGTAGGATGTTTATTCCCAACAATTTTTGGTTGACATGTTAGTGGGATGTGCTTCATCCTCTCCCCACATGTAGGATCCTTCTTACTGTTGTTGGTTTGCATGCGTGTAGGGAATGGTTCATTCTTTCCCTACTCTCGGTGTTTTTCATGTGTGTAGGAGGTGGTTCATCCTTTCCCTACATATGGTTATGATTCGAGTTTGTAGGATATGGTCCACTAATAACATATCACATTAATAATTTTGCCAGATTGGAAGAAATATGTCTATTTACTTCACAAATACATATGTGTAATAAAATGTGCTTATCTTTGTTTTTAGCATTTGATGCTAATTATATTGGCACACACACAAATAGTAACAAGTACTACAATAGAACATCGAACATGTCACATTAATAAGTTTTCCAGACTGGAAGAAGGATGTTTATCTACTTCACAAACACATATTTGTAATCAAGTGTGCTTATCTTTATTATCTACATTTGATGCTAATTATATTGGCACACACACAAACAATATCAACTTAACAAGTACTACAATAGAACTTCGAACATATAATTGTTGTGATAGGCAAGGATCTACCAATTTTATCAATTTAATCTATTCCAGGTGAATCAAATTACTCCCTAATACAACTGGGATGTGCTATCTAAGGATAATATCAGATACGCTATTTAGGGGAAAATAATCTTGATGCCTTGATATAAAAAATTAATAACATACTAACACTTGCACACAGTAAATAATTTCCACACAACCCGCAGTCCACTTATAACATATCACATTAATAATTTCGCACACTGGAAGATAGATGTATATTTATATCACAAAAACATAGACGCAAAATCAAGTGTGCTTATTCTTATTATCTGCAATTTGGGGCTAATTGGATTGGCACACACACAAAAAATAACAAATACTACAATAGAACTTCGACCATATAATTCAAAATTGTTGTTATAGCTAAGGATCTACTAGTTTTGTCAAATTGATCTAGTCTAGATAGTTGGGAGGAGTGTTATCCTCCCCACCTAGGTTGAATTCCCCCAAGTGACCTTAGCAAGTATATTGTTCAACAAATTTGATCCGTGTTTTTTACCTTTCCTTTTGCTCTTTGTATTTGTTCCTGTAGAACCTACCTTTCACATACCTTGGAACTTCACATACAATACTTGAGAAATCAAACTTGAGCAGCTTGGAACTCTATGTTGGACAAACCAGCCTAGATCCATCTTAACTCTAGATCTACCAAGCGACATGAAAGATCAAATGTCTTGAGATGAAAAATTCCTTTAGAGTGAAAAGAGATTTGATCCCTCTCAGCCCTTGGTAAATCCAGAGTTAAGATGGATCTACGCTTCCTGAGTGTCCTCTACACAAAACCACATCTTCCATCTAGCATTAAAATAGTAACAAATTTCTCAAAGGCGAACATGCTCATCCATCCCAAAACAAGCCAAGTTGAAAGCATATGTTGAAACAAGCTTCAATTTCCAAAATTCAAGTTGCAGGTGCCCATAAAATGAGAGGAAGAAAATTATACTTTGATGCTAGAACCAAATCCCAAGGATCATGAAAACATAAACATAAACCACCAACAAAAGACCAGGTAAGAATAATATTGAAAACAACAATGGGAATCCTCCACTTCCAGAGCATGTACAATGAGACCAAATGAAGAGCCACTCTCGATACTCTCTCCACCATCGACAAGACCATAAATATTCATACAATCTCGTACAGGTGACAATAAAACACAATTTCCATGCTTGAGCTCTAGAAAACATGTCGAGAAAAGTGGATTATCATACTATATGTAGCCATGAGCCATTTAAACTAAAAATAACAACAAAAACTCTAAATTCTACCATCCCTAAACCTGATTATAACAAATAATAATAAGATTTTGTACATGATCAACTAGAGGATCAGTAAGGTCCCTGGAGGCAGATTCACTAACCAGAAAACCTTCAACTCGAGCCAATTAGGGGTCCACACTATCGAAATAGTACCGTATACCCTAATATAAAACATTTTCTTAAGATCAATGCTTCAAAGCATGAGAATTTAACTAAGGATTGATGGGGAATTTAACAGCCTTTAGAAATGTTTCAAACATAATAGGTAGAGATGAAAGCCATACCTCTTGCAATCGAGTGGCGTCTAGGGTGGTGAAGATCCTTATAATATTCCCCTTTGTACTAGCAGTTGCGAGGAGGCTACCATCAAGGTGAACACATAAGGTTTTATCAAACATGTCCATAAGGTTTTATCTTGGTGAACAACCCAACCAACGATATGGTTTTAGTAGTTCTAAGAACTTTATGAAGGGTGATGGTGATGAAAAACCACATCGATTCTTATGTGGATTCATTTGGACGGTGAAAAGGATTGTAGTGCTAATTTATAAGTTGATAAAGTTCGTAACCACATTGTGGGGGAAGCTTCTCTAATGGTGCATGAAGTTCATATATATTTATCCCTAGGGTGTAGTTAAGGCCTTGGAAAATTTAAAGGTGATGTTTATATCGAAGTTCTAGAGGCTAAACATTGAACAACAAAAAATCACTAAGCTAAAGGAAATTAAGAAAATGGTTAGAAAAAGTTCTCAGGAGTATGCTGAAAAATTACAAAACTTGATCAACAAACTCTCTTATATTATCCATGAAACTTAACGCAAAGAATGATCCTTTCAATACTTTTTTTCTCTTTCATAGTGTACCATTAATGCAATAGTCGTGGGTGACATAGAGGGATGCCTTATCTTAGGCCATGAGGATAGAATCTTGTAGGGTGAACATCCATTTTACTAAAAAAATTCATCCTTGGTAGGATCTAAGAGAGAATTATGTAAGGAGTTCTTTCTAGGTAAAGGACATTAGTATTACTATTCTTAAAGGGGGTGGCCTAAAATGATACATTTGTAGCTATTGATGTAAGAACATAATTTCAACAATTTATTTCAAAATTTGTATTTGTCGTCGAGAAGGTCTTAGATATTTCTAGAAGAGGAATTTGGTTCCCTTGTTGCCCTATAATTCTATAGAATTTCTAATTACATCTTTAGGATAGGAAATTTTAGTAATTTTAAGTAGAATTTATGATGTTGTTTTATTTTAAGGCCTCCTAGTCATTAGGGAAGTTGATTCTTAGGATTAGGATTACTTTCAGCATCTTATGTATTTTTCAAACTCCAAAACACCAAGGAAAATATGTGGAGGATATTTGGGGGAAATGTGATTGTCCATAAAATGTAGATCAAATTTGGGGACCTTGTAGCTCTTTTCCTTGGACCCTACTAGTGCTTAGAGGTTGTATTTGGAGCGGTTAGCAGGAAAACACATTATATACCAAAGAATATTAGTGTTGGAGCACCTATGGTTTGGGAGAAAGGATAAGGGTTTCTGGGAATTAAGGGGTTTAAGGGTTTAGGAGTAAGTGGATAAGGGTAAAGGGTAAAGGGTTAGGGCTTAGGGGTTTGAGTTCTACGGGGTTTAAGGGTTAGAGGTTAATGGCTTAGTGGTTAAGGGCTTTATAGGTTAACGGTTAGCCATCAAGGGCTTACAGATCAAGGGATTTAGGGGTTAAGTGCCTAAGGGTTATGGTGTTTAGGTGTCAATGGGTTAAGGGGTTAGGGTTAAGGGTTAAGGGTCAAGTTTTAAGAGGATATGAGATTAGGGTTTATGGGGTTCAAGGATTCCAAGTTAGGGGTTAGGGGTTAAGGGGTTAGTGGCTTGGGGTTTAAGGGGTCAAGGGGTTAATTTGTTACGAGTTATGATTGTAGCGGTTAAGGGATTGTGGCTTTGGGGATAAAGGGATATGGAATTTAGTGGTTATGGGTTAAGTTCTTATGGGTTGTGATAATTTTGGCCCTAATCGCCTTATCACAACTATTGGGGGTTCCCCTATCAATTTCTCTCATTGCCTTACTTATAGGTCCCCTAGCCCCTATGGCATAAGGCCCTAAGACTTCCTCTCATTCTCTAATGTTATGATTATAGATCTCAGTAAACCATGCACTAACCTCTCACTTCTACCCATCCATGATACGCTTATGTCCCCTTGCCCCGTTCAATACAACGAAAGATCCCCCTCCCCCAAAATTCATGGGAATAGAACATTTGGAGGTGATCATTTAACAGCAGCTTCTAAAAGTTTTATTCTAATGAATTTTCTTTTAGGGGTGGGGTTGTCCATCAATGCCTCCAAAAGTTACATTGTCATGACCTTTCAAGCTAATTCAGGGATTCTAAGTTGAGAGAAACAAATACCATGAACAAAAAAGAATCAAATGAGTTGAAGGGCTAAAAACCATACCACCCATAAGGATGATAATGATGATGACCATGATACCTATCAGAACTAGAATGATAATAGTACATGTGTTCGTCACCCCTCCTTTCTGAAGTATCCAAGAACCTGAAATCCTTAATCGTGTCATCTCTATCTGACTTCCACAGGCCCCATTAGTCATATACCCCTATCCATAGTTGATCTGAAGTGGTCCCTGTCTCTACAATTTTGACAAACTCTTAAGAGTTATTGCATTGAATTCTACTTATTTCTCCTATGCCTGCATGATTTTGCCATTATTTGCTTTGAAAATCCTTATTTCCTCCTTCAAACTCATCAATGTGTCTGCTAAGTTAGAAGAGTTCCCAACACCATGCTACTCATCTGATTCATAGGGAGAATCTTTGTAGTCTACCATCTTGTTAGTCATCTTTGATCTCTTCTTCCTGCAAGGTATATTATGTCAGCTAAACCAAATCATAAAAAAACTAGTTTACCTTAGTATAGCTCGAAGAGGACATCTCATCTACAATACCGCATTAAATAATATATATATACATATATATATATACATATATATAATCAGATTAACATATAAACATATTTTCAACCATTATCCATTTATCAATGCATGACTATGTTGACCACATACCATGACTTCATGCACAACGACCATCATCTAGTCAAGGTATGCATAAAAACATATAAACACTGATACACATAATCGATGCGCGACCGATATAAACAAAAAAATACATTCAACAATGACATGATCAAATTTCACATGATGACACCAATACAATCATGAACAATGCCATGCATAAACAACAAGCACATAGATCACAAGCACAAGGACCTATATGCAACCGACATATAGATATGAAAACACATTCATCCAAGGGGAATCGAAACCAGGCATCAACAAAGGAGAACGGAACCATGCTATGATACCACTCTATAACACCATCCTCCCACATCTACCCAAGTAACCAACCAACCAGGGAAAACATGTGATGAAGAGTTACTATGATATGATTCAACTCCCTATATATCAGTTAAGGAAGTGGAACCGATGGAACACAACCAACCTAACCATCCGCACTTACAACAAAACCCCCAGGAGCCATCCAACCGATCCATGTGACTAACCCTTGAGACAAACTGACATTTTTTGCATCAAAGCCTTAATCTCTCCCTTGACATGGGCATGCATGCGACTTAGAACCTCCAATCTCTCCCAAAACAAGGCATGCCTGTGACTAGGGACTTTTCTAGGTAGTTTTGTGCCAATGACTCCAAATTCTGAGCCACTTTTTCAAGGCTAGGACTTAGGCCACTTTCCATAACTCGATGAAACTTCCAGAAATGAAAAGTTACATCAAGAGAATGATAAAAATGTAAATACTTGAACAAGGACTTGAGTGGACCCCTACTAGCCATGAGAACCATTTCGTTAAACACGTCACAAATATGATTTCTACAGGTTAAAACAACAGAACTGAGCACAAGGGTCTTACAATTATCTGAGAATCACTAAGAAGCATTGATGCCTCATCACAATAACTGTATTACCATCTATTAAGCAATATAGTCATTATATATTCAATGATTAACCAAAAATGATGAGAGCCATACATTATCACTTTCATAAAACTCAATAATAACCAACATATAACCATTAGAAATATCAAGGATATAACAATGATATAAGTCACATATAAACAAGTATATTTACCCATAAAAAACCAAGGAGAAAGAGCTCTTATTGATGATTTCATAGGCTGACCAAGTATGGGACTTCCATGAACCACCTGACCATAGGCTAGGTTGAACCAAATATTTCTTTTAGCCAGTCACCCCCATGCCATATTCCAATAATGAATGCAGGATATCATAGAACAAATCAATCAAAACCAAACCAGGGCTTCCAGATGCCAAACCACCTCAACCCTCAATCGAGGATTCCACCTCACGATCGAACATCACTAACCATCACCATATCAGTCTCTACCCAAGTTGTCCATGGATCTAATGCGTTTGTTCCAACCAGGGTTTCGAGGATTAGTAACTCAACCAACAATTATTGTTGGGCTTCTAGAGCATTTTTCCAACCAGCGCTTCCACGACTAGTAACTCAACCCACCAAGGGCTTCCAGAGCATTTGTCCAACCATGGCTTCTAAGAACTAATAATTCAACCCACAACCAAAGGCACAAGAAAACCAACCAGAAAACAAAAGTAAAACCCACAACGCCATGGCTATCTAGAAAATAACAAGGCTAGGATAAACCACTTTCAATCCATGAAATCCCCCATGCTAATGACAAATCATAACCAAATAACCACATGCATATGCCATGCATGCCAAAACTAGTAAGAGAACCATACATGAAACTCAGTACCTGCAAGGAAATCCAGTTCTAGCTATTTATCTTGTTTTCCTCTTGCACTTTCCTACTTTTCTTTTTCCTTATTGATCCAAATCCCAAGTATGCCACACTCCTCCAAGAGTTCTCTAAGAAAACTCAAAGTGTCCAAGAGTATGAGAGAGACAATAGAATGACAGCTCCAAAACAAAACTGAATTTTTTTTGGGCGAAAGCTACAAACTGATCCTCATAAGCCTTTTTATCAATGAGGCCTCTAATTTCTTCATTTTTCCATTATTTTCCTTCATTTTCTTCCTCACATGCAACCTGTGAACTTTCACCTTTATTTTCTCCCTTTTTCCCATTATTTTCATAAATAAAATGCCAATAAATGACTCATGCCTTTCCAAAGACTTTGCCATTTCCTTTTCCAGTTTCCATAACCATTAATAAATCGAAATGAACACCCACTAGGATGTTTTCGCCAGACATTAAACTTGGAATACGTGTCCCATGACCAAGGTCATATTTTACCTTTATTAACTTTTACATGGATTTTTTACCAGGGATGTTACAAATTGATGCTACAATGGTAGCTTCAACCTTCAATTCTTCATCAAACATGGCACTTTCCATATTTCCACAATCAATCCTTGTTTCGAAAAAGAGACAAAAAATTTCATCAACATAATTTTCATCCACTTTGTGGTGATATATTTGAGCATGCATGTGCTCATTAACAATTCCAACTTTATCAAATTCATCATTTTTTTTTGGATTCATGAGAGATGCACATTCAGCCCTACAAACCATTACTTCATATGAAAAATTGCCTTTTTCATTCTCAAACTTGAATGCTTCAAACTCTGATATAAAGAAGTCATCATAAACTACAATCATACCAACTAGATCACATAATTTATTCACTTCTTTATTGGAAGCTTCACCATCATCAACAAGGACTATCATTGGATTCACCCATTCACAACTTAATTTTCAGTCACCATCCACATGTGTCTCATCAGAGTGGGATTGACCATCATCTTCACCATCAATGTTACAATGGGGTTCTCAAGCATTTATATGTTCTTACTCTACCTCACACGTAGGGGCTTAAACTTCTCACTCTGTAATCTTTTATGTGTCTTATTCATCCATATGCATGTATGCATGATGGGTTTTAATTTTATAGTCTTTATGACCATCATCCACATTTGAGTGGGATTCTCCAAGCTTCGTTTTCCTCCTAGAGTCTTTCTCATTTAATGTTAGAACTGTTGTTAACTTTCGATTGATTCTTCAACAGACTGTAACATAATGTATTTCTTTATGTCACTTTCCTTTATACCAAATTCTACTTCCAGGGTCTTCCATGCTTCCTAGGAAGATGTAGCTTTTGCTACCTTGCACAAGGACTTTTCATCCAATGCATGTTTTATAAGATCCAATAATAAGGTATCACATACTTCATCATATGGGTTATTAGACCGATACTTAATAAATTATTTACATCGAAGAAAAGTTTTCATTTTCACAGTTCCCAAAAATTAAAATTTTTACTAGTAAATTTTGGAAGTGTTACCAGATTTATCTTGATCCATTCATCCTTGAAATTTTCTACTTCGTCTACTTGTCTTTTAGATTCCTCGACTGTGGAGAGAACCTCTATGAGATCTTCAAAATACTTTGGCTCTTCCTCTCGATTTATTTTCTCAGTTTGCTTCATTCTTACTTTGTGACCCATGGTTGTAGTCTTTCTTTTGTCTTCTATCTTCTTTCCTTATTGTGCTAGCCTTCTAGAAATTAACGTCACAGACACTTGATTATCTTTAGAAATAAACATTTTAACCTTCACTTTAACAGTGGCTCCCAACAACTACTAGAAGTTTTGCAAAGCTCTTATATGCATATTCTTATGGAGGCTCATCGCTACAACTTACGGTGGAGACCCCTTCTTTGGTCAGTGGTGGTGGATCTTTCCTCTTGATATAGTGGTGGCTCTATAGGCTACTCACCCTAATATTTTAGTAGTTGGGTTTACAAATTCTCAACAAGCTCTAGTTTCTACTTATGGACCAATGGATGCAAACTTCGATTTGCAGACTACTCACAATAGGCAAGGCTCTTAGTCGAAGTAGCTCATGACCTTCTTAACTTTTTTGGTTCTTTGAAACCTTGCTAAACCTTGCTCTGATACCAGTTGCTATTTAGATGCAAAGATAAACATGCAAACACAAGACAAATAAGTACACAATCTTCTTCTTAAATAAATAAGTTCTATTCATTAATTATTCTCTCATATACATCCACAGATTTGTTGTTATTCTATCTTCTTACTTCACATTACAATGACACAACAATGAGTATATAAGAACAAAAATTTCCAAATATGGAATCATGCAAACTCTAACTTTCTTTTCGTCATGCAAACTATGAATTGACACTTTAACTAAACTTTTTGAGCTTCACTTCAACATAAATCAACAATTTTCTTTTCCTTCACTTAGCTTTTATTTACAAGGCATTACCTTTTAACTTTGACTTCCTTGAATTCTAATATTAGACTTAATTAGACTTAACTTTGTTTCCTTCAGTTAATTTAACTCTTCATACATTGCATGCATACGAGAGTACTTACTATTTCTATCAAGTGAAACAATTTTGATTTATGACAAAGTTGCGATTAATGATTGCAAATGAAATAGGAAATTTGGTGATAGGTTTGTATGAATTGTGTGCTCTGATAATTTAAATTGTTATATGAGACTAGAGTTCACTTGATTGTAACACATTTGAATATTTGACAACTGTTAGGCGAGTTAGGTTGTTGCTTCTATAAGATTACTTTCATTCATATCATTTGCATATTGGTTATGTTAAAGCATAATTGTATGGAATTATTATCTACATACTTCAATAAGTGTTAACCTTATGAATTTTAATGACCCTGAAATATATCTAAATACTAAATACTAAAATTTTATCTAAGAAATAATTAAATTATTGTTATTTATCTCTTTGATATATTTGTTCAATAGTGAAAAGAAAATCTAGATGTGACTGTAAGACATATGCAAGAATCAAATTTTTGATTTTTCGTTTTGAAAGAAAAAAATGAAGGTAGAAAATGCATATATGAAAAACAATTGAGAAAATATTTAAATTTTTTTATTGTTATATTGTATTTAATTTCTTGCAAATTTATATCAAAGTTTTAGTTGAAGTAATTTTAAAATTTTCACATACTTAAAAAAATAAACAATTTTAGTTCATTGAATGTAACTCATTTGAAAATCACCTTGTTATGAAGTATTATGTAAAAACATGAGATTCAAATTTATATCCCTTTGAGTGGCCAGCTAGAAAATAATATTTTTTATCTATTTATTTATTATATTTTTGAAATGTGGTTTAATGAAAAAGAAAAATTTTAATATAAAAGAAATAAAATTGACATGATTACATTTCATGTAGTTTGAATATATATATATATATATATATATATATATATATATATTCAAAAATTAAAAATATAACTATCCACTATGCACTTATAGAATTTCACTGCAAACTTCTATCATACTAATGGTTTTGTCTTAATTGTTAACTGTCTTAAATGGGTTTTGTCTTAATTGTCATTGTCTTAAATATAAAGTTTTATATTAAAATATTTTTGTTTCAAACTGCATTTGTTTTAAATATAAAGTTTTGTATTAAAATATTTTTTTCTTAAATATAAAGTTGTCTTAAATTGTTTTTGTCTTAAATATAAAGTTTTGTCTGAAACAATTTTTGTCTTATATTACTTTTGTCTTAAATTTTATATTTAAAATACTTAAATTGATATTAAAATTTAATATAAAATAACCAAAATAAAAAGTGATTTTTTATTACAAAAGATTTCTTTTGTATTAAACAAATATGTTAAAAATACGTAGTAATGACAAGACGACTAGACGAAAATGAAGCAGAAACAGCCTTGTTGCAAACAAATTCGTACACAAATTTTCAATTTGAAATTTAAGCGACTAGGTATTTGAAACATTTGGTATCATTGAATGCATTTAAATTCACGTCTTATACACCACTTGCATTGGCTAGTGGGAGTACATTGACGAGACACATGGTGGTTGATTATCAATTGCAAATTTTTAGCATGTTTTCCGAACTTCCGCAGGGGATGGCTATCTCTGTTTATTTTTATATTTATTATTATTAGAAAAGTATATGTTTTTAGATATTATTAGGAGATTAATTATTAAATACAAAAAATAATTTATATATTCCAACAATTAGTAAATTAGAAATACAAAGTCCTTAAAATAAATGGTTATTAAGAATAAATAGTTACGAAGAATGAATAAAAGTTATGGACAGAAAAAATGAATCTTGTGCATTCAAAGTGAAATCGTTGGGATATGTTGAGCATGTCCAAGGCCACTCAGAGTTTATCGGAGGAGAATGGAATAGCTTCAGCCAAAGGACGCGGAAGGAAGAATATTCCACTGTTGGGGGTTGATTTCTTGAGCAGTTTTCTGTAAAGCGTCAACTTTTTTCGAGTGTGAAACTCCACATCCAGGAAAAACATCGCCGACCAGGCAGGGTCGACTATCATGTCGTCGTTGTCGTCTGCTACGGCAGCGCAATAATTTGGATATGCTATCACTGCCCCGACATCTGGCCCTCCTTTGCGGCCAAGTTTAGGTGTACGGGGGTCAGGTCGTCCCACAGAAGCTTTGTGACCCTCCCTTATAGCGTCCAGCAATTCTGACGTCTTGTGGGATGAGAAAGGGAAAATGAGTTGTTGCAGTGGGAATGGGCATCGCTGGCAACTTGAGATGCCACTCAGTCATTAATGTTGGAGATTCAGAAGACTCAACCCACACTTTTTCACTGGCCACTACCACACACTGACATCCGCATGCCACAATGTCAGTTATATAGGAAGGCATTTGAAAAATCATATAAAACACGTGGTGTTTACTTTTGGAAATATTAAATGAAATCAATAACAAAGAGTGATGCTTCCCCACAACACAGAGAATGCAAAATTGCTGTGGAATTAATATTCATACATACATACAGTGTAACACAGTAACATAACTCTTTTTTAATTTATTCAATTCTTTTTTGAGTTTGAATTCTTTCTACTCTTACTACATAAAATATCAAAATTATATATTCTATACAAAATGACGCATGCTTGTAAAACCCAATGTTATTCAATGCAATTCAATTGTTGAAAGGACATTCCTTAGGTTGTCAAAAGCCCATTCTTTCAGTAAAACGATGCACAAACCGTATTTCAGGTTATACACGAAAACACGTAAAAACGTGTTCAAAACACAAAAGAGGGCGGACTTCAAATATTATGCAATGCGGTTCTGAGTCCACATCGCATCTGCGCAAATCGTAGATATTAACTTTAACTCTTGGCGCTATCCATTAAACTTTGCGGGCTGCGATGTGCGATAGTGGCGTGGCACTTATCGCATCACACCCAAAATAACATAGCTTGCGGGAAAACTTAAACCTGTGCAATTCCGATATGTGACTGCAATATTGCGTTGCAAAACATATAAGATAACTTGCGGGCCGTCGAAAGGTAAACTTAAAACTTTGCGGGCGCGATGTGCGATGGCACGATCGCGTCGCAAAACAAATAACATACAATACGACGCCTAATGGTAAACTCAAAAAGTTTGCGATTGCGATGTGCGGTAGCGTGATCGCATCACACGTCAAATAACTTAACTTGCGGATTGCGAAAGGTAAGTGGTAAAAATTGTCAAGTGCGGTATTGTGGCGCGACTGAACGATGGTAAGTGCGGTAATGAAAATACAAAGAAAATTAATGCAAAACAAAGGGTTTTGGGACATATGGCAATGTGGTTGGATATATGGTGGGTCCTGCTAGATATTGCATCAGCGGTAGAATAACATACGGTGAGGGCTTGAGGTTAAAACAAAAAAATTGTGATTGCGCGCCGCGGGAAAAGGTAAGTTAAAGCGGTGGTTGAAGAAATAAACGCAGAGGATGCCCTAGTACCCTAACCCTAGCTAGAAAACCTAAACCTAAAGGAACTCCTTCAACACCAGTAGCAGAGTCTAGTCAGCCTGTGGTTACAAAATCAAAGAGGTTTGTAAAGTTGAAACCAAGGAAACAAGTTGAGAAAAGGACAAAGAAGACACAAGTTCTTGTTGCAGCAACTCCATCACCTGCAAAATAGAGGTCGAAAAGTGGCAAAGAGGCAAAACAAAAGAAAATTTCCAGCAAGCAGGAAATCAAGAGAGTGACAAGAAGTGAAGCAGTGGCATCAAAGGGAAAAACAGTTGTTTCAGGTATAGAGGACAGTCCAGGGATAAAGGGAAATTTAGATGACATCCTTCATGCAATTGATATAGAAGAGTCACCCATTGTGCAAGCTGATTTCATTGGAGTTGATGAACACAAACAGAAAAAAGTTACGTCAGCAAAGAAACTTGAATTTGAGGGTGAAAATGCAGCCTTTATATTTCAAGCAAGGAAACCTTTAACTAGGCATGCTAAGAAGCTCAAGGAAGGCAACAAGGAGGTCCAAGAAAATATTGAAACAGTTAAAGTCCCTAAAGAAGTGGTTGACCTCTCATCACCAACAATGGAGCATGCAGCCAGCAGAATAATGAAGGAAAATGAAGAAATGACAGAGTGTCAACATCTTGAGGAGAAATTGAAGTTAGCAAATCAAGAGATTGCTATGATGAGAAAGAGGGCCAGAAAGCATATTATTGAGAAAAAAGAGTTCAAAAGAATGAAGGCAGTATGGGAAGGCCAAACTAGTTCTAGGTCTAAAATTCCAAGCAGTGCAGAACAGTTTTTCACATGGACAGTTCCAGCCATCAAGGAAGCAAAGTTTGTTAAAGTAATCAATACTCACTTGAGAGCCAGTAATAGAATACTAAGAGATCAAGTGGAGGTATGGAGCTGCAGTTGAAACTGACTTAGGATGAGCTAAAAAAAAAAGGTGCAGAATGACAAATTATTTAAAAAGTCAAAAGCTAAATCAAATGGAAAATCAGGAATAAAGCTCATGAAAATTGTGTTTTTAGTTCATGTATGACTATTTGTTTTAATTAAACCAGTGGTATTCTAAAATTTTGGCACATTTTTGGTTTGAATTTTGAAGAAATCTAGACAAAATTGCTCACTCGGTAGTTTCGTAGTGCAAACAGTGCAAAAAGAGTGAAAAGTGCTACAAAACTACTGTAGTAGCTTTTTTCACGCTTTCATATAAATTTTTGAAAGGAAAATGTGTGTATTATGACCTGAAATTGATAGGGAAGTTGTGTTAAGTGAATATAAAGATAAATCTAGAAGAAACAAGCCAAAGTTTTGAAGGTAAAAGGGTAAAAAGGCTGCACTATCAAAAGCGCTACGAAACTGTGCTGTTTTCGTAGCGTAGGTCTACTTCTGCTATTTTGAAGAGTTTGATGGTAGTTTTGGATAGCTGGGACTTGGTGAGGTTTTTGACAAGTGTTACTTCAGTTCCTAACATCAAATAAGCTCGAAGTAATGGGTCCATGACAGTCAAAGTGTCTGAAGAGAGCAAAGAATCCTATGCCTAAAAAACAGGGGACAGTTTCCTAGTTTATTGGAGATCAGCATTGAGTTCATAAAGTGTTGGAGATTATCATCTGGATTCGACCTTATGGGAATATAGTTTGAAAATGATGTAATCTAGTTTAGATAAGGTTGTTATGAGTAGAGTTAAGGAGTTTTAATCCTATTCGTAATAGGACTATTTATTAGGCTTGCAGTTGTCATTTTGTAATAAATACCATGTCATATGGTTAGGCAAGGTATCAAAAAGTAGGAATTTGATGTATTTAGCTCAGGATAAGGCTATCCTATGTTTTAAATGATCTATAAAAGATGAAGTAGTCGAAATACTAAAGGTTGGACATTTTTTAGCAAAGGGACTGTGCTTATTGTAAGTAACTGGTTTTCAGCTTAATATAGAGTTTTATACTTAGCCAATTCAAGATTCATAAAGAGTTCTAGTGTTTTCTTGTTATAATGGCATATTTTTACTATCCTATTGCAATGGTGTTTGCTTATGTTACTCAGAATTCATCATTGATGCTATGACTTCCTTCATAGACAAACTGACTGCGTGTTTTACAGTTTCACATGTGTATCTCTAGACTAGAACTCTGATATGTCTTTACTTCCATCCTAAGTATATTGTTTTGTTTTATTAAAGATATTTTGACTCCATAAGCCCAATTTTCACTTTCTAATGTGATTTACAACCAATATCCATTTTTATCTGCTTATTATCCCACATAGAGTTAGCCATCTATATTTCTATCAAAAATCATTAACCCTTGAGAGAGCCCTCTCAGGTTGAGGAGGCTTTAAGCCTCAATCCAAATATTGGTTTGAAACATTTACATGAGATTGATTTGATTGGCAGCCTGACAGGTCTGATTTTGTGATAACAAAGCCCAATACACTGCCTTCTCCATGATGGCCTTGATGGCTTCTTCATCTTCATCAAAGAAAAAAATACTGAATATGACCTCTGTTTGACCTGACACCTATGCCAAACTGCTCAGAATGTTGAAGAGACCCAAAATTGACTATTTTTTCACTCAATTTGATTCAATAATGAGGGACTTATGGCATAAACAAGAAAACTGTCCATTGTCCCCAAAAACCCCACTAAATGTGGAGTAACTCTAGTTAGGAGCGCCAAACTTGGAAAAATTCCGAAAATGGTGGAACACGCTCCAAATATGCGGAAAATACTAACGGTTAAATTAAATGCTAGGGTGGCGGGGTCACATGGACCTCCGTCCAAACAGCTACTTTAACTGCCTCAATAAAATTGTCAAGATGTGGCATTAAGTTTTAACTCTGCGTTGTCACATGCGGTCATTCCGCTGATGGTTTAACTGTTTGCGGATAGGTTTGAAGACGTGAACCCCTGGTCACAAGGATAAGGTCATATCGGATGGGGCTAGCTCTTATTTCCTCTGCCCGTTCCAACAGGAAAGCATATATTTGCCCGACGCCCATAGTGGTTAAGAAACACCACTAGGCGGGCTGGTCGGGCCTGTGGGCAGGTGGCCATGCCACCCACGTTCGATCCTTTGAACTTGAAAACAATTTTTGGTTGATTAAATGAGCCCGACCCGAATTGAACACCTTATCGTGCAGAGTGACCTGTGGTCTCGTGCAAACTCGACCCGAATGGTCATTCAGGTCGTGCCCATGATGTTAGGCCTTACAAATTTTTTTTGACCTTTTCCTCCTACGCCTGGGGTCACGTAGCAGCCTTCAGGAAGGCCATGTAGCACCCACTGATTGGCTTCCACAATACCATAAAAAAATGACTTTACCCATAATAATAAATTTTTTATGGATAAATGTCTAAAGTCAAACAAAGTCAAACAATCATTTTTTGGAGTTTACTGGGCAATTCCAAACCTCAATAACTTTATCATACGACCTTGGTTTTGAGAACCATTCACAGCGCCATAATCATGACGACAAGACCTTTCCATTCATTCAAATGACAACCACTTTTGAGCAGTTTGAATTTTGAGCTATCATATTGGTCCATGATCCAGTTCTAATCACACCTCCCCACTGGGAATCTTTTGGACCCCAATACTTTTCAAAAAATTTTAATGAGGTATTAGACTCTATTCCTACTCATTTTAAACCACCACAAGCCTTATCTCAAATGAGGTATGTTGAAACTGACTCAGGATGAGCTAAAAAATAAAGGTGCAGAATGATAATCATTAAAAAGGTCAAAAGCTAAATCAAGTGAAAAAATGAAGAAGGAACCTCTTGAAAAATGTGTTTTTTAGTTCATATGACTTTTTGTTTTGATGAAACTAGTGGTATTATAAGTTTTGGCATATTTTTTATTTTCATTTTGAAAAAATCTGGGCAAAGCTACTCACTCAGTAGTTTCGTAGTGCAAACAGTGCAAAAAGAGTGAAAAGCGCTACGAAACTGGTATAGCAGCTTTTTCCACTCTTTCTCATAAATTTTTGAAGGGAAAATATATGGATTATGACTTTAAATTTATAGAGGAGTTGTGTTAAATGATAATTAAGATAATCCTGGAGGAAAGAAACCAAAATTTTGAAGGTAAAAGGGTAAAAAGGTTGCACTACGAAAAGCACTACGCAACTGTGTTGTTTTCGTAGCGCAGGTCTATTTCAACTATTTTGAATAGTTTGATGGTGGTTTTGGACAGCTGGGACTTAAAAATGATTTTGGGAAGGTATTACTTCAGTTTCTAATAGTAAATAACCTTGAAGTGATGGTTTCATGATGGTCAGAGTGTCTCAAGAATGCAAAGAATCCTATGCCTAGAAACAGGGGACAGTTTCCTAGTTTAATGGAGATCAGTATTGAGGTCATAAAGTGTTGGAGCTTATCATCGGGATTCGACCTTATGTCAATACACTTGGAAATTTATGTAGTCTAGTTTAGATAAGGTTGTTATGAGTAAAGTTAAGGAGTTTGAATCCTATTTGTAATAGGACTGTTTATTAGATTTGCAGCTGTCATTTTGTAATAAATACCATGTCATATGGTTAGGCAAGGTGTCAAAATGTAGGAATTCGATGTATATAGCTCAGGATAAGGTTATCCTATGTTGTAAATGATCTATAAAATATGAAGAAGTCAAATATGCATGAGATGGACATTTTTTGGCAAAATACTGTGCTTATTGTAATTCACTGGTTTTTAGCTTAATACAAAGATTTCTACTTAGCCAACTTGAGATCCATAAAGAGTTATAGTGTGTTCTTGTTCTAATTGCATCTTATTACTATCCTAAGGCAGTGGTGTTTGTTTATGTTACTCAAAATTCATCTTTGATGCTCTGAATTCCTATATAGACAAACTGACTGTGTTTTTTACTGCTTCACATGTGTATCTCTTGACTAGAACTCTAATATGCCTTGACTTCCATGCTAAGTAGATTGTTTGGTTTTACTGAAAATATTTGGACTCCATAAGCCCAAAGTGCACTTTCTGATGTGATTTGCAACCAATATCTATCATTTATCTACCTAATACCCCACATAGAGTTAGCCATCTATATTTCTATCAAAAATAATTAACCCTTGAGAGAGCCCTCTCAGGTTGAGGAGGCTAAGCCTCAATCGAAAGATTGGTTTGAAGTAATTACATGAGATTTATTTGATTATAAACCTATCATGTCTAATTTTGTAAGAAAAAAACCTTACCATAGTCCACTCTAATTTTGTGATAAGATTGAGGGTAGTAAAACGTATTGGGGTCCAAAATAGTCCCAGTGGGGAGGTGTGATCAAAACTGGATCATGGACTAGAATGATAGCTCAAAATTCAAAGTGCTCAGAATTTGTTGTAATATGAACAACTGAAATGGTCTCGTCGCTTCAATTCTCACACCGTGAACGGTTCTCAAAACCGAGGTCGTATGAAGAAGTTATTGAGGTTTGGAATTTCCCAGTAAACTCCACAAAAGGACTGTTTGACTTTGAGCTATCATTCTAGCCCATGATCCAGTTTTGAACATCAACATAACAACATGATTTCTAAATTAAAGTATTAAATTACTCATATGATTTCAAAATTAAGCTTGTCTAGACACAAGCTATTATGAATTTATCAACATATCAGAATGATTTGGAAATTAACCTAGTCCAAAAGCACGTGCATATTTTTTTTATTACCAAGAGATTCAAAACAGTTGATCCTATTTCTTCTTGCCCATTTTTTGAAACTATTGTTTAATGGTGGAAGTGAGATGGGAAGAGAATAGGGTGGTGTAAGAGAGAAGTGTCCACGAACCAAGTTCATTGGGATTTGGTGGGAAATGGAAGAAATGGGTACCAATGCTGCGTTTTTTCCAATTATACATTTCCACCTTTCGATCAAGAGTTTTAGATGGAATATAAAATCTCGGTCAATAGGTTTACATCGAATATTGACTCTTGTCCGAGAGTACTGTAATAGAATCTAAACTCTTGACCGAGATTTTGTGGCCAATAAATTATTTTGAATCAAAGTTTCATCCGAGAAAATAAATTGGAATATAAAACTCTGAGATGATATTTTTATTTGGAATCTAGGCTTTCACCTGAGAGTTTTTTTCCGAGAATGTTTTTCTAAAAAATATTTCCCAATTTTTTTTTAAAGTCTTAACCGAGAGTTTGTGAACGTGGGATTGACTCTGCTAAACTATCAACCAAATTTTTTTGAAAGTATTAGCTAAGAAATGATTGAACTCTCAGCTAAGAAAATATTTTTTATTTTTTTTGGTCGAGAGTTTTCCGAACATAGCCAAAATCCTCTCCACATATCAAAAAGTGTTACCAAATTTCACATTTTCACCATATGGTGACCTAGAATAATTTCATCAATTAGGATTATGCAACAATTATCATTAGTAGGAGAAATATTATTTTCTTTACATCCTATTAATTATTTTTCGATATTGGCAAGTGCTTCATCAAATTCATCACCATAAGTTGTGAAATCGTCCATATACCTTTTCATGCAATCATGAACAACATTAAAAGGATTCCAACTGCAACCCTTTGTAATACCACTCGAGCATTACATAACCAAATGGATCCTCCAAGAAGGAAAAATACCTCTTCCCTGCAAGTCTATCTAGGACTTGGTTAATAAATGGAAGAGGGGAGTGATATTTGTTCATGGACTTGTTTATATCTCTATAGTCTATGAATATTATCCACTTTCTATTCTTTTTTGGAAATACGACTAAGGGTGACACCTATTAACTCTAAAAAATTGGGTAAATGAAACTAGCTATAAGTAACTTTTGCAGTGCTTAATTTCCTATATACCTCATTATAGGTTTCATCCTATTATAAGGTTGTATAATGTGTTATGATCCTTCATTTATATCAATATGGAGTATGAAAATATCTATATGGATCCCTTCCATGTCCTTGTCAGACCATGCAAAGGAATCACTATGTTTCTGCATTTGTTTAACAAATCGATCTTTTTTTCTCCTGTGTTAGACCTCGCTTATTTTTAAGGCTTTCCAAGGGAATACTTTGATGGTTTATATGGTTTAAATTTTTTATTACTAAAATACGGATGCATGTTCATGTAGGGAAGCATTAATTGAAGCTACACATGCTTTTACCTTCGGTTGAACAATATGCTCAAGGGTATGTGTGGTTGTAGACAAAAAGGAGGATGCAATGAAATAATCAACATTATATTGAGAAATGTTAAGTAATTAATGGGAAACTTCCTTTTATATCTATATTCTCCATCTAGCAAAAGAGGTTATTTATAATCCACACTAGGTTTTGTAGGTGGATATTAAGTCAATTGTTTGGTGGAAGTGCCATCGAAGATTGTCACGCTCTTAGACTTGCATATGATATACAAGTCTATAGTGGCCAACCATAGTCATCCAAGGATAATAGTGTATCTCTACATATAATATTTAGGTTGGGGGGAAATGAAGTCTACAAGATACTCCCTAGAACCTACATATATTACCACATATTCTAGGATCCATTCTAGCTTAATAGTAGACGTATTGGATAATATATGAATGCTTATATATAAGAAAGCACAAGAGTATGTTTCTAATAAGACTTTCATTGTTTCGAAGAAGTCGATTACTGTACAGTTATGGGTTTTTATTATTTTAATAAGTTTCTATTTATTATTAAAAAAAAATATTAAAAAACAAGGGATGTGTTATCACTCAGTAATTTCTCCAGGTTCAAGAGAGAACTCACCGAGGTAACCACAAACCTACTTCAAATTCTAGGATCTAGCCTTCCTAGAATTCAGAGAGGGGTCTCTCTTTAAAATTTATCTTTCTTTTTATTTAAGATATTAGGCTAGTTATGAAAGTACAGTTTGGTTTTGTTTTAAAGGGTTTGGTGGGAAAAAATCACTTGGAGGTAGGATAGAGAGAAATCTGTTTGTCCATTGGGCTATGGAGTCTAATTCAAGCTAGCAGCACTAGAAATCAACGTCAAACATGTACAAATGTGTTAAGGGCAAGATAGATAACCCTCAGAGATTTGGGAAAGTGTTTTCTTTGAGGTGGTATGATCGGGATAAAGGGAACTTAAGGATCCTTTTATCTAGAAAATGGAAGTAGAAGGCAGAGGTCAAACGGGAGAAGGAGAAATTAAGGGTTCCTTGCACTGGAAATCAGAAGAAAATATTAAAATGGCAACTAGTTAAAGATAGGGAGCACTTGACTAATCCTGTAGTAATACTCCTAATTACAAATTGAGACAGAACAAACATAAAATGAATGCATGAAACTTAGAAAAGGAAACAGTGACAAGTAGGAAGTACTTCACTCATCAGTTTATCACAAGGATCCTGAATTATGATGCTTGTCATCTTCTCCAGTCTGCTACTTCGAATTCAAACACACAAGAGCCTCCAATGTCCAAAAAAATGTCTATATTAATTCCAGCAAATTTATTCCACACAAAAATACTTCAAAGAGTGAAGTATTTATACAAATTCTAAACTAGAATATCTTGAAAAAATATCAAGATCGATTTACAAATATCTCCAACTATTTTACATAAATAGAACTTAAGTAAAGGAAACTCAAAACTAATGCATCTATTTGACACTATTTTTTATGCATAGGTTATGAAAAAGAGGAGAATTCAAATTTGATCTCAACTCTTAGTTGATGATGAGGCATCCAAGCCATCAACTGTCTCCTTTCTTTGTGCATTCTGCTCCAGCGATTCTAGAAACTTGGGGTCCAATGATACCTTTGTATTTCTCAATCCAAAATAGATATGTAAAAAGTGAAAGGGGTTATTGTAGATGAATATATTGGTGAGATAAACCTCTCTCAGTTCCCTAAAATTCTTCTCCAACTTTCACAATAGGCTCTGCAAAAAGATGTGTAAGACAGAGTTTTACAGAGTCTGAAAAATAGGCTGTAAAGATGCGCATGAATCTATCATTATGTAATACCTGTGCGAAAATTGAGATATTTTTTTGTAAATGGGTCTCTTAGGAATAAAAACCTCCTTCAGTTTTGTAAGATGTATTTTTGATTGGCCACAATTTTCTCTGAAAAATGATGACTTAACAGGAATTTTCTGCAAACAGTGCTTTCCAATATTGTTTAATATTTCCTCATCCATAATGGCTGTTAGAATAGTGAGAGAGGTTTTTGTAGTTGGACATCTTAAGAACATAAACCTCCTTCATTTTTGCAAAATGAATCTTGGATTGGTCACAATATTTTCTGCAAAACAATGACTTAAACAGGAAATTTCTGCAAAAAAGTTCCTTCTTGCTTTGTTTTCATCTTTTAAACTTTTTGTTCTTTTAACTGTTTTTAGTTTCACTTTGGATAAATTTAATTGTTGGTGAAAGTATTTTCATTTCTATTTAACCATTACTATCTCTATTTTTACTTTTACTATTTTACCTTGACTGCTTTGTAACTTTGTTTAACTTTCACTCTGACTTTTACCTGATACACTTTAACTCTGATGCTCTTTGACTGTTCTGTTTTCACTGTCATTGTGAATTTTGATTTCACTTTTACCATTCACTATGCATATTTCATCATTCTGATATCTCTCTGACTTGATTTTATTCTTTCTTTTTATACAAATTTTTTTTTGAATGAAGCTTTTGAGTTAAAATCTGAGAATTTGGAGCAAACAATTTTATCAACTAGTATTGAAACTATTGGCCCAATTTCATATTCTGATAATAACCTGCAAAAATAAAACAATTTTTTAATGAAATAGAGGTCTCAAAGGAGGTGATTGAAGGCTTTTGAAAGACCTGTGGAATGAGATCCGTCTGTGGAGGTTTAACTATGTTTTTTAGGCATTTTTGGGCTACTTCTGCAAGATTAAATGGTTTACAGAAGTACTTTTTACTTTAACAGAGGTTCTTGGATGAAAATCAGTAGAATATGGTTCTTTCCTTGGATTTTTTCTTTCAATTTCAATCTTCAAATGATTTACAGACCTTCACTAATTTATAGAACAATAAATAGGGGTCTCTTGAGCCTTTTTCAATAAATAATTTGGGCTAAAAAGTCTTTTGAAATGGGTAACAGAGGCTTAATGGAAAAAAATAGGCAAATTATAGTCGTTTCTGGGCTTTTCCTTCCAAATAGGCTTATGACAGAATTTTAGAGGTTTTTAGAACAAGTTGGAAACTTCTGTGAATTATTTGGAGTAATGTACAGCTCCTCAACAGTCTTCAAAGGTTGTAGGGAGGCTTTTTCGAGCGCATAAATGGTGGACAAATAGTGTTTTTACAGTCAGGGAGGCTCATTCAGGGTTAAGGTTAATGCGCAGAAGATAAGGAATGGAATGCATTTTCAAAGGTTTTATATACATTTCGGTTGTATTACCTTGGCATTGAATAATTGTCACATTAGTGGGAAGGGAAGTTTTGGATTTTAAATGCAAAACCAAATAGTGGTTATTGTGCAAGGTTTAAGTGGTAAGTTGTTTTATTCAAAATGCACGCGAGCTAATCGATGGAGGCCATGTGGAGGGGAGGGGTCCAAGAGAAACCACCCCTTTTGCGTGCATTTGGAGTTCAGCAGTCAGGCATGTTTTCTATGAGATATGGATCGTTGACCGTTGGATTTGAAAAAGGGATACGAAGGGCTGAGATCATTTCGGGAGTTGCTTTGAAAACAGAAAGGTGGGATCGGGCTATTTGCATAGGCGGATGGGTTTAAGATGTTGCGGGGGAAATATAAGGTTTAACACATATGGTAATGCTTTAATCAATATACAAAGGTGCGCGCTATTAAAATGTGTTAAAATTTTATAATATGGCCAAGGGGTAAATGGTACAAAACCTATATGAAATGTTTTAGTCATGGTATAGGTGGGGATTGATTCTTTTATTTAAAAAATTTGTTAAATGTTTTTAATAAAACATATGTGGATGGGTTAAATCATATTATATAGTTTTAAAACTTTTTACAGTTTGCAAACCATACGGTTGGGATATTTCAATAACGCTAGTTTTAGGACGAAAGGGTTTATAATTTGGGGTTTTATTTGCGCACATGCGATAATAGAATTTGGTCAAAACTCTATAATAGTGGGTTTTGTTGGGGTATTTTAGATATAAAGAATTAATAACTAGGAAAGGGTATTTCTTAGGGATATAAAATAAGTTAAAAGTTAATATGAAAGGGGAGTGAAGGGTAAAACAAAAATACATATTTATCTCTAAGCATAGTTTAAAATCAAGCATTGCTCATATTTATATTTCATTCACTAATACTTAGGATAAAATGTAATTCTGAGGGTTTTATGAATGTTTTTGAAGGGATGAAGTTAATTATATAGGATTTTAGCTTTGCTAAGTAAGAATGTGTCTTTTCTTAGGAAAAGGGGTTAATGTTTGAATGAAGGGTGAATGATAATAAATGTGGGTTTAAGATAAGAACTCAATATTTTTAACTAACCAGTCATCGAGCCTTGGGTCCAGTCCCAACAAAAGTCAGAGAAATTCTCTAAGCCTGCTTGACTGATAGCTTAGAATACTGAATACTTATAGGGGAGGGGAAATTAGTGATTCTGTCTGATGATCATTTATTACATGCTTGCTCCACTGCTTTCTACCTACCCAGCTTTATTCTAACATTTTTTTCTTCATTTTTGCAGGTGCATTTAGGCTTGCAACCTTAAAACATTTATTCTTTCAAAGCATAAAAATATCTAAATCTACCTTATTTCATCCGAGGGCTCAGATTAAACTATTAATTTCCTCATTATTCTCTACTTATCTACTGATTTGTCAGGTTTAAATTGTCTGACAAATCTTTATTCACTATCTAAAACATGAGATTGAAAACATGACAAGTTAAGATTAAACAGTTTAACTTATCATGGATTATGGCATTTATTGATACTCTACCCATAGTCGTTTATTTTGCAGAAAAGTAAAAAGTAGTGGCATTTGGACTTGCTCACTTTCAGGTTTTATTTTCATTTTTTTTCTTTTTGGAGTCTATATTTTTCAAGTCCTTTGATCTTTCTTTTATGAATTTTTACCCTCTTTTTGATTATTATTATTATTATTCAAAATATGGGAAAACAACTTGCAGAAAGAAAGGTATATACATATTTTACAAGACTATCAAAAGTCAATTCAAAATTATGAATCCTATATCTATAGGACCCTAACAGGATGTACATGGGGAAATTACTGGGTTTTTAAATATAATAGATATATTTTTGAGTAATTCATGGATTTTATTATTTTTAAAGCGATAAAGCCTTATAGCTATGATTTTAATCTTTTCCCCTTTAAAATTATATGTAACACTATATTTGTAACATTTAAATCATTATAATATATTTTTAAAATTCAACCTATATACAAAAACAACATAAATTTAGCACATATAGAAAAAAATCAAATATGTATAATGCATTATCATAATTAAAAATATCACCAATTTTACATAGCCTTTCTCAAGAACATTTAATGTTAAATAACCATGGGGCCTTCACCTTGTTCGCTAATTTATTATTGTGTTCACCCATAAGGCATTTTTAAAATTGAGAAAATAAAATTGAATATATCTTATGCCTTAGAGATAGGATCTGTGGTACAAATATTTTTATAGGTATTAAAAGGGTATCGAATAAAAATTGTGGATATCTAGTAAAAATAGGAGTTCTTTTGTCAGACAGATGTCTTGGGGAGGGGTTTAACAAAAGTATTTTGAGAAGTATATATCACTATATATTGAAATTAAAGGCATCTTTTAACATCCCACAAATGCAAGTGTTATGCCATATGTTCATTTAATGGAGACCCCACAAAAATAACTCATCACAGATTAATAAATCACATAGATGTCCAAATCTATCATAATTAAATAGCAAAAGAAGCACACAATGAGGAGATGGCAAGTCCATAACATCATCTCCTATTATTCATACCAAAATATCAACACATGATTAACACATGTATCATATAAGCATCTTGCAGTATAAGGAAGGGATATCATCCGAACTATTTACATAAGCCATGGGGTTTTCACCTTATTAACCAATATATTATCACTTTCATTCATAAACTAGGTTTCAAAATTGTGAAAAAAAAAGTCAATATAATGTATATATATAGAGTGAGTAGGGGTGGGACGGAGAGGCATTAAGGATCTATAAGTATTAATAAGAAAAAACTAAAGCTAATCACAGATTAATAAATCACATAGATGTCCAAATCTATCATAATTAAATAGCAAAAGAAGCACACAATGAGGAGATGGCAAGTCCATAACATCATCTCCTATTATTCATACCAAAATATCAACACATGATAAACACATGTATCATATAAGCATCTTGCAATATAAGGAAGGGATATCATCCGAATGATGTACATAAGCCATGGGGTTTTCACCTAATTAACCAATATATTATCACTTTCATTCATAAACTAGGTTTCAAAATTGTGAAAAACAAAGTCAATATAATGTATATATATAGAGCGAGTAGGGGTGGGACGGAGAGGTATTAAGGATCTATAAGTATTACAAGGTATCAAAAGGGGTATATAATAAAAGCATTGTTTGGAAAAATGAATTCAAAGGGGGTCCAAAAAATCATTTTATGAAGTATTTATTGCTATGTAGTGAATGTTGGGTATGTGTTATATTCTTTCCATGACTAGCCCGATGCGCTGTACGTTGCGCCAGGCGCAACAGGGGGATTACAAGGGGGGAGGCAACCCCCACTGTTGGGGTCTGGGGCAGCGCCCCGACGAAAATTTGTTTGGTGTGCGGACCCACTCATAGGCGGACCCAACCATGTTTTGTGCATGATTTTGCACATGGTTTTAAAAGGTCTCGTTTTCGCCCTCGTATTTTGTATCCGGTCAAGGGAACTACCGTTATGTTCTAATCCAGGGTTAATGGATTGGGGTTTATGTATGCTTCGGCATGTATATATATGTGTTGTAACACTACAAGGAATATAATGAAAAATCAAGCTGGTCGTCCCGATTTGGGATCCAGGGGAAAATCTCTGTGTTTATCTGTTTTATGTTTTATGCTCTCGCTATTGTTTATTTTCTGTTATAAGATTCGTGTGTAGATAATTTCTGTTCAAGGTTAAAACCTACAGTGAAAATATGGGAATTAGTTAGCATCCCATGAATGCACATGCTATGTCATAGGTTGACAGGGTGAATACCCCATGATATGTCCTATAAAAACATATCGAATAAGGTTTACTCATTAGAAATCATAAGAGGTAAATTAGTCATACAAATATATGTCCATTTCAACATATTCAAACAAGTATAGATCATTAATAAAGTGGAATATTATAGTTTTCTAGTTGCATGTTATTAAAGATTATATTTTATGTTGAATTTAATATATTTGAAATTTGAAATTAATTGTAAGAATTAGGTTTGGCTAAGATTGAATATAGACTCTTGTGACAGGTTTTTTAGATATCTGATTTCTCTTCCTTACTATCAAACCTCCATCCCAAATGGTATTAATTTATAACATTTTAGGATGCATGACTAAATGAGCTATAAATTCTTAAATCCCTTTTGATGGTGCAATAGGATCCACTCATGAAACTAACCACCTAATAGGAATACCAAGAGGGCAAGGAAACCCTCAAGGAGTCTTTGGAAACCAACCTAAAATTGATAAAATAACTTCCAAAATCATAGGGGATCCTTATAATGTTGAACTCAAAGCTAATGCTACTATAGGTTCTCATACTTTAGAAACTCTTTTGTCATGAAAACCAAGATCATTCTAAGAACCTTTTGGATGAACCTAACCTCTTTACTACATCGAACGAATTCTTGTATTGTTAATAAATTCATTTATTGGTATGGGGGAAATGGTGGAAGGACAAAAGTAAAAGGAAAGAGTCACATGCAAGTTTCCTATTTAGGATCTCAATGGACTTGTCCAAATGAAAAGTGTTATTCCATTTTCCCTACACAATTTTCATTGCTTGGGTTGTGAAGACCTAGACACTTTCCCCTTTGAATTTGATTTCCTTTTCTGAAGCTATCATTACTCTTCCCAAAAGTTGAAATTGTTTCCATCCACCATGAAAGAATAAACACTCATTTTTTTCAATGGGCTTAGAAGAAACACTATAAAAACCTATAATGAGATGAGAATGATTTTTTGAAGATATACCAAGATTATTGTAAGGTAAGGCATATAAAATAAGAAATTTTCAAGATAGAACAAAAGTATGAGGAGATCGAAGTAACGATGCATGATTTCTAGATGTATTAAACCGTATGGGGTGAATATATTTCTATTAGTCATCATATAATGACATTTGTGATATTTTTGGTGTTATTTGTATGATAATACTAAATTAGGGAGTATCCCTATAGGAATTATTTCAAGGATCATCAAGTCATCCAAATGGCTGGAGTTACCAAAGATGAGACTAGAAACCTCTTATATAATTTTAAGACTAAAATTGTTAGCTCACTTAGCTCCTAGTTAGACATTAGACATGCTAAAGATAATATAAAAAGGTAAATCAAAATTATCCATCTTTTTCTCAGAATGTCAGAATAAGAATCCAATATGGGAGTTCCCCTTTCATAATGTATAAGTATGTGCTATTTGCAAACATAGCATGCCACAAAATATTGTACTTCCTCACCTAAGTTCAAGGAAATATATCGAGGAGCTAATGAAGAGACCAAGAAAATATATTTGTAGCCCGAGAGTGACCATGTCCACAATGACCATAAGGCATCGCACAAGATTCAGCTCAATATTTTTTTCTATATCAATAACCAACTCAAAATCATTATTCTCCCATTCCTTTATAGCGACATCCTTTTAGGCTCAAGGGAAATAATAATATTTCTACTAGTGAGGACTTTCAAGATATGGGAATCAACGTCAAAGACACACATCTAAGCCACAAGTTCTAGCCCAACATTAGTAACAATGTTAGTTTACAACCAACTAGGTACCTCAAACAACACCACATATTCCTACCCAATATGTGACTAGCCCAAATAATAAATATCTTAGCTCAAATACAATGCTGCATTACCCCCCTGTTCAACCTATTTTGTCTCCATTACGGATTGCAATAAAGTTCAATTACACTTTGGGATGGTAATTGATATCCCATAATTACCTTCCACCAAATAACTTGATGAAGGGAAGGATAACAAGGAATATCAATATACCTCCCCAACCTCACCAACATCCACTTTAGGGAATATTGATTAGCTTAAGTCCTTCAAACTTGTTTGAAGTACACCTTATCTAGAATGAATATCTATATATAGAAAACACTTATACAACCTGAATTTGACCTCCTAGGGAAATTGAATAATTTTTTTGAAAAAAATTCATTGTTCCAAGAAATACAATATGTTATAATATGGCCAAAGTGGTCTAAAAAATAAGTTTTAGTATTATAGGAAGGAAGAAAAAAGTTCCCACAACATCCACATTATTTCGAAATAAGAATATTTGATTTTTAGGAAAATATTGTTGACTAAATATATATACCCATGCAGACTAATTGTTAACATCCGTATTAATAATATCCCCATTCACAACATTTTTATTAAATTGGGGGCTCCTATTAACATAATGAAGATATAGATAAAGAATAAAATTTTGTTCTGAAACTTGTGACTAGCCCTTTTTTTCTTCAATTAGATAATATGTATATCACTAAGCTAGAATTTATCATGGATAATGTGATAGTCTCCATTCACTACATTTTTTTCCGTATTGAATTTCACATAATTTATTTTTTATTATATTAAATACAATTAATTTTTTCTCATATTGAATACACAAAATATTCAATAAGAGAGTTTCCACAAGGGAGTTTCATAGGCTCAATGAAAATCCAATTTGTATTTAGCTGAAACTAGATAAAGATATGTATATACAAAGTATAAAGTGAAAAAATGAAATTGGTTGTTGGCAGTGGGATTCTTCTATTTAATCCTTTTCTACCTACTTTCAACACACTGACAAAATGGGAGGAGTCCACATTTCCTTTAGAAACTACAATTATGAGATTCTTCCATATAATCCTTCTCTACCTTCTTTCCCAACACTCACAAAATGGGATGAGTACACATTCTCTTTAGAAAATACCATATGCAGTGGCGGGGCAATGCCCCAGAAAGATCATCCTTAGAACGACTATGTGAAATGCATGAATTCTTGTAATGTATGATTTCTACAAGAGTCATCTAGATGTCACTTCTCATGATGGAATCATGAGTTTATTTTATTGAAGGAATTCAATAGACCTGAAATTGACTAGCAGGTTCGCTAACAATGGCGACAAGTATGATAATTATGGAAAGAGTATGTCAACACTGAACATGAGTATGTAGTCAATTGAGGGATAAGGTTTTATACTTATAAGTTAATTTCAAGTATCAATTTCATCACTTGAATTTTGTTGAGGATTTTTTTGATGGCTATGATATCATTTCCCAATTCTTGTGTGAGCATGTGAAGCCATTCCCTATCAATGAACACCAATACCTTATTAAAATTTATTTGTGGTCACTGGAACCATACTAGGTCACACAAATAGTTATGGTATGAGAATTATTCCCTATCTCTTATCTATTTCGAGACTGTGGGAAAAAACTAGCTTGAATTTAGCTAAAAGGGGAGATTTAGAATTACAAACCTAAGTGATAGAGGGGAAAGAATAATGAACTAGAAGAAGTTTTTTTCTTATACATTTTTTGATATCATTCTCTAGCTTAGTTATATGTTTCTTAGTAATAAAACAACATGTTTAATACAATAATCGATGTGAAACTTTACTTGTTCGTGAATTACTTATAGTAGTTATGAGGTTAAGTCTCATTCCTTGCGACTTGTATATTTTTATTTAATGGAAGATTTAATTAGATGTCTAACAATTTCTACTGACCCATTTGAATAAGAAATGCAATTTTGTGGTTATTTAGTGAGGATTTCAGGTTTTTCAATCAACTAGGTTTCATAGTTGATGAAAAGGAGGATAAAATTTGTGAAGTATCCATGTCAATTCTTTTTTGGTTTCCCCATCGAAAATGTCAACATATCAACATACCAACATGATTTCTAAATTAACATATCAAATTACTAGTATGGTTTCAAAATTAACCTTGTCGAGAAGCAAGCTATTATGAATTTATCAACATTCTAGAATGATTTCAAAATTAACCTAGTCCAGAAGCACGTGTATATTTTTTTTAGCACCAAGAGATTCGCAACACTCGATCCTATTTCTTCTCGCCCATATGTTGAAACTATTGATGAATGGTGGAATAGATATGGGTAGAGAATACAGTGGTGTAAGAGATAAGTGTCCACGAACCAAATTCGTTGGGAGTTGACAGGAAATGGAAGAAATGGGTACCAATGCCACATTTTTTCCAATTTATACATTTCCACTTTTCGGTTAAGAGTTTTAGATGGAATATAAAATTTTGGTTAATATTTTTACATGGAGTTTTAACTCTCGTTCGAGAGTATTGTAATAGAATCTAATCTCTCGGCCGAGATTTTTTGG
This sequence comes from Pinus albicaulis, assembly GCA_034641835.2. NCBI lineage: Eukaryota > Viridiplantae > Streptophyta > Pinopsida > Pinales > Pinaceae > Pinus > Pinus albicaulis. Next base: position 1,453,154,679 of record CM076575.1, read on the forward strand.
ACGATAAATTATTTTTAATAAAAGTTTCATCCGAGAGAATAATTACAATATAAAACTCTAGGACAACATTTTTAGTTAGTATCTATGTTTTCAGTTGAGAGTTTTTTTCCGACAATGTTTTTTTCAAAAATATTTCCCAAAAACTTTTTAAAGTCTCAGCCAAGAGTTTGTGAACCTCAGATTAACTCTGTTAAACTATCAGCTGAAATATTTTGAAACTATTAGCTAAGAAATGATTGAACTCTCAGCTGATAAAATATTTAGTTTTTTTTTTTGGTCGATAGTTTTCCGAACATAGCCAAAATCCTCCCCACATATTGAAAAGTATTTCCAAAATTCGTATTTTCACCCTATGGTGACCTATAATAATTTCATCAATTAGGATTATGTAGAAATTATCATAACTAAATGAAACATTATTTTATTTACATCATATTAATTATTTTTCCAGATTGGCAAGGGCTTCATCAAATTCATCACCATAAGTTGTGAAATCATTCATATACATTTTCATGCAATCATGAACAACATTAGAAGGATTCCCATTGCAACTCTTTGGAATACCACTCAAGCATTACATAACCAAAATGGTAATCACATGATAAGAAAATCTCCCCCATGGGCAGGTAAATGTTTTTTATCTTTTTCCTCTAAAATAATTTCGATTTAATTATACACAATGAATCCTCCAAGAAGGAAAAATACCTCTTTCCAGCAAGTATATCTAGGAATTGGTTAATAAATGGAAGATGTAAGTGATATTTGTTCATGGACTTGTTTATCTCTCTATAATCTATGAATATTCTCCACTTTCTATTCTTTTTTGGAAATACGACTAGGGGTGACACTTATTAACTCTAAAAAATCGGGTAAATGAAACTAGCTATTAGCAACTTTTGCAATTATTATTTTCCTATATCCCTCAGTATAGGGTTCATCCTATTATAATGTTTTCTAACATGTTATGATCCTTCATTTATATCAATAAGGTGTGTGAAAATATCTATTTGGATCCCTTCCATGTCCTTGTAAGTCCATGCAAAGGCATCAATATGCTTCTGCAATTGTTTAATCAATTGATCTTTTTTTTTTTCTCTTGTGTTAGCCCTCACTTCATTTTTAAGGCTTTGCAAGGTCATATTTTGATGGTTTCTATGGTTTAAATTTTTTCTACCTCAAATAGGGACTGATTTTCATGTAATGAAGCATTAATCGAAGCTACACATTCTTTTACCTTAGGTTGAACAATATGCTCAAGGGTATGTGTAAATGCAGACAAAAAGGAGGATACAATGAAATCATTACTTTTTTCATCCTATATTTTATCTCTAACAAGAATATATTGATAAATGTTAAGTAATTAATTGGAAACTTACTTTTTAAATCTATATTCCCCTTCTAGGTGGATATAAAGTCAATTATCTGGTGGAAGTGCCATCGTCGATTGTCATGCTTTTAGACCTGCATCTGATATACAAGTATATAGTGGGAAGCCATAGTAATCCAAGAATAATAGGGTATATCTACATATAAAATTTAGGTTGGGGGACAATGAAGTTTGGAAAATACTCCCGAGAACCTACAAATATTACTACATCTTCTAGGATCCATTCTAGCTTAAAACTAGAGGTATCAGATATTATATGAATACTTATATATAAGCAAGCACGAGAGTATGTTTATAAACACAATTTTGTTGTTTCAAATAAGTCAACTACTCTACACTTATGGGTTTTTATTATTTTAATAAGTTTCCATTTTTTATTAAAAAATTCATTAAAAAATAAGGGATGTACATGGGGTAATTAATGGGACTTTATATAAAATATATATATTTTTGAGCAATTCATGGGGTTTTATTATTTTTTAAAGTAATAAAGCCTTATAGCTTTGATTTTAATATTTTCCCCTTTAAAATTATATGTAACACTATATTTGGAACATTTAAATCTTTATAATATATTTTAAAATTCAATATATATACAAAACAACATAAATTTAGCACATATAGAAAAAAATCATATATGTGTAATGCATTATCGTAATTAAAAATATCACCAATGTTACATAGCCTTTCTCAAGAAAATTTAATGTTAAATAACCATGGGGGCTACACCTTGTTCACTAATTTATTATTGTGTTCATTGATAAGGCGTTTTTAAAATTGAGAAATGAAATTCAATATATCTTTATGTTAGAGAGAATATATGTGGTACAAAATGTTTATACGTATTGAAAGGGTATCAAATAAAAATTATGGATATCTAGTAAAAACAGGGGTTATTTTGTTAGACAGATGTCTTAGGGAGGGGTTTAACAAGATTATTTTGAGAAGTATTTATCACTATAGATTGAATTAAAGACATCCTTTAACATCCCACAAATCCAAGTTCTATGCAATATGTTCATTTAATGGAGACCCCACATAAATAATTCATCAGTAAGAAAAGAAAAATTTAATCACAGATTAAGAAATCACATAGATGTCCAAATCTATCATAGTTAAACATCAAAAGAAGCACACAATGAGTAGATGACGAGTCCATAACATCATCTCCTATTATTTATACCAAAATATCAACACATGATAAACACATGTATGATATAAGCATATTTCTATATAAGGAAGGGATATCATCCTAACTATGTGCATAAGCTGTGGGGTTTTCACCTTATTAACCAATATCTTCTCACTTTCATTCGTAAACTAGGTTTCAAAATTGTGAAAAACAAAGTCAATATAATGTAGATATTGAGAGGGGGTATGGATGGGAATGAGAGTTATTGAGGATATATAAGTATCATGAGGTGTCAAAAGGGGTATATAATAAAAATAATGTTTGGAAAAGTAAATTGGGAGGGGGTCCAACAAAGTGATTTTATGAGGTATTTATTGCTATGTAGTGAAACTATGGGGATTATTCAGCATCCCATGAATGCATATGCTATGTCATAGGTTGATAGGGTGAATACCCTATGATAAGTCCTATAAAAACACATCGGATAAGATTTACTAATTAGAAACCATAAAATTTAAATCAGTCATACACATATATGTCCATTGCAACATATTCAAACATGTATATATCATTAATAACGTGGGATATTATAATTGGAAGGAGTTCCAACAAAGTGATTCTATGAGTTATTTATTGCTATGTAGTGAAACTATCATCATTATTTAGCATCCCATGAATGCACACACTATTTCATAGGCTGATAGGGTGAATACCCCATGATAAGTCCTATAAAAACATATCGAATAAGGTTTACTCATTATAAACCATAAAAGGTAAATTCGTCATACACATATATGTCCATTGCAACATATTCAAACATGTATAGAACATTAATAAAGTGGGATATTCTAATTTTATAGTTACATGTTATAAAATATTGGATTTTATGTAGAATTTAATATATTTGAAATTTGAAATTAATTTCAAGAATTAGGTTTGGCTAAGTTTGAATATAGACTCTTGTGACAAGTTTTGTAAATATATTATTTTTTTTCCTTACTATCAAACCTCCATCCCAAATGTTATTCATTTAGACCATTTTAGGGTGCATGAATCAGGGAGCTATAAATCCTCAAATCCCTTCTAATGGTGCAATAATATCCACTCATGAAACTAACCACCTAATAGGAATACCAAGAGGGAAAGGAAACCCTCAAGGTGTCCTTGGAAACCAACCAAAAATTGATAAAATAGCTTCCAAAAACATAGCTGATCCTTATAATATTTAATCCAAAGCTAATGCTACTATAGGTTCTCTTACTTTAGAAAATCTTTAGTCCTGAAAACCAAGATCATTCTAAGAACCTTTTGGATGAACCTAACCTCTTTACTATGTCAAACAAATTCCCGTATTGTTAATAAATTCATTTATTGTTATGGGGGGAATGGTGGAAGGATATAAGTAAAAGGAAAGAGTCACATGCAAGTTTCCTATTTAGTATCTCAATGCACTTGTCCAAATGAAAAGTATTATTCCATTTTCCCTACACAAATTTCATGGCTTGACTTGTGAAGACCTAGACACTTTCCTCTTTGAATTTGATTTCCTTTTTTGAAGCTATGATTACTCTTCCTAGAAGTTGAAATTGTTTCCACCCACCATGAAATAATCAACACTCATATATTTCAATGGGATTAGAGGAAATACTATTAAAACCCGTGATGAGATGAGAGTGATTTTATGAAGAAATACCAAGATTATTGTAAGGTAAGGGATATCAAAGAAGAAATTTCAAGACAAGACAAAAGTATGACGAGATCCAAAAGGATTATTTTGAGACATTCTAGTATAATTCCTATTAGAGTCGGTATCTTCATCCCTCTGTCAGAGATCAAATTTATCTTGCTGCATTTCATTTTAGGTGTCTCACTCAGTTCAGTCAGCTGCATTCTGTTAGGAGCATGGATCATCTGATGGTAGGGGATTGTCACTCATATCCCTCATGTCTTGTACTTGCTGACCTAGTTCTGTTCATTAAACATTAGGGGAATTTTGAGGTCTAAAATGGGCCTCCTAAGGAAATTATAAAATAATAGTGGAAAAAATCAAATAAGATTTGATAAATCCATTTCAATTTTGAGGGAAATGAAACTACTTTTCAATTCATATTTCAACTTACCCCCAAATTTTTTTACCTCGTTTCGAGCGTATAATGTTGAATATGAATTTACCCTCATCCAGGAGTATTTATGTTGCATACCCCCCTACGGGTTCTAATACAACTAAAAAATGAGAAATACATGAAACAACATGATTGCAATCACAGTTTTAATGTATTTCTCATTTTTCGTGTATCAGGGTGCATTTAAAGTATGCAACATGGGTACTCCATGGATGATGAATCAAATTCTTCATCCAATGACTGTTCCCACTTGAAATTTGAGTAAACCCATAGGGAGATAGGTTGAAAATACGAGTTGAAAAAGTAGTTTTATTATTTTATTATTTTTTATTATTTTACTTTTTTACTCCAAAAATGGTGAATCATCCGTTATGGATGACATCATCATCTTGAATCCTATTGGTTCTTATAAAGTTTATTTTGGTTCTACATTTTTCTTAGGAGGCCCATTTTAGACCTCAAAATTCCCCTAATGATCATGTACAGTCATGTTTGGTTTCATAGTTGGAAAAGAATCATTTTAGGGTTTTAGTCTCATTAGGTCTAGGGTTTAGTTAATCAGGGCTCAAAATGCCTAATAATGGTCAGAAGGCACATGAGGAAGCTTCAAATAAGGTTTCAGTATCATAATGCTTGATAATGATTTTTCTTCAAAACTCTATTTAGAAGAAAAATTCTCTATTTCATTTTTTGTAATAAATGAAATGTAATTTTCAATTTTTTTAGTTGTAATAGTACTCCATTCGCATCCCTAGTCGCCTTTGCCAAAAATCCATGCCATTCATTCCCTGCAAAACAAACAAGAAGCTCATCATTCAGTCCAAAAGCCAAAAACAAAAAAAAAACAGAGTTCTTTTAAAAAGTGTCAAAGTTTTCAAACATTACAAAGTGGGTTTCAAAAAAAAAAAATTGAAATATTTGGCATAAAATATATTTTCATGTTCCAAATATTCATTTTCAAGCCAAGAACAGTAGTGAGCCAAGAAAAATCGTAGAGGAGTGAAGAAAGAAGTTTGGAGGGCGGACTGTGTTGAAGTTGGTTGCGCAGAGCACTGGGCAGGTGTCACGACACATAGACTGAGCGCAACGCATAGGGTTGCTCCTCTGTGTTTTAGTTTTTTCTAGCGCGGCACATCAAAAGGGTTCGATGCACTAGGTTGACTGCGCGGCGCATTGGGCCGGAACACAAAATTTGTGCCATTTCTTCAAAAATCCAAATCGATTCGGTCTCCTTTGCTCCAAGTAAGTCCATGTGACCTTTGAGTTGCCAATGAAAATTTATTGGGTGTTGTTTATAAGGATTTGAACAATACAAAAATGAAACCCTATTATCTTGTTGAGAAGGGCCTCCTTTGGGTTTTGCAAATAATTTTGGTGTCAATCATTCCATCTCCCCACCTTGTTTTTTTCCACCATCTCCCATCATTGTTATTTCATCACTACAGTCCATCCCCCATCTTCTTACATCCCTAAAGTCACTCATTCCTAAGCCTATTCCCCTATCCCTAAAGTCATTTCATTTCCTATAATTCTCATTTTCCCATCTCACTTGCAAAATTTCCCAAACCCCAAGTTTTCCCAAGAAGTCAAGTGGCTGTCCTTATACCTCAAATTTCACTTGATTAAACTCATTTATTCCCACTACCCTATTTCTCCACAGTCCATCCCATACTACCATACATTTGGCACTAAAACAAAATAACTAAAATTCTAATTTTCATCTATCCAATACAACATAGACCTTGCATAGACCTTGGACATTATGGAGACAAATATTGATACATCATATGACCGAGATAGTGATTCCACCACTGAGTTACATGCACCTAGAAGGCCTCATAAAAGTGGCAGAAATGTGAGAGAAGAGCCCACTTCATTGGCTGAATTGCTGGCTTTCCCACTTGCCATGGCATGTTTCCAAGAATATTCATGTTTTCAATTTTGTGAAATGATTGCTAGGATACATTATCATCAGGAGTTGGCTCGTTTGTTTGTATTGCATTTACATGATGGTCAGGTAACTCTTGCTGGTGTAACTTTCACTTTGACACTGGAAACTATCTCTCAAGCAACTAGAATACCGAATGTGGGAGAGCAGTGGAAAAAAAGACAGTAGGTGAACCTTCATATCATCATGGAGGTCAGGAGACAGAGACTACTAGTGTGCCGACATATGTCACTTATCAGAGATGCACTAGAGGATTATTTGCAGTAACCCGACGAGTGTTATCTCCACCTGGGGTGGAAGGGGTCTTTATTTCGTCATTAGTAGCATAGGTACAAGTATAGGACATAGGTAAGAGGCCTATGTAGGATGAGGGGCCTTCAGGAGGCCAAGATACAGGTTTCATACTCATTGATGAGGATTTGAGCTCTCCAAGCTCAAAGTTGAGAGAGACTATTCAGGAGCAGAAGGCGGAGATAGACACCTTTACCGTCAAATTGCAGAGAGCTCAATGGATTATAAAATACTTGGAGTAGTGAAACAAAAGGTTGGAAGATCAGCAAACAATCATGGAGTTGCAAAACATCCGTGAGAACCGGCAAGCTGCCCAAAGAAGCCAAACCAAGATGACATCCATTGAGCGAGAGATTGAGGCTGATAGAGAGACTTGGCTTGAGAGGGTCAATATTCATCCGGAGAAGCTGTTGGAGAAGTCCAACAAGGAAAATAACATTCTGAAGCACATGAAGAATCATTATTGGGCAAGAAATCATGTTTGCAAGGCGCGAATCAAGATCCTGAAGGCAAAGTTGAAGAGGGCGTTAAAGCTTCGCAAAAGGCATGATAGACTCCAAATTTTGGCCAAAGCCTCCTTGTCTTAGCATAGCGCTTGATGGTGGACATTCAGCCCAAATTTCAAGAAATTTTGGAAACGTTTTTTCAATTTTGAATTTTTTGGCCTTAACACAGATTTTCCTGCCCCACGTGTCGCGCCACTTGGCATGCGCTTATAATTGGCACTCCTCTTGAAGTAAACTTTGTATTTCTATATTTTTCATCAAATATTATGCATTCCTACCCATTACCTAATGATTTTGACAAGTTTTGGGTTGCCTGAAGGGTCAAAAACACCTTAAAAATGGCCTTTCTGCCACTTTTTGGACACACATGAAGTAGTGTTGGGAGATTTGAATTTTGGAGGGGAAAATGGAACGCAAATTCCAAAATTCCACTTTTTTTGGAAAGTTGACAGATAGAGATTTCCAATGAGCTATCCTGCGCTCAATTTGGACTTCGGAAAGGCCCCCAAAATCAGTTCCAAAGTGGCGCGATGCATAGAGATTTCAGGCGCGACGCATTGGGAATTTTGGCCTAGTTTTCACTCAGTAACTCAGTTTTTCGCCTAGTTTTGGCCAGTTTGACTTTTTCATCTCCAAATGTGAAAATATTTACGTAACTTGATGTAATTTCATGGCTTTGATGTAATTTTGGCACATTTTTACTCATGTAAGTAGATTCATTCACCAAAAAGTGAATTATAACTGAATGAATCAGTTTCCTATCTTATAGAGGCAAGCTGTTCCACTGCCTATTTTACAATTCTTAGTTTAGATCTTGTTGAAACAGCTCCTAAACTAGTGAGCTCAACCCCTAGAGGCATGGGAATGAGTTAGGCTTGTCTATATCTTGTATTTTCTCAGTCATTTTCAGGGTTGGACACTTGGGAATGCTTTGAGCTTGATTGTACATTTCATCTCTGCATTTTGGCAAAGGAAATAGACCAGGGTTTGCAGCACTCCTTGGGATCCATGTGGCTATTTTTTTTGATGATGTGTTTCTCTCTATGATTGTAAGTTTACTGATGTTTCATGTGTATCATTTCCCTTCTCCTTTCTTCTTAAATTAAACAAATAAGTGAAAAAGGTGGAATCCATTAGATTTGCAGTGCTCTACCTTGAAATTTTATTTAATTTTCCATGTTTTCAACTGTCTGAAGAGGATTATTGAATGCCTCTTGCCCTCTTCAACTCCTCACTGGTCTGATCTATCCATTTCATTCAATTTCGAAGCATCAAAACAATTTCTTTCCTTGCCCCATTCAGCTCTCTGCAAAACTGATCATTTCCCAAACCCAAAATATGCCCTTCCCTTTGATCCAACAAACACTCTTAAAATCAAATCAAACCCTTTTACATATATACCTAGCCTAAAATCAGCCTTTATTTCAAGTCATCTCAAGCCTCACTGATCATTTTTGCGAGATTGACAAGGAGAGAGCCCTCTCCCGATCTGGTAGGGCTAGCTACCATATTAAGCATGGTTTGATGTTACCCTACACTCTGCCTTCCTTCAGCCTGAGGTAGATTTAGGCAATAACATAGTGGCGACCATACTGGGGAAAAAATTGTTGCTTGTTAGTGTTATTTGTTTTATAAGCTACAGACGGAGCCTGAAGTTATGCCAGGTAGCCTTCGAAAGACACTTGCTTTGCATTAGCGAAAGTAGATAAACGCTGCTTCAGTCAATCTCTGGTCTAGTTTTTAAACGTAACATATCACTTGTAAATTTCCCCAGTACATCAGATCATTCTAGACTTTGGATGATGAGTTTAGAATTTTATAGGCTGAACAAGTTGGTTTTGTCCCTTTGATTTTTTTGAAAATAATTCAACACACTGGCTTCCAGACGACATACCAGAGCAAATCCGGATCCCGATCCACCTCCTGTGTATGAAAATACCAATCTTATTTTGAGAATCCTTCATCGAGAAAGTCCTGTGATTCCTCTATTCAAATCTCATTCATGTCCCATTGTTTTTGAGTACCTTGAAGGTCTTGAGTTTAATGAACAAGTTGAGTTGTCGTTGTTTGAGACGAAGTCTGAAAGCGCTATTGGTTCTACTGTCATAAATCTAAAGTTTATCAAGTACCTTGAAATTAAACAGGCTAATAGATCCATTGACAGTTACATTTTGAATATTCAGAATTCCATTGTAGCAACAAATATTCCTGAGTTCATAGAGTCTGCATCTGCAACTCTTGGGTCATCAGCAGTTACATCTGGTTCACAAATTCATACCGAGCCTCCTTTCATTCCTACCATTCTCGTGAAACCATCTATCTCTAATAAAAAATCTGCAGTAGTCTTGCCTCCATCCACACCTCATACACCTCATACATCAACTGCTCCAACTCCTCCTATATCTCCGAGACTGGTTGTAAATCCACCTAGAGAAATGGTTTCCCGATTTGCACCTCTTGTGTTGCCTCAAAACTTAGATGACATGCCCGCAGATTATCAAAGAAAAATTCCATTGTTTGATGGCACTCCTCAAAGTGTCACTGCTCAGCAACATGTGGATAGAATGGCAGATTTCTTCGACCTTCATGAGATTGATGTGGAAAATGTAACAATGATATTGTTTGTTCAAACCATTGGAGGAGAAGTGAGAAAGTGGTTCAGATCCTTGCCACCTAGAAGTATCGCTACATTGGCTAATCTTCAAAGACAATTCTTGGATCGATGGGAAGTGTAGAAAGATCCTCTTTCAATCCTTTCCGAGTATGACAATATTAAGCGAAATGTTGGTGAGTCTGTCCAAGATTATTGTATTAGATTCAATACTGTTTACAATGCAATTATTGCTGATATAAAGCCACCTAGGGGGTCTTCTTTGATTAAATTTCTGGATGAATTCAATCCTGACATGGCTTATCAATTGAGAGAAAGAAGTCCGGCTACTTTAGAATATATGTAGAAAATTGCAGTCAGTGTTGAAGCTAATTTGAATGCCAAGAGAGCTAGAATGAGAGTTGAAAATAAAGTAGCAATAAAGGAAGAGGTTTCTACATCAGATCAAATGCTTCGGAAGATGGAAAGGATGTTTGAAAGATTAACACTTGATAAGCTTGAACCGCAGATCAGAAATCCTAAGTTCCGTGGCCAGCAGCAATCACAATTCAGAATCAAGCAAAAAGAGCAGCGAGCACAAGAACTGACAACACAACAGCAAGTGAAGACACCCTTAGAGCAGAATTTTGTTTGTCCAGAATTAGACGATGAAGAGAATGTAATAGGAGAAGAGAATCATTTATTTACACTTGATGATATGCCAAATTTTATCACTGAAGATGAGGAGTACTCAGAAAGTTCAGTTGTACAAAAAGACGAAGATTTCATCTTGGCAAATGAGACAGCACTTGAAGAAGAGTCTGATGAGTATCAGAGGGGATACATGAATGCCTTGACTGCCCAGAAGCGACAATATTCACTTAGAAACAGAGATGTGCCTGTTAATCCAATTCAAAAGAGAAAGGAATTTTCAGCACCAAAGAATGATTCACCCGTGGCGCAGAAGAAGGGAAAAGAGATAGTTGATCCCACTACTAGTAAATCCCCATCAGCAAATGAAAGATCCAATCAGCCAATTGTATCAAAGGAGAAAATTGAAAAGAAGGATGTTCCAGCTAAAGAGGTGGAGAAAATTTCAGTTTTTAACTTAGAAAATGAAATTGCTAAGTTAAAATTATCCATTCCTTTGACTAAATTGATGAAGAACAACAGCTATAAGGGTCAGGTGTCTAAGATTTTGAATTTAGATCCATTGTCTAATATGGTGAATGTGGAGGGTGATCAACTTGAGTTGATTTTTGGTCTAGCATTGGATGCTGAATCTCTAGATAATGATGTGCCTCCTTTTTATATCAGCCTTAGATTGCATGATTTTGTGTTACACAATGCTATGTTTGATTCCAAAGCCTCTCATAATCTCATGTCGAGGGCAATCATGGAGAAATTGGGATTGGATATCACTAGAAAGTATCATGATCTTTACTCTTTCGATTCTAGTAGAGTAAGATGCATTGGGCTTATCAAAGATTTGGTGGTCAGTTTCGATCAGATTCCTACTAAAAATGTTTTGATGGATGTGGTTGTGGTGGATATTCCTCCTAGATTTGGCATGCTTCTTTCCAGATCTTGGGGAGTGAAACTTAAAGGAACATTGTAGCTTGATTTCTCCTATGCTACCATTCCTATGTTTGGTCAGATGAGGAAATTATATCAGGAGAAAAAGATGAAGTAAATAATCACCAGCAAGGAGAAACCGGTAAATCATCCAATCAATTATGTACATAAAGATTTAGAATCATTTGTTTCATATTCAGATAGTTTCAATGATGTAAATAGCCAATTAGTTGAAGTAGAGGACATTCCAGAAATTACTGAGAATTTCAGAGAGGTCTTAAATAAAGAGAGACAAAAACTTGAAAGTTCCACTGAGCAATCAGCCTTCCGACAGCAGCAAAAATTTGATGGAGAACAAGTAGAAATAACAGAGCAAACAGAATTTCAGCACTTGGAAGAGGATGAAGATGGTTTATGGACCATGGATTTTGATGGTGCAGTAGGAAATGACGGTGCTGGAATTGACATTTGGGTACGCAGCCCTTTTTCCGCCCCAAACAAGGTACCGAGTAATGTAAGGGTCTGTTCTTATAAATTGGATTTTGATTTTTCAAATAATGAGGCTGAATACGAAGCTTTAATTTCTGGTCTGAAAATTCTTAGAAAGTTGAATGCTAAGAGGATTGCAGTGTATGGCGACTCTGAGTTGGTTATCAAGCAAGTGAAAGGTGAATACCAAGCTAAGCATCCTCGAATGTGGGCTTACCAAAATGCAGTTCTAGATATCTTGAGATTGTTTTCAGACTATACTTTGACTTGTGTCCCTCGTATTCAGAATGGTATTGCATATGCACTTGCAAAGGCAACAAGTAATTTGAAAATTCTGATGAAATCAAGTAACAAATTTGAAATTCATGTGAAGCATCATCCGACTGTCTCGGACAATCAAAGGTATTGGCAAGTATTTCAAGATGATGAAGAAATTGAAGAATTTCTGCAAAATGAAGGCAAATTCAAAGACACTTCTATTGATATGGAGCATGATGATGGTGGGGCTAATGTGCAAATAAATCAGATGGAAGTATTGCAGCTGAAGCATAATGTCATTCCTAAAGGTCTGATACCTTTAGAGGAGCTTTTCTATCAAGATGGCGTAGCTCGAAAACCAACCTTGCGGCCAACCGAAAAGGGAGTTGAAGATGTGAACATTGGATCAGCTGAAAATCCAAAAATGGTGAAATTTTCCAAAGCATTTCCACCACAGGTAAAAGCAAAGTATATCAGTTTATTGTCTTCTTTTGCTGATGTATTTGCTTGGGACTATTCATATTTGAAGACATACGATACAAACATAATTCAGCACACCATTTCGATCAAGCCAAATCAAAAGCCCTTCAGGCAGAAGTTGAGAAGAATAAACCCAAAGTTGCTGCCCTCAATTGAGAAGGAAGTGAATCGATTTTACAAGGCTGGCATCATTGTTCCTGTAATATTTTCAGATTGGATTTCTAATTTGGTGCCCGTGCGCAAGAAGATATGTGAGATTCGTTTATGCATTTATTTTAGGAATCTGAATAAGGTTTCTTTGAAATATAATTATCTGTTGCCCAAAATGGATCACATACTTTAGCGAGTAGTTGGAGCATCTCGTATGTCACTACTTGATGGTTATTCTGGTTATAACCAAATTTTGGTCCATGAGGATGATAGAGACAAAACATCATTCACCACTCCGTGGGGAACCTTTCATTATGCTAAAATGCCTTTCGATTTGAAGAATGTTGGTGCAACCTTTCAGCGAGCAATGGATATGGAATTTGTGAATGATAAGGATGTTTTTTATAGTTGTGTATCTTGATTATTTGACAATATTTTCTAATTTAGATGAAGAGCACCTTTACCATTTGAAGATTGTCTTTCAGAGGTTTAGAAAGTATGGCGTGTTGCTCAATCCGAAGAAGAGTTTGTTTTCCATGGATGAGGGCAAGCTTCTTGGTCATATTATCTCAAAATACGACATTCGTATTGATCCAACTTGAGTAGAAGCTATTCAGAAAATTGATCTTCCTCGAAACAAAAAGGAGATCCAATCATTCAATGGTAAGATGAATTTTTTGCATCGCTTTGTGCCTAATCTTGCAGAACATTTAAGGGAGATTAAAAATATGCTTAAGAAAGATAGCGTAGTGAAGTGGACTGAGGAGGCTATAAAGTATTTCAATTTAGTGAAGTTGGCTCTTTCTTAAGCTCCTATTTTGACCAGCCTGGATTATACTCAGGATTTTATTTTGTTTTCATTTGCTTTAGAGCATACTATGGCAGCAATATTGATGCAGAAAAGAGATCAACATGAAAAACCAATTTCTTTTTTCAGCCGAACCATAAGAGATGCAGCCTTAAAGTATAACATAATTGAAAAGCAAGCTCTTTCTTTAGTGAAAGCGTTGAAATATTTTCGAGTATTTTCTGCATTCTCGTATTTTTGCTTATGTTCCTAATGTTGTTGTTAAGGATGTTTTAGTGCAAACATATCCGGAAGGGAGACGAGGCAAATGGATTGCTGCCTTGTTGGAGTATGATGTGGAAATAAAGCCTACAAATCTTATCAAAGGACAAGGGCTGGCTAAGCTAATGGCTGAGTCAAATTTAAATGCCTTGGACATTAATCTCATTGCTGCTATGTCCGAGGAAAATGAAGAAAGTTCGCTAATTCAGGTATTAGAAATATTTGTTCATTCTCCTTGGTATTCAGATATTGTATATGTGCTCTAAAATTTTTCACCACTGCCAAGCATGGCTAAAAAAAAAAGTAGAACTCTGAAATTGAAGGTTGCCAAGTTTTGCATTTTGAATAATGCTCTCTATTGGAAAGATCCCGATGGTGTTTTGTTAAATTGTTTGGTGGAAGAAGAAGCAAAGTAGGTTATGGAGGATTTTCATAAGGGATATTGTGGAGGTAACCTTTTCTAGAAAAAAATGGCCAACAAAATTTTGAGAGCAGGATATTATTGGCCGACTCTTTTTGCTGATGTGTACAAAATTGTTAAAAGTTGTCACAAATGTCTGATTTTTGAAGGGAGGAAGAAATTGTAGCCTTTGCCGCTTAAGCCCATTGAAGTAAGTGCTCCTTTTCAGTAGTGGGGTTTGGATTTCATTGGTGGGATCCATCATGCTTCTTCAGCTCAGCATAAGTGGATCCTCACAGTGACAGATTATTTCACGAAATGGATTGAAGCAATTCCCACCAGGTAGGCCACAGATGCGGTAATAATTTCGTTTCTTGAGAATAATATTTTATCTCCTATTGGTTGCCTTAATAAGTTAATTACTGATAATGCAGCAGCTTTCAAATCAAAAATATTGGTTGAGTTTTGTAACAAGTATCACATCAGTTTGGGACACTCAACCGCTTATGATCCACAAGGCAACGAATTGGCTGAGTCCTCGAACAAATCTTTGGTCAACATTCTTAAAAAGTTGTTGGAAATTAATAAGAAAATTTGGCATAATAATTTGGTCAATGCACTTTGGGCAGACCGAGTGAGTCAGATGAAATCCATAGGTATGTCCCTTTTCGAGCTAGTATATGAAGTTGACATGATATTTCCTACTTCTCTCACAGTTCCAGTGGTCAAACTTCTGCAGGAAGCTGGCAGTGAAGACGATCATATGCAAAGGAGAATAAATCAAATGATCCATTTGCAGCAAACTAGAGAGGAAGTTTTCCAAAAGGCGTTCAAGTTGCAAGAGAGAATTAAGAAAATATATGACAGAAAGGCGAAAGCGGACAAGTTCCAATTGGAAGCAGTGGTGCTGAAATGGGATGCAAGAAATGAGGAAAAAGGTAAGCATGGTAAGCTCTAAAATCTCTGGAAAGGACCCTTCAAAATCGCTGCATATCAGGGTTAGACTGCTTTTCTTTTGAAAGAGATGAACGGGGAAGATTTTCCAGGAGGGCCGGTAAATGGTCGGTTGCTCAAGCAGTATCATTTATGAAATGTTTTCTGCTGTTTTACATTGTCACTGTACATACCATTTTATTTCAGTTTCATTGCAAGTGTGTGCTGTTATATTTTCTTCAGTTTGGGGCCCGAGGTGAAGGCTATAACTCTAACGATTAATTTCAGCTTTGGTTTAAGTTTGTTGAGTCAGGTTTTTCGGTCATTTTTGGTTTCGAAATTGAGTCGGTTTGAGTCAATTTTTAGTCAATAAAATGAGTCAAGAGTCTCGTGTTGGTTTGTCGAATTTATGGACTCCATAGCCCAATGGACGAAGGCACTGCCTACTCTCCCAGAAATCTGTAGTTCTTGGCACCTCCAAGGAGCTACCATCCCCATTGGAGCTAATGTTAGAGTTGGTATCTTAATCCCTCCGTCAGAGATCAAATTTCTCTTGCTCCATTTCATTTTAGTTGTCTCACTCAGTTCAGTCAGCTGCATTCCGTTAGGAGCATGGATCATCTAACGGTAGGGGCTTGTCACTCATATCCCTCATGTCTTGTACCTGCTGACCTAGTTCTGTTCATTAAAATCATGTACAGTCATGTTTGGTTTCATAGTTGGAAAAGAATAATTTTAGGGTTTTAGTCTCATTAGGTCTAGGGTTTAGTTAATTAGGTCTCAAAATGCCTAATAATGGTCAGCAGGCACATGAGGAAGCTTCAAATAAGGTTTCAGTATCATAATGCTTGATAATGATTTTTCTTCAAAACTCTGTTTTGAAGAAAAATTGTTTATTTCATCTTTTTGTAATAAATTCAATGTAATTTTCAAGTTTTTCAGTCGTAATAGTACTCCATTCGCAGCCCTGGTCGCCTTTTCCAAAACTCCATGCCATCCATTCCCTACAAAATAGACAAGAAGCTCATTATTCAGTCCAAAAACCAAAAGCAAGCAAAACAAAGTTCTTTTAAAAAGTGTCAAAGTTTTCAAACATTAAAAAGTGGGTTTCAAAAAACAAAAATGGAAATATTTGGCATAAAATATATTTTCATGTTTCAAAGATTCATTTGCAAGCCAAGAACAATAGTGAGCCAAGAAAAATCATGGAGGAGTGAAGAAAGAAGTTTGGAGGGCGAACTATGTTGAAGTTGGTAGCGCGGCACACTCGGCAGGTGTCGCAACGCATAGACTGAGCGCGGCACATAGGGTCGCTCCGCTATTTTTTAGTTTGCTCCAGCGTGGCGCATCAGAAGTGTGTGGCGCACTGGGTTGACTGTGCGGCGCATTGGGCCGGAACACAAAATTTGTGCCATTTCTTCAAAAATCCAAATTGATTCGGTCTCCTTTGCTCCAAGTAAGTCCATGTGACCTTTGAGTTTCCAATGAAAATGTATTGGGTGTTTTTTATAAGGATTTGAACAATACAAAAATGAAACCCTATTATCTTGTTGAGAAGGGCCTCCTTTGGGTTTTGCAAATAATTTTGGTGTCAATCATTCCATCTCCCCACCTTGTTTTTTCCCCCCATCTCCCATCACTGTTATTTCATCACTATAGTCTATCCCCCATCCTCTTACATCCCTAAAGGCACTCATTCCTAAGTCTATTCCCCCATCCCTAAAGTCATTTCATTTCCTATAATTCTCCTTTTCCCATCTCACTTGCAAAATTTCCCAAACCCCAAGTTTTCCCAAGAAGTCAAGTGGCTGTCCTTATACCTCAAATTTCACTTGATTAAACTCATTTATTCCCACTACCCTATTTCTCCATAGTCCACCCCATACAACCATACATTTGGCACTAAAAAAAAAGCACTAAAATTCTCATTTTCATCTATCCAATACAACATAGACCTTGCATAGACCTAGGACATTATGGAGACAGATACTGATACATCATATGACTGAGATAGTGATTCCGCCACTAAGTTACATGCACCTAGAGGGCCTCATAAAAGTGGCAGACATGTGAGAGAAGAGCCCACTTCATTGGCTGAATTGCAGGCTTTCCCACTTTCCATGGCATGTTTCCAACAACAGTCATGTTTTCAATTTTGTGAAAGGATTGCTAGGATACATTATCATCAGGAGTTGGCTTGTTTGTTTGTATTACATTTACATGATGGTCAGGTAACTCTTGTCGGTGTAACTTTCACTTTGACACCGGAAAATATCTCTCAAGAAACTGGAATACCAAATGTGGGAGAATAGTGGAACAAAATGCAACAGGTAAACCTTCATATCATCATGGAGGTCAGGAGACAGAGACTACTAGTGTGCCGACATATGTCACTTATCAGAGAGGCACTAGAGGATTATTTGCAGCAGCCCGACGAGTATTATCTCCACCTGGGGTGGAAGGGGTCTCGCTTCCATCATCAGTAGCACAGGTATAGGTACAGGATAGAGGTAAGAGGCTTATGCAGGATGAGGGGCCTTCAGGAGGCAAAGATACAAGTTTCATACTCATTGATGAGGATTTGAGCTCTCCAAGCTCAAAGTTGAGAGAGACTATTCAAGAGCAGAAGGCGGAGATAGACACCTTGACCGTCAAATTACAGAGAGCTCAATCGATTATAAAATACCTAGAGTAGTGAAACAAATATTTGGAAGATCAACAAACAATCATGGAGTTGCAAAACATCTGGGAGAACCGGCAAGCTGCCCAAAGAAGCCAAACCGAGATGACATCCATTGAGCGAGAGATTGAGGCTGATAGAGAGACTTGGCTTGAGAGGGTCAATATTCATCTGGAGAAGCTGTTGGAGAAGGCCAAAAATTAGAATAACATGCTCAGGCATATGAAGAATCATTATTGGGCGAGAAATCATGTTTGCAAGGCGCGAATCAAGATCTTGAAGGCAAAGCTGAATAGGGCGTTAAAGTGTTGCAAAAGGCATGATAGACTCAAAATTTTGGCCAAAGCCTCCTTGGCTCAGCATAGCACTTGATGGTGGACATTCAGCCCAAATTTCAAGAAATTTGGGAAATTTTTTGTTAATTTTGAATTTTTTGGCCTTAACACAGATTTTCTTGCCCGACGCGTCGCGCCACTTGGCGCGCGCTTATAATTGGCAGCTCCTCTTGAATAAAAATTTGTATTTATAGATTTTTCATCAAAATTTATGCATTCCTACCCATTACCTAAGGATTTTGACAAGTTTTGGGTTGCCTGAAGGGTCAAAAATACCTTAAAAATGGCCTTTCTGCCACTTTTTGGACACACAGGAAGAAGTGTTGGGAGATTTGATTTTTGGAGGGGAAAATGGAAACCAAATTTAGAAATTCCACTTGGTTTGGAAATTAGATAGGTAGATCTTTCCAACGAGCTATCCTGAACTCAATTTGGACTCCGAGAAGGCCCTCAAAATCAACTACAAAGTAGCGCGACACATAGAGATTTTAGGTGCGGCGCATTGGGAATTTTGGCCTAGTTTTCACTCAGTAACTCAGTTTTTCGCCTAGTTTTGGCTAGTTTGAATTTTTCATCTCCAAATGTGAAAATATTTATGTAACTTGATGTAATTTCATTTCTTTGATGTAATTTTGGCACGTTTTTACTCATGTAAGTAGATTCATTCACCAAAAAGTGAATTGTAACTGAATGAATCAGTTTCCTATCTTATAGAGGCAAGTTGTTCCACTGCCTATTTTCCAGTTCTTAGTTTAGATCTTGTTTAAACAGCTCCTAAACTAGTGATATCAACCCCTAGAGGCATGGGAATGAGTTAAGCTTTTCTATATCTTGTATTTTCTCAGTCATTTTCAGGGTTGACACTTGGGATTGCTTTGAGCTTGATTGTACATTTCATCTCTGCATTTTGGCAAAGGAAATAGACCAGGGTTTGTAGCACTACTTGGGATCCATGTGTCTCTTTGTTTTGATTATGTGTTTCTCTCCATGATTGTAATTTTACTGATGTTTCATGTGCATCATTTCCATTCTCCTTTCTTCTTAAATTAAACAAATAAGTGAAAAAGGTGGAATCCATTAGATTTGCAGTGCTCTACCTTGAAATTTTGTTTAATTTTCCATGTTTTCAACTATCTAAAGAGGATTCTTGAATGCCTCTTTCCCTCTTCAACTCCTCATTGGTCTGATCTATCCATTTCATTCAATTTCGAAGCATCAAAACAATTTATTTCCTTGCCCCATTCAGCTCTCTGCAAAAATGATCATTTCCTAGACCCAAAATTTGCCCTTCCCTTTGATCCAACAAACACTCTTAAAATCAAATCAAGCCCTTTTACATATATACCTAGCCTAAAACCAGCCTTTATTTCAATTCATCTCAAGCCTCACTGATCATTTTTTTGAGATTGACAAGGAGAGAGCTGTCTCTCGATCTGGTAGGGCTAGCTACCAGATTAAGCGTGGTTTGATGTTACCCTAGACTCTGCCTTCCTTCAGCCTGAGGTAGATTTAGGCAATACAAATTCCCAAGGAAGAAAATAAAACACCCTATATCCTTAAACTTCACATGTCATTCTCCTCAAAGTAATGAGGGGCGATTGATAGATGTATTAAACGTTATGGGGGGCATATATTTCTATCAGTTATCATATCATGACATTTGTGATATTTTTTTTGTTATTAGTATGATAATACTAGGTCAGGGAGGATCCCTAGAGGAATTATTTCAAGGTTTATCAAGTCATCTAAATGGTTGGAATCACCAAAGATGAGACTAGAAACATATTATATAATTTTAGGAATAGAATTCTTATCTCACTTAGTTCCTAGTTAGACATGATACATGCTAAAAAAAGAAAAAAAAGGTAGATCAAAATTATCCATTTTTTGCTCAGAATATGTGAAGAAGAATCCCCTATGGTAGTTCCTCTTGAATAATGTAGAATTATGTGCTATTTCCAAACATAAAATTCCACAAAAGATTTTCCTTCCTCACCTGAGGTCAAGGAAATCTATCGAGGAGCTAATGAAGATACCAAGAAAATATACTTTGTATCCTAGGAGTAACCATGTTTACGATTACTATAAGACATCACACAAGATCCAACTCAATATTTTATCATATATCAAGAACCAAATAGAAATTAATATTCTCCCATTCCTTCATAGCGACATCCTTTTAGGCTCAAGGCCAATAATGACATTGCTACTAGTGATGACTTTCAAGCTATGGGGATCAACCTCAAAAACACACATCTAAGCCACAAGATCTAGCCCAACATTAGTAACAGTGTTAGTTTCCAACCAACTAGCTACCTCAAATAACACCACATATTCCTACCCAATATGTGACTAGCCCAAATAATAAAATAGCTTAGCCCACATACAATGCTACATTACCCCCATGTTCAACTTGTTTTGTCTCCATTACGGATTTAAATAAAGTTCATTTACACTCTGGGACAATAATTGATATCCCATAATTACCTTCCATCCAAGAACTTCATGAAGAGAAGGATAACAAGGAATATCACTATACCTCCCCAACCCCAAAACATCCACTTTAGGGAAGATTGATTAGCTTAAGTCCTTAAAACATTTTTGAAATCCACCTTATCTAGAATGAATATCTATATATAGAAAACCCTTATACAACCTGAATTTGACCTCTTAGGGAAATTGAAGAATTTTTATGCAAAAATCCCATTGTTCCAAGCAATACAATATGTTATAATATAGTCAAAGTGGTCTAAATATTAAGTTTGTGTACTATAGGATGGAAGAAAAAATATCCCACAACATCCACATTATTGGGAAATAAGAATATTTAATTTTAGGGAAATTTTTCTTGACTAAATATATATAACCATGGAGACTAATTATTAACATCCGTATTAATAATATCCCCATTCTCAACACTTTTATTAACTTGGGGGCTCCTATTAACATAATTATGGTATAGATAAAGGAGAAAATTTTGTTCTCAAACTTATGACCAACCCTTTTTCTCTTCAATTAGATAATATGTATATCATTAAGCTAGAATTTATCATGGATAATGTGATAGTCTCCATTCACTCTATTTTTTTTCATATTGGATTTCACATAATTTATTTTTTCTTAGATTAAATACAATAAAAATTTTCTTATATTGAATACACCAAATATTATATAAGAGAGTTTCCATAAGGGAGTTTCATAGACTCAATGAAAAAACCAATTGGTATTGAGCCCAAACCAGATAAAGATATCTATATACAAATTATAAAGTGAAAAAATGAAATTGGTTGTGGGCAATGGGATTCTTCTATTTACTCCTTTTCTACCTACTTCTAGCACACTCACAAAATGGGAGGAGTCCAAATTTTCTTTATAAACTAAAATTATGTGATTCTTACATATATTCCTTCTCTAGCGAGTTTCCCAACACTCACAAAATGGGATGAGAACACATTCTCTTAAAAAAATTTAATATTCAGTGGCGGGAAAATGCCCCAAAAAGCTCATCCTTAGAACGACTATGTGAAATGCATGAATTCTTCTAATGTATGATTGCTGCAAGAGTCATCTAGATGTCACTTCTCATGATGGAATCATGAGTTTATTTTATTGAAGGAATTCAATAGACCTGAAATCGACTAGAAAGTTTGCTAACAATGGCGACAAGTATGATAATTATGGAGAGAGTTTGTCAACACTCAACATGAGTATGCAGTCAATTGAGGGATAAGGTTTTATACCTATAAGTTGATTGCAAGTATCAATTTCTTCACTTGAATGTTGTTGAGTATTTTATCGAAGGCTCTGATATCATTTCCCAATTCTTGTGGGAACATGGGAATCCATTCCCTATAAATGAACTCCAATACCTTATTAAAGTTTATGTGTGGTCACTGGAACCATACTAGGTCACAGAAATAGTTATGGTATGAGAATAATTCCCTATCTCTTTTCTATTTCGAGACCGTGGGAAAAAAATTAGCTTGAATTTGTTAGGTCCCTATATTACTAGTGTACTCCCTTATTGTTGTTAGTGTAGCCCCCTTATTGTTATTATTGTACCCCTGTAACTGCCATATTGTTATTATTGTGCCCTTACATTATTATTATTAGGTAGGTTAGGATTATATTGTGACCCTATGGACTCTTATATATAGAAGGATGTTTTTTCATTTTTATCATCGAAGATTTGTTCATTTATGTAATGTAAATGAGGTTTCTCCCTTGAAGTGGCTTATTTTTTAAGGCGTTGATCTCTCTTTTTTTTTCTATTTTTGGAGCTATTTTCATAACATTTGGTATTAGAGCTTTGGATTCTAGGGTTTTGCTGGTCCAAACAGGTCATTGTGGAATTTTCACTATCAAGTTTTTTCTACAAAGGTTTAGCTGAAAATTCTACCACACAAAGTCGAAATCTTGAGGAACGTCATGTACAAATTTTAGAGCTTGGTTCGCAATATTTTAGGAGATATGATCTATGGATGTTAGGGTTTTTGTAGGCTCTTGAATTTCATTTAAAATATGGGACCTTGGGAAAAGCGTCATAACTCTCTCTCTGAGCATTGGATTGGAATTATGTAAAAAGTGATTGAAAGTAAACTAACTATAGTTTCATGTCTAGAAATTTCAGTTGCTAAGGTGGAAACAGTGACACATGGCATTCCGTACAATTTCATGTTGGAAATGTTGTCATTGATGGCAAAGGAGATGGAAAAGGAGGAACACCTGAGGCAAAAGCAAGGAAAAGAAAGCAGCATAGCAGCAAGATGTAGAGAGGGTCGAGCAGCAAAGACATGGTCATTTAAAGAAGCAGAGGCAGGAAAAGGAGAATTAAGGAGTAGCATCAGTCAAGGAGCAGATGAAACAAAGAGAGAAGCAAAGTAGCAGAGGTAGCAAGAAATGCAAAGGAGACAGGCGGAAGAAGAATGTCGAAATGTAATAGTCAAATAGCAGAGCGGAAGCAATGGCAGAGACAGAGATAGAAGCACATCTAAGACAGAGGCAGAGGCAGTGAATATAGAGGCAGAGCTGTTATCAGAGCTAGAGGCAGAGCCGTTATCACAGTAGAGGCAGCAAACAAGTAACAGAGGTAGCAAGAAGCGCAAAGGAGACAGGCGGAAGAAGAATGTCAAAATGTAACAGTCAAATAGCAGAGCAGAAGAAAAGGCAGATAAAGAGATAGAAGCACAGCTAAGGTAGAGGCAGAGGCAGTGAATATAGAGGCAAAGCCATTATCAGAGCCAGAGACAGAGCCGTTATCATAGCAGAGGCAGAGAAAATTATGGGAATCGTAACCCAGGCGGGAGGATACACAATTTCGGGAATCTTAACCCAAGAGGCAGGTATATATATACAAACAAATTCCGAGAATCACTAACACCACTGGAAGATACACTAAAGATTGGAGCAGTAAATTATATATATAAATCTCATTTCGGGAATCGTTACCCACGCTGGAGGAAACACTAAAGCTGAAACATAAAGCTTATATATATATATATATATATATGTAGCGCATTACATATATTGTGCCTTATGCACAAAGGTCCAAAGCATATATATTAATCTATATGGAGCGCTTTATGATCGAAAGAACCAAAGTACCATAAGGTGGGACCCTTTCCCAATCGCATCGGAGAAAAACTATGCAGCGGAATAGGTAAACAAAGAGTTGTGATTGCGATGAAAGCTTGGACCCGATGGGCGTATATATATTATAGTTATGGATGTGAAATTAAGAATACAAAAGGTTTGTTCGGATTTAAGTCAAAAAAAAGTCTTATGTTGTGGTACTCTCACCCAATCGCATCGGAAAATTGACAGTAGAACAGGTTAGCAACAGGTTACGATTGCGATTGAAAGCCTGGACCCAATGGGCATATAAACTACAATTCATATATACTTGAGTTTTGCTGAACAATGACTGATCGCATCAGAAAAGGGTGGAGTATTGGAACATGCAGCTGGGAGTTGCGATTGCGATCAATCGCAATCGAAAGCAGTCGAAGGATAATACACTAATCGCATCGGAGAAAAACTGTGTAGCAAAAAATATAAACAAAGAGTTGCGATTGCGATTGGCAAAGCCAGACACGATAGTCATATAAACTCCGCCATATAAAACATGGTCGGGTCTGCACATATCAAATGTCAATCGGGAAAAATAAAATTGCGATCTCTGACTGGGATCAGACCTGAGACCAACCAAAAACTGTGGCACATAATCTAGATCGGGTCCGCCTTTTGGTAGTGCAATTGGGGCATAAGCAAAAGTCCTCCCGATTGCGTTGTTGTGATTGTATTAAAATGTGCCGCGTGGTCTGTGGACCCACGGGCCTCGGCTTAAGGTGCAGGGCGATTGTTAATATAAAAAGTTGTTGCAATTGTATTGAAATGTGCCGCGTGGTCTGTGGACCCATGGGCCTCGGCTTAAGGTGGAGGGTGATTGTTAATATAAAACGATTGCGATGTGTGCAATTGCATCGAGCCATAAAATAAAGGCCGTGGTGTATGTATGTTCTGCTTGCGGAACTCACCACATCAACAAGACACTTGCTGTGTGTAAAGAGTTGGAATTTGCCTAGATTTGAAGTCAGCAGTTACATATATATATATATATATATATATATATATATATATATATATATATATAAAACGCTGATATAAAAAGAACAGTTACAAATGTATGGCATATGGCCGTTACCCTGCGACAGTGAATAAGGAAACAAACAGAGCCGAAAGGGACAAAACCACAGTCAAAGAAAAGACAAATGTGCAACGAGCCAAGAGGCTGAATGAGTGAACTGGATTTTTCATTTTAATTGAATGTAAATTATTTTTAATTTATATTGTTGTGATGCATTGGAAAGTCTCTGGAAGAGAACAAATATCCCACTGTAATGTTAAATTAGTACCTACAGTTATATTTTCTGAATGAGCGGATAAAAGAAATGGGAAGGCAGAATGCAAAGAGACATGGCTGTCCATTACGAATTCCCAGTAGAATACAAACATCCATGAAGCTATTTTGTATAAAACAGGGTAATATCCAAATGGAGAAGGTTGACGAAAGAGAGTGAGAGAAGAAGAGAGTGTGCAGCAGAATTGAAGAGAGTTGAAGAAAATAAGAAAGCTGCAAGAGGTTAGAGAGAGTGAGTGAAGAGAATGTAGAAATGAAGCAG
The DNA here is from genome assembly GCA_034641835.2 of Pinus albicaulis. Taxonomy (NCBI): domain Eukaryota; kingdom Viridiplantae; phylum Streptophyta; class Pinopsida; order Pinales; family Pinaceae; genus Pinus; species Pinus albicaulis. Next base: position 1,453,180,206 of record CM076575.1, read on the forward strand.
TGAGGCATAGAAGAAAGAGGAGTTGAGCAGAGAAGAAGGAGGAGCTGAGCAGAGAAGAAGGAGAATCTGATAGAGAATCTGAGAAGATGTAGAGATGATACATGGAAGATATGAGAATAGATGAACAGAAGAGCAGATGGAATAGGACAGAGCTGATATACAAGGTAAATCAGCAAGTGTTTCTCTTTGAAAGAATAATGAAGTCGGAGCTTCCCTATCAAGTTGTAGCTTGATATATGTCAGTTGTAGCTGACTAAGGTAGGAGCCACATGTAGGTTGGTGCCTGCAGAAAATAGATGGGAGTTGGTGCTTCCACATCAAGTTGTAGCTTGATAAAATGTTAGTTGTAGCTAACTGAGGTTGGAGCCTCCTGTAGGTTGGTGCCTGCAGAAAATAGATGGGAGTTGGTGCTTCCACATCAAGTTGTAGCTTGATAAAATGTCAGTTGTAGCTGACTGAGGTTGGAGCCTCTTGTAGGTTGGTGCCTGCAGAAAATTGATGGGAGTTGGAGCTTCCTTGCAAGTTGTAGCTTACAGAATTGAGGTAGGAGCCTCCTGTAGGCTGGTGCCTACAGAAAATCAGTGGTGAGAGGGAGTTGGAGCTTGCCTTTGCATCACAACAATAATAAGATGTGGTTTTCTCCCTTTATGGGTTTCCACTTATATCTGGTGTCTATGTGTTGATATGGTATATCTATTCTGCTTAATACTTGTTGCTCACATATTAAGTCTGTTGGTACATTATCTAATCTGCTTATTAATTGTTGCTCACAAATAAAGATTGCTCACATATTATGTTGATCATGAAATGAAGGTGTTAATAAAGTTTAATGAAAAGTTTTAAAAGTCCATGAATGTGTTAAACTGATTCACCCCCCCCCCCCTCTCAGTTTAACTAAGGTCTCAACAGTTCACTCTACTGAACCAATCCATAATTAGGTCATTGTGGGATATTAGGCATAACTTTGTCATGAAGCATCCAAATCAGGGCAGACCTGTTGCATTCAAAAGAATCTTCAGAGGGATACTGTTGGACTAAATTTAATATATTTAAGATCCAAAATCACAGAGATAATTCAATTTCAATATCAAGCTCCTCAAAAGAAAGAAAAAAGTGTGTATTTGTTTTTTCAAATTTCATAAGTCTTGTTTGAAAAATCAGTTTGATGTAATTCCAAGGGCATATTTAAGCATAGATATCAATATTGGGTTCTAAAATTCCCCCTAAAAATAATTCAACACCCACTAAGCCCTCAGAATACTCTACTATGACTCATGAAGATGAATAAGTGCAACATGATATATCAAAATTACAAGAGTAAGTGCACCAAATTTCGCTCTTGCAAAGAGCAACAAAAAATGAAATGCAAGTTTTGAAGAAAGGTGTGGAAGCTAAGATGGATGGTTTGAAGAAGCGCATGGAAGATAATATGGATGGTTTGAAGAAAGGCATGTAAGACAATATGGATGGTTTAAACAATGGTATGGAAGAAAAAATGGAAGCTTTGAAGGAAGACATGGAAGTTTTGAAGGAAGGTTTGACAAAGTTGATACAAGAAATGATTCCTAATGGAAAAAATATAGTAAGGGTAACTCATGATGAGAGTAAAATAAATGTTAATCATGATTTCATAAACTCAAATTTTGTATGGAAGACCCACCATATTCCAAAGATTGATATGAGGAAGTTTGATGGAAAGGATCCCGTAACATGGATACTACAGATGGAGCAATATTTTGATCTAAATCATTTGCAAAACACACAAAACGTACACATTGCAACTTTAAATTCAGAATAAAATACATTTTTATTGTATCGATGGCTTTTCTCTCGTAAAAAAAGGTCACTTGGTCACTTTTTACGAAGGAAATGATAGCACATTATGAGGATACAAAGAGCAACACCTTCTTTATCCAATTGATAAATCTCAAACAAAAGGGTTCAGTGGAGAAAATTAAGGACTTCCAAAAATTGAATATAAGGGTAAATGATATTCCAGAGGAAGACAGGATTGATATATTCATAGGGACTTTTAAGGATAACATCCAACATGATGTTTTCCTTTTGGAACCTGATTCATTGGAGAAGGAATTCAGGTTGACAAGAAAAAGTGAATGTAAAATTATGGTGACAAGGAAGCCCACCACTCACATCTATAAAGATGAAAGTGTTGCTACTCCTAAATTTCCACAACCTACAAGGTTTACACAACAACAATTGGAAAGAAAAAGAGAAAAAGGGCTTTGTTACAGTTGTGATATAAAATACACTAAAGGTCATAAGTGTGCTGAGAAGAAATTATTTTACATGGATTATGAAGAGGAGGAAGAAAATGAACAAGAAACTTCAAAAGAAGAGGATATACACCAAGAACCAACCCTACAGAAATAAAAAATGAGTCCGACGATATCGTGTAATTCATTGGCAGGAATTACCACTCCTCAAATTGTCAAGATAGAAGGACATATCAAGAATAAAAAGGTAATAGTGTTGATTGATTCGGGTAGTACCCATAATTTTATTCATTGTAAGGTAGCCAACAAATTGAATTACTTCCTATACCAAGCACCAGAACGTCAAGTGATGGTTGCAAATGGAGGGATTATAAATTGCTCTGGAAAATTCCATAATATCAAGTCAACCATGGGGGAATATGTATTGAATAATTCAATTATTTCCATTCCAATGGGAGGTGTTGATATTGTACTAGGAGTACAATGGTTACAATCTTTGGGGACGATAACATTTAATTTCCAAGAATTTTTCTTGATTTTTTTTCCAGAAGGAAAGGAAGTCAAATTACGACGTATCATAGAGAAGCCAAGAAATATAATAACCTCTCATGTCATGAAAAAGCTTCTGAAGAAATAACAACGAGGCGTAATTACACAATTATTCGCACTAGAAATTCCAACATCAAAATAATCTATTTTTCCAGATCTCAAAAAAGTCTTGGACAATCATTCCAAGGTGTTTGAGACTCCCAAAGAATCCCACCTATTTTTTATCATGATCATGGTATTCATTTTATTCCAGGAATTTTTCCTCCAAACATCAGGCCTTACAGATATCCTTATGTCCAAAAGAGCGAAATTGAACGCATGATTGCAGAAATGTTAGAGGCTGGTATAATTCAACCTTGTCAAAGTTCTTTATCTGCTCCAATAGTATTGGTGTACAAGAAGGACGGATCATGGAACATGTGTTTGGATTATAGGGAGCTCAATAATCTCACTATTAAATATAAATTTACATGGAGAAATTTATTTTACCAAGTGGAGCTTCATTCAGGATATCATCAAATTAGAATGAATACTGAAGATATTCTAAAAACAACATTTCAGACTTATGAGGGTCATTAAGATTTTTTGGTCATGCCTTTCGGCCTTACCAATGCACCTTATACATTTCAAGGGTTGATGAATTCCATTTGCAAACCCTTCCTTAGAACATTTGTGTTACTACTTTTTGATGTTATACTAATCTACAACAGGTCTTGGAAGGATCATGTTCAACATGTTCATAGGGTGCTCAAACTATTGGAGGATAAACAATTATATGCAAAAACCTCCAAATATTTCTTTGGAGTACAATAGGTGGAAAATCTGGTTCATATTGTATCTCACGAGGGTGTTCAGGTAGACCATAACAAAATTAAATCCATTAAGGAATGGAAGGTCCCCACAACCATAAAGTAGTTGCGAGTATTTCTCAGGTTAACAAGATATTATCGCAAGTTTGTTAAGAATTATGGGACAATAGAAGAACCTCTAACAACATTATTGAATAAAGATTAATTTTCATGGAATCCTAAAGAAGATAAGGCCTTTGAAACCCAACAAAAGCTACATGGAAACCCAAATATTATTGGAAGTGACAAAGATCCTATTTTTACTAGAAATTATTGGACAAAATTATTTTCTTATTTGGGTACTCAACTAGCTCATAGCTCATCTTATCATACTCAATATGATGGTCAAACTGAGATAGTGAATTTTTTTTTGGAAGGATATATTCGTTGTTTTTCAGCTGATAAACAAACACAATAGGTCAAGTGGTTACCTCTGGCTGAATGGTGGTATAACACTTCCTTCCATATTGTAGAAAAAATGACCCCATTTATGGAACTTTATGGATATCATCCACCGTCCATGACATCATATTTAAGAGAAAATTCTAAGGCTCAAGTAGTGGAATATCACATTGAGCATCAACAACAAGTTCTCCAAATATTAAAGGATAATCTAAATTTGGAACAAAATCGAATGAAACAACATGCATATCAACATCACAGCGAGAGATGTTTCGATGTAGGAGACTGGGTGTTTTATGGCTACAACCATACAAAAAAATTTCCCTCAAGCAAGCTAACAAGAATAATAAATTATTACCAAAGTACTATCTTCCTTAAAAGTTGTTGCAAAATATTGGTATTATGGCATACAAATTGGAGCTTCCTTCTTCTTCGTGAGTGCAACCAGTTTTCCATGTTTCATGCTTGAAGAATGTTTTAGGTGAAAAGCTTCCAGTTCAAACAATATTTCCAGAAATTGATGAGGAAGGAAACATCATATTGGAACCTGAAGTAGTCATAGAAACAAGAACTCGACAGTTACGAAATCGATCAATTTCAGCGTATCTGATCAAGTGGAAGAACTTACCCACCGAAGATTCTAAATGGGAGGATGAGAATTTTCTACATAAGCATCTAGATCTATTCAAGCATTGAGGACACCACTTTTTTGAAGGAGAGGGGCATGCTAGGTCCGTATATTACTAGTGTAGTCCCTTATTATTGTTAGTGTATCCCCCTTATTGTTATTGTTGTACCCATCTAACCCCAATATCATTATTATTATGCCCTTACATTATTATTGTTAGGTCGACTGGGATTATATTGTGACCCGATGGACTTTGATATATAGAAGGAGGTTTTTTTCATTTGTATCATTGAAGAATTTTTCATTTATTTAATGTAAAGGAGGTTTCCCCCTTGAAGTGGCTTATTTCTAAGGCTTTGATTTGTCTTATTCTATTTTTGGAGCTAGTTTCATAACAAAATTTAGCTAAAAGGGGAGATTTATAATTACAAACCTAAGTGATAGAGGGGAAATACTAATGAATAGATAATGGAAGAGGTTTTTTTCTTATACTCTTTTTTTGAATTCTCTAGCTTAGTTATATGCTTCTTAGTAATACAACAACATGTTGTTTAACACAATAATCCATGTGAAATTTTACTTGTCCACGAATTACTTCTAGTAGTTATGTGGTTAAGTCTCATTCCTTTTGACTTGTATTTTTTTATTTAATGACAGATAGGATTAGATGTCTAAAAATTTATACTTGCCCATTTTAATGAGAAATGTCATTCTGTGGTTTTTTAGGGAGCAGTTCAGGTTTTTCAATCAACTGGGTTTCATAGTTGATGAAAGGAGGTAAAACTTTGTCGAGTATGCATGTTAATGGTTTTTTTGGTTTCCCTGTCAAAAATTTCAACATATTAACATACAAACATGATTTCTAAATTAAACTATCAAATTGCTAGTATGATTTCAAAATTAACCTTGTCCAGAAGCAAGCTATTATGAATTTATCAACATACTAGAATGATTTCGAAATTAACCTAGTCGAGAAGCACATGTATATTTTTTTTTATCACCAAGAGATTCGAAACAATTGATCCTATTTCTTCCCAACCATTTGTTGAAATTATTGATGACTCGTGGAAGTGAGATGGGCTGAGAATAGGGTGGTGTAAGAGAGAAGTGTCCATGAACCAACTTCGTTGGGTTTTGGTGGGAAATGGAAGAAATGGGTACCACTGCCGTGTTTTTTCCTATTTATACGTTTCCACCATTCAACCAAGATTTTCAGAGGGAATATAAAATCTCGATCAATAGTTTTACATGGAATCTTAACTCGTGTCTGAGAGTATTGTAATAGAATCTAAATTCTCGGTCGATATTTTGTGGCCGAAATATCATTTTTACTCAAAGTTCCATCCAAGAGAATAAATTAGAAAACAAAACTATGAGACGATATTTTTAGTTAGAATCTAAGCTTTCATCTAAGAGTTTTTATCCAAGAATGTTTTTCTCAAAAATATTTCCCAAAACTTTTTAAAGTCTCGTCCAAGATTTTGTGAACCTGGGATTAAATCTGCTAAACTATCAACCAAAATATTTTTAAAATATTAGCAAATAAATGATTGAACTCTCAGCTGAGAAATTATTTTATACTTTCTTTTTGGTCGAGATTTTTCCGAACATAGCTAAAATCCTCTCCACATACCAAAAATTATTTCCAAATTTCGTGTTTTCACCCTACGGTGACCTAGAATAATTTCATCAATTAGAATTATGAAACAATTATAATTACTAAGCGAAAAAATATTTTATTTACATTGTATTAATTATTTTTCCAGATTGGCAAGTTCTTCATCAAATTCATCACCATAAGTTGTGAAATTTTCCATATACATTTTCATGCAATCATGAACAACATTAGAAGGATTCTAATTGAAACTCTTTGGAATACCACTCGAGCATTACATAATAAAAATGGTAATCACATGATAATAAAATGCCCCCCATGGATAGGTAAATGTTGTTTATCTTTGTCTTCTAAAACAATTTAGATTTAGTTATACCCAATGAATCCTCCAAGAAGGACAAAAACCTCTTCCCTACAAGTTTATCTAGGACTTGGTTAATAAATGAAAGAGGGAAGTGATCTTTGTTCATGGAATTGTTTATCTTTCTATACTCTATGAATATTCTCCACCTTCTATTATTTTTTGGAAATATGACTAAGAGTGACACCTATTAACTCTAAGAAATTGGGTAAACGAAACCAGCTAAGTAACTTTTGCAGTTTTTCTTTTACTATATTCGTCATTATAGGGTTCATCCTATGCTAAGGTTGTCTAATGGGTTATGATCCTTCCTTTATATCAATACAGTGTGTGAAAATATCTATATGAATCCCTTCCATGTCTTTGTAAGACCATGCAGAGCCATCACTATGCTTCTGTTATTGAATAATCAATTGATCTTTTTTTCTCTTATGTTAGCCCTCGCTTCCTTTTTAAGGCTTTCCAAGGGCATATTTAGATGGTTTCTATGGTTTAAATTTTTTATTCCTCAAATAAGGACTGATTTTCATGTAATTAAGCATTAATTGAAGCTACACATTCTTTTACCTTAGGTTGAACAATATGCTCAAGGGTATGTGTGGTTGTAGACAAAAGGAGGATGCAATGAAATCATTACTTTTTTCATCCTATATTTTATCTCTAACAACAATATATTGATAAATTTTAAGTAAGTAACGGGAAAATTAATTTTTATATCTATCTTCCCCATCTAGCCAAAGAGGTGCTTTATAATCCACACTAGGTTTTGTAGCTGGATATTAAGTCAATTGTTTGGTGGAAGTCCCATCGAAGATCGTCGTGCACCTAGACTTGCATTTGATATACAAGTATATTGTGGACAACCATAGTCATCCAAGGATAATAGTGTATCTCTACATATAATATTTAGGTTGGGGGACAATTAATTCTGTAAGATACTCCCCAGAACCTACAAATATTACCACATATTCTAGGATCAATTCTAGATTAACAGTTGGCGTATTGAATAATATATGAATACATATATATAAGCAAGCACAAGAGTATGTTTCTATTCATATTTTTTTTTGTTTCGAAGAAGTCAGCTTCTCTACAGTTATGGGTTTTTATTATTTTAATAATTTTCCCTTTATTATTAAAAAAATTCATTAGAAAATAGGGGATGCACATGAGGTAATTAATGGGTTTTTAAATATAATAGATATATTTTTGAGTAATTCATGGATTTTTTTTTTTTTTTTTTAATTTTATGAAACCAGCTCCAAAAATAGAAGAAAGGGGAGATCAACGCCTAAGAAATCAGCCACTTCGAGGGGGCAACCTCCAATAAATTACAGAAATTAACAATTATTTGATGATACAAATGAAAAAACCTCCTTCTATATATAGGATTCCATGGGGTCACAATATAATTCTATCTGACCTAACAACAATAATGTAAGGGAACAATAATAATAATATTGGGGTTACATGGGTACAACAATAACAATAAGGGGGCTACACTAACAATAATAAGGGACTACACTAGTAATATAGTGACCTAACATGCCCCTCTCCTTCAAAAAAGTGTTGTCCTCAATGCTTTAATAGCTCTAGATGATTATGTATAAAATTCTCATCCTCCCATGTAGAACATTCAGTGGGTGAGTTCTTCCACTTGATCAGATACACTGAAATTGATCGATTTCATAGTTGTTGAGTTCTTGTTTCCATGACTACTTCAGGTTCCAATATGATGTTTCCTTCCTCATCAAGTTCTGTCAATATTGTTTGCACTGGAAGTTTATCCCCTATAACCTTCTTTAAGCATGAAACATGGAAAACTAGATGCACTCGCAAAGAAGCAGGACACTCTAATATGTATGCCATAGTACCAATATTTTGCAACACCTTGTAAGGACCATAGTACTTTGGCAATAATTTATTATCCATCTTAGCTTGATTGAGGGAAATTTCTTTGTATGGTTGTAGCCGTGAAAATACCCAGTCTCCTATATCAAAATTTCTCTCACTGCAATGTTGATCTGCCTATTGTTTCATTCGATTTTTTTCCAAATTTAGGTTATCCTTTAAGAGTTGGAGAACTTCTTGTTGATGTTTGATGTGATCTTCCACTACTTGAACCTTATAATTTGCTCTTAAATAATATGTGATGGATGGTGGATGATATCCTTAAAGTGCCATAAATGGGGTCATTTTTGCTGCAGTATGGAAGGAAGTGTTATAACACCATTCAGCGAGAGGTAACCACTTGACCCATTTTGTTTGCATATCATATACAAAACAACGAAGATATCCTTCCAAAAATTTATTCACTATTTCAGTTTGACCATCGGACTGAGGATGATAAGATGAGCTATGAGCTAGTTAACTACCCAAAGAAGAAAATAATTCTGGCCAAAAATTTCCAGTAAAAATGGGATCTCTATCACTTATAATAATATTTGGATTTCCATGTAGCTTTTAAATTGTTTCCATAAATGCAGTAGCAACTTCACTTTCTTTAAATGGATGAGATAATGCACAAAAGTGTGCATACTTGGTAAGTCTATAAATTACCACCATGATAACACTCTTTCTTTTAGACTTAGGTAAAATTGTCATAAAATCCATTGAAATATTGTCCTAACGTTGACTTGGAATGGATAAAGGTTGTAGAAGACCTGGGGTATTAATTGTCTCAACTTTATTTTGCTGGCAAACCAAACATTCTGCCACAAAATTTTGACTATTAGATTTAAGGAAATCCCAAAAAATTTCTTTCTTCACCCTTTGGTAAGTTTTTAAAAATCTTGAGTGTCCTCCTAAAGGAGAAGTGTGCAATTCCAAAAGAATATTTTGTTTTATTTGGGAATTATTGAAAATATATAAGCAATATTTGTACCATAAGGAATCATTTTTCCAACTAAATGTATCATATGTACTAGGATATTGCTGCAAATTTTGAATGAGTGTCCACACTTCTTCATCCTTCTTCCATCCATACCTTTCTTTGGTTATCCAATTTGGTTGGATAATAGAAATGGCACAAAGCAATGCTTCCACCTCTTCATCCTTTCTAGAGAGTGCATCTGCAACAATATTTAGCTTCCCTTTTTTGTAGATGATTTCAAAGTCATAACCCAACATCTTTGTGACCCATTTTTGCTGCTCTTCTGAAGATAGTCTTTGTTCCAAAAAGTGTTTAAGACTATCGTGATGATTTTTTACCTTGAAGTGTCTTCCCATTAGGTAAGGTCGTCATTTATTTAGTGCATGTAGTATTGCCAACATTTCCTTCTCATAAATAGCTTTCTATAAATAATTTACTTTTATTGGATGAATTTCAAAAGCAATGGGTCTTCCTTATTGCATTAAAAAAACACCAATTCCATTTCCTAAAGCATCACATTCCATAATAAAGGTTTTTGTCAAGTCTGGAATAGTTAAGACTGGTGCCAGGCACATTACCTCTTTAAGTTGTTCAAAGGCCTTATTTGCTTCAGGAGTCCATGAAAATGCATCTTTATTAAATAATTTTGGTAGAGGTGCTACTATTCTCCCATAATTATTAACAAACTTGTGATAATACCCTGTTAACCTGAGAAATCCTCGCAACTGATTTATGGTTGTGGGGACTTTCCATTCCTTAATGGCTTTAATTTCGTTAGGGTCTACCTTAACACCCTCATGAGATACAATATGACCCAGATATTCCACCTCTTGTACACCAAAGGAACATTTGGATGTGTTTGCATATAGTTGTTTCTACTCCAATAGTTTGAGCACCGTATCAACATGTTGAACATGATCCTTCCAAGACTTGTTGTAGATTAGCATGTCATCAAAAAATACTAGCACAAATTTTCTAAGGAAGGTTTTGAAAATGGAATTCATCAACCCTTGAAATGTAGAAGGTGCATTGGTAAGGCCAAAAGGAATGACCAAAAATTAATAATTTCCCTCATTATTTCGAAACATTTTTTTTCAGAATATCTTCAGTCTTCATTCTAATTTGTTGATTTCCTGAACGAAGATCCAACTTGGTAAAATAAATTGCTCCATGTAATTCATCCAACAATTCATCAATCACAGGAATGGGAAATTTATCTTTAATAGTGAGCTTATTGAGCTCCCTATAATCTGGACACATGTGCCATGATTCATCCTTCTTGTGCACCAGTACTACTAGAGCAAAGAAATAAATTTTACTAGGTTGAATTATACCATCCTCTAACATTTTTGTAATCACATGTTCAATTTCGCTCTTTTGGACATAAGGATATCTGTAAGGCCTCATGTTTGGAGGAAAAATTCCTGTAATCAAATGAATAGCATGATCATGATCATGAATAAGTGGGAGTCCTTTTGGAGTTTCAAACACCTTGGAATGATTGTCCAAGAATTTTTGGCGATCTATAGAAATAGATTATTTTGATGTTGGAACTTCTAGTCAACATAATTGTGCAATTATGTCTTGTTTTTATTTCTTCAGAAGCTTTGTCATGACATTAGAGCTTATTATCTTTCCTGGCTTCCCTACGATACCTCGTAATTCGAGTTCCTTTCCTTTCGAAAAAAAAATTGAGAAAATTTCTTGAAAATTGAAAGCTACCTTCCCCAAAGATTGTAACCATTGTACTCCTAGTACAACATCAACACCTCCCATTGGAATGGAAAGAATTGGAATATTCAATACATATTCCCCCATGGTTAGCTTTATATTATGCAATTTTGCGGAGAAATTTATAGTTCCTCCATTTGAAACCATCACTTGACATTCTGGTGTTGGGTATAGGAAACAATTCAATTGCTTGGCTACCATACAATGAATAAATTTATGGGTACTACCTGAATCAATCAACACTATTAACTTTTTCTTATTGATATGTCCTTCTATCTTGAGAGTTTGAGGAGTGGTAATTACTACCAATGCATTACACGATATGGTTGGACTCATTTCTTATTCTTCTAGGGTTGTGTCCTGCTATATATCATCTTCTTTTTAAGTTTCTTGTTCATTTTCTTCCTCCTCTTCACAATCTATGTAAAATAATTTATTCTCGGCACACTTATGACCTTTAGTACATTTTCTATCACAACTATAGAAAAACCCTTTTTCTCTTTTTTATTCCAATTTTTGTAGTATCAACCTTGTAGGTTGTGGAAGTCTAGGAGTAGCAACACTTCCATATTTATAGATGTGAGTGGTAGGCTTCATTGTTGCCATAATTTTACATTCAATTTTTCTTGCCAACCCGAATGTCTTCTCCAATGAATCAAGTTCCCAAACGTGAACTTCATGTTGCATGTAATTATCCTTTAAAGTCCCTATGAAGACACCAATTATGTGTTCGTATGGAATATCAGTTACCCCTATATTCAATTTTTAGAAGTCCTCAATGTGCTCCACCACTGAACCCTTTTTTTTGAGATTTATCAATTGGCTAAATAATGTGTTTCTCTTTGTATCCTTATAATGTGCTATCATTTCCTCCATAAAAATTGACCAAGTGACAATTTTTTTACGGGAGCAAAGCCATCGATACCATACAAATGTATTTTTTTCTAAATGTAAAGTTGCAATGCGTACCTTTTGTGTGTTTTTCACATTATTGAGATCAAAATATTGCTCCATCTGTAGTATCCATGTTACAATATCCTTGCCATAAAACTTCCTCATATCCATCTTTGGAATATGGTTGTTTTTTATTCCAACATTAGAGTTTATGAAATCACGATTAACATTTATTTTGTTCTCATCATGAGTTTCCTCTACTATCTTTCCGCAATTAGGAATCATTTCTTGTATTAACATTGTCATAAAACCTTCCATGTTTGCTTTTATATCATTCTTCATGTCTTCCATTTTGTCTTTCATTGTTTCATCGATCTTAGCTTCCATGTCATCCATCTTAGCTTCCATGCCATCCATCTTAGCTTACATGCCATTATTCAAACCATCCATCTTAGCTTCCACGCCTTTCTTCAAACCATCCATCTTAACTTCAAGGCCTTTCTTCAAAACTTCCATTTCATTTTTTGTTGCTCTTTGTAAGAGCGAAATTTGGTGCACCTGCTCTTGTAATTTTGATATGTCATGTTGTGCTTCTTCCTTTTCATTAGTAATAGTAGAGCCTTATGAAGGCTTAATGGGAGTTGAATTATTTTTAGGTGTTATTTTTTAACCCAATATTGATATCTAAGCTGCAACATGCCCTTGGAATCACTTCAAACTGATTTTTCACACAAGACTTATGTAATTTGAAAAAAAATACACACCTTTTTCTTGCTTTTGAGGGGCTCAATATTGAAACTGAATTATCTCTATGATTTTAGATCTTCAATATTTGAAATTCAGCCCTGTAGTATCCCTCTGAATATTATTTTGAATGCCATGGGTCTAATCTGATTTGGATTCTTCAAGTTAACATTATGCACAATCTCCCACAATGACCTAATTATGGACTAGTTTAGTAGAGATAACTTGTATGATGTGCCACATGCAAATTTTTCCTCCTTCGTCTCTGAAATTGATACAAAGGAAACTAAAATCTGTGTACTTGTGGCCACTTATTATAGAATTCCAATCCGATGCTCAGAGTGAGAGTTATGACGATTTTCCAATGGTCATGTCTTTGGGATGAAATTCAGGAGCCTGAACAAACCCTAACTTCCACATATGATATCTCCAAAACTTTTGCTAACCAAGATCTGAAATTTTTACAAGAAGTGCTTTAGGATTTTAGCTTAGCTCTATAAAATTTTTAGCTTCTTAACCTTTCTAAAAACGCATTTATAGCAAAAATCCCATGATGACCTGTTTAGGTGAAATTCGGGAGCTTGAAAAAACCCTAACTTCCATAGACCGTATCTCCGAAAATATTGCGCACCAAGGTCTGAAATTTTTACACAACGTTCCTTAGGAATTCGAATTCACTCTGTAAATGTTTTAACTTCTAAACCTTCATATAAAAAAGTTATAGCAAAATTTCCACGATGACCTATTTGGAGCAGCGAGACCCTAGAATCCAAAGCTCTGATACCAAATTTTATGAAACCAACTCCAAAAATAGAAGAAAAGAGAGATCAACACCTTATAAATCAGTCATTTCGAGGGGGAAACCTCCAATACATTACATAAATTAACAATTCTTCGATGACACAAATGAAAAAACCTCCTTCTATATATAGGAGTCCATGGGGTCACAATATAATCCTAGCTGACCTAACAATAATAATTTAAGGGCACAATAATAACAATATTGGGGTTACAGGGGTACAACAATAACAATAAGGGGGTTACACTAACAAAAATAAGGGACTATACTAGTAATATAGGGACCTAAAATTTAAAGTAATAAAGCATTAGAGTTATGATTTTAATATTTTCCCCTTTAAAATTATATGTAACACTATATTTGTAACATTTAAATCATTATAATATATATTTTAAGATTCAACCTATATAAAAAAACAACATAAATTGAGCAAATATAGAAAAGGATAAAACATGTATAATGCATTATCATAATTAAAAATATCACCAATGTTACATAGCCTTTCTCAAGAATATTTAATGTTAAATAACCATGGGGGCTTCACCTTGTTCACTAATTTATTATTGCATTCACTCATAAGGCATTTTTAAAATTGAAATTATCGAATTCAAAATGTATTACATATTTGAGAGAAGCTATGTGGTAAAAATATGTTTATAGGTATTGAAAGGGTATCAAATAAAAATTCCAGATATCTAGTAAAAATAGGGATTCTTTTTTTAGATAGATGTCTTGGGGAGGGGTTTAATAAAAGTATGTTGACAAGTATTTATCACTATATCTTGAAATTAAAGGCATCCTTTAACATCCCACAAATGCAAGCGTTATGCCATATGTTCATTTAATGGAGACCACACATAAATAACTCATCAGTAAGAAAAAACTAAAGTTAATCATAGATTAATAAATCACATAGATGTCCAAATATATCATAATTAAACATCAAAAGAAGCACACAATGAAGATATGACGAGTCTATAACATCATCTCCTATTATTCATACTGTTATCACTCCAGTAAATTCTTAAGTTGTGGGATTTTGGTTTTTAGTCAAAGAATACTAGAGGTAACCACAAACCTACTTCAAGCTCTAGGATCTAACCTTCCTAGGGTTCAGAGAGGGCTCTCTCTTTCAAGTTTAACTTTGATTTGGTTTTGAATATTAGAATAGATATTAAAGTGCAGATTTGGTTTTGTTTTGTTGGATTTGGTTGGAAAATTTCACTTGGAGGGTAGATAGAGGGAAATATACTTGTCCATTGGGCTATGGAGTCTAAGTCAAGCTAATAGAACTAGGATCAAGGCCTAGAAGGTCAAATGTCTGTAGGGAAAGGTAGATAACACTTGGAGATCTTGGTAAAATTGGTTTTTGAAATGGTATGATCAGGATAAAGGGCACTTAAGGGTCCTTTGATCTAGAAAAGGGAAGTAGAAGATAGAGGTCAAACGGGAGAGGGAGAAATTAAGGGTTCCCTACACCGGAAATCAGAACAAAACAAAGAAATTATAACTAGTTAAAAATAGGGTGCTATTAACATATCTTGTAGTAATACTCCTAGTTATACATTTAGATTTAGAGTTAAAACACAGATGTATGCATGAAACAAAAGAAGATGACAATGAAAAGTTTAAGAGAGTACTTCACTCCAGATAGCTTATCATAGGGATCCTGAAGTATGATGCCAAAAAGTTGATCGAGTTTGCTACTCAAATTCGAAATCCAAAGCCTTCAAGTTAGAAAAATATCTATAGTAATCTCCAACAATTTCATTCCACACAAAAATACTTCAAAGGGTGAAGTATTTGTATAAATGTCTTACAAAATATCCTAGATGACTTCTAGAAATTAACTTAGGAAAATTAAATATCTTACAACAATAATAGTGACAGCTTGAACAAAAAATTAGTAAGTTTTCCTATATTATTCAAAATAAATAGAAACTGTTTCAAGATAAGAAGCAGCTGGCTACTTATGTGTCTTCTCTACTGGCCTTTTAGATATTTTTTAGAATCTAATTGCCTTCACTGATACACTTTCTCGCTAATACTCTTTCACTTCGGATAATATTTACCTTTAGTAAAACTGCCTTCTTGCAGTAAAAATATGTTTTGACTGTGAAATCAGCAAACATAATTTTTCTTCTTTATGTGTTTGCCTTTCTTTCTTCATTATTCAATTGTTCTTGATTCTGATTTGGCTCACTGATGATAACAATGGCTACATTGGTCTCTGTCTGTGTAGTGTTGGTATTCAAAGGTTGTGTTTCCTCAACATCTATTGTTATTTTACCTTTAGCTGTTGTATCTAGTTTTGGCCTCTTATTGTAAATGATTTTAAACTTTGTCTTTGTGGTAGTTTCTGCAGTATAAGATCCTTCTTCTCTGATCCTTTTAGTGGATGTCTCTGGTTGTTTGGCAACTTCCAAAGGGTAACTAGTATTCCTTTGGTTTACTGCCTCTATTAAAGTATTTTCAACCCACTCAATTTGATTAGCAAATTTTTCTATATCTAGCTTTGACTCATGGATAAAGGGTGTCAATTTACATTTTACCCTTAGTTTACTTAATATCCCTTATGGATCATAATTCTATGGGAAGCTTTCTTCTAATTTGTATTCCAGTAATTGACTTGTTGCTTCCTTTTCTTCTTCGCTTTGATTACATATGAAGGGCCCAATTTGATTTTTGAGTTTAAATTGGTTCTTTTTCTTTTCTGCCATAAAATTAATTGAATCTAAATTCAGGATATGCCTAATGTACTCTAAGGAAAAGATCCTCATAGATGGATGCTTAGGTAACTTGTAGGGAAACAAGTTAGAACCAAAATCTTCGATTTCAGTGAATTCCTTATATAAATACCAATCTCCTACTTTGCCTTGCTCTGATAACTGAAAAATTATCTTCATTTCCTCACTGATTCTAGGCTACTCTGTTTTTGTCAAAATGGTGGTCAATGGATGTACAAACAACTCTGAAAACTCTGAATAACTGAATTCTATGCCTTCTTTTCTTAGTATAGATGTCCAAAAGACAACTGATAGAGGTTTTCCTTCTATATCCAACTTCTGAAGTGAAATTGGAAAGCTTTCTGATTGAAAGAATAGAAACAAGTGGAAAAGATAGGATGTATATCTAAATACTCCTTCCAGCTATAAATTTGTCAATTGATAGTGGATACTATCAACTATAATACCAGCATAATCAAATATAATTGAGGGTGACTGTCCTGGAGAAAAGGCGGACAAAAATCCTAGGATATACTCATTAGTATGCTCATTAGTGAAATACCCAAGTATGAAGGAAAGCATGGAGATTACATTCCTTGAACCTTCAAGGAACTTGGCAGTTGAATATCGAGGGTTTAATTTTGGAATTTCAACATGTAGAGGCATGAAAGTTTGGAAAATCGTAAACCTTTTAGGAAATTATAAGTTAATGTATAACTTAGTGAGGGCTTCAATAGAAAATGGGATTTCTTGGGGGTTTGGGTGAAGCTACAACATTTGGCTTATAGACTCTGTTGTAATGTTAAATACGACCTCTTGATTTGCATTGACAATAGCTCTCTGTTCTGGAATGTAGTACTGGTGACACAGTCCGATCATTTCTTGACAGGGGTGAGTCAGGGAACTACATATTTGGGAAAATTGGATTCCCAAATGTGAACATCTTCTTGATCATATGGGGATTTTTCAAAACACCAGTTGTGGATATCTAACAGATTAAACTCAATTGTAGGATCACTTATCTTGTATTCAATATCAGCCAGAGGAATATGCTCAATATCAACAACTAGGGGTTGCAATGGGTTTACTACAATGGCAATATTTGAAGTCATGGTCATAGTAGCTTTGGGAGTTTTAGAACCTTCAGATTTGTTTCCACTCTGTTTTCTAGGCATTTTGTTTGGCTTCTGCAAGTTTAAACTATTTGTAGAGCAAATTTTACTATAACAGAGGCTTGATTAGGCAATTTTAGCAAAATGGAATGTATTTTTTTATTTCATGCTCAATTAGGTCTCTCAAATGAAGTTCTGAGGCTAAAAACTAGTCTAAAACAGAAAACAGGAGTTTTCTGAGTCTTTTGACTGCAAATTAGGCTAAAACTCTGATGGAAAAGGTTTTTCAGAAGATATAGGGCATCTATAGAGGATTTATGGCCTTTTAAAGCTTGGATTTGATCAAAAACTGTGAAGAATTGATAATTTCCTAGAAAATAGTGCACAACAGACAACTCGGGTTCTTGGGAAAATTTTGCGAGGGTTTTGCCTGTTTTTGGGACTTTTGAGCAAATTAATTTAATCAATTTCTTGATTTTCAACTAATTCTTTTTCTTTTAAAAGGTCTTTTAAATTTAGTTGGAGGTTAAATTCTTAGAAAAATACCTGTTTTGACGCAGGTATCGGCTTTTTGGAGAAGTTTCTGAGGTTTCTTGGTTCAGTTGATAACTTCAATGGTTTATCAGGAGCAGGTGTGGCTCCTCGATAATCGTTTTAGGTTCTTGGGCAGTTTCAGAGGTTCTGAGCGTTGAATATGGGTATTAGGGGCTTTAGTAGGCTAATACAGTCGGGGAAAGAAGAAACAATGGTTTAAACACAAAAGATGAATGCTTTAACATCTAACCAAGGTTTTCTTAAATGTATGAATTTGCATTGAATAACATTGAATGCAAGTCACAATCAAGCGGGAAGCGGTTTTGGAATTTCAAAGGAGAAGAAAACCGACGGTTTATCGCATGGCATTTAAGTGGTAAGAAGTATTATACCAAACTTACACAATCTAATCAGAAGAAGTGACATGGAGGGGAGGGTTAATCGCAAAATTGCCTATTTAACATGGATTTTGTAATGGAGCAATCAGGCATGTTTTCTATGCAATATCGCCCGACAACTGTTGGATTTGAGAAATGAATGCGAAGGGTTGAGATTGCTTTGAGAGCTGTGTCGGGGTGGAAAGGTGGGACCGGGCTCTTGCATAGCCGGAAGGGTTAATATTTATGCAATAAATGTTTTAACACATTTAAACCATAGTTTCATATATCGGCGGAGATAGGTCTAAAATGAATGTTTTTATCATGATATACAAAGGTGTAGGCTTTATACATGGTGTATATATATATGGCAAGTTAGGTTCACAACATTTAATAAAAAATGTTTCACAAATGTGCATACTGATATCTTATACTATATAGTTTTTTAACCTTTTTGAATGGTTTTTAAACTATAGGGATGGGATAAAAATATAGATAGTTTTTAGACCAAGGGGCTTTATAACTTGGAATTTTTATTTGCGCACATGGGTGATAGACTTTGGTCATAAACATTATAATAGTGGGTTTCTGGGGTTTATTTAATATAAGGGAATTAATAACTAGGAAAGGGTATTCTTTAGGGATTTAATAAAATATGTTAAAAGTTAATATGAGAGGGAAGTGAAATGTAAAACAAAATACATATTGTCTCCAAGTATAGAACAAAATCAAGCATTGCCCATTTTCATATTTCTTTCACTAATACTTAGGATAAATGTAACTTTGTGGGTTTTTATGAATTCTTATGAAGGGATAGAGTTAATTATGTGGGGATTTACAATTTTACTAGGCAAGAATGTGTGCTCACTTAGGAAAAAGGGGTTTTTAATACATGAATGAAGGGTAAATGATGATGAATGAGGATTTAACATAAGAACTCAATATTTTCAACTAACCAGTAATAAAGCCTTGGGTCCAGTCCCAACAAAAGTCAGAGAAATGCTCTGAGCCTATTTGACTGATAGCTTAGAATATTGAACACTCCCGGGGGAGGGGAAATTAGTGATTTTTCCCGATGATGTATTATTTACATGATTGATCCACTGCTTTCTACCTACCCAATATTGTATTTATAACATTTTTTCTTCATTTTGCAGGTGCATTTAGGCTTGCAACCTTAAAATATTTTCTTTTAAAAGCATAAAATATCTAAATCTACCATATTTAATCTGAGGGCTCAGATTAAACTATTGAGCTTGTCATTATTCTCTACCTATCTATTGATTTTTCAAGTTTAAACTGTTTGACAAATCTTTATTCACTATCTAAAACATGAAATTGAAACATGAATAGTTAAGATTAAACTATTTAATTGATCATGGATTATGGCATTTATTGACACTTTGCACATAATCATTTATTCTTTGCAGTAAAAGTAAAAGTAGTGGCATTTGGACTTGCTCACTTTCAGGTTTTATTTTTTTCTTTTGGGATATATATTTTTCTAAGCCCTTTGATCTTTCTTTTAGGACTTTTACCCTCTTTTTGATTTTTTATTATTTTTCATCTTTTCAAAATATGGGAAAACAACTTGCAGAAAGCAAGGTATGTACATATTTACAAGACTCATCAAAGTAAATTCAAAATTTTATGAACCCTACTATTATAGGACCCTAACAGTGGCTCCACATGGGGATGACATTTCTTGGTGAAATATCAAGAACTCTAAGACTTAGTAGCCTTTGAAATTTGACCGTGATGACCTTGTAAATGTTTTTTGATATCAACAACTTATTCATATTTATGATATTTACTTCTCAAAGATTAGGGCCTTCTCTTCGGGCTTCAAATTTGCTAAGGAAACATCCAATCCAATCTAAACTTTCGAATGTATATGTACAATGATCAAAGTGAATAAAAACTAACTATTGGTTAACTTAGGTGAGTAGTAGTGCTTTAGCATTCTGCCATTAACTGTCCCTTATTGCAGATCTATTCCATACAATTATTTGAGAAGGAAAGCATTATTACCTCTATATCCATAAATTACATAAGGCCCTTTCCATAGAAAATCAAATTTTCCATGTTTTCCTTTGTCTCCTCTTCTAGAATCCCATTTTAACACTTTATCTCCAATGTAAACATCATCCTCTTTAGTCTTTTTATCATAGATTTTCTTGACCTTATCCTGAATGACTTGAGATTTGACATAAAATTCTTCCCTTGTTTGTTGCAAGTGAATAGTTTGATTTATCCTTCTTTGGATGTCATTTGTTTTATCCTGTAATTCTTGGATAATTTTCATCACTGGTACACCTAGGGAGGAAGGAAAAACAACATCCATTCCATAAACTAGTTGGTAATGTGAAGTACCAATGGATTTCCTAGTAGTAAGTATATTTTCCCATAAGGCATTGACTAACTTCTGATGCCAAGTCTTTTTATTGTGTTTAAGTAATTTTTTTATGATATTTACTAGGCCTTTGTTTCAGGATTGAGCTAGGCCATTACCTTAGGGGTAATATATAGTAGAGTGGCCTAGGGTAATATAGTATTTGTGGCAAAATTTAATCATTTTATTGGATTTGAATGCTGCTGAATTATCAGTAATTATCTTTTGAGGGCACCAAAATCTTGAAAGGATGTTGTTTTCTCGAAAGGAAATAAGGATAGTATTAGTGGATTGTCGGGAAGGTATGGCTTCAATCAAGTTGGTAAAATAATTAGTGGCTGTCAAAATCAACTTATGTTGGCCTGAATAGGGAGGGTGAATTTCACCAATGAAGTCTAAACCCCATTGTTGAAATGGCACTTCAGTTGAAATAGGCTTTAAAGGGAGGGGAAATAATTTCTTCTTTCCCTCAAAAATTTGGCACTTATAACATGAAGTAACATATTTTTTGACATTAGAAAACAAGGTAGGCCAATGAAAACCAGCTCTCAGGATCTTGTCAATAATAGATTTCCAGTATTAATGTCCTCCACAGTCACCTGCATGAAATTATTCAAGTATTTTGTCAGCTTCTTCATTTAGTAAACAATTTAGTAAAATCCCACTACGATCTCTCCAAAAAAGTACATTATCTAAGATACAAAATCTTATTGCTTTAAGTTTTAAAAATCTAGCTTGAGTTCTAGACAATCCAGGAGGAGCTTGTAAGTTTTGGAGTACAAATATGATATATGTATGCCAAGGTGAGTGTGAAAAGGCTTCACTGATCAATGGAGTCAACATCTCTTCTTGATCATCAACTTAATCAATAAAATTTATATCTAGGGCATTACAATTGGATTCAACCATAAGACTGGCTAATCCTTGACCTTTAATGAGCTTGGTGGGTTTTATCTCTATGTCATATTCCAAGATAGTGGAAATCCACTTACCTCTTCTTCCATCAAGACCATCCTGAGTAATAATGTCTTTAACTACAGAATTTGGGACATAGGCAATAATGTGTGAGTAGAGAATATAAACTCTAAAGTCTTTAATGGCCTTAACCAAGGCAAGGGCTTTTTTTTCCATAATGTTGTACTTCAAAGGGGCATCTCTAAGGGCTTTACTGAAAAAAGTTGTGGGTTGTTCAAATCCTTGATCATATTTCAGAAGTAAAACTAAAGCAATGGTGTGCTCTAAAGCAAATGAAAAAATCATGAAGTCTTTCTTGAAATCAAGACTTATTAGGACTGGAGTTTTGGTTAAGGCTTTTTTGAAGAGTCAAATGATTGTTTAGCCTCAACAGTCCATCTAAGAACTAAATATTTTTTGAGCATGTTATTTAATTCTCTAATTATCTCTGTTAAATTAGATATGAATCTTCTTAAAAAATTCATCTTACCTAAAAAAGCTTGTAATTCTTTGATGTCTCTTGGTGGGTTGATGTTCAGAATTGCTTCTATCCGAGCAGGATCTATCCTAATTCCTTCTTTTGAGATTATATCTCCAAGTAACTTACCTTATTCTAATTTAAATAGACTTTTCTTAGGACTTAAAGAGATGCCATATTTTCTACACTTAATAAAAACTTGTCTCAAATGATCCAAGTGTTCATTATCTATTTTGGAAAACACAGTAATTTCATCTAAGTAAATAACTAAGAACTCATGTATTTCCTTTGAAAAGGCTATGTCCATAGCCCTTTCAAAGGTTTCTCCTGCATTCATTAGTCCAAAAGGCATTTTTACATGCAAAAAATTGCCCCAAGGAGTGGTAAATGTTGTTTTAGCTTGGTCTTCTTCTTCAACTAGGATCTGGTTGTATCCTGAAAAACCATATAACAATGAAATCCTTGAGGAACCTACTACCCTTTGTAATATGTGGTCCATTTTGGGTAAAGGGTAATTATCCTTTAAGGATACTTTGTTAATATTTCTAAAGTCCACACACAATCTAATTTCTCCTGCTTTTTTTTTTTGTAGGAACTAGGTTTGAAACCCAATCACAATATAAGATTTGTGCAATGATTTGGGCATCATACATTCTTTTAACTTCTTTTTCAATCAAAGTTAATAACACATAGTTACTTCTTCTCAAATTTTGTTTGAATGGATTTTGATCTTCTTTTATTGGAATTTTGTGTTGAATTATGTTTGTATCATAGGAATTTAAATCTTCATAACTCCAAGAAAACACATCTTTATTTTCCTTTAAAAGTTCAATATATTTATCCTTTTCTTGTTGAGGTAAAATTTTGGACAGTTTGATTATCTTTAGCTTTTATTCTGTACCAATGTTACATTCTTTTATGTCAGATCTTACTGGCTCCATGTTTGGTTTTCTAGCTACATCATTAGATTCAAAAAGATCCTCTAAGGGAGTTAAACCTTTAGGAAAAAAATTATCCTTAAGATTCACTATATCTGATTCATCCTCAACAATTTCTTCAATATCTACTTTCTCTAAGCTATCTATGTCATCTTCACTAAATCTAGTGGGTTTATCAAACTTTATTTTATTTACATCTAAGTCGTCTAAATCTATTTCACAATCCAAATCATGATTTACTGTACAATTTGTATCTATAATACAATTTTGAATTTATCCTTCATTGTTCATAAACTTGTAAATTTGTTCATCTTGAGAAAAAATCTGCCAATACTTAAGATTATCTAGAATTATTGGTCTATTTTTGACTTCGGTAGTATATCTGTGATTAGGTTGAAATGGTAAATTTCATGTGCTAGCAAAATTTGCAAGACAATGAGCTTGTATATTTTGTTTTCTGGGTATATCAACAAACTTACATTCCAATAAATCATCAGTTAGATCTATGACAATATCTCTATATCTGCTCAGTCTAGGATTGTAGATAGAATAAACTCCATTTACTTGTTTAATGATCAAATCTGAATCTCCCATGATTAAAATTCTTTTTCCTCCCGAGTTTATAATGATTTGGAGTCCTAGGATGAGGGCTTCATACTCGGCCATATTGTTTATACATTTGAAATTTAGCCTGAAAGCATGACCTTCAGAATGATTGGTTTCCATATTTTTTATCCAGAATGTTGTTCCTACTCCTAACTTTTTCACTGAACCATCAAAGTCTAAATGCCATTGAGATTCATGAAAAATGTTATCATTGTTTGGTTCTCTCTTTTTATCTGCTAGTCCAATTTTGATTTCATTTGTTATAGAGTTACATAGGTTAAAGGAATCAAGGTCAGTTCGTGTAGAGTAAATTGAGTAGTTTATAAATCTTTCAGCACTGCTTACCATGTACTTCGTTAATGTTTCCCTATATAACTTTTTAGGCAGGCCAAACATCGAGATAGTAGCATAAGACATGTCCAATTGTAGAGATCCCTGCAACTTTTCTCCCCATGAGTGAGAAAGTAACATGCCATATTTTGGTGGGATATCAGCTACTACAATGTCCATTAATATACTCTTACCAGGGTATTGAGCTAGTGTTACACACAAATCCTTAATTAAACCTAAGCATTTAACCTTACTTGAATAAAAAGAAAACAAATCTTTGTATGGCCTTGTAATTTCTAGATTCAGAGTTTCCATGATGGATTTTGGAATTAAGTTATGGGAAGCTCCTAAATCTAGCATTGTGTTATGTGGAATTTGATCATGAATGGTTAAACTGATATAGAATGGAGGAACTGCACCATCTGCATGTTTTCCATTTACATCTGGGCCAAAAATCAACTCTAACTCATCATCATTTAGATTTATGGAGTCTTCTCCATCATTCATATTTAATGTTTCAGTTATGGTTGATTTGTACAAGTCATTTTTTACCAACTCAGTCAAAGGAATTGGTATTTTAAGTTTTGGAATTTTTGATTGTATGTTGAATGCAGGTTGAGCTTTACTGATTTGAATCAGTTCTTCTTTCGTAACTGTAGTTTTTGTTGGTTTGTCTTTCTTTTCTAGAGTTATTTTTTCATTTTCATTTGTTTTAGGATTCTCTGTTTGTGTTTACTATGTTTTACTACTTCTAACTTTTTTTTCAGGGATTGTTTGTGAAGCAGTAGATTTTCTTCCTGTCTTAGAATTCTCAACAGATGTTTTTAAAGCAACAGCTTTTGGGTCTACTGTTCTAGGATCAACAACAAGATTTTTGGAATCTGAATTTGCTGTTTTTACAGAATTAGAAGCTTTAGCAGCAATATATTTTTGAGGACCTTTTGCAACTTGAGCAAATTTTTTAGTAATGTAAACAATTTTAGGTCCTTATGCTTTCTTAGGACTAGAAATGCTTTGGAAGGAATTTGAGTTTTGCTTATTTTCCCTTGGGAGAATTTGCAGAACTTTTGTTTAAGGGGCTTCTACTATTTTCTGATTCTGATTTTGGGAAGTTTTCTTAGTATAAGACTCATTGTTTTTCTTGTTTGTAAGGTTATACTAGTTATGTATTTCGTTTATTGCATAGTCATAACCTTGCTTATAATCAAAGGACTCACTAGAATCTAATTTAAGTTGTTGAAGTTCAAACAATTCCTGATCTTCCTGAGTTAGGAAAATGGTATTGTTGTCATCAATTCCCATTAGATTAATAGTATCCTCCTCATCATAATTATTATTCTAAGAACTTTCAGCATAGTTCTCTTGGAATGGTGGCCTAATTGTTTGGTCTAGGGATGTTTCTTTTCCTTTTCCAAAATTTATATTTTTTCTAAATTTGGGATTTCTAATTTGTTTTTGGTTATCCCACAGAGCTCTTCTCTCCATATTATCTAATCTATCGATCACCCTTTCTAAATTTTTAGCTATAACATCCATTTTTGTGTTTGAATTTGCATTTTCTTCTTTGATAGTAACTCTTCTTTCATTTCTATGTCTAGCTTTTATAGCTAGGATGTTCACTTCTACACTTACTACATCAGTTTGAATTTTTTCTAATGTATATGCATCTCTTTCCCTTAATTGGTAAGCCATATCTATGTGAAATCCATCAGGGAATTTGAGCAGAATGGAATAAGGAGTAGGTTTCAGATTTGCAGGGATAGAATTATAGACACTATTATACTTGATGCAGTAATCTTGAACTGACTCATTTGGAGCTCTTTTTAAATTATCAAATTCAGACAAAATTTCGAGGGGGTTCTTTTTCTTTTCCCATTTATTTAAAATCAAAGTAAAACATACAACCAAATCAGTTACAGTACCAACAGCTAAATATTTAAACCATTTCTTAACTCCTCATATTAAGTTTGAGAAAACAATGTCATTTGAACATCTAAATCATCAATTTCATAAATTTCAAAGAATTCTTTCATCTTAGTAATGTGTTGTTGAGCAGAATATTGAGTAGTGCCATCAAATAGTGTATTTTATTTTGATAGTCTTGTGGCATATCATGAAGTTGTTGTGGTAGGACAAGGGGGCATATCTAGCAGCCATAGCTTGAAGCTTAGCTTGACTAGGAGGTAACGTTGAAGTGCCTAGAGCTGTGCTAGAAATGATAGTGGATGAACTATAGATTGTATTTGAAGTGCTGGGAAATGAAGATGATGTTTTTAAGAAATCAAAAGGTGAACTAATGGATATAGTGGATGAAGTGATTGGTGGAAATAATACTCTGGGTTGTAGAGGTAGTTTAGGGATAAATGGATCTGGAGATGACCTGGTAGTAGAATTTATGAATGATGTAATAGCATAAAGAGATGAACCTCTAGCTGGAATTATTGTGGTATGTAATTTGGAAGCTGAAGGTCTGGTTGCATAAGTCAATAAATGAGCTAATTCAATAACTTCTTCAATATCCTTTAGAATAGTAACATTAATCTCCTCAACCTTGGTCTAATATTTAGATTTCTTAGATCTAGAATTTACTTCAATAGATTTCTGTTTTGCATTTAAAAATGAAATAAAAGCAGGGTCTAAAACAACAGTTTTTAAATCATTTTCAGATTCAATTTTAAATAATGAATGCTCAAATTCCAGATCAAAATCAATGTCTTGAAGACTTTTTAATTCACTGGGTAATGAAATGACTCTTATCAATGGGATTTCACCCTCTAAATTTTCTGTTTGTTTTTTCTTTTTTCATATTTGGTTAGGTTAGAATTGGTATAGTAGGTTTTCCTAGAAGCCAAAATTACTATTTTTCAATACCCACAACCTATAAAAGAAACCTTAAAGTACAAGGATGATTTAAATTATTCCTTTAAGACTAATTTTATGACCGAGGACTGATTATTTCCCCAGTATGGTCGCCTGTATTGTTATCACTCTAGTAAATTCTTAAGTTGTGGGATTTTGGATTTTAGTCAAAGAATACTAGACGCAACCACAAACCTACTTCAATCTCTAGGATCTAGCCTTCCTAAGGTTCAGAGAGGGCTATATCTTTCAAGTTTAACATTGTTTTGGTTTTGAATATGAGGCTATTTATTAAAGTGCAGATTTGGTTTTGTTTTGTGCGATTTAATGGGAAAATTTCACTTGGAGGGTAGATAGATGGAAATATACTTGCCCATTGGGATATGGAGTCTAAGTCAAGCTAACAGAACTGGGATCAAGGCCTAAAAGGTCAAATGTCTGCAGGGCAAGGTAGATAGCCCTTGGAGATCTTGGGAAAATTGGTTTTTGAGATGTTATGATCGAGATAAAGGGCACTTAAGGATCCTTTGATCCGGAAAAGGGAAGTAGAAGATAGAGGTCAAACGGGAGAGGGAGAAATTAAGGGTTCCCTACACCGAAAATCAGAAGAAAACAAAGAAATGATAACTAGTTATAAACAGGGTGCTATTAACATATCCTGTAGTAATACTCCTAGTTATACATTGAGATTTAGATCTAAAACACATATGTATGCATGAAACAAAAGAAGATAACAATGCCAAGTTTAAGAGAGTACTTCACTCCAGATAACTTATCATAGGGATCCTGAAGTATGATGCCAAAAATGTGATCTAGTTTTCTACTCAAATTCGAAATCCAATGCCTTCAAGTCAACAAAATATCTATAGTAATCTCCAACAATTTTATTCCACACAAAAATACTTTGAAGAGTGAAGTATTTACATAAATGTCTTACAAAATATCCTAGATTACTACTAGGAATTAACTTAGGAAAATTAAATATCTTACAACAATAATAGTGACAGCTTGCACAACAAATTAGCAAGTTGTCCTATTTTCTTCAAAATAAATAGAAATTGTTTCAAGATAAGAAGCAGCTGGTTGCTTATGTGTCTTCTCTGCTAGCCTTTTAGATATTTTTCAAAATCTAATTTCCTTCACTGATACACTTTCTTACCGATACTCTTTTACTTCGGATAATCTTTACCTTCAATAAAATTGCCTTCTTGCTGTAAAAAATTGTTTTGAATGTGAAATCAGCAAACATAATTTTTCTTCTTCATGTGTTTTCCTTTATTTCTTCATTATTCAACTGTTCTTGATTCTGATTTGGCTCACTGATGATAATAGTGGCTACATTGGTATCTTTCTGTGTAGTGTTGGTATTCAAGGGATGTGTTTCCTCAACATCTATTATTATTTTACCTTTAGCTGTTGTAACCAATTTTGGCCTCTTATTGTAAATGATTTTAAACTTTTTCTCTGTGGTAGTTTCTGTAGTATAAGCTCCTTCTTCTCTGATTCTTTTAGTGGATGTCTCTGGCTGTTTGGAAACTTCCAAAGGGTGACTAGTATTCCTTTGGTTTACTGCCTCTGTTAAAGTATTTTCAACCCACTCAATTTGATTATCAAATTTTTCTATATCTGGCTTTGACTCATGGATAAAGGGTGTCAATTTACATTTTACCCTTAGTTTACTTAAGATCCCTTATGGATCATAATTCCATGGGAAACTTTCTTCTAATTTTTATTCCAGTAATCGACTTGTTGCTTCCTTTTCTGCTTCTCTTTCATTACATATGAAAGGCCCAATTTAATTTTTGAGTTTAAATTGGATCTTTTTCTTGGCTGCCATAAAATTAATTGAATCTGAATTTAGGATCTGCGTAATGTACTCTAAGACAAAGATCCTCATAGATGGATGCTTAGGTAACTTGTAGGGCAAAAAGTTAGAACAAAAACCTCTAATTTCATTGAATTCCTTATATAAATACCAATCTCCTACTTTTATTTGATAGCTGCAAAATTCTCTTCATTTCCTCAATGATTCTAGGCTGCTCTATTTTTTTCAAAATGGTGGTCAATGTATGTACAAACAACTCTGAAAACTTTGAATAACTGAATTTTGTGCCTTCTTTTCTGAGTATAGATGTCCAGAAGACAAATAATAGAGGTTTTGTAGAAATTATATACACTACGCATGCATATGTCCAAGATTCTCCTGATCACACACTATTTTAACTTCATGCACAATATAGAATCTATTCCACCATTGATCATCACATGCGGAAATTAAATCAATTGCAATGCACACATGAAACCATAAAAATTCACACACATTAACACATTGATTTTATGGAAAAGCCTGAAGCTAAAAACCCCAACTATCTGTATATAATATATGTCATAGAGATCATGTAATAGTCCTCATACAAAGCTTATAACAAGCTCTCAGTACAATCCAATCGCTACACACTAATCAGGCTCGATCTTGCAAATCCATGCACCGATCTTTGACATCCTTTAGCTTGCCTCTACTGCACAATCCCTACTGAAGAATGGCTCTGGCTGAACTCGAATTGGTCCAGCCTTGCTCACGCAATCCTCATTGGCATATCCAATCACTGGTTGTTACAAATCATGCAACAGTATAGTCACAACTGATAGTCACACTGCTCTTTCACCTACCTCTTCACTAGTATTTACTGAAACTATCCATGCACTGTTGTTAATTGATGTATTCTTTAGTTGATTAATGAGTTAATAATTAGTGAATTAATTAATAATTAATTCATACCACTCTCACTAGTGTATCAATCAGTTAGACTAGATACAACTAGCTCAACTATGTTTAACTCGGTTAAACTCAACACAACTCCACCAAAATCTGTCACATTAGTTCTAACTGAAGTATCCATGCAATAGCTCCACTTAACCATCAGTAATAGCGTAATTCCTTCCTGTGCCACATTTGTGCACTTAAATGAAGTGCTCCAAGATAATAAGATAATGTTTATAGTCCAAATATTATTAAGAGCTAATAATATTCGACATATCTATTTTTACACTGGCAATCTAAAAATAGATTCTGCCAAATATGTCTAAAAATAGAAGTCCATCTATTTTTCCAACTTGACCAACCATCCAAAAATAACATCCTGCAACTCATAGAATATGATCGACATGTCTAAAAATAGACATAGTCTTAAAATAAACTTTGTGACAAAAAATTACCTGTGTGGGCCCCACTTAGTTTAGGTGATCACTTTCCAACTAGGATCAGGAATGATGTTTCAGGATGCCTCCTTCACTGTTTCTTGTTGCAATATTAAACACTCCCTCTCAACAAGAAAGTACTATCATTGCATGCGACATGCAACTCCATGCATTTTCCCTGCAACCTTTACAAGTGCCATGCAACTCCATGCATCTGCTCTACAACTCTTCTGAAACTGAATAGGCTCCAAAAAAATTAATCAGTATAATTCATCTATCAAAGTATTCGACCTCTGCTGGTACCAACTACACATGTATTCAGGAACCACTGCACTATTGAAATTTGCACCCATGCACTCTGCACTTGCTGTCAACACCGAACCATGCTCTAGTATCCAACACTGTCACTTTGATCTGCCTGCATCAATCCAGCTGATCATGCTACCACTGCTCTATGGGCACATCGTAGCCAGGTTCAATTCATGAGATCCACACCTTCTCCATGAATCCTACCCAGAAATCTCCTCTTGGGATTACTCATGCATGTCGCCCCACCTCTCACCTAGTGGTATAGTTGCATGCACTCCCTCTGCCCATCTAGCACAAAATTTCTCTTCATGAGTGGTTTCTCCCACTCCATGATTCTCATCTTGTGTCTGCTCCACATCCAGAGGTTAACTCTTACCTGCATGCAAATCCATCTCCCTCTCAAGCTTTAATTGCATGTCTTCTTTTCACTTCCCAACAGTAGGAAGCTCCGTAGAAATCCCATCTACTTCATGTTTGTAGAGATTCTTGGCTTGAATCCCAACCTTATTGACTTTTCCTATTGCTTTCTACCAAAGGAAAAATTTTCCTTCACTAAAGACAATATCATACCCTTTATCCTCTAACATTGCGACTGAGATTAAATTCTTCTTTAAACCTGGAACATGCACTACATCCTGTAAAAGAATGAGTTTACCTGAATCCCTCTGAAAGGTAATGGTAGCAATGTCGGTCACATTATATCGTCCATTTTTTCCCAACTCAACATGCAACTGGAGATCTTTCTCCACCAATTCACTAAAAATATTCACATCTCCCATCATGTGAAAGGAAGTAACTCTATCAAAGTACCACCCCGATCCCAATGCACTAGACACCATGCATGCAATCAATGAGAAGTCCAGCTCAAATTGCGAGGCAAGAGCCTCACCAGCTGCAGCTCCAACAGTCTGCTTGTTCTTCTTATTCTGTGGACAATTTTTGGCAAAATTCCCATGTTCGTGATAGTGAAAACACTTCACTTTGGACATGTCACGCTCTTTTCCATTTGCACCGGATTGAGAAGGATTTTTCTTCCCCTTCTCTTTCCTTTCTTTGGCAGCCAAAATGAAATATGCCTTAAATCCTCTTGCACAAGATCAGACCAACGTCGCTCCCATCTTGGCAGTTTCTCTCGACCATTGACAGAGTCCTCGTAGCTATGCCAACTCTTCAGAAGCCCAAGGAGAGCCAAGCCCACCAAGTATTCTTCATCCACACTAACTCCACACTCCCAAGCTCATCCCTACAGTGTAAAAACTTTTTCAAGTATACCGGAATAGTGTCATTCTTCTCCATTTTTATTTTCTTGAGCTTGTCTTTAAGCGCCAACTTCCTCTGGTCACTTCTTCTTTGGAACAATTCTGTCAAAGCCTTCCACATCAAGAATGGAGTGGCTTTACTATGAAGGTTGGACAAAATGGGACCCTTCACACCTTCCAATAGAATCCTTCGACACCTTGCTACCTTATTTTGCCATGCGTCAAGTGCGGTTGCATCGCTAGAACCCGATTTAGGAATATCATCATCTATGAACTCCTTCAACCCATTATCCTCCAGCACCGCCTCCATCCTGTCCTTCCATGCAATATAATTCGAGCTGACCTCAAGGGCATACTCAAATCGCAATTTTTTGAAAGACATTTCAATGAATGCTCAACTTCGACACCAAGAAAACACTACAGTAAATTCTAATTCCACCAACACAAAACTCAACCGCTTCAATAATTGCAATCTGCTCCAATGATCAATATATCTCTGATACCATGTAACAATTATATACACTACGCATGCATATGTCCAAGATTCTCCTGATCACACATGATTTTAACTTCATGCACAATACAAAATCTATTCCACCATTGATCATCACATGCGGAAATTAAATCAATTGCAATGCACACATGAAACCATAAAAATTCACACACATTAACACAATGATTTTACAGGAAAGCCTGAAGCTAAAAATTCCAACTATCTGTATATAATATATGTCATAGAGATCATATAACAATCCTCAGACAAAGCTTATCACAAGCTCTCAGTACAATCTAATCGCTACACACTAATCAGGTTCGATCTTGCAAATCCATGCACCGATCTTTGCCAGCCTTTAGCCTGCCTCTATTGTGCAATCCCTGTTGAAGAATGGCTCTGGATGAACTTGAATTGGTCCAGTGTTGCTCACACAATCCTCATTTGCATCTCCAATCACTGGTTGTTGCAAATCATGCAACAGTATAGTCACAGCTGATAGTCACACTGCTCTTTCACCTACCTCTTCACTGGTCTCTACTGAAACTGTCCATACACTGTAGTTAACTAATGTATTCTTTATTTGATTAATGATTTAATAATTATTTAATTAATTAATAATTAATTCACACCACTCTCAATAGCTATCAATCAGTTACACTAGATACAACTAGCTCAACTATGTTTAACTCAGTTAAACTCAACACAACTCCACCAATTACCTCAATAAATCCACCAAAATCTGTCACATGAGTTCTAACTAAAGTATCCATGCAATAGCTCCACTTAACCCTTAGGAATAGCGTAATTCCTTCTGTCAAATCCTGTGCCACATATGTGCACTTAACTGAAGTGCTCCAAGAGAATAAGATAATGTTTATAGTCCAAATATTATTAAGAGCTAATAATATTCAACATATCTATTTTTATACTTGCAATATAAAAATAGATTCCGCCAAATATGTCTAAAAATATAAGTCCATATATTTTTCCAACTTGACCAACCATCCACAAAAAGCATCCCGCAACTCATAGAATATGATCGACATGTCTAAAAATAGACATAGTCTAAAAATAGACTTTGCGACAAAAAATCACCTGTGTGGGCCCCACCTAGCCTAGGTGATCACTTTCCAACTAGGATCAGGAATGATGTTTCAGGATGCCTCCTTCACTGTTTCTTGTTGCAATATTCAACATGTTTTCCTTCTATATCCAACTTCTGAAGTGAAATTGGAAAGCTTTCTGATTGAAAGAATAGAAACAAGTGGAAAAGATAGGATGTATATCTAAATACTCCTTCCAGCTGTAAATTTGTCAATTGATAGTGGTTACTATCAGCTATAAAACTAGCATAATCAACTATAATTGAGGGTGAATGTCCTGGACAAAAAGTGGAAAAAAATCCTTGGATAGACTCCTTAGTATGCTCATCAATGAAATACCCAAGTATGAAGGAAATAATGGAGATTACATGCCTTGAACCTTCAGGGAACTTGGCAGTTGAATATGGAGGATTTAATTTTGGAATTTCAACATGTAGAGGCATGAAATTTTGGAAAATCATAAACCTTTTAGGAAAGTCTAAGTTAATGTATAACTTAGTGAGGGCTTCAATAGACAATGGGACTGCTTGGGGGTTTGGTTGAAGCTGCAACATTTGGTTTATAGACTCTGCTGTAGTGGTAAATAGGACCTCTTTATTTGCATTGAAAATAGCTCTCTATTCTGGAATGTAGTACTGGTGACACAGTCTGATCATTTCTTGAGAGGGGTGAGTCAGGGGGACTACATATTTGGGCAAATTGGATTCCCAAATGTGAACATCTTCTTGATCATCTAGGTATTTTTCAAAACACCAATTGTGGATATGTAAAAAATTAAACTCAAATATAGGATCAACTATATTGTATTCAATATCAGTAAGATGAATATGCCCAATATCAACAACTGGGGGTTGCAATGGGTTGAATACAATGGTAGTATTTGGAGTCATGGAAGGAGTAGCTTTGGGAGTTTTAGAACCTTCAGATTTTTTTCCACTCTATTTTTTGGGCATTTTGTTTGTCTTCTTCAAGTTTAAACTATTTGCAGAGGTAATTTTACTATAACGGAGTCTTGATTAGGTAATTTCAAGAAAATAGAATGTCTTTTTGGATTTCATGCTCAATTAGGTCTCTCAAATGAAGTTTTGAGGCTAACAACTGGTCTAAAAAAGAAAACAATGTTTTTCTGAGTCTTTTGACTACAAATTGGTCTAAAACTCTGATGGAAAAGGTTTTTTCAAAAGATATAGGGCACTTGTAGAGGATTTATAGCCTTTTAAAGCTTGGATTTGATCAAAAACTGTGAAGAATTGACAATTTCCTTGAAAATGTGGCGCATCAAACAATTCGGGTTCCTGGGAAAATTTTACTAGTGTTTTGCCTGTTCCTGGGACTTTTGGGCAAAATAATTTAATCAATTTCTTGATTTTTAGCTAATTCTTTTTCTTTTAAAAGGTCTTTTGAATTTATTTGCAGGTTAAATTCTTAGAAAAATACCTGTTTTGACGCAGGTATCGGCTTTTCAGAGAATTTTCTAAGGTTTCTTGGTTCAAATTGATAGCTTCAATGGTTGATCAGGAGCAAGTGCGGCTCCTCAACAATTTTTACAGGTTCTTGGGCAGTTTCAGAGGTTCTGGGCTTGAATATGGGTATCAAGGGGTTTAGCAGGTTTATATAGTCGGGGAAAGAAGAAATGATGGTTTAAATGCAAAAAATGAATGATTTAACATTTAACCAAGGTTTTATTAAATGTATGAATTTTCATTGAATAGCATTGAATGCAGGTCACAATCAGGAGGGAAGCAGTTTTGGAATTTCAAAGGAGAATAAAATCGACGGTTTATCGCCTGGCTTTTAAATGGTAAGCAGTTTTAAGCCAAACTTACGTGATCTAATCATAAGAAGCCACGTGGAGGGGAGGTTTCATCGTGAAACTACCTATTTCGTGTGGATTTTGTAATGGAGCGCTCGGGCATGTTTTCTATGCAATATCGCCCATCAACCGTTGGATTTGAGAAATGAATGCGAAGGGCTAAGATTACTTTGAGAGCTGCGTCGGGGTGGAAAGGTGGGACCGGGCTCTTGCATAGCCGGAAGGGTTAATATTTATGAAATAAATGTTTTAACACATTTAAACCATAGTTTCATATATCGTGGGAGATAGGTTTAAAATGAATGTTTTTATCACGATATACAAAGGTGTGGGCTTTATACATGGTGTATATATATATGGCGATTTAGGTTTGCAACATTTAATAAAAAATGTTTCGCAAATGTGCCTACTAATATGTTATATTATATAGTTTTTAACATTTTTGAATATTTTTTAAACTATAGGGGTGGGATAAAAATATAGATAGTTTTTAGATGAAAGGGCTTTATAACTTGGAATTTTTATTTGCGCACATGGGTAATAGACTTTGGTCATAAACATTATAATAGTGGGTTTCTGGGGTTTATTTAAGATAAGGGAATTAATAACTAGGAAAGGGTATTCTTTAGGGATTTAATAGAATATGTTAGAATTTAATATGAGAGGGGAGTGTAATGTAAAATAAAATACATATTATCTCTAAGTATATTACAAAATCAAGCATTGCTCATTTTTCGTATTTATTTCACTAATACTTAGTATAAATGTAACTTTGTGGGTTTTTATGAATGCTTATGAAGGAATAGAGTTAATTATATCAGGATTTACAATTTTACTAGGCAAGAATGTGTGCTTACTTAGGAAAAAGGGGGTTTTAATACATGAATGAAGGGTAAATGGTGATAAATGAGGATTTAACATAAGAACTCAATATTTTCAACTAACCATTCATAGAGTCTTGGGTCCGGTCCCAACAAAACTCAGAGAAATGCTCTTATCCTATTTGACTGATAGCTTAGAATATTGAACACTCATGGGGGAGGGGAAATTAGTGATTTTTCTCGATGGTGTATTATTTACATGATTTATCCACTGCTTTCTTCCTACTCAATCTCGTATTTCTAACCTTTTTTCTTCATTTTGCAGGTTCATTTAGGATTGCAACTATAAAATTTTTTATTTTAAAAGCATAAAACTATCTAAATCTACCTTATTTCATCTAAGGGCTGAGATTAAACTACTGAGCTCCTCATTATTGTGTACTTGTATATTAATTTTTCAAGGTTAAACTGTTTGACGGATCTTTATTCACTATCTAAAACATGAAATTGAAACATGAATAGTTAAGATTAAACTATTTAACTGATCATGGATTATGGAATTTATTGACACTCTACACATAATCATTTATTCTTTGTAGTAAAAGTAAAAGTAGTGGCATTTGGACTTGCTCACTTTCAGGTTTTATTTCTTTTCTTTTGGGGTATATATTTTTCTAATCCCTTTGATCTTTCTTTTAGGACTTTTACCCTCTTTTTGATTTTTTATTATTTTTCATCTTTTCAAAATATAGGAAAACAACTTGCAGAAATCAAGGTATGTACATATTTACAAGACTTATCAAAGTTAATTCAAAATTTTATGAACCCTATTATTATAGGACCCTAACACATACCAAAATACCAACACATGATAAACACATGCATCATATAAGAATCTTGCAATATAAGGAAGTGATATCATCCTAACTATGTACACAAGTCATGGGGTTTTCACCTTATTAACCAATATCGTACCACTTTCATTCATAAAATACGTTTAAAAATTATGAAAAACAAAGTCATTTTAATGTAGATATTGAGAGTGGGTAGGGGTGGGAAGGAGAGGTATTAAGGATCTATAAGTATTACGAGGTGTCAAAAGGGGTATATAATAAAAACAATGTTTTGAAAAATTAGTAGGAAGGGGGTCCAACAAAATTATTTTATGAGGTATTTATTGCTATGTAGTGAAACTATGGGCATTATTTATCATCCCATGAATGCACATGCTATGTCATAGGCTGACAGGGTGAATACCCCATGATAACTCCTATAAAAACATATCAAATAATGTTCACTCATTATAAATCATAAAAGGTAAATTAGTCATACACATATATGTCCATTGCAACATATTCAAACAAGTATAGATCATTAATAAAGTTGGATATTCTAATTTTATATTTGCATGTTATTAAGGATTGGATTTTATGCTGAATTTAATATATTTGAAATTTGAAATTAATTTTAAGAATTAGGTTTGGCTAAGATTGAATATAGACTCTTGTGACAAGTTTTGTAAATATCTTATTTTTCTTCCTCACTATCAAACATCCATCCAAAATGTTATGAATTTATACCATTTTACGATGCATGACTTAAGGAGCTATAAATCCTCAAGTCCTTTTGATGGTGCAATAGGATCCACTCATGAAACTAACCACCTGAAAGGAATACAAAGAGGGCAAGGAAAACCTCAAGGAGTCCTTGGAAACTAACCTAAAATTGATAAAATAGCATCCAAAACTATAGGGTATTCTTATAATGTTGAATCCAAAGCTAATGCTACTATAGGTTCTCATACTTTAGAAACTCTTTAGTCCTAAAAACCAAGATCATTTTAAGAACCTTTTGGATGAACCTAACCTCTTTACTACATCAAACAAATCCCCATATTGTTAATAAATTCATTTATTGGTATAGGGGGGAATAGTGGAAGGACATCAGTAAAAGGAAAGAGTCACATGCAAGTTTCCTATTTGGATTTAGTTATATTTTTCTTCTAAAACAATTTGGATTTAATATTAGTAGATTTTTGGCTTCTGTCATCCATCAATAAATTCTGAAGAAATCTTTCGGTAATAATCACATTATCATGAATAAAGTCGACGCGTTTCGAACCAACTAGTGTGGTTCATCATCAGGACTAGGTGAGAGATCAGATCAGTCGTTAATTTAAATAGATGTAGGAGATGCAAAGAAAACAGATATAACAGCTAGTTTGACTAAGAAATCCACAATGGCTAGTTTTAATAATTAAAACAAAAAAATAATAAAAATAAAAATAAAAGAAGTTCTACTAATTTAAATATTAATTACATTTTAAAACGGCTAGTTTCAATATTCAAATTTAATTATATATTAGTATATTAAAATTCTATTAATTTATTATTATTATTATTATTATTATTATTATTATTTTTTTTTAATAAAAATAAAAATAAAAATAATAAAATCAAATCAAAACTAAAAATAGTTAAATCAATAAAATTAAAAATGGTAACAGTTAATAAGATATTAAAATATTTATTTATTTATTTATTAAAAAATAAATAAAAGAATATTAAAAAAAATAAAAATAAAAATAAAAATAAAAAAACATGATTCGCAGCTCTCTTAACTCAGTTAAAGATCCTGTGAACCCTAAGGATGGCAAAGGTGTCTATCTTATTCCTTGTTCTTGTGGGATGCCTTACATCGGTGAAACGGGTAGGTCCATTAGCCAAAGGATATGTGAACATGCTGCTGACATTAGACTTGGCAGGTCCCGCACCTCTGCCCTAGCTGAACATGTGGAAAAAACTAACCACCATATCTACATTGAAGAGGCTAAGGTCTTAGCCAAGATTGATCATTTTCATCATCGTAAGTTAAGAGAGGCCCTTGAAATTGAAAAAAGGCCCATAAATCTCAATAGAGATGATGGTTGGAATATAAGCAGGTGTTGGATTCCTGCCTTATATTCTTAATTTTTATATTTTTATATTTTTTATTTTTAATATATATATAATATTTATTTATTTATTTATTTACTTTTATTTTTATTTTTATAGTTTTTAATTTTTAATTTATTTATTTATTTATTTTATTTTATTTATTTATTTATTTTTTATTTATTTTTATTTTTATATTTTTATATTTTATCATTATTATTATTATTATTATTTTTATTTTTATTTTATTTTTGAATAGTTAATTAACGATTTTAGAAAAATAAAAATTTTATTTTATTTTATTTTATTTATTTATTTATTAAAAAAAAAAAAACAAAACAAAAATTATTATATTTTTTATTTTTATTTTTATTTATTTTTTAATAAATAAATAAATAAATATTTTAATATCTTATTAGTTGTTACCATTTTTAATTTTATTGATTTAACTATTTTTAGTTTTGATTTGATTTTATTATTTTTATTTTTATTTTTATTTAAATAATAATAATAATAATAATAATAATAAATTAATAGAATTTTAATATACTAATATATAAATAAATTTGAATATTGAAACTAGCCGTTTTAAAATGTAATTTATATTTAAATAAGTAGAACTTCTTTTATTTTTATTTTTATTATTTTTTTGTTTTAATTATTAAAACTAGCCATTGTGGATTTCTTAGTCAAACTAGCTGTTATATCTGTTTTCTTTGCATCTCCTACATCTATTTAAATTAACGACTGATCTGATCTCTCACCTAGTCCTGATGATGAACCACACTGGTTGGTTCGAAACGCGTCAACTTTATTCATGATAATGTGATTATTACCGAAAGATTTCTTTAGAATTTGGATTTAGTTATAGCCAATGAATCCTCCAAGAATGAAATTACCTCTTCCTTGTAAGTCTATATAGGTCTTGGTTAATAAATGGAAGAGGGAAGTGATATTTGTTCATGGAATTGTTTATCTCTCTATACTCTATGAATATTATCCATTTTCTATTCTTTTTTGTAAATATGACTAAGGGTAACACCTATTAACTCTAAAAAAATTGGGTAAATGAAACTAGATATAAGCAACTTTTGTAGTTTTTCTTTTACTATATCCCTCATTATAGGGTTCATCCTATGCTAAGGTTTTCTACTGGGTTATGATCCTTCCTTTATATCAATATAGTGTGTGAAAATATCTATATGGATCCCTTCCATGTCCTTCTAAGACCATGCAAAGGAATCACAATGTTTTTGCATTTGTTTAATCAATCGATCATTTTTTCCTTTTCTCTTGTGTTAGCCCTCGCTTCATTTTTAAGGCTTTCCAAGGACATATTTTGATGGTTTTTATGGTTTACATTTTTTATTCCTAAAATAAGGACGCATGTTCACGTAACGAAGCATTAATCGAAGCTACACATGGTTTTACCTTAGGTTGAACAATATGCTCATTGGTATGTGTGGTTGTAGAAAAAAAGGAGGATGCAATGAAATCATTACTTTTGTCATCCTATGTTTTGTGTCTAACAACAATATATTTATCAATGTTAAGTAAGTAATTGGAAAATTTGTTTTTATATCTATCTTCCCCATCTAGCGAAAGAGGTTCTTTATAATCGACACTAGGTTTTGTAGGTGGATATTAAGTCAATTGTGTGGTGGAAGTGCCATCGAAGATTGTCATGCTCCTAGACTTGAATATGATATACAAGTCTATAGTGGCCAACCATAGTCATAAAAGGATAATAGGGTATCTCTACATATAATATTTAGGTTGGCGGTCAATGAAGTCTACAAGATACTCCCCAGAACCTACAAATATCACTACATCTTCTAGGATCCATTCTAGCTTAATAATAGACGTATCAGATAATATATGAATACTTATATATAAGAAAGC
Source organism: Pinus albicaulis (assembly GCA_034641835.2). Classification (NCBI taxonomy): domain Eukaryota; kingdom Viridiplantae; phylum Streptophyta; class Pinopsida; order Pinales; family Pinaceae; genus Pinus; species Pinus albicaulis. The sequence goes on from CM076575.1 coordinate 1,453,221,023, forward strand.
ACAGAATTATGTTTCTAATCATATTTTTGTTGTTCCAAAGAAGTCGACTGCTCTACTTTTATTGGTTTTTATTATTTTGATAACTTGCTATTTATTATTAAAAAAAATCATTAAAAAATAAGGGATGTACATGGGGTAAATAATGGATTTTTAAATATAATAGATATATTTTTTTAGTAATTCATGGATTTTTATTATTTTTTAAAGTAATAAATCCCTAGAGCTATGATTTTAATCTTTTCCCCTTTAAAACTATATGTAATACTATATTTGTAACATTTAATTCATTTTAATATATTTTAAAAATTCAACCTATATACAAAAAAGCATAAATTTAGCACATATAGAAAAACGTCAAATATGTATAACACATTATCATAATTAAAAATATCACCAATATCACATATCCTTTCTCAAGAACATGTAATGTTAAATAACCATGGGGGCTTCACCTTGTTCACTAATATATTATTGTGTTCACTCATAAAGCATTTTTTAAATTGAGAAAATCAAATTCAATATATCGTATGTATTAGAGATAAGATCTGTGGTACAAATATTTTTATAGGTATTGAAAGGGTATCAAATAAAAATTACGGATATCTAGTAAAAATAGGAGTTCTTTTGTTAGAAAAATGTCTTGGGGTGGTTTTAAAAAAAGTATTTTGAGAAGTATTTATCACTATATATTGAAATTAAAGGCATCCTTTAACATCCCAAAAATGCAAGTGCTATGCCATATGTTCATTTAATGGAGACCCCACATAAATAACTCATCAATGAGAAAAAACTTAAGTTAATCACGGATTAACAAATCACATAGATGTCCAAATCTATCATAATTAAACATCAGAAGAAGCACACAATGAGGAGATGATGAGTCCATAACATCATATCCTATTATTCAGACCAAAATATCAACACATGATAAACACATGTATCATATAAGCATATTGAAATATAAGGAAGGGATATCATCCTAACTATGTACATAAGCCGTGGGGTTTTCACTTTATTAACCAATATCTTATCACTTTCATTCATAAACTAGGTTTCAAAATTGTGAAAAACAAAGTGAATATAATGTATATATTGAGAGTGGGTAGGGGTCAGAAGGAGAGGTATTAAGGATCTATAAGTATTACGAGGTGTCAAAAGGGGTATATAATAAAAACAGTGTTTGCAAAAATGAATTTGAATGGGGTCCAAAAAAATGATTTTATGAGGTATTAATTACTATGTAGTGAAATGTTAGGTCCCTATATTACTAGTGTAGCCCCTTATTTTTGGTAGTGTAGACCCCTTATTATTATTGTTGTACCCCTGTATTCCCCATATTGTTATTATTGTGCCCCATAAACCCCACTATTGTTGTTGTTGTGCCCTTACATTATTATTTTTAGGTTGGCTAGGATTATATTGTGACCCAATTGAATCCTATATATAGAAAGGAGGCTTTGTCATTTGAATCATCTAAGAATTGTTCATTTATGTAACGTAAAGGAGGTTTCCCCCTCGGAGTGGCTTATTTCTAAGGCGTTGTTCTCTCTTTTCTTATATTTTTGGAGCTAGTTTCGTAACATTTCGTATTAGGGCTTTTGATTATAGGGTTTCGTTGCTCCAAACAGGTCATCGTGGAATTTTGGTTATAACTAGTTTTATATGAAGTTTCAGAAGTTGAACATTTTACCACGTGAATCTAAAATCTCGAGGAACTACACGTAAAAATTTTAGATCTTGGTTCTGTTGGGAAAAATACTGAGAGGGGGGAGTGAATCAGTATTTACTGCATATTCAAATCTTTTTACTTTTTCACTTTCTAAAACCCATACGCTACTTTCCTGAAACAGACTCGCGTATATACGCGGATACACTTTATGAAACTCGCGTATACACAGAGAACTAATTATGTCATTAATTCTTCACTTATATCATTCCATCATTTATTCATCAGATGTTCAATAAACAATAATCATGTGCAGTAAGAACAGAATAAACCATCACACAAAGCATCACACATGAACACCAGGATTTTTAGGTGGAAACCCAAGTCGGGAGAAAACCACCGCTGCAGTTGCTCAGCCTTCAATATTTTATTATAGAGAAAACATATTACAACATATGTGCTGGCGCAGACTTGACCAGCACGCAGGCACCCACCTGCGCTCGTTTGCCAGCCTCTCCTGGAAGGGAGCTCCAACCCCCTGACTCGTTTACCTCTCTGAGCCTCGACCCCTACTCTGGTTGCAGCCTCACTGGAAGAGAACTGCAACCCAGTAGAAGGCTACAACCCTCGGCGACCCTTTGGACCACGTTTCCATCAATTTTCAAACTAGATCCAACAACTGACGCAACAACACTTGCCAGGCCACGTTTCATCATATTTTGAAGCTCAATTATATGACAGACGATGCGGACAACTCGGAGACGGTAGAATACGGATAACGTATCTTGAGAGAATAGAATTAGAGTCATTTCTTACCACAGACGTCAGCAAACCCTAGTTTGCATACGCGCTTTCCTTTCACTGATGTCACGTATATACGCGCTTCCGTCTACATAGACCCGCGTATATTTCTGTACAAATTACAGAACCAATTTCATTGCGCATATGCGCTTTCTCTTCGGCAAAGCCGCGTATATACGCGCTTCCTCTGCGGCGAACTAGCGTATGGTTCTTTAGATATTTAGGTCATTGCAATTCTTCAGAACAGATACATCACCCAGATTTAACCCTTCACTTCAGACAGATGTTTGCCTCATCTTGGATCTAATCATTCCATAAACAGATACAAGTACATTTCAGATCTAGATCCCCTTCTTCATCATTGGTGCATCATACATTCAGATCTAACATCAAACCTTTACCCTTTCCATACAGATATACTTCACAGAGAAGTATTCATTCAAGCTCAGACATCTTGCACCCACACTCATGATTTGCACAATGAATTTCTTCTCCTTATATAGGTTTACCCTTTTTTTTTCAATACCATGAGCCAAAGCAATACCATGAGCCCAAAACTACATTACTTCCGATGGTATTCCTGGACGGGGTCATTTAGATGAATCAATACCCAATACAATGGGTCAATACAATGGTGGTTACCCCTGGTTTTGCACTTTTTGAGCGCTTTTGCCCATACGCGACATGGCACGTTGTTTCCCGCGTGCATACGCGACTTCCCCTAGACATATCCGCGTATGCCTTGAGACATACTCTTTTCACCATAGATTTAGCACATGCTGAACTTCTTTCTTCATTCCCTTCTGTACTCAGTGTAGATACATCAGATTTACTTCATCAAGAACATATTCTATCAAGAACAACTTTCCATCATCTTCATCAAATGGGTTGCCATTCAAGGAAAACATTCAGCATCATATTGCTAACAAACATCATTGCACATCATTTACCAAGTCCATCAAGACAAGAATAACTTCATCCGGTGGATTGCCATCAAGGACAACATATGTCAACAGTCGCATGTCTTCATCTTCATTCAGTGGGTTGCCATCAAGGACAACACTCTGCATCATATTGCCAACAATCTCCCCCTTTGGACTTGATGGCAACCAAGATGGTGTTTGGTTACCACAAGAGATAGGTACATTAATAATACAATGACACCATGTCATTTTCTTCATTTCAAACATCATTCAAACACCATGTCACTCTCCCCCTTTGACATCAAGGGCAAAGGGCGGATCAAAACCAACATACTCTCTCCCCTTTTCTCCTCATGTGGAAGAAGCGTTGTGCAGATCTGATATATACTGAAGTGGCCAAGCTCCCCCTGAGTTCATGCTGAATCTTCAAACAAATTTTTCAATGCAGTACATGACTTCCTATCACCAAAGACTCATACTTACATCAATTATCCATCCAAGTGGATTTACATATGAGACTCAACTACCCAACCAAGTGGGTTTACAAAATTTGACTCAGCTACCCAACCAAGTGGGTTTACAAATTTGAAAAGTCCTTAGATGACTGAATATTACAATTTTTTACATCATGGGTCTCAACATGACCTTTTCATCAAGAATACAAATATGAATTTTCATAACCAATACCAAAAAGACCTCAAGAGAGATCATATATCAGAACCATCATAATGCCAACAATGCATTATACTCAGCAACGCTAATGCTCCCCCTGAATCTGTGCATCCAAGCATCCTTTTATATGACTAAGGCTTCCCCTTAGTTTGTGCATCCTGAACACTTTTACCATCAAATCATCAAGGCATCTTTATCAAAACATGGGAAATAGAATTATGAGAACTTGAACACCACCAGATATACCAAACAGTATCAGAGATACCAAACAGCACTGCAGCTGTGCTGAAGAGAGCTGACTCCAAACATAAATTTGTCAGCAATCAGACATACGCGGTTTTCTGTGCAGGAACTCGCGTATATACGCGACTGTGTTTCATGAAACCTGCGTATCCAATGCCATATTCTAAATTTATGCAGATTTGCTGATTTGAGAGAAGCTCAGATGCCCCAGTCTTCTATTCCATAGCCAATTTTCTGAAGATTTTCTCAGGTAACATTGATCTTTGTAGCCCTTTAGTATATACAGGTTGCTTGGATTTCTTTTCCCTTTTATAATAATTTTACATGTATCAAGATCACGAACCACACATTCTTTTGAACTAAAAACAACTTTTGTTCCTTGATCACACATTTGACTTACACTTAACAGGTTATGCCTCAATCCATCCACATACATGACATCTTTAGCCTTCACCTTTTCTTTTAGAAACACTGACCCTTTTCCTTTAATTATAGTAGGAGTATCATTTCCAAAAGTAACTTTCTTTTCTTTTTCTACAGCATTATATGAAAGAAGTTTGCTTTTTTCACCTGTCATGTGTCTTGAACACCCACTATCGATGTACCATTGATTTTCTTCACCTTCTGCAAATAATGCTATCCCACAATTTTCAACCGGCAGTTCTTTCTTTTTCCACACTTTAGAGCTTGAGGGAACATGTTCTTTCGGCTGGATCTTGTTCCTGCATTCAGATTCTTCATGGCCAAAGTTATTGCAATAAGTACATTCAACTTCACTTTGAAGAGGAGAAAAATTGTTATAGGTATCCTTCTTTGGTTCAGTATCCAACCTTTTCTTTCTTGCTTCTCTTGTCATGATGGTTTTATATGCAACACATTGAATAGCTTTATGACCAAAATTGTGACAAGTGAAACATTGCCCATTGAAGTAGAAATTTCTGTGATCATGGAATCTTCTATTTGAATTTACCTGTTGGTTGTAGTGTCTTTGAAAGCTATCCCTGTTAGTGTTCCTTGAATTGAGATGGTCCTGCTTTCCCTGTAGAAATCCTTTATTCTCTTGCTGAGTGGCTGAATGATGTAAACCACCTGTAACAGCTTTTAGATAATTTGGTGCTGAAGTTTGAGAAGATTCTCCGGTATATCCAAGACCTGTCTTTATAAGAGGAGAACGTTGCACCTTGATGATCTCATCTAAGGTTTCAGATCCTTTAGCAAATCTAAGATTCAAGGTTTTTGCTTTCTCAACTTCTTTTCTTTGACTTACCACTTCACATTCTAGTTTTTCAATATGTTTCTTTGCTTCTTCAAGCTGCTTTTCAATGGTCTCTCTGATTATCTTTTGTTCTTCTAAGAGAAGTTTATAATCTTCTAAGCGTAGTTTGAGTTGATTATTTTCTTCAAGAAAATGATTTTCCTCTAGAGCATCCATAAAAGTATCATTTTCTTCTTTTTGTTCAAATGCCATGAGAAGTCTAATATCTTCTTCACATTCTTCCTCACTATTAGATGACCCATCACTATCTTCATTAGTATAGTAACTTTTCTTAGAGCTAGATCGGTTCTTATTCCTTCTTACTACTTCTTTTCCTTTATAAGGACATTTTGCAGCATAATGACCAAATTTTCCACACTCAAAACATTTGAAAGGAAGCTTACCTTTGAATCTTCCAGTTCCTAGTTGGAGTTTTCTCACGAAATTCACTTCTTCTTCATCGGATATGCAGCTGGATTCTTTGACAACTTCCTTTTATTTTCCTCTTTCAGATAACTTAAAAGTAGCTTCTCTGATTTGAGAAGGACCTCCTTGTCTCATTTCAAAAGCAGTCAGAATACCATGTAATTGAACAATAGTAAGAGTTTGCAGATCTTGCCTTTCTTCAATAGCGGAGACTTTAGAGTCAAATTTTGAAGTCAAGGATCTTAAGACTTTTTCCACCAGAGTAGTATCAGTTATGGTTTCACCCAAATTTCTCATTCGATTTACAACATCATCTAGACGAAGAAAGAAACTGGCAACACTTTCATCACTATGCATCTTCAAATTTTCATATTCAATTCTAAGAGTTTGGAGTTTTGCACTTTTTACCTTTGTGTCTCCTTCATAGCTTAGAATGATTTTGTCCCATATTTCTTTTTCTGAATGTAGCTGCATCACTTTAGCAAATTCTGATTCAGACATGCTTCCCAATAAGACATTCACTGCTTTGGCATTGATTTCATACTTCTTTCTTTCAGCTGCATCAGTAGGAATACTTGCCGGGTATTGCTAACCTTCTTCCACGATTGCCCATACATCTGCACCAAGACTTTGCAGATAAGCTTTTGTACGTACCTTCCAGAAGATCAGATTGCTTCCATTGAATAGAGGTGGCTTTATAGACATTACTCCTTCTTGACTTCCCATTGCAACGGATCTCCTTTAAGCGATCAAGCTTCTGCACAAGGACCTGCTCTGATACCAATTGTTGGGAAAAATACTGAGAGGGGGGGGTGAATCAGTATTTACTGCATATTCAAAACTTTTTACTTTTTCACTTTCTAAAACCCATACGCTACTTTCCTTTAGTAAACACGCGTATACACGCGGATATCCTTCATACAACTCGCGTATTAGCAGAGATCTAAATATGCAGATATTTATTAACTTAGTTCTTTGCAATATTCATTCATCTGATGTTAAGTAAACAGTAAACATGCGTAGTAACAACAGAACAAACCATCACACAAAGCATCACACATGAACACCAGGATTTTTAGGTGGAAACCCAAGTCGGGAGAAAACCACCGCTGCAGTTGCTCAGCCTTCAATATTTTATTATAGAGAAAACATCTTACAACATATGTGCTGGTGCAAACTCTACCAGCACGCAGGCACCCACCTACGCTCATTTACCAGCCTCTCCTGGAAGGGAGCTCCAATCCCCTGACTCGTTTACCAGCCTCTCTTGGAAGGGAGCTACGACCCCCTGCTCTCGTTTACCAGCCTCACCTGGAAGGGAGCTACAACCCCCTGACTGAAGGCTACAACCCTCAGCAGCCCTTTGGACCACGTTTCATCAATTTTCACACTAGATCCAACAACTTCAATAGAACAACACTTGCAGGCCATGTTTCATCATATTTTCAGAAAGCTCAATCATACAACCAAATTGATGCAGACAACTCAGAACAGTAGAATACAGATAGCAGCAATACTGCAGAATAGATTAGTCATTTCTTACCACAGACTTCAGCAAACCCTAGTTTGCATACGCGCTTTCCTTTCACTGATGTCGCGTATATACGCGCTTCTGTCTACATAGACCCGCGTATATTTCTGTACAAATTACAGAACCAATTTCATTGTGCATACGTGCTTTCTCTTCGGCGAAGCCGTGTATATACGCGCTTCCTCTGCGGCGAACTAGCGTATGGTTCTTCAGATATTTAGGTCATTGAAATTCTTCAGAACAGATACATCACCCAGATTTAACCCTTCACTTTAGACAGATGTTCGCCTCATCTTAGATCTAATCATTCCATAAACAGATACAAGTACATTTCAGATCTAGATCCCCTTCTTCATCATTGGTGCATCATACATTCAGATCTAACATCAAACCTTTACCCTTTCCATACAGATATACTTCACAGAGAAGTATTCATTCAAGCTCAGACATCTTGCACCCACACTCATGATTTGCACAATGAATTTCTTCTCCTTATATAGGTTTACCCCTTTTTTTTCAATACCATGAGCCAAAGCAATACCATGATCCCAAAACTACATTACTTCCGATGGTATTCCTGGACGGGGTCATTTAGACGAATCAATACCCAATACAATGGGTTAATACAATGGTGGTTACCCCTGGTTTTGCACTTTTTGAGCGCTTTTGCCCATACGCGACATGGCACGTTGTTTCCTGCGTGCATACGCAACTTCCCCTAGACATATCTGCGTATGCCTTGAGACATACTCTTTTCACCATAGATTTAGCACATGTTGAACTTCTTTCTTCATTCCCTTCTGTACTCACTGTAGATACATCAGATTTACTTCATCAAGAACATATTCTATCAAGAACAACTTTCCATCATCTTCATCAAATGGGTTGCCATTCAAGGACAACATTCAGCATCATATTGCTAACAAACATCATTGCACATCATTTACCAAGTCCATCAAGACAAGAATAACTTCATCCGGTGGATTGCCATCAAGGACAACATATGTCAACAGTCGCATGTCTTCATCTTCATTTAGTGGGTTGCCATCAAGGACAACACTCTGCATCATATTGCCAACAGGTTCACATTATTTTCAGAGATATGATCTATTGAAGTTAGGGTTTTTGCAGGCTCTCGAATTTCATCTAAAACAGGTGACCTTGGGAAAATTTCCATACCTCTCTCTCTGAGCATCAGATTGGAATTTTTTACGAAGTGGCCAAAATTACACGGACTGGAGTGTCATGTGTATCAAGTTTAGAGCCAAAGGAGGAAACAGTGATAGGTGGCATGCCATAGAAGTTCTCTCTACTGAAGAAGTCCATAATTAGGTCAGGCCTGTGGCATTCAAAAGAAGATTCATAGGGCTACTATAGGACCGAATTTTAGAAATTGAAGCTCTGAAATCACAAAGATAATTCAATTTCAATATCAAGCTCCTCAAAAGCAAGAAAAATGTGTGTATTTTTTTTTCAAATTGCATAAGTCTTGTTTGAAAAATTAGTTTGAAGTGATTCCAAGGGCATATTGAAACATAGATATCAGTATTGGGTTCTAAAATCCCCCCTAAAAGGAATTCAACACCCATTAAGCCTTCAAAAGGCTTTATTATAACTCATGAAGAGGAAGAATTGAAACATGACATATCAAAATTACAAGTGCAGGTGCACCAAATTTCACTCTCGTAAAAAGCAACAAAAAATGAAATGGAAGTTTTGATGAAAGGCATGGAAGCTAATATGGATTGCTTGAAGAAAGTCATGGAAGCTAATATGGATGACATGGAAGCTAATATCGATGAAAAAATGAAAGACAACATGGAAGACATGAAGAATGATCTAAAAGAAGACATGGAAGGTTTGACAAAGTTGATCCAAGAAATTATTCCTAATGTCGAAAAGATAGTAGAGGAAACTCATGATGGGAACAAAATAAATTTTAATCATGATTTCATAAAATCTAATGTTGGATTAAAGACCCACCATATTCCAAATATTGATATGAGGAATTTTTATGGAAAGGAACCCCTAACATGGATACTACAGATGGAGAAATATTTTGATCTCAATAATGTGAAAAAAACACAAAAGGTACGCATTGAAAATTTATATTTATAACAAAATACATTTTTATGGTATCGATCACTTTTCTCCCGTAAGAAAATTATCACTTGGTCAATTTCTATGGAGGAAATGATAGCACATTATGAGGATACAAAGAGCAACACCTTCTTTAGCCAATTGATAAATCTCAAACAAAAGGGTTCAATTGTGGAGCATATTGAGGAATTCCAAAAATTGAATATAAGGGTAGCGAATATTCTAGAGGAACACAAGATTGATGTATTCATAGGGACTTTAAAGGATAACAAATAGCATGATTTTCAACTTTGGGAACCAAATTCATTGGAGAAGGCATTCAGGTTTGAAAGAAAAATTGAATGTAAAATTATGGCGACAAGGAAGCCTAGCACTGACATCTATAAATATGGAATTGTTGCTACTCCTAGACTTCCACAACCTACAAGTTTGACACCACAAAAATTGGAAGAAAAAAGAGAAAAATGGCATTGCTATAGTTGTGATATCAAATACACTAAAGGTCATAAGTGTGTTGAGAATAAATTATTTTACATAGATTGTGAAGAGGAGGAAGAAAATGAACAAGAAACTTTAAAAGAAGAGGATATACACTAGGAACCAACCCTAGAAGAAGAAGAAATGAGTCCAACCATATCATGTAATGGATTGGTAGGTATTACCAGTCCTCAAACTCTCAATATAGAAGGAAATACCAAGAAGAAAAAGGTAATAATGTTGATTGATTCGGGTAGTACCCATAATTTTATTCATTGTAAGGTAGCCAAGGAATTGAATTTATTCCTATACCTGGCACCAGAGCATCAAGTGATGGTTTCAAATGGATGAACTATAATTTTCTCTCAAAAATTCCATAATATAAAGCTAACCATGGGTGAATATGTATTGAATAGTCTAATGCATTCCATTCCAATGGGAGGTGTTGATGTTGTACTAGGAGTACAATGGTTACAATCTTTGGGGACGATAGCTTTTAATTTTCAAGAACTTTTCTTGATATTTTTTTCGGAAGGAAAGGAAGTTGAATTATGGGGCATCGTAAGGAATCCAGGAAAGATAATAAGCTCTAATGTCATGACAAATATTCTAAAGAAATAACAAGGCATAACTGCACAATTATGCTCATTAGAAGTTCCAACATCAAAATAATCTATTTCCTCAGATCTCCAAGAGTCTTGGAAAATAAATGCAAATTGTTTGAAACTCCCAAAGGGCTCCCACCTATTCATGATCATGATCATGCTATTCATTTGATTCCAGGAAGTTTTCCTCCAAACATCAGGCCTTACAGATATCCTTATGTCCAAAAGAGCGAAATTGAAGGTATGATTGCAAAAATATTAGAGGCTAGTATAATTCAACCTAGTCAAGTTCTGTCTTTGCTTCAATAGTATTGGTGCACAAGAAGGATGGATCATGGCACATGTGTTCGGATAATAGGGACCCAATAAGATCACTATTAAAGATAAATTTCTCATTCCTGTGATTGATGAATTATTGGATGAATTACATGGAGCAATTTACTTTACCAAGTTGGATCTTTGTTATGGATATTGTCAAATTAGAATGAAGACTGAAGATATTCCTAAAACAACATTTCCAACTCATGAGGGTCATTATGAATTTTTGGTTGTGCCTTTTGGCCTTGTCAATGCACCTTATACATTTCAAGGGTTGATGAATTCCATTTTCAAACCATGAGAAAATTTGTGTTAGTATTTTTTGATGATATACTAATCTACAACAGGTCTTGGAAGGATCATGTTCAACATGTTGATAGGGTGCTCAAACTATTGGAGGAGAAACAATTATTTGTGAAAACCTCCAAATGTTTCTTTGGAGTACAAGAGGTGGAATATATAGGTCATATGGTATCTCACGAGGGTGTTAATGTAGACCCTAACAAAATTAAAGCCATTAAGGAATGGAAGGTACCCACAACCATAAAGCAGTTGTAAGGATTTATTGGGTTAACATGGTATTGTTGCAGCTTTGTTAAGAATTATGGGAGAATAGAAAAACCTCTAACAAAATTATTGAATAAAGATTCATTTTCATGGACTCCTGAAGCAACTAAGGCCTTTGAAGATCTTAAAGAGGCAATGTGCCTAGAAATGGTCTTAGCTATGCCATACTTCACAAAAACCTTTATTGTGGAATGTGATGCCTCAGGAAATGGAATTGGTATTTTTTTAATGAAAGAAGGAGTGACACATTTATTTTGAAATTCATCCAATCAAAGGAAAATATTTACATAAAGCTATTTATGAGAAGGAACTGTTGGAAATACTAAATGCACTAAATAAATGGTGACCTTACCTAATGGGAAGACACTTCAAGTTAAAAACTGATCACGATAGTCTTAAATACTTTTTGGAACAAATAATATCTTTAGAAGAGAAGCAAAAATGGGTCACAAAGATGTTGGGTTATGACTTTGAAATCATCTACAAAAAGGGGAAGCTGAATGTTGCTGCAGATGCACTCTCAAGAAAGGATTAAGAGGTGGAAGAATTTTTTTGTTCCATTTCTATTATCCGACCAGATTGGATAATCGAAGCAAAGGATGAATGGAATAATGACGAAGAAGTGTGGAAACTCATTCAAAATTTGTTGCAAGATCCTAGTACATATGATACATTTAGTTGGAAAAATGATTCCTTATGGTACAAATATCGCTTATATCTTTGTAAGAATTCCCAACTAAAGAAAAATATTCTTTTGGAATTTCACACATCTCCCTTAGGAGGACACTCAGGATTTTTGAAAACATACCACAGGGTGAAGAATTTTTTTTTTTGGGATGGACTTAAATCTGATATTCAATTTTTTATGGCAGAATGTTTGGTTTGCTAGCAAAATAAAATTGAGAAAATTAATACCCCTAGGTCTTCTAGAGCCTTTATCCATTCTAGTTCAACGATGTGAGGAGGTTTCAATGGATTTTATCACAGGTTTACCTAAGTTCGAAGGAAAGAGTGTCATCATGGTGGTGGTTGATAGAGTTACCAAGTATGAACACTTTTGTGCATTATCTCATCCATTTAAATAGAGTACAATTGCTATTTCATTTATGGAAACAATTCAAAAAGCTACATGGAAACCCAAATATTATTGTAAGTGACAGAGATCCCATTTTTACTAGAAATTTTTGGATGGAATTCTTTTCTTGTTTGGGTACTCAACTAGTTCATAGCTCATCTTATCATCCTCAATCCAATGGGCAAACTGAGATAGTGAAAAAATGTTTGGAAGCATATCTTCATTGTTTTGTATCTGATAATAATGGGTCAAGTTGTTACCTATGGTTGATTGGTGGTATAACACTTCCTTCCATACTGTAGGAAAAATGACCCCATTTATGGCACTTTATGGATATCATCCATCGTCCATCACATCATCATTAAGAGAAAATTATAATTTTCAAGCAGTAGAAGATCACACCGAGCATCAACAACAAGTTCTAAAACTCTTAAAGGATAACTTAAATTTATCACAAAATCGAATGAAACAACAAGCATATCAACATCACAGTGAGAGAAGTTTTGATGTAGGAGACTGGGTACTTTTACGGATACAACCATACAAACACAATCCCCTCAAGAAAGCTAAGAATGATAATAAATTATTGCCAAAGTACTATGGTCCTTACAAGTTGTTGCAAAATATTGGTACTATGGAATAAAAATTGGAGCTTCCTACTTCCACTCGAGTGCACCAAGTTTTCCATATTTCATGTTTAAAGAAGGTTATAGCTGACAAACTTCCAATTCAAAATAATATTTCCAGAACTTGATGAAGAAGGAAAAATCAAAATGGAACCTGAAGCAGTCAAGGAAACAAGAACTTGACAGCTATGAAATCTATCAATTTTACAGTATCTAATCAAGTGGAAGAACTTACCCACTAAAGATTTGACATGGGAGGATGAGAATTTTATACAGAAGCATCCAGAGCTACTCAAGAATTGAGGACAACAATTTTTTTAAGGAGAAGATCATGTTAGGTCCTTATATTACTTGTGTATCCCCTTATCGTTGGTAGTGTAGCCCCATTATTGTTATTGTTATACCACTTTAGCCCCCATATTGTTATTATTCCGCCCCATGAACCCCGCTATTGTTATTTTTGTGCCCTTATATTAATATTGTTGGGTCGGCTAGGATTATATTGTGACCCCATGCACTCCTATATATAGAAAGGAGGTTTTTTCATTTGAATCATCCAATAATTTTTCATTTATGTAATGTAAAGGAGGTTTCCCCCCTCAAAGTGGCTTATTTCTAAGGTGTTGATCTCTATTTTCTTCTATTTTTGGAGACAATTTCATAACATGAAACTATGGCCATTATTTATCATCCCATGAATCCACATGCTATGTCATAGGATGACAGGGTGAATACCCCATGATAAGTCTTATAAAAACATATCGAATAAGGTTTACTCATTAGAAATCATAAAAGGTAAATTATTCATACACATATATGTCCATTGCAACATATTCAAACAAGTATAGATCATTAGTAAACTGGGATATTCTAATTTTCTTGTTGCATGTTATTAAAGATTGGATTTTATGTTGAATTTAATATACTTGAAATTTGAAATTAATTGTAAGAAGTAGGTTTGGCTAAGATTGAATATATATTTTTATGAAACCAGTTTCAAAAATAGAAGAAAAGAGAGATCAACGCCTTATAAATCAGCCACTTCGAGGGGGAAACCTTCAATACATTACATAAATGAACAATTCTTGGATGACACAAATGACAAAACCTCATTCTATATACAGGAGTCCATGGGATCACAATATAATCCTAGCTGACTCAACAATAATAATGTAAGGGAACAATAATAATAATTTTTGGGTTACAGGGGTACAACAATAGGGACTATACTAGTAATATAGGGACCTAATATGCCCCTTTCCTTAAAAAAAAGTGTTGTCCTCAATTCTTGAGTAGCTTCGAATGCTTCTGTATAAAATTATCATCCTCCCATGTAGAATCATCAGTGGGTAAGTTCTTCCACTTGTTGAGATACTCTGAAATTGATCAATTTTGGAGCTGTCGAGTTCTTGTTTCCGTGACTGCTTTAGGTTCCAATATGATTTTTACTTACTCATAAATTTTTGGCAATATTGTTTGAACAGGAATTTTGTCACCTATAACCTTCTTTACGCATGAAACATGGAAAACTAGATGCACTCACGAAGAAGCAGGAAGCTCCAATTTGTATGCCATAGTACCAATATTTAGCAACACCTTGTAAGGACCATAGTACCTTGGCGAGAATTTATTATCTTTCTTAGCTTTCTTGAGCTACATTTGTTTGTATGGTTGTAGTCATAAAAATACGTAGTTTGATACATTAAAAATTCTCTCACTGCGATGTTGATCTTCATGTTGTTTCGTTCAATTTTGTGCCAAATTTAGGTTATCCTTTAAGGGTTTGATAACTTCTTGTCAATGCTCCTTGTGATATTCCACTGTTCGAGCCTTAGAAGTTTCCCTTAAATATGATGTGATGGATGATGGATGATATCCATAAAGTGCCATAAATGGGGTAATTTTTGTTGCAGTATGGAAGGAAGTGTTATACCACCATTCAGCGAGAGGTAACCACTTGAACCATTGTATTTTCTTATAATATACAAAACAACGAAGATAGCCTTCCAAACATTTATTCACTATCTCAGTTTCACCATCAGATTGAGGATGATAAGATGAGCTATGAGCTAGTTGAGTACCCAAACAAGAAAATAATTTCGTCCAAAAATTTCCAGTAAAAATGGGATCTCTGTCACTTACAATAATCTTTGGGTTTCCATGTAGCTTTGGAATTGTTTCCATAAATGTAGTAGCAATTGTACTTGCTATAAATGGATGAGATAATGCAAAAATGTGTGCATACTTGGTAAGTCTTTCAACTACCACCATGATGACACCTTTTCCTTCGAACTTAGGTAAACCTGTGATAAAATCCATTGAAATCTCCTCCAAATGTTGACTTGGAATGGATAAAGGTTGTATAATACCCGTGGTATTAATTGTATCATCTTTATTTTACTTTCAAACCAAACATTCCACCACAAAATTTTGAATACCAGATTTTAGGCCATCCCAAAAAAAATATTTCTTCACCCTATGGTAAGTTTTTAAAAATTTTGAGTGTCCTGCTAAAGGAGAAGTGTGCAATTCCAAAAGAATATTTTGTTTTAGTTGGGAATTATTAAAAATATATAAGTGATATTTGTACCATAAGGAATCATTTTTCCAACTAAATGCATCAGATGTACTAGGATCTTACTGCAAATTTTTAATGAGTGTCCACACTTCTTCGTCCTTCTTCCATTCATCTCTTTCTTCGGTTATCCAATATGGTTGGATAATAGAAATGGCATAAAGAAATTCTTCCACCTCTTCATCCTTTCTTGAGAGTCTATCTACCACAACATTTAGCTTGCCTTTTTTGTAGATGATTTCAGAGTCATAACCCAACATCTTTGTGACCCATTTTTGTAGCTCTTCTGAAGATAGTCTTTGTTCCAAAATGTGTTTAAGTCTATCATGATAATTTTTTACCTTCAAGTGTCTTTAAATTAGGTAAGGTCATCATTTATTTAGTGCACATTGTAGTATTTCCAACATTTCCTTCTCATAAATAGCTTTTTGTGAATACTTTCCTTTGATTAGATAACTTTCAAAAGAAATGGGTCTTCCTTCTTGCATCAAAACATCACCAATTCCATTTCCTGAGGCACCACATTCCACAATAAAGGTTCTTTTGAAGTATGGTGTAGCTAATATTGGTGCTAGGCACATTGGTTCTTTAAGATGTTCAAAGGCCTTAGTTTCTTCAAGATTCCATGAAAATGCATCTTTCTTCAATTATGTTGTTAGAGGTGCTGCTATTCTCCCATATTTCTTAATGAGCTTGTGATAATACCCTGTTAACCTGAGAAATCCTCGCAACTACTTTATGGTTGTGGGGACTTTCCATTCCTTAATGGCTTTAATTTTGTTAGGGTCTACTTTAACACCCTCATGAGATACAATATGACCCAGATATTCCACCTCTTGTACTCCAAAGAAACATTTGGATGTTTTTGTATATAATTGTTTCTCCTCAAATAGTTTGAGCACCCTGTCAACATGTTTAACATGGAATTCATCATCAATTGTTTCTCCTTCCAAGAACTACCATAGATTAGTATATCATCAAAAAATACTAGCACAAATTTTCTAAGGAAGGGTTTGAAAATGGAATTCATCAACCCTTGAAATGTAGAAGGTGCATCGGTAAGGCCAAAAGGCATGACCAAAAATTCACAATGATCCTCATGAGTTCGAAATGTTGTTTTTGGAATATATTTGGTCTTCATTCTAATTTGATGATATCTTGAACTAATATCCAACTTGGTAAAGTAAATTGCTCCATGTAATTCATCCAATAATTTATCAATCATAGGAATAGGAAATTTATGTTTAATAGTGAGCTTGTTGAGCTCCCTATAATCCAGACACATGCACCATGATCCATCCTTCTTGTGAATCAAGACTATTGGAGCAAAGAAAGAACTTTCAGTAGGTTGAATTATACTAGCCTCTAACATTTATGCAATCATACGTTCAATTTCTCTATTGGACATAAGGATATCTGCAAGGCTTGACGTTTGGAGAAACACTTCCTGGAATCAAATGAGTATCATGATCTGTTGATCAACAGTTGTCATTGATGTCAACCCAAGCAGCACCAGGGGATAACCCAATATTGAATGGGAATTTTGACCTACCAAATTAATATACTCTGGGTCAATAATGATTTTTATGGTTTCTACTTGTTGAGATGTTTCCATTGAGATATGGCACGCCATGTAATTCTTCACGGTTTGAGAGATTTTCATGTTTGAAGTTTGTACCCCAGGTGGGCTAAAACCCCATGGGGTTGGGGCATGGGTCATTGAAAAGTCATAATTAATATTTTTTTAAGCTCCTGAAATCCCTCCCACATTCACTTCTTGAAGCCCCTCTCAAATTAAGCATTCATATATATTGTGATCTTCATTTCTTCCTTAGGCAAGGGATTCGGCCATCTGAAATAGGTCATCGTGGAATTTTCGCTCTAACTGTTTTTCTACAAAGGCTCAAAAGTGGAAATTTTTATGAGGAGAAGCCGAAATCCTGAGGAAGTTGTAGTAAAAATTTCAGATAAATTTGCACAACATTTGTGCATATATGATCTTTGGAAGTAAGGATTTTTGCAAGCTCCTGAAATTAATATCAAAGAAGTGACCTTGGTAAACTCGTCATAACTCTCTCTCTGAGTATCGGATTTGAATTCCATAAAAATTTATAGATAGTGCACAGTCTGTAATTTTCACTCTATCAATTTCAGAAGAAAATGAATAAACAGTGACACGTGGCACGCCGTACAAGTGTGCTCTTCTAAAACAGTTCATAATTAGGGTAGTGTGAGAAATTGGGTATAACTCTCTCTTGAAGAATCCAAATTGGCTAGATCTATGGCATTGGAAAGAAGACTCAAAGGACTACTACAAGACCAAAAATCAGATATTGACGATATGAAATAATAGAGATACACCATATTCAATATCGAGCTCCTAAAAGGCAAGAAAAAGCTAGATCATGTGTTGTCAAGGATTGCAAAGGACCAGAATTTCTACGGCATAAAATAAAAACAAGGTGCAGCAGAGGGTAGCATGATAAGAGTAGCAACCAAGGTGCATAACAGTAGCAAGAAGTTCATCATATGAAGTCTTCAAGTGGGCAGAACTGCATCTAATCATTGTAAAGGTATCATTGTACTTAGTCATTGTAAATACATTATTGTACAAATTGTACTAGTGTCTATCGCAGGAGTTGAAAGGTGTTTGGTGTTGGAGGTCTAGGATCATCATTAGGTGGTTGTATTAAAGGTTGGGGTTATGGTCTAGTATATCTTCTTCTTCTACATCATTCTATATCCATTTATGCAAATGGACCATATTTCCACGATGCAGTCATTCTTTTATTCTTCTATAGGGTGTTAGGGTGCTGCTAGGGTGAGTTGTAGCTCATTGGGTGTTGGGGCATCCGTTCAGTTGACTACTGAAGAATCTTGGGCATTGGAGCATCATCGGTGAAAGTGGAAAATCTTTCTAGTAGACAAGAGTTGAACTGGCATGATGGAGTTGAAAGGTATTAAGAAAATCATTGGTTTTCTCCAGTGGTTTCACCTTAAAATTGTTGCCATTTTGATTCTATCTTGTTTGTTTCACATAATTGTACAAACCATGATAATAATTGATTAAATAATGCTCTAATTGAAAGAAATATTGATTCACCCCCTTCACCAAATTATTTCCAGCATTGGAATTAGAGCTTGGTTCCTTCAATAGCAGTTTAACAGCTGGAAGGAGGTCATGGAGCATACCAGGAATGGTGTACCTCTATTCAATGAAAATAATTATGCACTCTGGAAAGGAAGAATGGAGGTCTATCTCTTGGTGCAAGGTTATGAAGTATGTGACACTGTTCAAAATGGATTTACATCAACCGCGGATGAACAAGGTAAGAAGAATTTGGTAAATGATGCAAAAACAAAGAATATTATTATCAATGGACTTATTAAATCTGCTTATCATAAGGTGTTGGGTTGTAAAACTACCAAAAATGTATGGGACAAGCTTGAGAATATATATGCAGGTGACTCTGTCAAGCGGCTTTAGTGATATATTGAGAAAAAATTTGAGCAACTCAAGAATGGAAGAAGATTGCAACATTCTTTGCATACCTATCGTTGATGATAAACATCTCTGGAAGAAGTTGGAGGCCGATTGTTGAAGACTATTATATGAATGTTCTTCAAACGCGTTCACCAGGATATTAACCAAGGTATCAGATGTAGAATATAGTGCAAATCTAGACAAACTCAGCAAAGAGGAATTACATGGAGTTCTCATAGCATATGAAATGAGACTTGATGAAGAAGAGGATACTTCGCATCTAGAAACTGCGTTCGTTGCATCTAAGAAAACCAATAAGGATAACAACCTTCAATTGAAAAGACATGCACCTGCAAGTGTGAAGAAAAGGGAGATGATGAAGAAGGTCTTTCAGATGAAGAATATGCTTACTTCACGAGAAAACTACAAATTGGTAAGGGACAATTCAAAGGTAAACTTCCATTGATATGTTTTAGCTGTAACGAGGTTGGGAATTTTGCAGAAAAATTTAAAAACAAAAGTAATGGCAACTCAAAGAGAAAGAAAAGCTTTAATAAATTCAACAAGCAAGGATCAAAAAGGAACTTTGTCTCTAAAGAATATAGCTCATCATCCGATGAAGACAATGATAGTGAAGAAGAAGCCAATGAGAGAGTATTGTTTATGGCCAAGCACAATAAACCCAAGCACAATAAGTAAGAGGTATCAAACAACGAAGAAAAAGGATGGACCATAGAAGAATTTTATGAGTAAGAAATCAAGCTTATAAAAGATCTCAAGGCGGAGAAGATCCGTTCCAAAACTCTTGAAGAACAATTTCAAGGTCTCAAAATTGAAGTTGAAGAACAAAAATGCATTGAAGAGTCACTTCAAAAGAAGTTGGAAGAAAGTAACCAAGAAAGGGAAGAATTAGAAGCCCAAGTACTCTCGCTACGTGAGGAAGTGAAGAAAGGAAAAACTATCCAAAACTATGCCAACAGCTCAAGGGCATTGGAAGAACTCATCAACAATCAACGATCTTACAATGAAAAAACTAGCATCAGTTACAAAGAAGAAGAAGTAGGACCTTCTACAACAAAATACGATGAACCTATGAGATCTGACATGCATGAAGACTTCATTGGACAAGATTCGCAAGAACAACCTTGGAAGACAATTCCTCGACGAAAATTTCCATCCAGGTACCAACATATTTTTTATGGTTACTATTATTCTTGTGGAAATTTTGGTCATAAAGCTGTAGAATGTCGCACGTACCCTAGGAACGAATATAATTCTAGGAGATCTATGAAATATGAACCTCCCAGGGCTCAACGAAATATCAATAGATTTGAACATTTAAGAAATAATATTGAATGTTACAAATGTCGAAAATTTGGACACATAGCCAAAGAATACAGACTTGAAAATCCTCGAGAAGAATCTTCGAAGCCACAGAATGAACGAGCATGGAAGAAGAAGAAGAATGATAATTGTGCTCTCACTCTCAAGGCTCAAAATAACAAAGATGTGTGGTATGTTGATAGCAGTTTCTCAACGCATATGACTGGAGATAGAAATAAATTTGTATCTCTAAAAGAGAAGAAGGATGGAACCGTGTCCTTTGGAAATGATGGATCTTCAAATGTTATAGGATTAGAATCTTTGTCATCTGGGAGGCTCAAAGATGTTCTAGCCAAAGAATGTTCCTATTGGTTTGAAATCATGAATCATAATATGCTCGGTGTTGGACAAATGTGTGATCAAGGACACACAATACTATTCAACTCCACGAAATGTGAAATCAGGAAAGGTGTGTATGGTGAAATTGTGGCTACAGCAAGTCGAGCTTCAAAAGACCTATATGTTCTGGATGAAGCAACTAAAGCATGTCTAACAGCTAAAGAGGATGATACAAGAATTGGTAGAAATGATGATCGTCTAAGTAAGAATTTTGCTACAAAGGTGCAAAGTGATTTCGAGATGTCTTTACTTGGTTGCAGAACAGGCACTTAACAAATACTAAGGATGTGGATCAAGGTTGTACCCAGTCTATGATTAGTAGTCTTCTATATGTAACAGCCTCCTGACCAGATGTTATGCAAGCAGTTGGACAAGTAGCAATATTCCAAGCAGCACCAAAAGAATCACATATTAAATATTCGCCAGCATTGGAATATCTTCGCCAAAAGCTTGGGATTCTCCTAAGTTCTCATTAGATTTTCCTTTTTCATAATATAAAGGGGGAGTGGAAGTGTGTACAGGTCTGCAGGATGTTTGTGTGTCAGCACGATTGGAAGTGTGTACAGGTCCATAGGATGGTTGTGTTTCAGGGGGAGTTACCCTTTGCCATTGATGTCAAAGGGGGAGAGAATGTTGTAGGAAGAGGTGTCATGATCGCAGGGGGAGTACTTGTGTTGCCATCAATGCCAAAGGGGGAGATTGTTGATCAGCGGTTGTCATTGATGTCAACCCAAGCAGCACTAGGGGCTAACCCAATATTGAATTAGAATTTTGACCTACCAAATTAATATACTATGGGTCAATAATGCTTTTGATGGTTTCTACTTGTCGAGATGTTTCTGTTGATATATGGCACGCCATGTAATTCTTCACGGTTTGAGAGATATTCATGTTTGAAGTTTGTACCCCAGTTAGTGGGCTAAAACCCCATGGGGTTGGGGCATTAACCATTGAGAAAAGTCATGATTAATATTTTTTTCTAACCTCCCCACAAATCCCTGCCACGTTCACTTGGTGGAAGCCCCTCTCAACAGCATTCATGCTCTCTGGCCAGTCTTCAGCTTTCCTCCTTAGGCAAGGGATTGACCATACGAACTGGTGTCAGCCGTTTTCCGCTCTAACTTTGTTCCTACGAAACTCGAAGCTGAAATTTTTATGAGGCAAAATCCAAATACTTGGGGAGGTTGGTAAAAATTTCAGATCAGGATTGTGCAATATTTTGGAGATGAGTGTGAGTAAGGGCTTTTCTTGGGGATCTGGAAATTCATCTCAAAGAAGTGACCTTGGTAAATTCGTCATAACTCTCTATAAGTTGGTTGAATTACGTAAAGGTAAAATGTTCAAATATATGATTTTCTCTCTATCAATTTCATAAGAAAATGAATAAACAATGACACGGGCATGCCATACAAGTTTACAAGTACGCTCTGCTAAAACATTCCACATAATTAGGGCATTGTGAGAAATTGGGTATAAATCTCTCTTGAAGAATCCAAATTGGGTCAGACCTATGGCATTGGAAAGAAGACTCAGAGGAATACAACATGATTCAAAAATCGGATATTGAGGATCTGAAATAATAGAGATACACCAGATTCAATATCGAGCTCCTACAAGGCAAGAAAAAGCTAGATCATGTGTTTGTCAAGGGTAGGACTACAAAAGGACAGAATTTAAATTTTTACGACATAAAGAATCAAAAAGGTGCAACAAAGGTAGAATGACAAAGAGAGCAACCAAGGTGCATAACATGAGGACAGAAGTTCATCATATGAAGTCTTCAAGAGGGCAGCACTGCATATAATCATTGTAAAGGTATCATTGTACTTATTCATTGTAAATACATTATTGTACAAATTGTACTAGTGTCTATCTACCTAGGGTTGAAGAGGCAGTGTTGGGAGATCTAGGATCATCATTAGGTGGTTGTGACAAAGTTGGGGTTCTGGTCTAGTAGATCTTCTTCTTCTACACTCATTTATATCGATTTAGCAATGTGGACCATTTTCCACTGTCCTGGTGAAATTTGGGAGTCCATTTCTTCTTTTATTCTTCTATAGGGTGGTAGGGTAGTGTTAAAGGTGAGTTGTAGCTCATTGGTTGTTGGAGCATCCGTTCAGTGACTACTGAAGAATCTCGGGCATTGGAGCATCCATCCAGTGGGAGCTGGAGAAGAATACTTTTCTAGATTCTAGGAAGTTGGAGCTTTATTTTCAATTGGAGTTGAAAAGAATTATTAGAAAAGCATTAGGTGGTTTTTGTCCCGGAGTGGGTTTCCACCTTAAAAATTGTGTGCATTTGTGTTCCTCCTATTTGCTGTTATCATTGTACAAACACTGATAATAATTGAAGATTAAATAATGCTCTAATTAAAATAAATACTGATTCACCCCCCCTCTTAGTATTTCCAACATGATCATTATCAAGAATATGTGGTAGTCCTCTAGGGGTTTCAAACACATTGGAATGATTGTCTAAGACCTTTTGGAGATCTGGATAAATATATGATTTTGATGTTGGAACTTCTAGTGAGCATAATTTTGAAATTACGCCTCGTTTTTCTTTATTCAGAAGCTTTGTCATGAAATTATAGCTTATTATCTTTCCTGACTTCCTTGCGATACCTCGTAATTCAACTTCCTTTCCTTCTGAAAAAAAAAATTCAAGAAAAATTCTTGAAAATTAAAAGATACCATCCCCAAATATTGCAACCATTGTACTCCTAGTATAACATCAGCACCTCCCATTGAAATGGAAGGAATTGGAGTATTAAATACATATACCCCCATGGTTAGCTTGATATTTAGACATTTTCCAGAGAAATTTATAGTTCCTCAATTTGAAACCATCACTTGACATTCTGGTTCTGGGTATAGGAAACAATTCAATTCCTCAGCTACCTTAGAATGAATAAAATTATGGGTGCTACCCGAATCAATCAACATTACCTTTTTCTTCTTGATATGTCCTTCTATCTTGAGAGTTTGAGGAGTGGTAATACCTACCAATGCATTACACAATATGGTTGGACTCATTTCTTCTTCTTCTAGGTTTGGTTCCTGGTGTATGTCCTCTTCTTTTGAAGTTTTTTGTTCATTTTCTTCCTCCTCTTCACAATCTATGTAAAATAATTTATTCTCAGTACACTTATGACCTTTAGTGTATTTCCTATCACAATTGTAGTGAAGCCCTTTTGATATTTTTTCTTCCAATTGTTGTGGTGTCAACCTTGTAGTTTGTGGAAGTCTAGGAGTGGCAACACTTCCATATTTATAGATGTGAGTGGTAGGCTTCCTTGTCGCAATAATTTTACATTCAATTTTTCTTGCCAATCTGAATGCCTTCTCCAATAAATCAGGTTCCCAAACATGAACTTCATGTTGAATGTTATCCTTTAAAGGCCTTATGAAGACATCAATCTTACATTGCTCTAGAATATCAGTTACCCTTATATTCAATTTTTGGAAGTCCTCAATGTGCTCCACCATTGAACCCTTCTGTTTGAGATTTATCAATTGACTAAAGAAGGTGTTGCTCTTTGTATCCCCAGAATGTGCTATCATTTCCTCCATAAAAATTTACCAAGTGATAATTTTTTTTACGGGAGCAAAGCCATCAATACCATACAAATGTATTTTGTTCTAAATATAAAGTTGCAATGCATACCTTTTGTGTGTTTTGCACATTATTGAGATCAAAATATTGCTCCATCTGTAGTATCCATGTTACGGGATCCTTGCCATCAAACTTCCTCATATCCATATTTGGACTATGGTGGTTCTTCCATTCAACATTAGAGTTTATAAAATCACTATTAAAATTTATTTTGTTCTCATCATGGGTTTCATCTACTATCTTTTCACCATTAGGAAACATTTCTTGTATCAACTTTATTAAACCTTCCATGTCTGCTTTTAGATCATTCTTCATGTTTTCCGTGTTGTCTCTCATTTTTTCTTCCATGTCATCCATATTAGCTTCCATGCCATCCATCTTAGATTCCATGCCTTTCTTCAAACCATCCATCTTAGCTTCTACTCCTTTCTATAAAACTTCCATTTCATTTTTTGTTGCTCTTTGTGAGAACGAAATTTGGTGCACTTGTTGTTGTAATTTTGGCATGTCATGTTGCAGTTCTTCATCTTCATGAGTCATAGTAGAGCCTTATAAAGGCTTAATGGGTGTTGAATTATTTTTAGGGGAATTTTAGAACCCAATAATGATATCTATTCTACAATATTCCCTTGGAATCAATTGAAACTCATTTTTCACAGCAAACTTATGCAATTTGAAAAAAAAATACACACTTTTTTCTTGCTTTTAAGGAGCTTGATAATGAGACTGAATTATCTCTATAATTGCAGATCTTAAATATACGAAATTTTGCCCTATAGTAACCCTTTGAAGCTTCTTTCAAATTCCACAGGTCTGGCCTGATTTGGATTATTCAAGGCAAAGTTATGCCCAACCTCCCACAATGATGTAATTATGGAATAGATCAGTAGAGAGAAGTTGTACGACGTGCCACGTGTAATTGTTTCCTCCTTCGGTTTTGAAATTGATTCACTGGAAACAAAATTATGTGTACTTGTGGCCACCTTTTACAGAATTCCAATACGATGCTCATACGGAGAGTTATGACATAAAAAGAGTTATGAAAATTTTCCCACGGTCACCTCTTTGAGATGAAATTTGGGAGCCTGAAAAAACCCTAAATTCCACAAATCATATCTTTGAAAATGTTGTGAACCAAGATCTGAAATTGTTACACGATGTTCCTCAACATTTTGGCTTCTCTCTGTAAAAATTCAGCTTCTGAACCTTAGTAGAAAACAAGTTATAGGGAAACTTCCACGATTACCTGTTTTAGGTGAAATTTGGGATCCTGAAAAAACCCTCAATTCCACAGATCATGTATCCAAAATTGTTGCGAACCAAGATATCAAATTCTTATACGACTTTCCTCAAGATTTCGGCTTTGCTCTGTAAAAATTTCAATTTTTGAACCTTCGTAGAAAAAAATTTATAGTGAAAATCCACGATGACCTATTTGGAGTAATGAAACCCGCGAATCCAAAGCTCTAATACCAAATGTTATGAAACCAACTCCAAAAAAAGTAGAAAAGATAGATAAACACCTTATAAATCATCCACTTCGAGGGGGAAACCTCCAGTACATTACATAAATGAACAATTCTTGGATGATACAAATGAAAAAACCTCCTTCTATATATAGGAGTCCATGGGATCACAATATAATCCTAGCCAACCTAACAATAATTATGTAAGGGAACAATAATAACAATATTAGGGTTACAGGGGTACAACAATAGCAATAAGGGGGTTACAATAACAACAATAAGGGACTATACTAGTAATATAGGGACCAAATACGAGGTTAGTGTAGCCCCCTTATTGTTATTTTTGTACCAACGTAGCCCCCATATTGTTATTGTTATGCCCCATGAACCCCACTATTGTTATTGTTGTGCCCTTACATTATTATTGTTAGGTTGGCTATGATTATATTGTGACCCCATGCACTCCTATATATATAAAGGAGGTTTTGTCATTTGAATCATCCAATAAATTTTCATTTATGTAATGTAAAGGAGGTTTCCCCCTCGAAGTGGCTTATTTATAAGGAGTTGATCTCTATTTTCTTATAATTTTGGAAATGATTTAATAACATGAAACTATCAGAATTATTTATCATCCCATGAATACACATGCTATGTCATAAGATAACAAGGTGAATACCCCATGATAAGTCCTATAAAAACATATCAAATAAGGTTTACTCATTAGAAATCATAAAAGGTAAATTAGTCATACACATACATGTCCATTGCAACGTATTCAAACAAGTATAGCTCATTAATAAACTGGGATATTCTAATCTTCTAGTTGCATGTTATTAAAGATTGGATTTTATGTTGAATTTAATATATTTGAAATTTGAAATTAATTGTAAGAATTAGGTTTGGCTAAGATTGAATATAGACTCTTGTGACAAGTTTTGTAAACCCAAATGGTATGAATTTATACCATTTTAGGATGCATGACTCAAGGAGCTATAAATACTAAAATACCTTCTCATGGTGCAATAAGAACCACTCATGAAACTAACCACCTGATATAAATACCAAGAGGGCAAGGAAACCCTCAAGGAGTCCTTCGAAACCAACCTAAAATTGATTAAATAGCTTCCAAAACCATAGGGGATCCCTATAATGTTGAATCCAAAACTAATGCTACTATAGGTTATGTTACATTGGAAACTCTTTTGTCCTAAAAACCAAGATCATTCTAAGAACCTTTTCTATGAACCTAACCTCTTTACTACGTCAAATGAATTCTCGTATTTCTAATAAATTCATTTATTGGTATGGGGGGGAATGGTGGAAGGACATAAGAAAAAGGAAAGAGTTACATTCAAGTTTCCTATTTAGGATTTCAATGAACTCGTCCAAATGAAAAGTGTTATTCTATTTTCCCTACACAATTTTCATGGCTTAGCTTGTGAAGACCTAGACACTTTCCTCTTTGAATTTGATTTCCTTTTGTGAAGCTATCATTACTCTTCCCAGAAGATTATATTTTCTCCATCCACCATGGAATATTCAACACTCATCTATTTCAATGGGCTTAGAGGAAAGACTATTAACACCATGATGAGATGAGAATGATTTTTTGAAGAAATACCAATATTATTGCAAGGTAAGGGATACCGAAGAAGAAATTTTCAAGACAGATCAAAAGTATGAGGAGATCCAAAAGGATTATTTTGAGAAATTCTAGTATAATTCGTAAGGAAGAAAATAAAAATTCCTATATCCTGAAACTGCATGTGTCATTCTCCTCCAAGAAACGAGGGGTGATTGCTAGATGTATTAAACCTTATGGGGGGATATATTTCTATTAGTTATCATATCATGACATTTGTGATATTTTTTGTGTTATTCATATGATAATACAAGATTAAGGAGGATCCCTATAGGAGTTATTTCAAGAATCATCAAGTCATCTAAATGGCTAGAGTCACAAAATATGAGACTAGAAACCTCTTAAATAATTTTAGGACTAGAATTTTTAGCTCAATTAGCTCCTAGTTAGACATTAGACATGGTAAAAACAAGAGAAAAAAGGTAGATAAAAATTATCCATTTTTCACTTAGAATGTCAGAAGAAGAATCCCCTATGGGAGTGCCCCTTGAATAATGTAGAAGTATGTGCTATTTGCAAACATAACATGCCACAAAATATTTTCCTTCCTCACCCGAGGTCAAGTAAATATATCAAGGAGCTAATGAAGAGACCAAGAAAATATACTTTGTAGCCCAGGAGTGACCATGTCCACAATGACCATAAGGCATCGCACAATATCCAACTCAATATTTTATCCTATATCAATAACCAACTCAAGATTGGTATTCTTCCATTCCTTCATAGCAACATCCTTTTAGGCTCAAGGCCAATCGACATTGCTACTAGTGAGGACTTTCAAGCTATGGGAATCAACCTAAAAAACATACATATAAGCCACAATATCTAGCCCAACATTAGTAAAAATGCTAGTTTCCCACCAACTAGATACCTCAAACAACATTGCATATTCCTACCCAATATGTGAGTAGCCCAAATAATAAAATAGCTTAGCCCAAATACAATGCTATATTACCCCCCTGTTCAACCTATTTTGTCTCCATTATGGATTGCAATAAAGTTCAATTACACTCTGGGATGGTAATTGATAGCCCATAATTACCTTCCATCCAAAAACTTGATGAAGACAACGATAACAAGGAATATAAATACACCTCCCCAACCCGAGCAACAACCACTTTAGGGAATATTGATTAGTTTAAGTCCTTCAAGCTTGTTTGAAGTCTACCTTATCTAGAATGAATATCTATATATAGAAAACCCTTATACAACTTGAATTTGACCTCCTAGGGAAATTGAATAATTTTTATTCAAAAATTCCATTCTTCCAAGAAATGCGATATGTTATAATATAGCCAAAGTGGTCTAAAAATTAAGTTTGAGTATTATAGGAAGGAAGAAAAAAGGTCCCACAACATTCACATTATTGGGAAAAAATAATATTTTATTTTAAGGAAAATTTTCTTGACTAAATATGTATACCCATGGAGACTAATTATTAACATCCATATTAATAATATCCCCAATCTCAACACATTTATTAAGTTTGGGGGTCATATTAAGATAATAATGATATAGATAAATGAGAATTTTTTTTTTCCTGAAACTTGTGACCAACCCTTTTCTTCTTCAAATAGATAATATGTATATCATTAAGCTAGAATTTATCATGGATAATGTGATAGTTTCCATTCACTCCATTTTTTTCGTATTCATTTTCACATAATTTTTTTCTTATATTAAATACAATTAAAATTTTCTTATATTGAATACACCAAATATTCCATAAGAGAGTTTCCATAAGGGAGTTTCATAGACTCAATGAAAAAAACAATTGGTATTGAGCCCAAACTAGATAAAAATATGTATATACAAAGTATAAACTGAAAAAATAAAATTGGTTGTGGGCAATGGGATTCTTCTATTTAATCCTTTTCTACCTACTTTTAGCACACTCACAAAATGGGAGGAGTCCATATTTACTTTAGGAACTACAATTAGGAGATTCTTCCATATAATCCTTCTCTACCTGCTTTCCTAACACTCACAAAATGGGATGAGTACACATTCTCTTCAGAAACTACCATATGCAATGGCAGGGCAATGCCCCAGAAAAGCTAATCCTTAGAACAAATATGTGAAATGCACGAATTCTTCTAATGTATGATTGTTGTAAGAGTCATCTAGATGTCACTTCTCATTATGGAATCATGAGTTTACTTTATTGAAGGAATTCAATAGTCCTCAAATCGACTAGTTGGTTCGGTAACAATGGAGTCAAGTATGATAATTATGGAAAGAGTGTGTCAACACACAACGTGAGTATGCACATAGTTTAGGGATAAAGTTTTATACTTGTAAGTTAATTGCAAGTATCAATTTGATCACTTTAATGTTGTTGAGGATTTTTTCGAAGGCTCTGATATCATTTCCCAATTCTTGTGTGAGAATGAGAATCCATTCCCTATCACTGAACACCAATACGTTATTAAAAATTATGTGTGGTCACTACACCCATACTAGGTCACACGAATAATTATGGTATGATAAGAATTCCCTATCTCTTATCTATTTAGAGATTGTGGAGAAAAAGCTATCCTGAATTTAGCTAAAATAGGAGATTTAGAATTAAAAACCCAAGTGATAGAGGGGAAATAATAATAAATAGAGAATGGAAGAGGATTTTTTCTTATACTTTTTTTGATATCATTCTCTAGCTTAGTTATATGATTCTTAGTAATACAACAAAATGTTGTTTAATACAATAATCCATGTGAAATGTTACTTGTATGTGAATGACTTCTAGTAGTTATGAGGTTAAGTGTGATTACTTTTGACTTGTGTTTTTTTATTTAATTACAAATAGAATTAGATGTGTAAAAATTTCTACTGACCCATTTGAATGATAAATGAAATTTTGTGGTTATTTAGTGAGGAGTTATGTTTTTTCAATCAACTCGGTTTCATAGTTGATGAAAAGGAGGTTAAACTTTGTGAGGTATCCATGTTAATGTTTTTTTAATTCCCCCATCGAAAATTTCAACATATCAACATACCAACATGATTTATAAATTAACATATCAAATTACTAGTATTATTTCAACATTAACCTTGTATAGAAGCAAGCTATTATGAATTTATCAACATACCAGAATGATTTCAAAATTAACCTAGTCCAGAAGCACGTGTATTTTTTTTTTATCACCAAGAGATTCACAACACTCGATTATATTTCTTCTCACCCATTTTTTTGAAACTATTGATGACTCATGAAAGTGAGATGGATAGAGAATGGGTGATATAAGAGAGAAGTTTCCTCGAACCAAATTCATTGGGATTTGGCGGGAAATGGAAGAAATGGGTACCAATGCTGAGTTTTTTCCAATTTATACATTTCCACCTTTTGGTTAAGAGTTTTAGATGGAATATAAAATCTCAGTCAATATTTTTACATGGAATCTTAAATCCCTTCCGAGAGTATTGTAATAGAATCTAAACTCTCAGCTGGGATTTTGTGGTCGATAAATTTTTTTTAATAAAAGTTTCATCCGAGAGAATAAATTACAATATAAAACTATGAGATGACATTTTTAGTTAGAATCTATGCTTTCAATTGAGAGTTTTTGTTCGAAAATGTTTTTCTCAAACTATATCCCAAACACTTTTTAAAGTCTTAGCCAAGAGTTTGTGTACCTAGGATCATTGGGGGAATTTTGAGGTCTAAAATGGGCCTCCTAAGAAAAATGTGCAACCAAAATAAACTTTATAAGAACCAATGGGATTCAAGATGATGATGTCAACCATGGGGGATGATTTACCATTTTTTAAGTAAAAGGGTAAAAAGATTAAAAATTAATAAAATAATAAAACTAATTTTTCAGCTCGTATTTTCAACTTATCTCCCAAATTGTTTACTCAAATTTCAAGCGGGAGTACTCGTTTGATGAAAAATTTAATTCCTCATCTAAGGAGTACCCATGTTACATACTTTTGATGGACCGTACTATGTGAAAAATGAGAAATACTTGAAAAAACGTGATTCCAATCACGTTTCTCATGTATTTCTCATTTTTCGTGTAGCAGGGTCCATCAAAAGTATGCAACATGGGTACTCCTTGGATGAGGAATTAAATTTTGCATCCAACAAGTACTCCCGCTCAAAATTTGAGTAAAAACTTTCGGAGATAAGATGAAAATACGAGTTGAAAAAGTAGTTTTTTCTTTTTTCACTCTAAAATTTGATGATGTCATCAAATCTTACTTTATTATTTCCACTATTATTTTATAATTTCCTTAGGAAGCCCATTTTAGACCTCAAAATTCCCCTAATTAGTAACTCTTCTAAACTATCAGTCGCAATATTTTGAAACTATTAGCTAATAAATGATTGAAGTCTTAGCTGAGAAAATATTTTAATTTTTTTTTTGGTCGAGAGTTTTCCGAACATAGCCGAAATCCTTTCCACATACCAAAAAGTATTTCCAAATTTCGGGTTTTCACCCTATGGTGACCTATAATAATTTCATCATTTAGGATTATGTAAGAATTATCATTACTAAGAGAAACATTATTTTCTTTACATCATATTAATTATTTTTCCAGATTGGCAAGTGCTTCATCAAATTCATCACCATAAGTTGTGAAATCATCCATATACATTTTCATCTAATCATGAGTAACATTAGAAGGATTCCAATTGCAACTCTTCGGAATACCACTCGAGCATTGCATAAACAAAATTATAATCACATTATAAGAAAATCCCCCCCATGGATAGGTAAATTTTTTTTATCTTTGTCTTCTAAAACAATTTGGATTTAGTTATACCCAATGAATCCTCCAAGAAGGACATATACCTCTTTCCTGCAAGTCTATGTAGGAATTGGTTAATAAATGGGAGAGGGAAGTGATCTTTGTTCATGGACTTCTTTATCTCCCTATACTCTATTAATATTCTCCACTTTTTATTATTTTTTGGAAATACGACTAAGGCTGACATCTATTAACTCTAAAAATTTGGGTAAATGAAACTAGATATAAGCAACATTTGCAGCTCTTCTTTTACTATATCCCTCATTATAAGGTTCATCCTATGCTAAGTTTGAATAATGGGTTATGATGCTTCCTTTATATCAATAAGGTGTGTGAAAATATCTATATGGATCCCTTCCATGTCCTTGTAAGACCACGCAAAGGCATCACTATGCTTCTGCAATTGTTTAGTCAATTGATATTTTTTTTTCTCTTGTGTTAGCCCTATCTTCATTTTTAAGGCATTCCAAGGTCATATTTTGATGGTTTCTATGGTTTACATTTTTATTCCTCAAATAAGGACTCATGTTCATGTAATGAAGCATTAATCAAAGCTACACATTCTTTTCCCTTAGATTGAGAAATATTCTCAACGGTATGTGTGGTTGTAGACAAAAAGGAGGATGCAATAAAATCATTACTTTTCTCATCCTATATTTTATCTCTAAAATCCATATATTTATCAATGTTAAGTAATTAATTGAAGCTTCCTTTCTAAATCTATATTCCCCATCTAGCCAAAGAGGTGCTTTATAATCCACACTAGGTTTTGTAGGTGGATATTAAGTCAATTGTTTGGTGGAAGTGCCATAAAAGATTGTCATGCTCCTAGACCTACTTCTAATATACAAGTATAAAGTGGCCAACCATATTCATCGAAAGATATAGGGTATCTCTACATATAATATTTAGGTTTAGGGACAACGAAGTCTACAATATACTCCCCAGAACCTACAAATATTACTACATCTTCTAGGATCCATTCTAGCTTAATAATAGACGTATCATATAAGATATGAGTACTTACATATAAGCAAGCATGAGAGTATGTTTATAATAAAAAATTTGTTGTTCCGAAGAAGTCGGATACTCTAAACTTATGGGTTTTTATTATTTTTCATAAGTTTCCATTTATCGTTCAAAAATAAGGAATGTACATGGGGTAATTAATGGGTTTTAAAATATAATAGAAATATTTTTGAGTAATTCATGGATTTTTATTATTATTTAAAGTAATAAATCCTTATAGTTATGATTTTAATATTTTCCCCTTAAAAATTATATGTAACACTATATAAGGAAGGGACATCATCCTAAATATGTACATAAGACGTGGGGTTTTCACCTTATTAACCAATATATTATCACTTTCATTCAAAAACTAGGTTTCAAAATTGTGAAAAACAAATTCAATATAATTTAGATATTGAGAGCAGGTAAGGCTGGGAAGGAGAAGTATTAAGGATCTATAAGTATTATGAGGTTTCAAAAGGGGAATATAATAAAAATAGTGTTTGGAAAAATAAATTGGAAGGGGGTCCAACAAAGTGATTTTATGAGGTATTTATTGCTATGTAGTGAAACTATAGGCATCATTTAGCATCCCATGAATGCACATGCTATGTCATAGGCTAACAGGGTGAATACCCCATGATAATTCCTATAAAAACATATCGAATAGGGTTTACTCATTAGAAACCATAAAAGGTAAATTAGTGACACACATATACGTCCATTGCAACATATTCAAGCATGTATAGATCATTAATAAAATGGGATATTATAATTGTAAGGGGGTACAAAAAAGTTATTTTATGAGGTATTTATTGCTATGTTGTGAAACTATGGGCATTATTTAGCATTCCATGAATGCACATGCTATGGCAATGCTCATATGGTGAATACCCCATGATAAGTCCTATAAAAACATATTGAATAAGGTTTACTCATTAGAAACCATAAAAGGTAAATTATTCATACACATATATGTCCATTGAAACATATTCAAACATGTATAGAGCATTACTAAAGTGAGATATTCTAATTTTCTAGTTGCATTTTATTAAAGATTGGATTTTATGTTGAATTTAATATATTTGAAAGTTGAAATTAATTGTAAGAATTAGGTTTGGCTAACATTGAATATAGAATCTTGGGACAAGTTTTGTAAATATCTTTTTTTTCTTCCTAACTATCAAACCTCCATCCCAAATGTTATGCATTTAGACCATTTTAGGATGCATGACTCAAGGAGCTATAAATCCTCAAATCCCTTCTGACAGTGCAATAGGATCCACTCATGAAACTAACCACCTGATAGGAATACAAAGAAGGAAAGGAAACCCTTAAGGAGTCCTTGGAAACCAACCTAAAATTGATAAAATAGCTTCCAAAACATAGGGGATCCTTATAATGTTGAATCCAAAGCTAATTCTACTATAGGTTCTCTTACTTTAGAAACTCTTTAGTCCTAAAAACCAAGCTCATTCTAAGAACCTTTTGGATGAAACTAACCTCTTTACTACGTCAAACGAATTCCCGTATTGTTAATAAAATCATTTAT
Source organism: Pinus albicaulis (assembly GCA_034641835.2). Taxonomy (NCBI): domain Eukaryota; kingdom Viridiplantae; phylum Streptophyta; class Pinopsida; order Pinales; family Pinaceae; genus Pinus; species Pinus albicaulis. The sequence goes on from CM076575.1 coordinate 1,453,256,130, forward strand.
TGGTATGGGGGAAAATGGTGGAAGGACATAAGTAAAAGGATGTCACATGAAATTTTCCTATTTAGGATCTCAATGGAATCGTCCAAATGAAAAGAGTTATTCCAATTTACCTACACAATTTTTATGGCTTGATTTGTGAAGACCTAGAAAATATCCTCTTTGAAGTTGATTTCCTTTTCTGAAGCTATCATTACTCTTCCTAGAAGTTGAAATTGTTTCCATCCACCATGAAAGAATAAAAAATCATCTATTTCAATGGGCTTAGAGGAAACACTATTAAAACCTCTAATGAGATGAGAATGAATTTTTGAAGAAATACCAAGATTATTGTAAGGTAAGGGATATATGAGAAGAAATTTTCAAGAGAGAAAAAAAGTATGACGAGATCCAAAAGGATTATTTTGAGACATTCTAGTACAATTCCCAAGGAAGAAAACAAAAAACCCTATATCCTTAAACTTCACGTGTCATTCTCCTCCAAGTAATGAGGGGCGATTGCTAGATGTATTAAACCTTATTGGGGACATATATTTCTATCAGTTATCATATCATGACATTTGTGATATTTTTTGTGTTATTCGTATGATAATAGATTAGGGAGGATCCATAGAGGAATTATTTCAAGGATAATCAAGTCATATAAATCGAGGGAATCACCAAATATGAGACTAGAAACCTATTATATAATTTTAGCATTAGAATTATTAGCTCACTGATTTCATAGTTAGACTTGAGACATGCTAAAAAAAGAAAAAAAAGGTAGATCAAAATTATCCATTTTTTGTTCAGAATATCAGAGGAATAATCCCCTATGGGAGTGCCCCTTCAATAATGTAGAACTGTGTGCTATTTTCAAACATAACATGCCACAAAATATTGTGTTTCCTCACCTCAGGTCAAGGAAATATATCAAGGAGCTAATAAAGAGACCAAGAAAATATACATTGTAGCCCAGGAGTGACCATGTCCATGATTACCATAAGGCATCGCGCAAGATCCAACTTAATATTTTATCCTATATCAATGACCGACTAAAAATTGGTATTATCCCAATCCTTTATAGCGACCTGCTTTTAGGCTCAAGGCCAATAATGACATCGCTACTAGTGAGGAATTTCAAGCTATTGAAATCAACCTAAAAAACACACATCTAAGCCACAATGTAAGATTCCAAATAATAAAAATTTTGATAGATTTGAAACATTTTAGTGTTCTAATTTAATACAATATTTCATCAAGAACCAGAACATAAGAAATGCAGCCATTTATTTATATTATTATTCACTGAAAGTAAAATACATGCCCAGACCATAAAATCCTGCAAATGGCATGCAAAACTACTTGACAATGACAACTATAAGAAATTGAAGCCCACTTGTGAATCCTGGATGGATCCACCACATAAACATCACCGCAGGGTTTTTGTCCCAGGTTCAATAGTAGAACTGGTCAGGCCATGTTCTCAACCCAAACATAATAATATAGATAATCCAGAATGCCCTAAATGCGTAGCTTCTCTCCCGTTTTATAGGCTTGATGGGTCAATACCAACAAGAAATACCATGGGTCAATACAAGAAATACCATTGGTCAATACCATGGGAAATTACCATGGATCGATTCTATCCACTTTTACTGGATCAAGAAAGGGAATATTAAAAATCCTCCCACCCAAAGATTGCTTTTCCTCAAAACATCCACTTCTATCCACAACAGAAGCATTTGCACATTAATACCAGTATCCCATACAATCCATTGTACCCTCAATGTTGAATGGTCCTAAATGGATCCTCCAATACCTGGATCCTAAACAATCCTTTCCCCAATGGATTCTCCCAGATCCCAATGCCACCTAAATCCTATAACCTGTGGTTTATGGTACCATTTCATCCCTCTGTCACTACCCACACCAAAGGGAACAAGCTGCAATATACCCTCGACTGTGAGTATCCTCCAAAGACTCAACCTATCGATAGAATACCAACTCATAATCTCTCGCCAATGCATACTTGGGGAGGGATGAATATCTGAAAATCTACTATTTTAATGTTGTTCGATGCTCAATTGATGCTTCTCTACTTGGTTACCCAACATGATGCAGTTGGAGAAATCTTCCCTTCTCTTCCTAATGTATAAAGGTGGGTTTTTAGTAGTGTTGCAAGACTTATCTATGTACTTCTGTAGAGGGCTACACTGGAACTCCCAATCGTACTCCTCTTGCTGCCTTATGAGGGATTTGAGTCGATCTTCAACACTAGACAACTTGGTCTTTTATTCGGCACATACCCCTATGATTTCCTCAATTTTTTTGTTCTCCTGTAAGGCAATGTCTCAGACTGTTCAGACTTTCTACTTCAACAACATAAGATCTGTCTTAAAATGCTTGATCCTTTCTCAAAAGTCTTCTACTAGAAATTCTAGTGTCGTGCTGACTGTCTCTGTATCTGTTTGCACCTGATGCCCAACGACCACATATTCAACTTGAATCTTTGATTGGCCCTTTAGAAATGACTCATCCTGCATACTATCTTTGTCTTTCTAGCCTGCATGATCATGCTCATCATATTAGTTCATTACTACTAGCTCCTCATTTGATTCTCCTTGGGTGTATTCATCCTGGACCTCTTCACATGTGAGGATCAGTTGTCCATCCTCTCTGGTTGTCAAACATGGATGTACTGGTGGAATGTTGTTTATACCTAATTTCCCATACTCTTTATGGATGTCCTCCATTGTATTTATAGATTCAACTACCACATCATTAGGAGGAATTTCATCTTTACTTTCGTCATGTACTTTGTCAAGTTGACTAATCAGCTTGTCCTGCAAGTTTCTCTAAAGAGCATGGTGTTGTTGTTCACCATTTTTAATTGACTGCTCAGATCCTTCATAGGTCCTCTCCTAAAAATTAGCAAACCCATCTATGGATTAATCCCCATGATCTGAAGAAGTCTCTAATTTTTCTATCCTTGTCGCCTCTTTATTATCTGGGCATGAATGGTCAAGTGCCCAAACTCCCTTGCATACAAAGCATAAGCCTTTCCTCCTTAGTTCATTCTTGCTGTCTCCACAAATATTTGTTAGTTCCTTCTTGGTTACCTTCTTTCTAAGTAGTTTGATGCTATTTTTTCTCAACCCCTCAGCTAGTTCATAAGCAGCAGGTGATGCAATTAGCTCCTTCCTCCAACTGGCCAACAATTTGAATCTCAATTTTTCGCAGATGGCCCTGTCTTCTCTTAAGATCGGAGACATGTTATTTTGCATGTCTATTTTGATGAAGTTTGGATGAGATGTTTAATTCCATTGCAAAAGTATTGGAGCATATGAAGGATTAAATCATCACACTCTAGATATAGCATAAGCATACCAAATCTGAATTTCTCCATACGTTCTAAAATTGTATGCTTCTGGAAAAAAGTAAGAACGGTGGTGTTGTCCAACCCTTGGTGTGGTTCTACCATTACCTGAAAATTCCTCCTCATAATGTCATCATTATAGGCAATAGCAGTGCTGTTAAGGCTATGATTTTACTCAGACAAGAAGCGACGGTGAGTCTAACATTTTCACAAGAATGCTCCAAGAACCTAGGTTTTATCAAAGCAAGCATGGATGGCTTCAAGGCCCAACTTGACCCTTCCCATTTTTATTTCTCTATCAAGCTCAAAGAGATATTTAATGTGTCTAGCTGTAGGAGAACATATTTTGACTTTGTACCCAGTAATTTGGATCCAAGTTCGAAGAGACACTTGCTTGTTACATCTTCCTTCCGGATATCTTTTGACTGTTGAAGGATAACATGGACCTTTTGAGAGAAAGGCATGTTTCTCTGCTCTTGCTTCTGATTTGTATTTTGTTGCCATCTTTGATCCACGGAAGTATTGTAGCCGAGATAATCGACTGATGTATCATTATGTTGATTCTTGTGGCGTTTCCAAAAATAAAATGACGACATTGGCATCAATAGATCTCAATACTTAGCTAATGAGAAACCTGGGAATGATCCCTGTCTAGCAATAATTTTCTAGCCTTTCAACAATGACCATATTTGCAAGAAAGATATGAATCTTCCATACACATGAATTAATATCATGGGTACATTTATTCATAAGAGGCTATATACAAGCTATAAATGATTTTGTCAATCATGCCTTCAAATATTTTCACAAATTTAACCCACAGACTTATAAATGATTTTCCCTTCCCTTATTTCTCCCAATGAAATAATTTACTGAAAAATAAAAATCCAACTAGGGTGATAAATATCACCGAAGTGAGAAATGTTGGCTAGGGTGAAAAATAAATTTCACCGAAGTTCCTTGCATAAAACTCTCAGGCTGGCAGGATGCACAACTTTGATACCACTGTAAGATTCCAAACAATAAAAATTTTGATAGATCTAAAACATATTAGTGTTTTCATTTAATACAATCTTTCATCAAGAACCAGAACACAAGAAATGCAGCCATTTATTTATATTATTATTCATTGAAAGTAAAATTCATGCGTAGACCATAAAATCCTACAAATGGCATGAACAGTTTCTTGACAATGACAAATATAAGAAACTGAAGCCCACTTGTGAATCCTGGATGGATCCATTACATAAACATCACCGTGGGGTTTTCGTCCTCGAATCAATGCTAGAACTGGCAGGCCAAGTTCTCAACCCAAACACAATAAGATAGATAATCTAGAATGCCCTAAATGCCTATCTTCTCTCCCCTTTTATAGGCTTGATGGGTCAATACCAACAAGAAATACCATGGGTCAATACAAGAAATACCATTGGTCAATACCATGGGAAATTACCATGGATCGATTCTATCCACTTTGACTGGATCAAGAAAGGGAATATTACACATAGGCTCTAGCCCAACATTAGTAACAATGTTAGTTTCCAACAAACTAGCTACCTCAAACAACACCACATATTCCTACCAAATATGTGACTAGCCCAAACAATAAAATATCTTAACCCACATACAATGCTACATTACCCCCATGTTCAACCTATTTTGTCTCCATTACAGATTGCAATAAAGTTAATTTACACTCTGGGAAATAAATTGATAGCCCATAATTACCTTCCATCCATGAACTTTATGAAGAGAAGGATAAAAAGGAATATCAATATACCTCCCCAACCCCACCAACTTCCACTTTAGGGAAGATAGATTAGCTTAAGTCCTTGGATTTTTTTTGAAGTCCACCTTATCTAGAATGAATATCTATATATATAAAACCCTTATACAACCTGTATTTGACCTCCTAGGGAAATTGAATAATTTTTATGCAAAAATTACATTGTTCTAAGCAATACAATATGTTATAATATAGCCAAAGTGGTATAAAAAATAATTTTGTGTATTATAGGATGGAAGAAAAAAGATCCTGCAACATCCACATTTTTGGGAAATAAGAATATTTGACCTTAGGGAAGATGTTCTTGACTAAATATGTATAGCAATGGAGAATAATTATTAACATTTGTATTAATAATATCCCCATTCTCAACAATTTAATTAACTTGGGGGTTCCTATTAAAATAATTATGATATAGATAAAGGAGAAAATTTTGTTCTCAAATTTGTGATCAACCCTTTTTTTTCTTCAATTAGATAATATGTATATCATTTTTACACGTTATTTTGTCACCATGAAATTTTACTGTCTATATAGGTTCATCACTACCTATATCATGCCCCCTTAGAGGTCAAAAACCCTAATGTTCCTAAACCAAGTCTTGGAATCGGAGAAAAGCTCATTAAAACCCTAAAAAGTCTAACTCTGCACTTTTCCTAGCTCTTTCCTGTGGATCCATAGATATTTTTTCTATAGCTTGCGACACATCCCGCACGTTCTGATTATAAAACCTGTGGACCATCGTAAACAATCAAAGAAAGGAAAAATTAAGTTTTAGAAGCTCAGCTGGACGAATATTCTCCCAACTGGAAGCTTCTAGATGCGCGATCAGTTCAAGCTTTACCCCTCCACTCATGGAGCTCTATCCCTTCACTCATGGAGCTTATCACTTGGTCTATGGAGCTCAAATCCCTTCATGAGAGGAATCCATCCTCCTCTTCATAGAACTGAAACTACCTCCATTTCCCTATAAATTGAGCTCATATTTCAGTCTCAAGGTTAGATTGTACCTTGTATATGGTAATTGTTGAAGAAATTCCTAAGAGAGCATACTCTCTATACTAGTCATTTTTGGTATGAGAATGATCACACACTCATATCCATAACTTCATGCTAGTTCGGAGAGAGAAAGGCTTGTCAATCTGAAGGAGAAACGATTGTTTAGGATCCCAAGAGGAACTTGTGCAACATCAAGGTGACAGGTTGTAAAGTTACTCTTTTCATACAAGCTTATAAATATGGATCTCCTTTTTTCATTGAGTTTTTCTTGTGTCTATTTGAATAATTCAATAATTGGATTCCTTTATCAGTGGGTTAGATTAGCTTTTCTCAATTATTATATGTTGCAGGTGCTTTTATTCTTTTGTCTGTCTTTTATTGCAGGTTCTCATTACTGAAGAAGCCTCTTTGGAGTGACTGGATAAAAGGCTGCACTGAATGTCTAATTTCAAGGTAGGAGCATGTCCTCTTTCTTTGTCTATAATAATTCTAAATTGCAAATGATCTAGAGAAAACGATTTACAAATGGATGTTTGTTTCTAGCTATCCGTAGGATACTAGGGAGATTTCTCTTATCCGCAAGAGGGATTTATCTGCATAACAAAATGGCGAATCTGCTGGGGAATAGAACTTAGTTTACCTTTTTATGTTTCAATTTGAATTTTAAGAGTCTTATAATTTTGATTAGTCTGAAAACTAGGTTGGGTAGATAACTTCTCAGAATCCCTGAAAAGAAAATTTGGATTTTTATTTTTTCTGTATTTTTCCTGGCCTCCGCAGTTTTTATTTAAAGACAATGCGATAACATCCACGGTTTTTAGTTCAAAACAATGTGATACCACACTGTTCTCCATTAGAACCTATAGACTTGTAGAATTTTTTTGAAAAATTAAGAATTCTCTTTTTAGGAGCCAAATTACTAGATTCTCTATGTTTGCCTCAACTTGTCTTCACTGTCAAGTTTCATGTGTGAGTTTCTTTTAGAAACTTTTGAGTTTATGTGATTTTTCAACTTATTTTCATTTTATGAGTGAGTCTTTTCCCTACTTTATTTCTGCTCCATATCAGAAACCTTCATATACCTTAGCTTACTAGTGTGATTTTGTTTTCTTGTTGAGCCATTAAACTTGTTGCAAACCTTTCTTTTATGAAAATTGAGTTTCATTTTCATTTGAAAATTTAGAAGAGCCTTTAAGCTTACTAAGGCCTGAATTTCACATTAAACCATCTATTGGGTGTTTTCATTTCTTCTTGGTTAGATAAAAAACTAAGAGAAAACATCCTTAAACTTTCTAGATAGAGTTCAAAATTAGAGTTTCTTCTTTTGGTTTTGAATTTTATGTTTTTAGGAGTTTTAGATAAGGTTTTATTTTTGGAAATGGTTTGTTTAATGATTTGTAGTTTCTGATCTGATTGATAAAGGATTTAATTTCGAACGTGTAATTGATCATTTTATGAAATTGAGTTCTCAAAGAAATCATCTTCTTTTCAAGGATTTTGTTTAGGATGAAAGAATTGATGCTTTGAAAAATTGTTAAATCTCTCAAATATTTTCCTTAAATAAGTTTCATTGAAAAGAAAAGAGTTTCACTTTCATATAGATGCATTTAGAGTATTTTTGAGTCGGGTTATTAAACATCATTGAAGTTTCACTTCCATACCTTCTGTCTTAAGAAACAACTGAATTAAAAACAATGCTTTAATAAAATTAATCCAGATAATTTTACCTTTTCTAGGGCTCTTTTCCACCAACATAGCTTAGGGTAGTGTCTTGGAACATGTTGTAATTAACATTCCAAGACAGTTCAAACAAACAAGTAGCAATCTTGCAGTAGGAAAAATCCAATTGTAGCATTTGTGCTCTGGGAAGCTCTTCTTAAAAGTGTCAAGCACGAGATCATGTCTGAACCAGTGACATAATCGTACCTATATCATTGGGAAAGATAGCAGATGTGGATGTATTAAAAATGGTAAACCTCAGATAGACCATTGTCGAGGAGCCTAGGGTCACTTGTGGGTAAACCTTGGATTATATCAAGGAGCCTTCAAGGGGATTGAGTTAGTTACTCTTCCCTTTCATGTATATCGGATCATAGACTATTCCCCTAGGTACATTTGTTCCCGTTGGTGACCTTAGTGGCTATAAAATTTAGGATTCTTTCCCAAGGTGACGGTGGAGGGAAGGTCCCACTTTACCTGGAGCAGACGTCGACTAGACTCACTTGGAATTTCTGGAGGGTTCTCTTCACTTCGATATGGTTTTAGTGGAGAAAATTGCACCAGATTGTTTCATTAAGCAGGTTGTCGAGGTAACTATACCAACTGCCATTTCTACATTAAAATTCTACGACATTGGATTTCATCACCAACTAGTGTTTTTAGTGTGGGAATATGCTATCTGTGAGTGGATTGATCTCTTAGATTTTTTATGCGTGTGATTAATTTTATTGTTTCCTTAGATAATTTCAGACATTTTTTTGAAATTTTATTTGATTTCGTGTGTTAAAAACTTTTAATTGTGGTTGAATTACCTAGAAAAACACATAGAATGTAGGGGAAACCCCCTGAGTACACACCAAGCCAATTAGAAAAGCTTAAATATGAGAAAGGACAAACATTAGGGACTGGATCAACTGAACACAAAGAAGCATCAATAATTATTCATCCTGAATACAAAGTAGATCAACCTCAAACAACAGAGAGTTATCAAAGAAGAGTTTCAATTTCTGAACTAGCTGAACTTTTATCTACAACTAGTGAATTATCAGCTACTAAACCTGAAATTTCTGAGCTAGAAACTGAACCTGCTATGTCTGAGCCTGATTCATAGTTCATCACTCCAACCCCTCATCGTCTTGATTCACCCAGAGTGAAGTATCATATCACTGAAAATATTCCTTCTGGTCTCATTAGTATTGAAGAAGTTATTGACAGTGAGGAAGACGTTGTTCTTCCTTCACATGAGGACTCTTTAGATGTTAGGCCAAATGAATCAATTTATTGTAGCCTGTTCAAACAAGATCCTTGGTATTCTCAGTTGACATACTTTCTACACAATACTGGTCTAAACTATTTGCAACCTTGAATTCCTTTTTACGCCATACCAAGAGGTTATAGACCTCCATTAAACATGTCAGGTGAGTTGTCCATGTTTTCTGCATCACCAGAATCATATTTGTATGGTGGTCCCTCTGTTCTTGCAGGATACCAGTCACTTTCTAGTACTTTCTTAGGTGCAGCTCCTTCTCCTGACAAACATATACCATCATCTGGCCCAAACGAATCACATCCTGAAAATTTGAGTGCGAAACACATTTACATGATGTCTGGACATATTCCTAACCCTAACCCTCAAGGTAGTAATTTACCGCCTGGGGGGCAACCTCAAGGAATTATTTTACTACCTGGGGGACAGCCTCAAGGACAATATCAACCTCAAGGATAGTACATACCTCAAGGCCATTACATACCTTAAGGACAATGTCAACCTCAAGGGTAGTACCCAACTTAGGGTCTGCAATCTCTTCAAGGACAATACCCTATACTAGAGCAACCATCCTTTCAGGGAAAACAACCTCCTTTAGGGCCACAGTTCTACCTAGAACAACAATTGTTTAAGGGAGGTGGGAATTATCCAGCTAATTATCAAACATATGTTCCAAATTATCAGCCTAGATATGGTCCATATTACGCAACACAACCTTCAATGGGACCTTCATATCATGGAGTAAAAACAGTGTGGGATCTATTCCAATTTCAACATAATTTGCAACCTAACGTGCAATTACCCTATTATCAACCTGGTCAGCCAATTAGTTACAATAAAATCCAACAACCTGTCCAACCTACCATTCAAGTATCTGCACCTGGTACAGTTTAGCAGCCTGGTTCGAGTACACCTAAAACTCTAGCTCAAACTACTGCACCAACTTTTGTTCAAGCTACCACACCTATTCCTGGAGTTTCTGCCACCCCTATTTCTACAACCCCTCAAGTATCACAACAAATCCATGTAGTTTATACACCAAAACTTGGACCCACAGTTCATACTACTATTCAGATGCCTACCAGACCACCTAGTATAAGTATAATTGTAACAAGCCAACCTTAGTCTGTTTATCAACCATATCAAGGGCAGTAGCAATATGGGCCTGTAGCACAAAATCTGGTATACCAGCATCAAACATACCCTGGTTACACTTATCAGATACCAACTCAACCCCAATATAGTCTAGCTAATCCTGATTATCTGGGAGGTATTCTAATCCCAAATGCATGGACTATTCCAGGATATCCTGGATATCCTCCTCCTGGTACTCATATAGTTCCGCAAGGTTATCAATTTGCTCAACATGACCCTAACTGTCGGTTTCCATTCATAGCAACTATGGATTTACCTTATTTGTCACGCATAATGAATGATCCAATCTATTATCTTCTGTATTGGTCGCCAATGCCAGCCCATTCATATTCCTAAATTTGAAGGAAAATCAAGAGAGGACCCCTCAAACCATGTCATGACTTACCACCTCTAGTGCACATCCAACTCTTTGATTGATGATTCTATTCGATTACAACTGTTTCAGAGAACATTGATAGGTTTAGCTGCAAAATGGCATATTGAACTACCACATGGCTCATTCAACAATTTCAATGCTCTAGAAACATCTTTCTTAACACATTTTCAGTTGCCAATCAAACACGACAATGGCACAAAATTATTGACTTCACTAAAAAAATCTACATCTACGTACATATTCAATCACATACATGAATGGAGACGTAGAAGAAGTTTGGTGAAAGTATTTATTCTAGATCATATTTTGGCAGAATGGTTCATCAAATCATTACTATCGAATATCACTAAATATGTGGCTAAGGGAGGAGTTGTTATTGAAGAATAGGTCATTGCTCAAGCTCAGTAATTAGACCTAGTATATACACTGTTTGGTACATTATACGAAAAAATTCCTAAATTACCACATCCTGGTCAAATAACTGCAACTCCTTCAGGGTCTCATGCTGCAGACCGTGTAATTGGTTTAGTTAACACAAATAAATGTAAGAAGAAGACTTCAAAAACTACTTCTCCTATAATAACTTTATCGGATTCACAGAAAGGAAATTCTTCCCTTGAAACTTCTACCGACATTCACGTTATAGATTCATCTACGGCTAAATCCAAAAATGGTAATAAGAAGAAAGGTAAGAATAAAACCAAATAGAATTTTTCTCCCAAAGAGAAAACCAAAAAAACTGAACCATCTGATGATAAACGAAAACCTCGTTATCCTTGTCTTATCTATGACAAGAATCACTTTACTAAAGAGTGCCAGCATCGATCTGAGGTCGCTAAATTCGTCAAAGGTTTGCCCACACCCGCTGTCTTAAAGGATCATTTTCCTACTCAAGATAGAAAAATGATAGGATCTTCTTCACATGCATTAGCAGATATTTTGATGATGTCTGAGGTTATGGATGCGACGCAAACGCAAGACTATGGAAGTAAAAATCTTGTAACTGGTAAAGAAGTAGAAAATTGTATTTCAACACTAGCTACATCTCCTTTAGTTTCTCATCCCCTTCATATTGAGAAACCTAATCCTAATCTAGTAATTAAACTGCCTACTAAAGGTGTACTTCAAAAATCAGCTTTCAATCCACATGCGAGAGATGCTTAGAACTACAACATTGTTGAAGACTTGGCGATTTCCCCTTCAGCAATGTTAGCCTTGGAAGTGCGGAAATCATGTCCAACACAAAGGAAATTAATCTTATCAGCTATTGGAGCTATATATCCTTAGGATTCTAACCTCATGGTCTTTGATTTAGAATATTTTACAGCAAGACTACCTCATCAAATGGCTTTTCAGATTCTGTTATTAGTAAAAAACAAACGAATTTTTCGTACTGTAATTGATGAGGGGGAATCCACGTGCATAATGTCATTAAATTGTTGGAAAACCCTTGGTTCTTTGACACTCAACCAATCTCCGACAATCCTTAAAGCTTTTGATGGAAGATGATTCCATCCGTTTGGAATTTTACAGGATCTACCTATAGAAGTAGAAGGAGAAACTGTTAATCTAGATGTGGAAGCAGTTGATGCCCCTCTGGATTACAACCTTCTTTTGGGTCAAAGTTGGTATGATTCCATGACTGTTGTCATTTCATCTGTCTTTCAATTAATAATGTTTCCACATAAAGGAAATATTGTGAAAATTTATCAGTTGTCATATTATTCGTCCGACCCAGCTTCTATAAATAGTATACAACATGTTGGAAAATCGACTATTCCCTATGAAGATGTTGGAGTAGGTTTAGTAAATGAATCTGCTTTGATGGGAACTTTTCTATGCCTACACCCAACCTACCACATACCATTGCCAACATCAATGTGATTTCATCAAGCACTATTCCATTCGATGATCCTTGGATAGTGCCTTCAAAGTCATAAATGGATTCTTTCAATGGAGAGATGCCTTTGAGTCCTTTTGAGATGGAATATGTTGTAGTATAGTCATTTTATAACAAAATTTTAACTAATATTGATCCAAGGAATGTGATCACTGAAGAATCTTCTTCACTATCAAGCTCGGCCTTGACATCTATTTCCGATCCTTTTCAACAAGTGTTTCATATTGATGAAAGTATTCGAGAATTTTTGTCTACAGATGAATTACACTGGGATGATCTACATCATATATCTTTGATTTTACCTGAAATTGATAGGTTTGAAAATGATTTTTCATCTATTTTTATAATTTATTATGTCAAGGAACCACAAAATCCAATATCGATTACAAGTTCGGATTCTGAGATTAATTTGGGAAACATTTCTACAACTATTACTATTGACATATCAGTTAAACCTGGAGTTTTTGAAAACATTCATATAGGTGATTTTTGTACAATTGATGAAATTAATACACAAAAAGCCCTATTTCAATAATTCCACGACATATTTTCTTGGTCCTACGAAGAAATCCCAGGAATCGATCCAAACATTGTCATTCATGAAATAAAGACATACCTAAATGCGAAGCCTATTAGAAAACGATTATGTCTGATACATCCCCTAAAAGTTGTTGCTATTAAATCTGAAGTTGAAAAACTACTGTGATCAGGATTTATTTATTCGTTCCCATTAACAGATTTGGTATGTAATATAGTTCCCGTTACCAAGAAATAACGAACTATACAAGTATGTGTCAATTATAGGGATATCAATAAAGTATGTCCAAAAGACGATTATCCTACCCCTTATATCGACCAAATTATGGATGATTGTGCCGGAAATGAAATGTTTACATTTATGGTTGGGTTTTCTGGATATAATAAAATCAACATAATCCCTTCTGATAAACCAAAAACAACGTTATTTTGTCCTTGGGGAACATTTTCTTATTGTAAACTACCTTTTGGATTAAAGAATGATAGTGCAACTTTTCAAAGGGAAATGTCTTACGCTTTTCATGACATTAACAATATTGTGCAGCCTTATCTGGATGATTTACCTGCTCACTCATTACATAGGGAAGATCATCCTACTCATTTACAAGAGATTTTTATGAGATGCAGGAATTATAAGATTCGTTTGAATCCACACAAGTGTGTTTTTCGTGTGCAATATAGACGATTACTTGGATTTGTTGTTTCCAAAGCCAACATTTGTGTCAATCTCTCAAAGGTTGAGGCCATCATAAATTTACCTCCTCCTTCAACACTTTGCCAACTCCAAAGTTTTCGGGGGAAAGCAAACTTTCTGCGTAGATTTATCCCAAAATATGCTGAGTTAACTAAAGGTTTTACCCGGTTGTTGAAACATAATGTTCCTTTTATTTGGAATGAGATTATTGATCAATATTTTGATGCTATAAAACACGTGTTAACCCATGCATCATTATTGCATCCACCCAATTACAACCAGGACTAATTTTTATATCTAGAAGCCTCTGATTCCACCATTGGAATGGTTTTAGTTCAAGAGGATGAATTTAACAATGAGCATGTGATTTACTATCTAAGTCGAAATTTAAATCCAACCAAAATTAAATATTCACATGTGGAAAAATTGGCCTTGGCAGAAATTCAAGTTTTCCAAATATTCCATCATTACATATTGTTATGAAAGACAACTGCGATCTCTAATTGCAACCCAATGATGTACATTTTAACAAAAAAATTACTTGGGGGAAATACTCTAAATGGATTTTCATCCTACAATATTTTTATTTGGAATTCGAAAAATCTAAATCAAAGAAATCACTGGTGTTTGTAGAACTTATGTGTGACTTTCCCAATTCTGAGACGGAAACTGTGGTAGAGAATCCCATTGCAGATGAATCTCTGTTTCTTATCAGTACATTAGATCCATGGTATGGAGATATCATCATTTATCTTCAAACCAAAACCTTTCGACCTAATATTTCATGTTCAAATCGATGGAGGATCCTTTATCAATCTCAACAATACAATATTGTTGGAGATACACTTTATCGATGTGGTGTACATTCTGTTTTTCGAAATTGTATAACTCATGAAGAGGATGAAAGGGTTTTGAATGACTGCCACTCTGGAGCGTGTGGTGGTCATATGTCTGGGTATGACACATCCCAAAAGATATTGTGTGTTGGGTATTTTTGGCTGTCATTATTCCAAGATTACATTCTTGCGGTCTGAAAATGCCACAACTACAAAATATTTGATCGAAATATGTGTGCACCACTAGCTTCTCTTCACCACATAATTGTTGTCGATCCTTTTGCGAAATGCGGCATTGATTTCATTACATGTAACCCTCACTCGACCGGGGGGCATGGGTAGACTATTCTCGTTGTAGATTACTTTACAAAATGGGCCGAGGTGATGCCTACATTCGTGGCAAATGGGAAAACTACAACTACGTTGATATTCAATCATGTGATTGCTCGTTTCGGAGTACCCCAAGCTATTACCACTTACCATGGAAGTCATTTTCGAAATACAATGATGAACAAACTTTCTAATCAACTTGGCCTGCACCATGATAAATCTACTTCATATTACCCGCAGGCTAATGGTTAGGTTGAAGCCGTTAATAAATTTTTAACCACCATGATCAAACGGATTATCAAAAATCACAAATCGAATTGGCATACCATGCTTTTTTCAGCACTATGGGCATACTAAACCTCAGTGAAAATTGCTACAGGGTTCACTCCTTTTCAACTGGTTAATAGTTTAGAAGCTATGTTACCCATTGAATGTGAAATATTGTCACTTCAATTAGCCATAGAGTTACTACCAGCTACCTCAGAAGAGGAAAAATGCTTCTTGTACTTAACACATTTAGATGAAACTCATCGCACCACTGCATTAGCTACCGAGGCTCATAAAAAATGTGTGAAAGCTAAGTATGATCGAAGTGTTACACCTCATTTTTTTTCAGAAGGTGACCTAGTCTTAGTATATGATCAAGCTAATGATAAGCCAGGTGTTGGGAAATTAAAACCAATGTGGCATGGTCCTTACATTGTCAAGTGAGTGCTTGCCAAAGGGGCCTATGAATTGATTGATTATGACGGGGTCTCTTTAGATAAGCCCAAAAATGGTCTTTATCTAAAGAGATATTATGCTTGATTCTTGTGTGAAGATATCACTTGTATATTAGTTGTTTTTCTAGTTAGTGTGCCTTAGATTAGAAAATTTTGCCTAGTTTAAGTTTGTTTTTGCTACTATCACTGCTTATCTTGATTAATATTGCTATTGCAGATGTAGAAATCCCTTCAAACATACATTGGTTTTGCTGATGATGCATGTCGTGGTACACAAAATATTTCTTCCACAGCTTGGGTTAGCTATTCACGCTCCGATGAGTTAGTTTCTATGCATGGGGTAAGCCTTGGTCAAACAACAAACAATATTGCATAATATAGTGCATTTATTGAGTTATTATCTGATGCCATTTCATTTGGTAGTCGACGTTTGATCATTAGGTTAGATTCATAACTCATTGTATTACATTTAAAAAGAGTATATGCAATTAAAAATACAGCTTTATTGAGATTATTTTTGAAGGTTCATCTCTTGGAATGACAGTTTGATTACATCGAATATCAACACATTTCAAGAAATTTAAACACATTGGCTGCATGCATTAGCTAATTGTGTTATAAATAGAAATTTGCAATGTTAAAATATTAAACCAAAACAACATTTGATACATGCTAGATTTGAGGTTTATGTGGTGTAATTTTTTAGGTGTAAGACTCGGAATAACCACAGTTGTCATTTTTAGTCTACGTTTCGAGTCTGGATCTAGACCCATCATCAGGACAGTTTGATACATGTTGAACAAGATAGTCAGAGAAAGTAGTAATATCATAGATAGGTTTGTTTTAAAAAAATATTACATCATCTGTGATCATAGGTTCAAACACCTTATGATCTGAAAGAAACTGATACATAAAAAATAAATGGAAATCCACGATGATCATCCACTATCCGTGATGATGATCATGGTAGTAGACTATGGCACGTGCCACCTCACACAGGAATATCCTAAACTATCCTGGTACAATTGTAACATGTCTCTGAAGACGGAGAGGAATGTCATATGTCGATGTCTCAGGAATATCCATAGTTAACCTCTCCAGGTTGTGTTCCATATCAGTTAGGATCTCTACCGCCTGATCCTCTGGTGGAAGTATAGGCTCTGCTTGCCGCCTTTCAAAGCGGCGGTGTGTAGCTGGTCTTCATGGACCAAGATCTGCATTTAAATTTTTTTTATTAGTATTGGATGATAAAAAAAAAAAAATAGATTTAAAACACATCAATATGATTCCTTTACCTGATTCATCCCACTGTGCCCCTAGAGGCAAGGACATCTCAGGATCATCTCTAAAATCTATACCCACATAAGGGAAGTCTTCAATTGTGAAGACTTGGTTTTGCAGCCACATAAAGTACACCGGAGTGAACCGAAACACTAAACTCCCATTGCCACCATGGCGGTCCATTAATGCAACCAAATGTACCATAAGAGGTTTTGTAGGCTCTCCACGATCCACTGGAATAAGTTGAGGGGAAAGAAGTGGAATTTTTTCCAAAGAAAAAGAAATCAGGATAGTGCCATACCCAAAGTTTTTTAACTTTGCATTTTTTTCTTTGGTTAGTTGGCCTTTCATATTGGCCAATGCCCCTTCACACCAGTTGAAAATGGTGCCTCTGAAACACTCTACCATGGTCTGCATTTGAGATTTAGTGGCTACATATGGAGCCACACTTCCACACAGCCTGGTTACTGTGAATTCAATAACTTTGAGATCAAGTCGCAAGATAGTTTTTATGTCTATGTGATTATCCTTTGGATCCGTTGCATCACTGCAAAACTCTTGTTTGTAACTAGCAATGGGTAGGCTGCCCTGTCTAGCTCCAAAAAAGGATATGTTTTCTCCTATTTTGGACAATCCAGTGAGAAATTAAATATCTTCGAGATCGATTTCGAGTTGATGATTGCCAATGATAAAGCATTGATTTTGAACATCCGATTTATTCACTAACCATGTGATTAGCTCCACCTGCACTCTCATACCTTGAATTTCCCAGGACTTATACAAACCACAATTTTGAAGCACTTGCATTGTTGGAGTATCAATCATGGCTTCATTATCTATATCTTCATGCTCACGTTCTCTCCACTCTAGCATAGTGAAATAGTCTACAAATGGACGCATTTGAAGGTTAGAAACTTTTTGAGTGGGAAACTTTAATCATTTTAGAGAGAATTTATAATTTTAAACTGGGCATGGTGCCTCCACAGTTTTCATGTGGAGACAGTGTGGATGTTCGCACGAGCTCCACACAAAAACTGTGGTAGCTCGATAATTTTCTTTTTAGAAAATTATCAGGGTCCGCATGTAACGCATGCATGACTTATGGACCCCCGAGAGTGAAATTTTAAACATAATTTCTCCCTAAAAAATGAATTTAAATCCTAAAAAGAGAATTTAATTGAATAGAAATGAAGAGAAGAGTATTGTGGATTACCTGATTTGAACAAATCATGATTTGAGCAATCGGTTCTCCCATTATCAACTCTGGAACTTTTTTGCCAAAAGCTCTCAATTTGCAACTCTAAAGACAAAAGGTGAAAATAACTTTGTTAAAATCCTTTTTATAAGTTTTTGAATGAATAAATTATTATATTTTATTTATTTTCACTTTAAAAAGTTATTTTTCAATGTTTTTACTTATTGGAAACATGTATGTTTAATCTTTCGAGTTTTTGTGCAGAATATAGGCTTTTTCAGTGAAAAGAATTATTTTAATGCTCAGTACACTTTTATCATTTTTTTCGAGCTCTTGAAAATTACGAAAAAGAGAAACTATGGAGTTCTCTTTTAAGCCCTTTTCAGACTCTATAAACATGAAAAGATTGCGAGTACTTGACTATTCGAACTCGTTAAAGGAAATGAACAGTCGTCCCTTCAGTATAAGTTTACCCCTTTTCCAGACTGGAATGGATTATTTACAAAAAAGGTATACATTGACTAATCATGGTCAATAGAGTTCTCTCCTGCATTATTTTATCCTTTTTTGGGTTCGAGAGACTAAATTTATGAAAATGAACAACCATGGAGTTTAATTATGTTTTTCTTCTAACTCCCTAAAACTGAAAAATGTTGAGTTTCTCCTATACTGGACTCATTAAAATTTAATAGTAAAGGACCTGTCAATTACAAATAGGAATGAACCACTCCTTCTTAGGGTTCTATTTTAATAATAAGTTGGGCTCACTCAAAGGATGAGCTTACACAACAAGCAAATGTTATACTCCTCAAGATTGTCAAAAACAAAGAGGTACCTACCAGAAATGGTGGGGGGGAAAAGAGAAAAGGAATCAAATTTTCACCCTTGTTTTAAAAGAAGCATACCACTCTTGAACATGACACTTTTTGTCACACTTGTACCTAGATTGGGAAAATCCTTTGTCTAACAGTTAATCAAACCACATTTAAATTCTTCAGCCAGTTTCTTGTATTAGCTTTAGGTCAATTGTTACCAAGCCATCTGCAGTGTCATTATGTGTTCAAGGAACAATTCAAATAAACCATTCATTGAAAAAATTTGTCTCCATTCACATTCACCATCCCTGAGTCAGTCCTTGCAAATATTTCTTGAAAAATTGATCTAATGGTTTCGTGTCATGGGATTTCCTACAATGGGTCACTTTCTACCGACGACAACTCATCATCTAGAAAGATGACCTATAATCCTATCAGTACCTTGGGATCTATATGCCCTAATGGCAGGTTTCTCGCCTTCAATGGGAAGTTGCATCATTGACCTTCGATTGAATGATTCCATGAAGTGTTCAACTGCAAATCATTCATTCACACTTCTTGGATTGTATTGAGTAATTTGAGAGCCGTTTTTATTATTGGTGGTTTCTCTCACACTTGTTAACAGTTCACATCATTGACTGGTAATCAAGTGGTTTCTACCATGTTTGACTTCGACACAATCAATCGCATGGATAGAATTGTACTAGTTCGAGAAGCAGAAATCAAGACCCTGGATCTAGTTTCCACCATCCAAGCTACGAGGAGTTTATTATTCATGATGTAGTAGATTACTTAAGACATATGGTTGCGTCCATACTGTGTCTACTATTGATGTAATTTTAAAATAATTTATGTACCAGAACATGTAGTTAGTTTTGATCTCAGTATGGGAATGCCTAACTCAGCAATAATATACATATATATTCTTTCATTAATTGTTTTTATAGGTTTTCGACCAATGTGTCCACAATCCAATCCTTGGAAAGATAAAGCGCTTCACTCTTTAGAACTACCTTAGACTTCGCACTTTAAGGGGAAATCTGTTGCATGTTATTTTTTCCCCATGACATTTGACTGTCTATATAGGTTCATCACTACCTATATTGTTCTCCCTTTGAGGTCAAAAACCCTAATGTTCCTAAACCAAGTCTTGGAATTGGAGAAAAGCTCATTAAAACCCTAAAAATTATAACTTCGCACTTTTCCTAGATCTTTCCTATAGATCCATAGATATTTGTTCTATAGTATGCGGCACATCCCGCATGTTCTGCTTATAAAACCTGTGGACCCCCGTAAACAATCAGATAAAGGAAAAAGTAAGTTTTAGAAGCTCAAATGGACGACTATTCTCCCAACAGGAAGCTTCTAGACACGCGATCGGTTCGAGCTTTATCCCTCCACTCATGGAGATCTATCCCTTCACTCATGGAGCTTATCCCTTGGTCTATGGAGCTCAGATCCCTTCATGAGAGGAATCCATCCCCCTCTTCATGGAACTGAAACTACCTCCATTTCTGTATAAATTGAGCTCATATTTCATTCTCAAGGGTATATTGTAACTTGTATATGGTAATTGTTGAAGAAATCCCTAAGAGAGCATACTCTATATACTAATCATTTTTGGTATGACAATGATCACACACTCATATCCATAACTTCATGCTATTTCAAAGAGAGGAAGGCTTTTCAATCTGAAGGAGGAACGATTGTTTATAATCCCAGGAGGAACTTGTGCAACATCAAGGCGACGGGTCATACAAGATAATACATATGGATCTCCTTTTCTCATTAAGTTGTTCTTGTGTATATTTGAATAATTCAATACTTGGATTCCTTGATCAATGAGTTATATTATTTGTTCTCAATTATTATATGTTGCAGGTGCTTTTAATTCTTTTGTATTTCTTTGATTGCAATTTCTCATTACTGAAGAAGCTTCTTCAGAGCGACTAGATAAAAGGTTGCACTGAACGTCGATCTTTGTCTATAATAATTTTGAATTGAAAATGATCTAGAGAAAATGATTTACAAATGGATGTTAATTTCTAGCTATCCATAGGATACTAGGGAAATCGATCTTGTCCACAAGAGGGATTTATCAGCATAACATTCATTAAGCTAGAATTTATCATGGATAATGTGATAGTCTCCATTCAATCCATTTTTTTCGTATTGAATTTCACATAATTTATTTTAACTTATATTGAATACAATTAAAATTTTCTTATCTTGAATACACCAAATTTTCCATAAGGGAGTTTCCATAAGGGAGTCTCATAGACTCAATGAAAAAACCAATTGGTATTGAGCCCAAACTAGGTAAAGATATGTATATATAAAGTATAAACTGAAAAAATGAAATTGGATGTGGGAAATGGAATTCCTCTACTTAATCTATTTCTACCTACTTTCATCACTCTCACAAAATGGGAGGAGTCCATATTTTCTTTAGAAACTACAATTCTTATATTTAATCCTTCTCTAGTTGCATATTTTATTGAAGGAATTCAATAGACCTGAAATCATTTCCCAATTCTTGTGTGAGCATTAGAAGCCATTACTTATCAATGAGCTCCAATACCTTATTAAAATTTATGTGTGGTCACTGGAGCCATATTAGGTCACACGAATAGTTATGGTATGAGAAGAATTCCCTATCTCCTATCTATTTCGAGACTGTGGGAAATAAACTAGCTTGAATTTAGCTAAAAGGGGATATTTAAAATTACAAACCGAAGTGATAGAGGGGAAAGGTTGATGAACAGAGAATGGAAGAGCTTTTTTTCTTATACATTTTCTGATATCATTCTATAGCTTAGTTATATGCTTATTATTAATACAACAACAAGTTGTTTAATACAATAATCCATGTGAAATTTTTCTTGTCCACAAATTACTTCTAGTATTTATGTGGTTAAGTCTCATTCCTTGTGACTTGTATTTATTTTTTAATGATAGATAGAATTAGATTTTTAACAATTTCTACTGACCCATCTGAATGAGAAATTCAATTCTATGGTTATTTAGTGAGCAGTTCAGGTTTGTCAATCAACTGGGCTTCATAGTTGATGAAAAGGAGGTTAAAATTTGTCAAGTATCCATGTCAATGTTTTTTTGGTTTCCCCATTGAAAATTTCAACATGAAAACATGATTTTTAAATTAACATATCAAATTACTAGTATGATTTCAAAATTAACATTGTCTAGACGCAAGCTATTGTGAATTTATCAACATACCACAATGATTTCCAAATTAGCCTAGCCTAGAAGCACACATATACTTTTTTATCAACAAAATATTTGCAATACTCGATCCTATTTATTCTCACCCATTTGATGAAATTATTGATGACTCATGGAAGTGAGTTGGGCAAAGAATAGGGTGGTGTAAGAGAGAAGTGTCCATGAACCAACTTCATTGGGTTTTGGTGGGAAATGGAAGCAATGGGGACCAATGCCGTGTTTTTTCCAATTTATACATTTCCACCTTTCTGTCAAGAGTTTCAGATGGAATATAAAATCTCGGTCAATAGTTTTACATGGAATATCAACTCCCATCCGAGTGTATTGTAACATAATCTAAACTCTCAGTCGATATTTTGTGGCCGATAAATTATTTTTACTCAAAGTTTCATATGAGAGAATAAATTAGAATATAAAATTCTCAAATGATATTTTTAGTTAGAATCTCAGCTTTCAACAGATATTTTTTTATCCGGGAATGTTTTTCCCAAAATTTTTTTAAAGTTTTAGCCGAGAGTTTGTGAAACTGGGATTTACTCTACTAAACTATCAGCCGAAATATTTTGAAACTATTACCAAATAAATGGTTGAACTCTCATTTGAGAAAATATTTTAATTTTTTTTTTTTGTCAATAATTTTCCAAACATAGCCAAAATACTCTCCACGTACCAAAAAATATTTCCAAATTTCGTGTTTTCACCCTATGGTGACCTAGAATAATTCCATCAGTTAGGATTATACAATAATTATAATTAGTACAAGAAACATTATTTTCTTTACATCGTATTAATTATTTTTCCATATTGGATATTGCTTCATCAAATTCATCACCATAAGTTGTGAAATTGTCCATATAATACATTTTCATGCAATCATGAACAACATTAGAAGGATTCCAATTATAACTCTTTGTAATATCACTCGAGCATTACATAACAAAAATGGTAATCACATGATAATAAAATTCCCCCCATGGATAGTTAAATGTTGTTTATCTTTGTCTTCTAAAACAATTTAGATTTAGCTATACCCAATGAATCCTCCAAGAAGGACAAATACCTCTTCCCTACAAGTCTATCTAGGACTTGGTTAATAAATGGAAGATGGAAGTGATATTTTGTCATGGCTTTGTTTATCTCTCTATACTCTATGAATATTCTCCACCTTCTATTCTTTTTTTGGAAATACAACTAAGGGTGACACCTATTAACTCTAAAAAACTGCGTAAATGAAACTAACTATAAGCAACTTTTGTAGTTCTTCTTTTACTATATCCCTCATTATAGGGTTCATCCTATGGTAAGGTTGTCTAATGGGTTATGATACTTCCTTTATATCAATATGGTGTGTGAAAATATCTATATGCATCCCTTCCATGTCCTTGTAAGACCATGCAAAGGCATCACTATGCTTCTACTATTGTTTAATCAATCGATCTCTTTTTTCTCTTGTGTTAGCCCTCGCTTCATTTCTAAGGCTTTCCAAGGGCATATTTTGATGGTTTCTATGGTTTAAATTTTTTCTTCGTCAAATAAGGACTCATATTCATGTAATGAAGCATTAATCAAAGTTACACTTGCTTTTAGCTTCGGTTGAACAATATGCTCAAGGCTATGTGTGTTTTTTTACAAAAAGGAGGATGCAATGAAATCATTACTTTTGTCATCCTATATTTTATCTCTGAAAACAATATATTGATCAATGTTAAGCATTAATGGGAAACTTCATTTTTATATATATGTTCCCCATCTAGCCAAAGAGGTGCTTTATAATCCACACTAGCTTTTGTAGGTGGAAATTAAGTCAATTGTTTGGTGGAAGTGCCATCGAATATTGTCATGCTCGCTGACCTACATCTGATATACAAGTATATAGTGGCCAACCATAGTCATCCAAGGATAATAGTGTATCTCTATATATAATATTTAGGTTGGGAGATAATGAAGTATGCAAGATACTTCCTAGAAGCTAAAAATATTACCACATCTTCTAGGATTCATTCTAGCTTAATAGTAGGCATATCGATTAATATATGAATACTTATTTATAAGAAAGCACGTGAGAATGTTTCTAATCAGATTTTTATTATTCCGAAGAAGTTGGCTGCTCTACACTTATGGGTTTTTATTAATTTTATAAGTTTCCATTTCTTATTAAAAAAAGTCATTAAAAAATAAGGGATGTACATGGGGTAATTAATGGGTTTTTAAATATAATAGATATGTTTTTGGGTAATTCATGGTTTTTTATTATTTTTTAAAGTAATAAAGCCTTATAGTTGTGATTTTAATCTTTTCCACTTTAAAATTATATGTTACACTATTTTTGTAACATTTAAATCATTATTAAATATTTTTAAAATTCAACCTATATACAAAAACAACATAAATTGAGCACATATAGAAAAACATAAAATATGTATAACACATTATCATAATTAAAAATATCACCAATGTTACATAGCCTTTTTGAAGAACATTTAATGTTAAATAACCATGTGGGCTTCACCTTGTTCCTTAATTTATTATTGTGTTCACTCATAAGGCATTTTTAAAATTGAGAAAATCAAATTCAATATATCTTACGTATTAGAGAGAAGGTCCATGGTACAAAGATGTTTATAGGTATTGAAAGGGTATCAAATAAATATTGTGGATATCTAGTAAAAATAGGGGTTCTTTTTTTAGACAGATGTCTTGGGGAGGGGTTTCTCAAAAGTATTTTCAGAAGTATTTATCACTATATATTGAAATGAAAGGCATCCTTTAACATCCCACAAATGCAAGTGTTATGCCATATTTTCATTTAATGGAGACCCCACATAAATAACTCATCATTAAGAAAAAACTAAAGTTAATAACATATTAATAAATCACATAGATGTCCAAATCTATCATAATTAAACATCAAAAGAATAACACAATGAGGAGATGATGAGTCCATAACATCATCTCCTATTATTCATACCAAAATATCAACACATTATAAACACTTGTATCATATACGAATATTGCAATATAAGGAAGGGATATCATCCTAACTATGTACAAAAGTCGTGGGTTTTTCACCTTATTAACCAATATCTTATCACTTTCATTCATAAACTAGATTTCAAAATTGTGAAAAAACAAAGTCAATATAATGTATATATTGAGAGTAGGTAGGGGTGGGAAGGAGAGGTATTAAGGATCTATAAGTATTATGAGGTGTCAAAAGGGGCATATAATAAAAACAATGTTTGGAAAAATGCATTGGAAGGGGGTCCAACAAAATTATTTTATGAGGTATTTATTGTTAAGTAGTGAAACCATGGGCATTATTTATCATCCCATGAATGCACATGCTATGTCATAGGATGACAGGGTTAATACCCCATGATAAGTCCTATAAAAACATATTGAATAATTGTTGCTCATTAGAAATCGTAAAAGGTAAATTAGTAATAAACATATATGTCCATTGGAACATATTGAAACAAGTATAGATCATTAATAAATTTGGATATTCTAATTTTCTTTTTGCATGCTATTAAATATTGGATTTTATGTTGAATTTAATAAATTTTAAATTATAAATTAGTTGTAAGAATTAGGTTTGGCTAGGATTTAATATAGACTCTTGTGACAAGTTTTGTAAATCTATTATTTTTCTTCCTTACTATCAAACCTCTATTCCAAATGTTATGCATTTAGACCATTTTAGGATGCATGAATCAAGGATCTATAAATCCTCAAATCCCTTCTGATGGTGCAATAGGATCCACTCATGAAACTAACCACCTGATAGGAATACCAAGAGGGCAAGGAAACCCTCAAGGAGTCCTTGGAAATCAACCTAGAATTTATAAAATAGCTTCCAAAACCATAGGGGATCCTTATAATGTTGAATGCAAAGCTAATGCTACTATAGCGTCTCATACTTTAGAAACTCTTTATTCCTGAAAACAAAGATCATTCTAAGAACCTTTTGGATGAACTTGACCTTTTTACTACATCAAAATAATTCTCGTATTGTTAATAAATTCATTTATTGGTATGGGGGGGAATAGTGGGAGGATATAAGTAAAAGGAAAGAATCACATGAAAGTTTCCTATTTAGGATCTCAATGGACTTGTTCAAATGAAAAGCATTATTCCATTTTCCCTATACAATTCTCACGGCTTGGCTTGTGAAGACCTAGACACTTTCCTTTTGGAATTTGATTTCCTTTTCTGAAGCTATGATTACTCTTCCTAGAAGTTGAAATCGTTTCCATCCACCATGAAATAATCAACACTCATACATTTCAATGGGCTTAGAGTAAACACTATTAAAACCTATGATGAGATGAGAATGATTTTTTGAAGAAATATCAAGATTATTGTAAGGTAAGGGATATCAAGGAAGAAATTTTCAAGATAGAACAAAAGTATGAGAACATCCAAAAGGATTATTTTGAAAAATTCTAGTATGATTCCTAATGAAGAAAACAAATCACCTTATATACTAAAACTTCATGTGTCATTCTCCTCCAAGTAATGAGGGATGATTGCTAGATGTATTAAACCTTATGAGGAGCATATATTTCTATCAGTTATCATATCATGACATTTTTGATATTTTTGGTGTTATTCGTATGATAATACTAGATTAGGGAGGATCCCTATAGGAATTATTTAAAGGATCATCAAGTCATCTAAATGGTTGGAGTCACAAAATATGGGACTATAAACCTATTATATAATTTTAGGAATATAATTCTTAGCTCACTTAGCTCCTAGTTAGACACGAGACATGCTAAAAACAAGAAAAAAAAGGTAGATCAAAATTATCCTACTTTTGCTCAAAATGTTAGAAGAAGAGTCCCCTATGGGAGTGCACCTTGAATAATGTAGAAGTATGTGCTATTTTAAAACATAACATGGCACAAATGATTTTCCTTCCTCACCTGAGGTCAAGGAAATATATCGATGAGCTAATGAAGACACCATTAAAATATACTTTGTAGCCCAGGCGTCACCATGTCTACAATACCCATAAGGCATCTCACAAGATCCAACTCATCAATAACCAACTCAAAATTTCTATTTATAGGGAAATCCTTGTAGGCTCAAGGAGAATAATGAAATTTCTACTATTGAGGACTTTCAAGCGATGGGAATCAACCTAAAAACACACACATGTAAGCCACAAGATCTAGATCAACATTAGTAACAATGTTAGTTTCCAACAAACTAGATACCTCAAACAACACCACATATTCCTACCCAATATGTGACTAGCCCAAATAATAAAATAGCTTAGCCCACATACAATGCTACATTACCCCCCTTTTCAACCTTTTTTGTCTCCATTACGGATTGCAATAAAATTCAATTACACTATGGGATCGTAATTGATAGCCCATAATTACCTTCCATCCAAGAACTTGTTGAAGACAAGGATAACAAGGAATATCAATATACCTCCCCAACCCCACCAACATCCACTTTAGGGAATATTGATTAGCTTAAGTCCTTCAAACTTTTTTGAATTCCACCTTATCTAGAATGAATATCTATATATAGAAAACCTTTATACAACATTGATTTGACCTCCTAGGGAAATAAAATAATTTTTATGAAAAAATTCCATTGTTCCAAGTAATAAAATATGTTATAATATAGCCAAGGTGGTCTAAAAATTAAGTTTGAGTATTACAGGAAGGAAGAAAAAAGATCCCACAACAGCCACATTATTTGGAAATAAGAATATTTGATTTTAGGGAAAAATTTCTTGACTAAATATGTATACCCATGGAGACTAATTATTAACATCTGTATTAATCCCCATTCTCAACACTTTTATTAACTTGGGGGCTTCTATTAACATAATGAAGATATAGATAAAGGAGAAAATTTTGTTCTCAAACTTGTGACCAACCTATTTTTTCTTCAGTTAGATAATATGTATATCATTAACCTAGAATTTATCATGGATACTATGATAGTCTCCATTCACGCCATTTTTTTTCCTATTGAATTTCACATAATTTATTTTTTCTTATATTAAACATAATTAAAATTTTCTTATACTAAATGTTTAGTCAATTTAGCATCCTAAATTGCCAACATAAATTATCGACCAGGGCTAGTAAACTGATGAAGTGTGGTGCACTATATGTGCTTAAGAAACCTACTTCTTACTTCATTGTTTTGATGTTTTATTGTTGTTTTGGGGGTTTTATGTTTTTATTCTTAGTTTTCTACTCTAAACTAGAGAGATGAGATTAAATCTAATTAAAAGGAAGGAAAAAGAAATGTTGTCAAATGAATTAAAGTAGAGTTTTATTTGCAAGTTTTGTTCCTAACTAGGAAATGAAGAAAACAGAGAGTCCTAATCCATGGATATTATAGCTTCTAAATGAACATTCATGAAATGACAAGTAACTCAAAACGCTACAACTTAATATGATTCATTTAGTTAGGGATTTGTTGGAAGAGCTTGTGAAAAAGATTAATTTTAATGCAATGAGGATCTCCTAAAACATAAAAGGAAATATTGAAACAAACAGTAACTTAGAACATTACAGTGAAATATCATTCATTTGATAGAAGTTTATTGGAAGAGCTTTTGAAAAAGATTACTATAACGTAGTAAGGATCTCCTATGAAATGTTGAAACAACTTATAACATTACAACTAAATCTCATTCATGAGTTAGAGGTTTATTGGAAGAGATTTTGAAAGAGATTAATCATAATGTGATAAGGATCTTCTATGAAACAAAACAATCAATAACTCACAATATTACAACTAAGTCTCATTCGTGAATTAGAGGTTTATTGGAAGAGATTTTGAAAGAGACTAATTGTAGTATAATGAGGATCTTCTTTTTAACTAAATAACAGAAAATGAAATGCTAATAACTCAGAATATCACAATTGAATCCCATTCATTTAATAGAGATGTATTGGAAGAGCTTGAGAAAGAGACTAACTATAATATCATGAGGATCCTTTATCTAATCAAATGTCATGAAACATAATTCTAAAAGCTATGATTTCAGAAAGAAATCTAAGTAATGAAATATGACAAAATAGAATTGAAAATGACTTATCTAGAAAACATGCAAAACCTCCTCGAATAGCAGGGGCCCTCTGCTACCAATTTGGTGAAATTCTTCAGCTCCCTAAAGTTGTAATCAAAACAACATCAAAGAACTTCTTTATTGATAAACTCACAAATCTACATCCCATTCCATCTTAAGCTTTGTTACAAGACACTCTATAATCCTTTCTCTTGTTCTCCTATTTTTCACTACCTTTGATAGGAGAAAGCTTCTCCTATTTATACAAAATATGAGAAGTTATCTCATTAATGAGAGTCCATGAATCTCTCCCTCTATCTCTAGAGTTACAATAAAAATAGGAAATGATAAGACACATGTCTTTTTAGAGTTTCAATACAAATAAGAAATGAGACACATATCTTCTTAGAGTTTCAATACAAAAAGGAAATGAGACACATGTCCTCATGATCCCATGATCTTCTCCACTCAAATTCGAATTTGGTTTTCGAAGGCCACATAAAGGTCTTTTAGAAGCTTCCTTTTGACCTACACATGTCACAAAACTCATAACACATATATAGATATATGAAACTATGTTAATTTTCTAGTTTCTAATCATAAATTCACTTTAAGCACATAAAATAAATAACTTTGGAAGACAAGGATCCTAACCCAGATATTTATGAAAATGGTTACATGATGTAGGGTTTTAGGTCAGATAGTTATGAAATGAGAGTTTAATGGTAATGAGATAATGGAAATATGTATGAATATGGAAAACACTCTTGAGACTCAACACTGAATACAAAAAATATTCCATAAGAGAGTTTCCATAAGGGATTTTCATAGACTCAATGAAAAAACTAATTGATATTCAGCCCAAAATAGATAAATATATGTATATACAAAGTATAATCTGAAAAAAATTAATTGGATGTGGGCAATGGGATTCTTCTATTTAATCCTTTTCTACCTACTTTCGACACGCTCACAAAATGGGAGGAGTCCACATTTTCTTTATAAAATTTAATTATGAGATTCTTCCATATAATCCTTCTCTACCTGCTTTCCCAACACTCACAAAATAAGATGAGTACACATTCTCTTCAGAAACTATCATATGCAGTGTCAGCAAATTCCCCGGAAATCTCATCCTTAGAACAACTATGTGAAAAGCATGAATTATAATAATGTATGATTGCTAAAAGAGTCATCTATATTTCACTTCTCATGATGGAATCATTAGTTTATTTTATTGAAGGAATTAAATTGACCTGAAATCGACTAGTAGGTTCGCTAACAATGGCGACAAGTATAATAATTATGAAAAGAGTGTGTTAACACTCAAAATGAGTATGCAGTCAGTTGAGGGATTAGGTTTTATACCTATAAGTTAATTGCAAGTATCAATTTGATCACTTGAATGTTGTTGAGGATTTTGACAAGGGCTATAATATCATTTCCCAATTCTTGTGTGAGCATGAGAAGCCATTCCCTATCAACAAACACCAATACCTTATTAAAATTTGTGTGTGGTCACTGGAACCATACTAGGTCACACTAATATTTATGGTATGAGAATAATTCCCTATCTCTTATCTATTTCGAGACTCTAGGAAAAAAATAGCTTGAATTTAGCTAAAATAAAAGATTTAGAATTACAAACCTAAGTGACAGAGAGGAAATACTAATGAGCATAGAATGGAAGAGTTTTTTTTTATTATACTTTTCTTGATATCATTATCTAGCTCAGTTATACACTTCTTAATAATACAAAAACAAGTTGTTTAATACAATAATACATGTGAACTCTTACTTGTCTGCTAATTACTTCTAGTACTTATGAGGTTAAACCTCATTCCTTGTGACTTGTATTTTTTTTATTTAATGACAGATAGAATTAGATATCTAGCAATTTCTACTGATCCATTTGAATGATAAATGCAATTCTGTGGTTATTTAGTGAGCAGTTCAAGTTTTTCAATCAACTGGGTTTCATAAATTATGTTCATGAACCAAATTCCTTGGCATTTGGTGGGAAATGGAAGGAATGGGTACCAATTCCGTGTTTTTTTCCAATTTATACATTTACGCATTTCGTTCAAGAGTTTCTGATGGAATATAAAACCTCAGTCAATATTTTTACATGGAATTGTAACTCTCTTCCGAGATTGTTGTAATAGAATCTAAACTCTTAGTCGAGATTTTTTGGCCAATAAATTGTTTTTAATCAAAGTTTCATCTGAGATAATAAATTAGAATATAAAACTCTGAGATGATATTTTTATTTAGAATCTAATCTTCTAGTTGAGATTTTTTTTCCGAGAATGTTTTTCTGAAAAATATTTCCCAAAAACTTTTTGAATTCTCAGCCGAGAGTTTGTGAAACTAGGATTAACTCTACTAAACTATCAGCTGAAATATTTTGAAACTATTAGCTAAGAAATGATTGAACTCTCAGTTGAGAAAATATTTTAATTTTCTTTTTGGTCGAGAGTTTTCCAAACATAGCCAAAATCTTCTTTACATACCAAAAAACATTTCCAAAATTCACGTTTTCACCATATGGTGACCTAGAATAATTTCATAAATTAGAATTGTTCAAAAATTACCATTAATAAGAGAAACATTATTTTCTTTACATAGTATTAATTATTTTTCCAGATTGGCAAGTGCTTCATCAAATTCATCACCATAAGTTGTGAAATCATCGATATACATTTTCATGCAATCATGAATAACATTAGAAGGATTCCAATTGCAAATCTTTGGAACTCCACTTGAGCATTACATAACCAAAATGTTGATCACATGGTAAGAAAATTCCCACCATAGATAGGTAAATTTTTTTTTCTTTGTCGTCTAAAACAATTTGGATTTAGTTATACCTAATGAATCCTCCAAGAACGAAAAATACCTTTGCCCTGCAAGTCTATCTAGGACTTGGTTAATAAATGGAAGAGGGAAGTGATATTTTTTCATGGACTTGTTTATCTCTCTATAATCTATGAATATTCTCCACTTTATATTGTTTTTTGGAAATACGACTAAGGATGACACCTATAAACTCTAAAAATTTGGGTAAATGAAACTAGCTATAAGCAACTTTTACAGTTCTTCTTTTCCTATATCCCACATTATAGGGTTCATCCTATGCTAAGTTTGTATAACGGGTTATGATCCTTCCTTTATATCAATATGGCGTGTGAAAATATCTTTATGGATCCCTTCCATGGCCTTGTAGGACCATGCAAATGCATCACTATGCTTCTGCAATTGTTTAATCAATCAATCTTTTTTTTTTTTCTCTTGTGTTAGCCCTCGCTTCATTTTTAAGGCTTTCCAAGGGAATATTTTGATGGTTTCTATGGTTTACAATTTTTCTTCCTCAAATAAGGACTCATGTTCATGTAATGAAGCATTAATCAAAGCTACACATGCTTTTATCTTAGGTTGAACAATATGCTCAAGGGTATGTGTGGTTGTAGACAAAAAGGAGGATGTAATGAAACCATTACCTTTGTCATTCTATATTCTATCTCTAACAAAAATATATTGATAAATGTTAAGTAATTAATGGGAAACTTCCTTTTTATATCTATATTCCCCATCTAGCTAAAGAGTTTCTTTATAATCCACACTAGGATTTTAGGTGGATATTAAGTCAATTGTTTGGTGGAAGTGCCATCGAAGATTGTCATGCTTCTAGACCTACATCTGATA
This sequence comes from Pinus albicaulis, assembly GCA_034641835.2. Taxonomy (NCBI): domain Eukaryota; kingdom Viridiplantae; phylum Streptophyta; class Pinopsida; order Pinales; family Pinaceae; genus Pinus; species Pinus albicaulis. Next base: position 1,453,289,093 of record CM076575.1, read on the forward strand.
TAAAATTCTATAGTGGCAACCCATAGTCATACAAGGATAATAGTGTATCTCTACATATAATATTTAGGTAGGGGAACAATGAAGTCTGCAAGATACTTCCCAGAACCTACAAATATTACCACATATTCTCTGATCCATTCTAGCTTAATAGTAGATGTATCAGATAATATATGAATAATTATATATAAGCAAGCACGACAGTATGTTTATAATCAGATTTTTATTGTTTCGAAGAAATTGGCTGCTCTATACTTATGGGTTTTAATTATTTTAATAAGTTTCCATTTATTATTAAAAAAATCATTAAAAAATAAGGGATGTACATGGATTAATTAAAGGGTTTTTAAATATAATAGATATATTTTGATTAATTCATGGATTTTTATTATTTTTTAAAGTAATAAAGCCTTATAGCTATGATTTTAATCTTTTACACTTAAAAAAAAATGTAACATTGTATTTGTAACATTTAAATCATTATCATATATTTTTAAAATTCAACCTATACACAAGAAAATAAATAAATTTTGACACATATAGAAAAACATCAAATATGCATAATGAATTATCATAATTAAAAATATCACCAATGTTACATAGCCTTTCTCAAGAACATTTAATGTTAAATAACCATCAGGGCTTGACCTTGTTCACTAATTTATTATTGTGTTCACTCATAAGGCATTTTTATATTTGAGAAAATCGAATTCAATATATCTTACGTATTAGAGAGAAGATCTAAGGTAAAAATATTTTTATAGGTATTGAAAGGGTATCAAATAAAAATTGCGGATATCTAGTAAAAATAGGGGTTCTTTTGTGAGACAAATGGCTTGGGGAGGGGTTTAACAAAAGTTTTTTGAGAAGTATTTATCACTATATATTGAAATTAAAGGCATCCTTTAACATCCCACAAATGAAAGTGCTATTCCATATGTTCATTTAATGGAGACCCCACATAAATAACTCATCAGTAAGAAAAAAATAAAGTTAATCACAACTTAATAAATCACATAGATGTCCAAATCTATCATAATTAAACATAAAAAGAAGCATGCAATGAGGAGATGACAAGTCGATAACATCATCTCCTCTTATTCATACCAAAATATCAACACATGATAAACACATGTATAATATAGGCATATTTCAATATAAGGAAGGGATATCATCCTAACTATGTACATAAGTCGTGGGGTTTTCACCTTATTAACCAATATCTTATCACTTTCATTCATAAAATAGGTTTAAAAATTGCGAAAAATAAAGCCAATATAATGTAGATATTGAGAGTGGGTAGGGGTGGGAAGGAGAGGTATTAAGTATCCATAAGTATTACGAGGTGTCAAAAGCGATATATAATAAAAACATTGTTTGGAAAAATAAATTGCAAGTGGGTCCAACAAAGTGATTTTATGAGGTATTTATTGCTATGTAGTGAAACTATGGGCATTATTTAGCATCCCATGAATGCACATGATATGTCATAGGCTGACATGGTGAATACCCCATGATAAGTCCTATATAAACGTATTGAATAAGGTTTACTCATTAGAAATCATAAAAGGTAAATTAGCCATACACATATATGTCCATTGCAACATATTCAAACAAGTATAGATCATTAATAAAGTGGGATATTGTAATTTTTCTAGTTGCATGTTATTAAAGAATGGATTTTATGTTGAATTTAATATATTTTAAATTTAAAATTAATTGTAAGAATTAGGTTTGGCTAAGATTGAATATAGACTCTTGTGACAAGTTTTGTAAATATCTTGTTTTTCTTCCTTACCATCAAACGTCCATCCCAAATGTTATGTATTTAGAAAATTTCAGGATGCATGAATCAAGGAGATATATATCCTCAAATCCCTTCTGATGGTGTAATAGGATCCACTCATGACACTAACCACCCGATTGAATACCAAGAGGGAAAGGAAACCCTCAGGTAGTCCTTGGAAACCAACCTAAAATTGATAAAATAGCTTCCAAAACCATAGGGGATCCTTATAATGTTGAATCCAAAGCTAATGCTACTATAGGTTCTCTTACTTTAGAAATTATTTATTCCTAAAAACCAAGATCATTATAAGAACATTTTGGATGAACCCAACCTCTTTACTACGTCAAAAAAATTCTTGTATTGTTAATAAATTCAATTATTGGTATGGAGGGGTATGGTGGAAGGACATAAGTAAAAGGAAAGTGTCACATGAAATTTTCCTATTTAGGATCTCAATTGAATCATACAAATGAAAAGCATTATTCCATTTTACCTACACAATTTTCATGGCTTTCCTTGTGAATACCTAGAAATTTGAATTTGAGTTCCTTTTCTGAAGCTATCATTACTCTTCCCATAAGTGGAAATTTTTTCCATCTGCCATGAAATAATCAACACTCATCTATTTCAATGGGCTTAGATGAAACACTATTAAATCCTATGATAAGATGAGAATCATTTTATGAAGAAATACCTAGATTATTGTAAGGTAAGGGATATGAAAGAATAAATTTTCAAGATAGAACAAAAGTATGAGGAGATGAAAAAGGATTATTTTGATACATTCTATTATAATTCAAAAGGAAGAAAAAAAACACCCTATATCCTGAAAATTCATGTGTCATTCTCCTCCAAGTAACAAGGGATGATGGCTAGATGTATTAAACCTTATGGGGGGGCATATATTTCTATCAGTTATCATATCATGACATTTGTGATATTTTTGTTGTTATTCGTATCATAATACTATATTAGGGAGGATCCTTAGAGGAATTATTTCAAGGATCATCAAGTCATATAAATGGTTGAAGTCACAAAAGATGAGACTAGAAACCCATTATATAATTTTAGGACTAAAATTATTAGCTCACTTAGATCCTAGTTAAACATGAGACATGCAAAAAAAAATAAAAGAAAGTAGATCAAAATTATCCATTTTTTGCTCAGAATGTCAAAAGAAGAATCCCCTATGGGAGTGCCCCTTGAATAATGTATAAGTATGTGCTATTTGAGAACATACCATGCCAGAAAATATTTTCCTTCCTCACTTGAGGTAAAGGAAATATATCGAGGAGCTAATGAACAGACCAAGAAAATATACTTTGTATCCCATGACTGACCATGTCCACAATTACCATAAGGCGTCGCACAAGATCCAACTCAATATTTTATCCTATATCAATAACCAACTCAAAATTCGTATTCTACCATTCCTTCATAACGACATCCTTTTAGGCTTAAGGCCAATAATGACATTACTACTAGTGATGACTTTCAAGCTATGTCAATCAACCTAAAAAACACACATCTAAGCCACAAGCTCTAGCCCATCATTAGTAACAATGTTATTTTCCAACCAACTAGCTACCTCAAACAACACCACACATTCCTACAAAATATGTGACTAGCCCAAATAATAAAATAGCTTAGCCCACATATAATGCTACATTACCCCCTTGATCAACCTATTTTGTCTCAATTATGGATCACAATAAAGTTCAATTACACTTTGGGGTGGTAATTGTTAGCCCATAATTACCTTCCATCCAAGAAGGATAACAAGGAATATCAATATACCTCCCTCGTGTGAGCATGAGAAGCCATTCCCTATCAATGAACACCAATACCTTACTAAAATTTATATGTGGTCACTGGAACCATACTATGTCACAAGAATAGTTATGGTATGAGAATAATTCCCTATCTCTTATCTATTTCGATATTGTGGGAAAAAAACTAACTCAAATTTACCTAAAAGGGGAGATTTAGAATTAGCAGCCTAAGTGATAAAGGGGAAAGACTAATTAATAGAGAATGGAAGAGGTTTTTTCTTATAATTTTTTTGATATCATTCTCTAAATTAGTTATATTCTTTTTAGTAATACAAAATCATGTTGTTTAAAACAATAATCCATGTGAAATTATACTTGTCCATGGATTACTTCTAGTAGTTATGAGGTTAAGGCTCATTCCTCGTGACTTGTATTTTTTTATTTAATGACAGATAGAATTAACTGTCTAACAATTTCTACTGACCCATTTGAATGAGAAATGCAATTTTTTGGTTATGTAGTAAGTATTTTAAGTTTGTCAATCAACTAGGTTTCATAGTTGATGGAAAGGAGGTTAAACTTTGCCAGGTATCCATGTCAATGTTTTTTGGTTTCCCATCGAAAATGTCAACATATCAACATACCAACATGATTTCTAAATTAACCGATAAAATTAATAGTATGATTTCAACATTAACCTTGTCTATAAGCAAGCTATTATGAATTTATCAACACATCATAATGATTCCGAAATTAACCAAATCCAGAAGCACGTGCATATTTTTTTTATCACCAAGAGATTCACAACACTTGATCTTATTTCTTCTCACCCGTTCATTGAAAATATTGATGAATGGTGGAAGAGAGATGGGCGGAGAAGAGGATGGTGTAAGAGAGAAGTGCCCACGAACCAACTTCATTGGGATTTGGTGGGAAATGGAAGCAATGGGTACTAATGCCACGTTTTTTTTCCAATTTATGCATTTCCACCTTTCATTCAAGAGTTTTAGATGGAATATAAAATATCGTTCAATAGTTTTACATGGAGTCTTAACTCTCATCCGAGAGTATTGTAATAGAATCTAAACTCTTAGCCAATATTTTTTGGCCGATAAATTATTTTTAATCAAATTTCCATCTGAGAGAATAAATTAGAATATAAAACTCTCATACGATATTTTTAGTTAGAATCTAAGCTTTCAACTGAGAGTTTTTTTTCTGAGAATGTTTTTCTCAAAAATATTTCCCAAAATTCTTTTAAAGTCTCAGCTGAGAGTTGGTGAACCTGGGATTAAATCTTCTAAACTATCAACTGAAATATTTTGAAACTATTAGCTAAGAAATGATTGAACTCTCAGCTGAGAAAATATTTTAATTTTTTTTTGTTCAAGAGTTTTCCAAACCTAGCCAAAATCCTCTCCACATAAAAAAAATTGTTTCCAAATTTCGCATTTTCACCCTATGGTGACCTAGAATAATATGTTCATTTAGGATTATGAAACAATTATTATTACTAAGAGAAGCATTATTTTCTTTACCTTGTATTAATTATTTTTCCAGATTGGAAAGTGCTTCATCAAATTTATCACCATAAGTTGTGAAATTTTCCATATACATTTTCATGCAATCATGAACAACATTAGAAGGATTCCAATTCCAAATCTTTGGAATACCACTCGAGAATTACATAACCAAAATGGTAATCACATGATAATAAAATATCCCCCCCCCCATGGACAAGAAAATTTCATTTATATTTGTCTTCTAAAATAATTTGGATCTAGTTATACCCAATGAATCCTCCAAGAAGGACAAATACCTCTTCCCTGCAAGTATATCAAGGACTTGGTTAATAAATGGAAGAGGGATGTGATATTTTTTCATAGAATTGATTATCTCTCTATACTCTATAAATATTCTCCACTTTAAATTCTTTTTTGTAAATGCGACTAAGGGTGACACCTATTAACTCTAAAAAATTGGGTAAATGAAACTAGCTATAACCAACTTTCGGAGTTCTTATTTACTATACCCCACATTATAGGGTTCATCCTATGCTAAGGTTGTCTAATGGGTTAATATCCTTCCTTTACATAAATATGGTGTGTGAAAATATCTATATGTATCACTTCCATGTCCTTGTAAGACCATGCAAAGGCATCACTATGATTCTACAATTGTTTAATCAATCAATCTTTTTTTTTTCTCTTGTGTTAGCCCTTGATTCATTTTTAAGGCTTTCCAAGGGCATAGTTTGATGGTTTCTATGGTTTAAATTTTTCTTCTTCAAATAAGGACTCATGTTCATGTAATGAAGCATTTATCGAAGCTACACATGATTTTACCTTAAGTTTAACAATATGCTCAAGGATATGTGTGGTTGTCGACAAAAGGGAGGATGTAATGAAATCATTACTTTTGTCATCCTATGTTTTATCTCTAAGAACAATATATTGATCAATTTTATGCAATTAATGGGAAGCTTCCTTTTTATATCTATCTTCCCCATCTAGCGAAAGAGGTGATTTATAATCCACACTAGGTTTTCTAGGTGGATATTAGGTCAATTGTTTGGTGGAAGTTCCATCAAATATTGTCATGCTCCTAGACCTGCATCTGATATACAAGTCTATAGTGGACAACCATAGTCATCCAAGGATGATAGTGTATCTCTACATATAATATTTAGGTTGGAGGATAGCTAAGTCTGCAAGATACTCCCCATAGCATATAAATATTACCACATCTTATAGGATTCTTCTAGCTTAATAGTAGACATATCAGATAATTGATGTAAAATTGGATTTTTTTTTAAGTTATAAATTTCATAAGGTTTCCATGGTTTCTCATGTCATTAAATTGATAGGAACACCCAGGATAATCAATGTGTATGGTATAACAATATTATTGATTTTTATGTCAACTACTAGGCTACTAGGATTAGAGTATTTTGCGATGAGCACTCCTTGAATCAAAAAATCATATACTTCTCCGATGACATCAACGATCATGGAGTTTTTCCTACTTTAACCAGGTTTCCTTACATTTGGGTTGGGTTAATGGTTTTTATATATTTATCCTCTTAAGATAAGGTGGTACTTGGATATCATTGTTGGTATGTTATGTCTTCAATGGTTCAAGAAAAGTTCCTTTCTTAAGTTCTTCATTTGAAATCTCCTCATTAATATCTTAAATGTTTACTGTAGGCTTTTATTTTGGCCAGTGTCTTCCATGATTAAAGGTGGATGTCATGGAAATTCATGGAATGGATATCATAAATGGGGTAAGTTTCCATCCAAATATCTTTTCTTGGATGAGTGTGTCTAACATCTTTAGGGCTTGTAATAAGTTGTGCAAGTAACTAACGTCATGGAGGGGAAAATGTAGGTGCTTTAATAGGTCAAGACGAGAGAAGTCACATGGGTGGCTATATGGAGGGTTGTTGAGGCCATGTTGAGGAACCCAATGTGTTGAGGCCCTCCACACATTGGGTTCCTCCATCCTTGCTACCAAAGTTGATAAGTTGGAGGGACTATCCATGGTTTGGAAGCTAAGATCCACACTTGAGAAGAGTACTACATAGAAGGATTAGTGCAACAATAATTGAAATATTGAGAATGGTTTTGAGTTGTACCTTGTGGATTTTTATGACCATGAGCATCTTTGTGCCACAAAGCATAGTTGTTCTAGTTCCTCCACTTCTTCATACATAAATTTTAGCCCTGGAAAATAGGGAGAATCACTTGTCGAGGGTTGTCTATTGTAGATGTCATAAATATCAATTTGATCCATCGAGTCCTGCTTTAGTGGGTGATGTTTTCTACATTAAAAAAAAAGGAGAATTTTGAGTACTACTTCTATCTCTTCTTTCATCTTATTTACCTCAAAGTTTCTATCTAAGAGCATAATGTTCTCAAGGGATCAATTTTGAAGTTCTCTAATATATTACCAATTTGTACTTTAATAACATCTCCAATAATATTTTTCTCTATTCTGGAAAAATATCTCGACATATTATTTGAGTCATTCATCCTCTTATTAAGCCATTCAAAAAAAATTCTCTCTTCATTTCTAGGCCATGAAGCATAGGTGTTTTGGTTCCTCTAATTCTTCATACACAACTTTTAGCCCTAGAAAAGAGGGAGAAATAATTGTAGAATACTCTTTATTGCAAATGACACAAATACTAATTTGATCCATTAGGTACTCCTTTAATGGATGCTTTATTTTACATTAAAAAAAATTATGTGGGTACTAGTTCTACCTCTTACTTATGCTTATTCACCTACAAAGTATCTATCTGAGAGCTTAATGTTCTCAAGGGATAATTTTTTAAGTTTTAATAGATTACCAATTTCTATTGTAGTAACACCTCCACCAACATTATTTTCTATTATGACTAATGTGCCTCACCTATTTTGGGGTTGCAACTTATATCATGGGGTTTTGGCTAGAGTTGTAGCAATGCAGAGGAGTTGCATCCACTGACCTTCACTCCTATTTGGTAGTGTTAATATAAAGAGTGAAAATTTCACAATATAATGTATAATAATAAGTATAAAAGTGGAATAACAAATATTATATATACCTTCACAAAAAATAGGGAAATCATGGATGGAAAAGGCACCTAGAAGGAATGAAAAGTGGAAAAATAACATGAAAAGGGTTATATAAAGGTGCTAAAAATGTGCAAATTCGGTCACTTGTTAGCTTTGTTGGTATTTACCAATGAAATTTTGAACCTGCTCTTGTGCTCATTTCTGATGAAGGACTTTATATCTGTGATGATGCATTATTGGTTAGATCTCTACATGAATATTTCATCCTGTTAGCGTTCAAATCTACCTCAGGCTGAAATGAAGTAAAACTCAAGGCTACATCAAACCACGCTCAGCCTCGTAGCTAGCCCTACGAGGACAGGAGAGGGCTCTCTCCGTCAATCTCGAGAAAATGAGCAATAGGATACGAGATGACTTACAATAAGAACTGATTTTAGGCTATTAAAGAGATAGGTATGTTTGATTTTTGGTTTTTTGGGTTTTCGCTGGAGAAATGGGAAAACAGATTTTAGGTCCGGGGATAAGGTCAGACCTTTGCAGAGTTCAAGCTGGGGCGAGGTAGGTGATGATCTTGATGCTTTGAATTGGATATATGGATAGATTAGACCGAAGAGGAGCTGAAGAGGGCAAAGAAGAACTTGGATCCTCTCCAAACAGCTGAAAACATATAGAACTAACCGAATTCAAAGGCTAAGCACTGTAAACAATGGATTCAACCTTATTTCACTCATTCAATTTAGTTCAGAAGCATAATGAAAGGATGGCAACATTAAACATGAAGAAACTTACAGTAAACAAAGGAGAAACACCATCAAGAACAGAACACCACAAGGATCCCAACAAGTGCCGCAAAACCCCTGATCTTTCCTTAGCCAAAATATGAAAAATATGTACAATGATATCAAAAGTCTCCCAAGAGTCCCACCTGTAGAATGCCTCAGAAATTACAATATATAGATCACTCTAATACCTTTCCCCACCTCTAGGGGTCGAATTCCCTCTTCAGGGATCAGTTTCAACCAATTCTAATCATGGAACTACAATCTAGGCAGCTAACAACTTGCCTCTAAAAGAGTGGAAACTGATCCATTACATGATTTTTTACCCCTTTGAGAGTGAATCTTCTAGAATAGATAAAAATAAGCCAAAGTTACATGTCAAATATGAATTTACATCATAAAAACCCAAAAATTCCATCCACAAGCAAAATTGGTCCATACTAGGCGAAAATCTGAGCTGGCAGTTGAAAATTCAGCAAAAATTTAAGTGGGTCGCTTTTGAGCCGAGTGGGTCGCACTTTTTCCAGCCTGAATTTGAGGTACTTCCCGGCATCCAAATTGAGCCCATGATAGCTCGTTGGAAAGCCCTAGAGGTTGACTATCCAACCCAAGTGGAATTTCGGAATTTGGAGCTCATTTGACCCTCCAAAACGTCTTTCTCCCAGAAGTACTTCCTGCTGGTGCAAAAGGTGGCAGCAAGGTGGTTTTCATGGTGTTTTTGAGCTCTTTGACCATCCAGATTTTGATGAAATGCTTAGGTGATGTCTGAGGATGCATAACTAACCATGAAAAATCAAAAAATGCAAAAATTTCCTCCAGTAAGTGTCCCGAAAAAAAGTGAGCATATGAGGGTGAGACCCACTTAACTGAAAAACCTGTTTTTTGACCCAAAAATTTGAAAATGACAAAATTTTCTCCGAATTTGCCCAAATTCGGAGCGGAGGTCCTCCATCATGTGTCCTGCCCAGTCAATGAAGCCTCGGCAAAAATCCGAAGTGGATTAGGCCTTTTCCGCCGTCTTAGTGCTTTGCGCAACCTCCTCTTCATGATCTTCATTCTCGCTTTGCAGACATGCATGCGAGCCCAATAATGGCCTTTCATGTGACGAAGCATGTATTTGTCTCGATTGGCCTTCGCCAAAAATTTCTCCAGATGAATGTTCACATGTGTGAGTACAGTATCTCGGTCAGCTGGTGTCATGTCACCGGGTCTCTTTCGATTCCACTGTCGGTCCTCACGGATTTGACGCAGCTCATAAAATGTGAGCTCATCCTCAAGTTGTTTGTTGCGCTGCTCCAAATATTTTATCACCCACTGAGCCTTCTGCAATTGATCTTTCAGCTTGTCATTCTCGACCCTTTGCTCCTGGATGACTTCCCTCAGTTTCGAGCTAGGAGAGCTCGCATCAACATCAATGACTGTGAAATCTGTGTCCCGGCCTCCTGATGGGCCCTCATCATGCATGGGCCTCTTGCCCCTGTCCTGTACCTGTACTGAAGAAGAAGGCGAGACCCCTTCCACATCATGTGGAGATAATACTCGCTCTGCTGATGAAGTCAGCAAGACCCCTTCCACCTCATGTGGAGATAATACTCGCCGTGTCGTTGCAAATAAGTCCCTGTGGCCTCGCTGATATGTCTGAACCAAAGGAGTGCTGATATGCTCAACCTCAGGCATGTTCGGCTGGTGTGAAGGCTCTCCTGCATCATGAACTGTCTCGGGAGGCGGCTGTGGCACTCTGAAAAAGTCTCTAGAAATGAAATCCTCCCAAGTGATGCCCTGCTCTGCCAACTGATGCAACACTATGACTTTGATCAAAGCATAATGGTATATACTCCTGTACTGCTGCACTGGGATCGTCTTCTTTTGCACAAAAATCACCATCCTCTCTATGTTGCGATATATGAAGTACGGAATATTCATCATACGTACCCTTGTGAAGTGCATCAACAAACGAATATGGTACGCAAAGAGACGAGCATATCTGCCCTCACAACTAAAATACTGAATGATGAGTTTCATCAGCGGTGCAAACTCATCCCTCAAGAATCTGAATGGAAAAACTCTGCCCAAGTACCTCATATATCCAGCTTTAATGTATGGCTCATAGTGGAATTTCTCTAAATGCTGACGTTTGTTCCATTCCTCGCCCATGTTTGGTATGCCAGTGGCTTGAGCAATAGTCAAGGGTGACAAAATGAATTCAACCCCGGCAAGATTTACCCGGCCATCCCGTAAATGTAGAACAAACAGACGAGCCAATTCACGATGAAGCCGGGTTTGTGCAATCATCTCACAAAATCTGAAACATGACAAATACCGAAAACAATCCATTGCTAGTGGACATGCCTGCAACCGAGCCAAAGAAGTAGGCTCCTCTCTGCGATGATTACCACCTCTGCTAACTCTATGAGACCCCCGTGGCACATTACCTTCAGTCGTGGAATCACTGCCTGACCCTTGCTCATACTCTGACTCTGTCTCTGACATGGCTTTGAACAAGATATTGGCACTATGTATACTGATATAAATGCAGTGAAAACAGAGTTATAATGTGTGTTTCAACACCCAATAAATATCCCCCACTGTCAAAGCACCATTAAGGAAACAAACAATGATACCAACTCTGTTTTAGGTGGATTGAAATAGAAGCACAGTCTCTGTTTTAATTGCAAGTGAAATTTGACAAATGGTAGCAGGCAGCCTTTAAAATATTGGGTAAACTTTGTCAAAGGGAGCAATGCATCATATGACTGTGTTTGTCAATGGGCAGTGAAAACAGAGTTATAAGTGTCAATGGGCAATGAGATACAATATGTCAATGATCATCATGGAACAAAGTCATGACAGTGGTAAAACGATAATGATGACCACAGTGGTATAATGGATGTGAAAACAGTGGGGCTTTGACCATACATGCAAAGGTGGATATATCAATGATATAAGGTGGAAAAAATACTCATAAACCATCCATATATATTTTAAAACCCTGAGGAACAAATCAGCCATGTATGTAGGGTTTTACTCTTCCATTCAGATGTTTGAAGTCTTCAAGATACCACCAACACATTAAAAACTACTGAGCAATAGTTTAGAACCTGTTTGAAGGCAGCTGGAGACGATTTAAATCGAAACTGGGTGCTCAACACGACTTTTCTGAACTCTGCTGGCAAGTGGGTCGCTTTTTTCCAAGTGGGTCGCTTTTGCCCAAGTGGGTCGCACGCGTTATAATTTGCACTGGAGAAAACGCCCAGGTGGGTCGCTTTTGCCCAAGTGGGTCGCTTTTGCCCAAGTGGGTCTCACGACCTCCAAACTCTGTCAACGATGCTCCAAAACTCGATTTCGGCCTCCAAACTCCAGATTTCGACTTCTATGCTGCGGATCTATGCAAATGAACTTGTTTGACATTTTATACATGATGTAAATATCTTTCACAATCAGATTTGATCCAAATCTATTTGATAACCCATATTACAATGTTTTTGCATTTTCACATTTGGCTTTTTAATACAATATCTCTCTTTTGGCTTTTCTGAGTTTTGAATTGATGATTTTGTTGTCTCTTGCAGGGGTATGGCTCTTTAGCTTAGGAAAATATCATAGGTCTGCATTGAAACTTTTTCTTGATGAAATGAATACAATTTATTACAAAAAATAGAATTGAACAATTTCTAGTTCCAAAACAGAGTTTTGGACTAGAAATGTTTTTCAAATACTTATGATAAAAAATATGAAATCAAAACTTGCGGAACCATCCTCATCCTGCAGCCTTTATGACATGTATGCAAATGACTCAAAAACCCTAGACTCTAGGACTAAAGACACTTATTGACATTTAATGACCATAGATGAAATGATGATGATTTTGAGTGATTTTTTTGGAAATTTTTTTAAATAGCCCTGCAGGTGTAAGCATGAGGAAACATAAGACAACAGACCCCCTCGTCAGTCAATGGCATGCTCCTAGCGAAATGCAACGAAGTGGAACAAGCGAGACACCTAAGAATGAATATGCAAAAAACGAAATGATCACTGACGGAGGGCTGTAAAGACCGACTCTAACATTGGCTCCAATGGGGATGGTGGCTCCATGGAGATGCCAAGAACGGCAGATCTCTGGGGGAGTCAGACAGTGCCTTTCATCCATTGGGTGATGGAGTCATTATTTCAACTGATAAAACAAAACTTTGGACATTTTTATTTGACTGCAGATTTGACTAAAGACTGACTGAAATTTGACCAAAACTGACATGACTTTAAAACTTAAAAGACTGATAAAACTGACTTGACAATTTCAAACCAACCAACCTCCACCTCCAGAATTATAGCCTTCGCTCCGGGCCCCAGACTGAAGATGAGAGATCGGTACACACTTGCAATGAAACAAAAGTAAAATGATATATACAATGATAATGAGATCAGCAGAAGATACTCAGAAGTAATATCGCTTCAGCAACCGACCATTGATCAGTCCTCCAGGACAATCATCTCCATTCATTTCTTTGAGACCCCTCCACAGATTTTCAATCTTAAAAGGACCCTTCCACAGATTTTCAAATTTGCCGTGATTTCCCTTATCCTCATTCCGAGCATCCCATTTCAAAACTACCTCATCCAACTGAAACTTATCTGCTTTCGACTTTCTGTCGTAGATCTTATTTATGCGCTCCTGCAACTTGAAAGTATTTTGAAATACCTCCTCTCGAGTCTGCTGTAAATGAATCATCTGATTAATCCTTCGCTGCATAGGATCTTCCTCACTCCCAGCCTCCTGAAGCAATTTGACCACCGGGACAGCAAGTGAAGTAGGAAAAACCGTATCCGTTCCATACACCAACTCGAAAGGAGACATGCCAATAGAATTTTTTTGACTTACCCTATCAGCCCACAATGCATTCACTAACTTCTTGTGCCAGGCCTTTTTGTTGATTTCCAGCAATTTCTTAATGATATTCACCAAGGATTTATTTGAAGATTCCGCCAAGCCATTTCCTTGCGGATGGTAGGCGGTCGAATGCCCCAAGGTAATATTGTACTTAAAGCAAAAGTCAACCATCCTCTTAGACTTAAAGGCCGCTGCATTATCTGTGATTATTTTACTAGGACACCCAAAACGTGACAGAATATTGTTTTCAAGAAAAGAAATAATTACCGCATTCGTGGCCTGTCGAGTGGGAATCGCCTCAATCCACTTCGTGAAGTAGTCTGTAGCTGTCAGTATCCATCTATGCTGTCTGGAAGATGCTGGGTGGATTTCCCCGATAAAATCCAATCCCCACTGCTGGAATGGTGCACTAACTTCAATTGGTTTTAGAGGCAAAGGCTGTAGTTTCTGCTTCCCTTTGAAAATTTGACACTCATGACAATTTTTAACAGCCTTAAATACATCAGAAAACAAAGAAGGCAAATAATACCCTGCCCTTAGAATCTTATTCGCTGTGGTCTTCCAAAACAAATGACCTCCACAGTCACCTTTGTGAAAGTCCTCCAAAACTTTTTGAGCTTCCTCCTCTACCAAACAATTCAACAACATACCTCCAGGATCTTTCCAATATAATGCAGAATTCAGAATGCAGAATTTAGCAACTCTTAACTTCAATGTTCTACTCTTATTTCTAGGCATCCCGGGCGGTGGAGACAAATTCTGAAGCACGTACAAAATGTCAGCATACCAAGGGGAAGAAACAAAAATATCGGATACCTGAACTGACGTACTTTTCTCATCTTCATCAGACATGGCAGCAATCAAATTTATGTCTAGAGCATGCAGATTTGTTTCAGCCATGAGCTTGGCGAGTCCTTGTCCTTTGATCAGCTTGGTTGGTTTAATTTCCACATCGTATTCTAACAACGCAGCGATCCACTTACCCCTTCTTCCCTCTGGATCTGCCTGTACCAAAACATCTTTAACTACTACGTTAGGAACGTATGCTATAATGTGGGAATGCAATATGTACACACGGAAATCTTTCAAGGCCTTTACAAGCGCAAGCGCTTGTTTCTCAATGATATTGTACTTCAATGCTCCATCTCTTATGATCCGACTGAAGAAAGCAATGGGCTTCTCAACTCCGTCCCTTTTTTGCATCAAAACAGCTGCCAATGTGTGCTCAGAAGCAAAAGAAAATAAAATGAAGTCCTGTGTGTAATCCGGGCTGATTAAAACAGGGGCTGAGGAAAGAGATATCTTTACCAAATTGAATGACTTTACCGCCTCTTCTGTCCACCTTACCTGACTGTCCTTTTTCAGCATGTTCGTGATTTCTCTAAGGTGTTGTGCAAGATTTGGAATGAAACGACGCAGAAAATTCATTTTACCATTAAATGACTGTATTTCTTTCTTGTTCCGGGGCTGTTCAATCTGCTATATGGCTTCAACACGTGCAGGGTCAACTCGAATGCCATCTTTCGATATGATGTGGCCAAGGAGCTTGCCTTCATCCATGGCAAAAAGGCTCTTTTTTGGATTCAGCGAAATGCCATATTTTCTGCACTTCTGGAAAACAAATTTCAAATGATATAAATGTTCCTCATCAGAATTGGAAAACACAGTTAAATCATCAAGGTAAACAACCAAAAACACATCTTTCTCGTTGGCAAAAGCCATGTCCATTGCACGCTGAAAGGTAGCGCTTGCATTCTTTAAACCAAACGGCATTTTTGCATAATGAAATGTTCCCCAAGGAGTGGTGAACGCAGTCTTGTCACGATCATCTTCCTGCACTAAAATCTGATTATAACCTGAGTATCCGTCGAGTAGTGACATCCTTGATGCTCCAACTACTCGCTGCAATATGTGATCCATCTTTGGCAGCGGATAATTGTCCTTTAATGATACCTTATTCATATTTCTGAAGTCAATACATAAACGGATCTCACCTGTCTTCTTTCTCACGGGCACCAAGTTTGATATCCAATCTGAAAATCGAATAGGCACAATGATTCCTGACTTATACAACCTATTTACCTCTTTTTCAATCGATGGTAGCAGCTTTGGATTGATCCTCCTCAACTTTTGACGAAAAGGCTTCTGATTTGGTTTGATGGGGATAGTATGCTGAATGATGTTGGTATCATATGTTTTTAGATCTGAATAATCCCACGCAAACGCATCAGAAAATGAAGACAACAATTTCACATATTCTGCTTTTACCTTTGGTGACAATGACTTTGATAATTTTACCATCTTGGGATTCTCAGCCGTCCCAATATTTACCTCTTCGACACCCTTTTCTGTTGGCCTCAATGTCGGTTTGCGGGCTACATCATCTTGATCAAACAACTCTTCCAAAGGAATCAATCCCTTAGGAATGATGTTATCCTTAAGTTGCAGCACTTCCATTTGGTTTATTTGTATGTCATCACTGCCATCATCAAATTCTGTATCTATGGAGGTATCTTTAAACTTACCCTCATTCTGCATAAATTCACTAATCTCCTCATCATCCTGAAAGACTTTCCAACATCGCTGATTGTCTGGAACGGTGGGCCGGTGTTTCACATGTATCTCGAACTTGTTGCTGGAATTCATTGGAATTTTAAGATTGCTTGCTGCCTTAGCAAGTCCATCAACAACACCATTTTGTATGCGGGGCACACATGTCAAAGTATGATCAGAAAATAACTTCAGAATGTCCAAAACTGCATTTCGGTAAGCCCTCATGCGAGGATGCTTAGCCTGAAACTCACCTTTAACTTGCTTTATCACTAATTCCGAATCACCGTATACTGCAATCCTTTTCTCTTTCAGCTTCTTAAGAATCTTAAGGCCAGCAATAAGAGCCTCATATTCCGCTTCATTATTAGAACAGTCAAATGCCAGCTTGTAGGAACACACTCTCACATTGCTCGGGACCTTATCCGGAGCGGAAAACGGACTACGAATCCAAACACCAATTCTAGCACCGTCGCTGCCCACTGCGCCATCAAAATCCATGGTCCAAAGACCATCTTCATCGTCCTCTAAATGCTGAAACTGTACCGGCTCTGTTTTTCCTGTTTGCTGCCCATTGTCTTCAGCTGATTGCTCCATAACAGCTTGTTTTTCTCTTCTTTCTTTTTGCAACACTTCTCTAAAATTTTCAGTAATTTCTGGTATATCTTCTGCCTGAACTAATTGACTTTCTATATCATTAAAACTATCAGCAAGCAACACAAACGACTCTAAGTCAGTATGTACATAATTCACAGGATGATTGATTGGCTTCTCTTTGCTAGTTATCATGTATTTCATCTTCTGCTCTCGATATAACTTTCTCATTTGACCGAAGACCGGAATTGTAGCATAAGAGAAATCTAACTGAAGTGTACCTTTCAACTTTGCCCCCCAAGATCTTGCAAGGAGCATCCCGAACCGTGGAGGAATGTCGGCAACCACCACATCCATCAAAACATTATTTGCTGGGATTTGATCTAAGCTTACAACCAAATCTTTGATGAGTCCTATACACTTTACCCGGCTGGAATCAAATGAATACAAATCATGATATTCTCTTGTAATGTCTAATCCCAACTTTTCCATGATCGCCTTTGGCATCAAATTGTGCGAAGCACCCGAATCGAGCATAGCATTGTGCAATATATATTCGTGCAACCTCAAACTGATGTAAAAAGGAGGAACATTACTGTCAGGGGACTCACCATTTAATGTAGGCCCAAAAATCAATTCCGGCTGATCATCCTCAACATTTACTGTGTCAATCATTGGATCAAAGTTCAGAATTTTGGAGACTTGACTACGGTAGCTGCTGTTCTTCATGATTTCCGTCAAAGGAATAGATATTTTCAGTTTGGAAATTTCATTTTCCAAACTAAATGCTGAAACTTTCTCAACCTCTTTGACTGGAACTTCCTTCTTTTCAGCCTTGTCTTTCACTATGTTTGACTGATTTACTTTTTCTGCTAATGATACTTTACTAGCTGCGGGATCAATTGTCTCTTTTCCTCTTTTCTGTGGTATCGGTGAATCCGTCTTCGGTGCTGAAGCTTCTTTTCTTTTCTGCATGGGATTTATGGGCACATCTCGATTTCTCAATGAATATTGTTTCTGATAAGCGGTCAATGCATTCATATATCCTCTTTGGTATTCATCTGACTCTTCCTCTAAATCTGTATCATTTGTTAGGATGAAATCCTCATCTTTCTGAACAACTGAACTTTCTCCGTATTCTTCATCATCAGTGATATAGATAGGCAAATCATCGGGAGTGAAGAAATGGTTTTGCTCACCTGAAACATCATCATCATCGTCGGAATCATGACTCACAAAATTCTGCAAAATAGGGGTCTTAATCTGCTGTTGGGCTGCTGGCTCTTGAGCTCTTTGTTCACGCTGCTTAATTCTAAATTGTGGCTGCTGCTGGCCACGGTAGTTGGGATTACGAATCTGCATGTCTGATTTGTCAAGTGTCACCTTTTTAAGAAATTTTTCCACCTCACGAAGCAAGTGCTGTTCTGATGTAGAAGTGGAAGGCTCTTCCTTTATAGTCACTCTTTTCTCTGCTTTCAACCGTGCTCTTTTATCTTTTAGATTTGCCTCAACACTAACAGCGATCTTCTGCATATCTTCTAAAGTAGGTGGATCTCTATCACAAAGGGAATAAGCCATCTCCGGATCAAAGCCATCTGGGAATTTAAGGAGAGCAGACTTTTTAGATGGTCTCAAGTCATCTGGAATTGCATTATACACTGTATTGAATCTAATAATATAATCCTAAACAGACTCACCAGGATTACGTTTGATGTTTGTATATTCTAAAGTAATCTGCAGCGGATCCTTTTTCATCTCCCATCGATCTAAAAACTACCTCTGGAGTTCTGCAAATGTAGTGATGCTTCTTTGTGGCAAGGCTCTAAACCATTTTCTTACCTCTCCTCCAAAAGTTTGCACAAAAATCCTCATACTCACATTCTCTTCATCAATCTCAAAACGATCAAAGAAATCTGCCATATTGTCTACATGCTGTTGTGCAGGAATACTCTGTGGAGTGCCATCAAATATTGGGATCTTGCTCTGATAGTCTGCAGGCATATCATTCAACTACTGTGGTAACACAAGAGGTGCAAAACGAGCAGCCATAGCTCTTGGTGGATTGATGACAATCTGCTGTCGAGGAGACACAGGAGGACTAGGAGCAGTAGGTCTGCGAGGTGTATTTGGTGGAGACGGAGGAGAAATTACTATGGATTGCTGATCAGAAAACTCAGGCTGAACCGGAATGGTAGGGATAAAGGGAGGCTCAGTAGGGATCCGTGAACTAGATGCAATTTCAGATGGTCCAAGAATTTGTGAAGCAGATTCAGTGATTTCAGGAGTGTTGGTATCCACAATGGAATTTTGCAACTATCTATCCAGGTAATGTGAAACAAATCTATATTGCAAATCTTCAGTAAACAATGGATCTGGAACTAATCTTGACAATTCAGTTTCGGAAAAATTTACAAACAAGGATGTTTCAAATCGTGCATCAAAAGGAATTTCATAAACATATATAATTTTTATAGGACAGGATGCAGATCTGGTAAGCAATCTGGAACTCCCAAAACTCACTTGACTTTCTCTTTCAGAACTTTCTTGAATTCCTTGTCTTCTAAGGGTCCTAGGAATCAGATTTGGATTTTCAAATATTGTTGGTGGATCAGGGTCAGGATTCGCCCTAGTATTCCTTCTTGAAGCCAGTGTATTGATCTTCTCGGGATAAATTTCAAGGAACACAATCAATTATTTTCAGCCTTTCGACTTCTAGACTCAATCATCCAAAGGGTCTAGAACGAATAAGTATACTGGGGTGATTTACAAATCGAGTGTTGCACTCACAAGCTTACCGGAGATCGACTGAAGCAGCGTTTATCTACTACCGCTTATGCATAGCAAAAGCGTTTCGAAAGCTACCTGGCGTGACTTCAGACTCCGTCTAAGACTCATGGAACAAACACATCAACAAGAAAACCATCAAAGTTCCCCAGTATGGTCGCCACTATGTTAGCGCTCAAATCTACCTCAGGCTGAAATGAAGTAAAAATCAAGGCTACATCAAACCACGCTCAGCCTCGTAGCTAGCCCTACGAGGACAGGAGAGGGCTCTCTCCGTCAATCTCGAGAAAATGAGCAATAGGATGCGAGATGACTTACAATAAGAACTGATTTTAGGCTAGTAAAGAGATAGGTATGTTTGATTTTTTGGTTTTTGGGTTTTCACTGGAGAAATGGGAAAACAAATTTTGGGTCCGGGGATAAGGTCAGACCTTTGCAGATTTTGAGTTGGGGCGAGGTAGGTGAATGTCTTGATGCTTTTGATTGGATATATGGACAGATTAGACCGACGAGGAGCTGAAGAGGGCAAAGAAGAACTTGGATCCTCTCCAAACAGCTGAAAACATATAGAACTAACCGAATTCAAAGGCCAAGCACTGTAAACAATGGATTCAACCTTATTCACTCATTCAATTTAGTTCAGAAGCATAATGAAAGGATGGCATACATTAAACATGAAGAAACTTACAATAAACAAAGAAGAAACACCATCAAGAACAGAACACCACAAGGATCCCAACAAGTGCCGCAAAACCCCTGATCTTTCCTTAGCCAAAATATGAAAAATATGTACAATGATATCAAAAGTCTCCCAAGAGTCCCACCTGTAGAATGCCTCAGAAATTACAATATATAGATCACTCTAATACCTTTCCCCACCTCTAGGGGTCGAATTCCCTCTTCAGGGATCAGTTTCAACCAATTCTAATCATGGAACTACAATCTAGGCAGCTAACAACTTGCCTCTAAAAGAGTGGAAACTGATCCATTACATGATTTTTTACCCTTTTGAGAGTGAATCTTCTAGAATAGATAAAAATAAGCCAAAGTTACATGCCAAACATGAATTTACATCATAAAAACCCAAAAAATCCATCCACAAGCTAAACTGGTCCATACTAGGCAAAAATCTGAGCTGGCAGTTGAAAATTCAGCAAAAAATTAAGTGGGTCGCTTTTGAGCCAAGTGGGTCGCACTTTTTCCAGCCTGAATTTGAGGTACTTCCTGGCATCCAAATTGAGCTCATGATAGCTCGTTGGAAAGCCCTGGATGTTGAATATCCAACCCAAGTGGAATTTCTGAATTTGGAGCTCATTTGACCCTCAAAAACTTCTTTCTCCCAGAAGTACTTCCTGCTGGTGCAAAAGGTGGCAGCAAGGTGGTTTTCATGGTGTTTTTGAGCTTTTTGACCATCTAGATTTTGATGAAATGCTTAGGTAATGTCTGAGGATGCATAATTAACCATGAAAAATCAAAAAATGCAAAAATTTCCTCCAGCAAGTGTCCCAAAAAAAAGTGAGCATATGAGGGTGAGACCCACTTAACTGAAAAACCTGTTTTTTGACCCAAAAATTTGAAAATGACAAAATTTCCTCCGAATTTTCCCAAATTCGGAGCGGAGGTCCTCCATCATGTATCTTGCCCAGTCAATGAAACCTCGGCCAAAATCCGAAGTGGATTAGGCCTTTTCCGCCGTCTTAGTGCTTTGCGCAACCTCCTCTTCAGAATCTTCATTCTCGCTTTGCAGACATGCATGCGAGCCCAATAATGGCCTTTCATGTGACGAAGCATGTCTTTGTCTCGATTGGCCTTCACCAACAATTTCTCCAGATGAATGTTCACATGTGTGAGTACAGTATCTCTGTCAGTTGGTGTCATGTCACCGGGTCTCTTTCGATTCCACTGTCTGTCCTCACGGATTTGGCGCAACTCATAAAATGTGAGCTCATCCTCAAGCTGTTTTTTGCGCTGCTCCAAATAGTTAATCACCCACTGAGCCTTCTGCAATTGATCTTTCAGCTTGTCATTCTCGGCCCTTTGCTCCTGGATGACTTCCCTCAGTTTCGAGCTAGGAGAGTTCGCATCAACATCAATGACTGTGAAATCTGTGTCCCGGCCTCCTGAGGGGCCCTCATCATGCATGGGCCTCTTGCCCCTGTCCTGTATCTGTACCTGCGCTGAAGAAGAAGGCGAGACCCCTTCCACATCATGTGGAGATAATACTCGCTCTGCTGATGAAGTCGGCAAGACCCCTTCCACCTCATGTGGAGATAATACTCGTCGTGTCGCTGCAAATAAGGCCCTGTGGCCTCGCTGATATGTCCGAACCAAAGGAGTGCTGATATGCTCAACCCTAGGCATGTCCGGCTGGTGTGAAGGCTCTCCCGCATCATGAACTGTCTCGGGAGGCGGCTGTGGCACTCTGAAAAAGTCTCTAGAAATGAAATCCTCCCAAGTGATGCCCTGCTCTGCCAACTGATGCAACACTATGACTTTGATCAAAGCATAATGGTATATACTCCTGTACTGCTGTACTGGGCTCGTCTTCTTTTGCACAAAAATCACCATCCTCTCTATGTTGCGATATATGAAGTACGGAATATTCATCATACGTACCCTTGTGAAGTGCATCAACAAACGAATATGGTACACAAAGAGACGAGCATATCTGCCCTCACAACTAAAATACTGAATGATGAGTTTCATCAGCTGTGCATACTCATCCCTCAAGAATCTGAATGGAAAAACTCTGCCCAAGTACCTCATATATCCAGTTTTAATGTATGGCTCATAGTGGAATTTCTCTAAATGCTGACGTTTGTTCCATTCCTCGCCCATGTTTGGTATGCCAGTGGCTTGAGTAATAGTCAAGGGTGACAAAATGAATTCAACCCCGGCAAGATTTACCCGGCCATCCCGTAAATGTAGAACAAACAGACGAGCCAATTCACGATGAAGCCGGGTTTGTGCAATCATCTCACAAAATCGGAAACATGACAAATACCGAAAACAATCCATTGCTAGTGGACATGCCTGCAACCGAGCCAAAGAAGTAGGCTCCTCTCTGCGATGATTACCACCTCTGCCAACTCTATGAGACCCCCGTGGCACATTAGCTTCAGTCATAGAATCACTGCCTAACCCTTGCTCATACTCTGACTCTATCTCTGACATGGCTTTGAACAAGATATTGGCACTATGTATATTGATATAAATGCAGTGAAAACAGAGTTATAATGTGTGTTTCAACACCCAATAAATATCCCCCGCTGTCAAAGCACCATTAAGGAAACAAACAATGATACCAGCTCTGTTTTAGGTGGATTGAAATAGAAGCACAGTCTCTGTTTTAATTGCAAGTGAAATTTTACAAATGGTAGCAGGCAGCCTTTAGAATATTGGGTAAACTTGTCAAAGGGAGCAATGCATCATATGACTGTGTTTGTCAATGGGTAGTGAAAATAGAGTTATAAAAACGTGTTATCAATGGGCAATGGGATACAATATATCAATGATCATCATGGAACAAAAGTCATGACAGTGGTAAAATGATAATGATGACCACAGTGGTATAATGGATGTGAAAACAGTGGGCTTTGAACATACATGCCAAGGTGGATATATCAATGATATAAGGTGGTAAAATGCTCATAAAACCATCCATATATATTTTAAAACCCTGAGGAACAAAACTGCCATGAATGTAGGGTTTTACTCTTCCATTCAAACGTTTGAAGACTTCAAGATACCATCAACACATGAAAAACTACTGAGCAATAGTTTAGAACCTGTTTTAAGGCAGCTGGAGACGTTTTAAACCGAAACTGGGCGCTCAACACGACTTTTCTGAACTCTGCTGGCAAGTGGGTCGCTCGCGATCAAGTGGGTCGCTTTCGTTAAGTGGGTCGCTCACGTTATAATTTGCACTGTGAAAAACGCCCAGGTGGGTCGCTTTTTCCAAGTGGGTCGCTTTTGCCCAAGTGGGTCTCACGACCTCCAACTCTGTCAACAATGCTCCCAAAACTCGATTTCGGCCTCCAAACTCCAGATTTCGACTTGTATGCTATGGATCTTTGGAAATGAAACTTGTTTGCCCTTTTATACATGATGTAAATATATTTCACAATCAGATTTGATCCAAATCTATTTGATAACCCATATTACAATGTTTTTGCATTTTCACATTTGGCTTTTTAATACAATATCTTTTTTGGCTTTTCTGAGTTTTGATTTGATGATTTTGTTATCTTCTTGCAGGGGTATGGCTCTTTAGCTGAGGAAAAGATCAGAGGTCTGCTTTGAAATTTCTTCTTGGTGAAATAAATACAATTTATTACAAAAATAATATTGAACAATTTCTAGTTCCAAAATAGAGTTTTGGACTAGAAATGTTTTTTAAATGCTAATGATAATAAAACATGAAATCAAAATTTGCGGAACCATCCTCATCCTGCAGGCTTTATGACTGGTATGCAAATGACTCGAAAACCCTAGACACTAGGACCAAATACACTTATTGACATTTAATGACCATAAATGAAATGACAATGATTTTGAGTGATTTTTGAGGAAATTTTTTAAAATAGCACTGCAGGTGTAAGCGTGAGGAAACATAAGACAACAGACCCCTTCTTCAGTCAATGGCATGCTCCTAGCGAAATGCAACGAAGTGGAACAAGCGAGACACCTAAGAATGAATATGCAAAAAACGAAATGATCACTGACGGAGGGCTGTAAGGACCGACTCTAACACATCCCACATGTGCATAGAGTGATTTCCAAACACCATTATAAATACATCAATTGGCACTACATCTACTTTGATTCCTCAATAAAATAAACATTGATAGAAAATGTGATTTCTAGGTGCTCGGTTACCTATATTTCCCCATATTTATTTTCCAATCCTATCAAACATGGGCTTGGGTTATCATTAAATTCCAATCCTAATTTTCTTACCAACATTACTAGAATGAGATTTACTTATGATCGTGAGGCAAATAGACCATCACATTTTTTTCTTGACATGTATCTTTATATGGAAGATTCTAATCATCTCCTTCTCTTCATGATGTTGGAGGCTACATAGATTCACTCCATTATACATTGATGTGTAGGAAATATTTCCATCCACATCTGAGTTTATTTCCACATGATTGCTCAAATTTGTGGCAATGATATTTTTCTTCTTTTCTCCCTTCTTCTAGTTCTTTGGGTGGAGCCATGGATGTAGTTCCCAATACTTTCCTTTTGTATGACCATCAAGATTATAGTGGTTGCAGTTGTTGTGGGTATTTTTGAATTGGTGTGGTGTGGTTGTTGTATTTTTTTTCCTTACCCCCTTTCCATAACTTATTCCCTTATTTGGAAGATTCATGGTGTTACTTTTGCTTTGACCCACTTTCTTTTCTTCTAGTCTATTATTTCTAGGTATTTTTCCCATACAAAATATTCATCCACCATCCTAGTTTTGAAAAACATCAACTTTTGCAAATGGTTTCGTAGACCCCTAGATATTTTAGGATTACATTTGGGTTCTTGGGAGAGATACCTATCATTATGGAAATCTTTCTAAATTCTACAGTGTATTCTTGTAGAATATACTCCTATCTCATTATGAATTAATGGCACTAGATTCACCAACCCCCCATATACCTAATGAGGTAAAATTAGGACCGTATAATATTTTGAAATTTTCCCACGTAGTCACTTGAGGATCCCCCTACAACCTTAGGGTTTCTTTACGACTCTCCTACCAAGTCATGGCACAACTCTCTAGCTTTAAATGGGAGAAATAAATTTTCAATAATTATTATTTTAGGTGATGAATGATGAATTAAAAATTTAATTGTTACAATGAGTGATTTGATTTCAAAGCATAAATCTCACCTTAATATGGCTTGATGTCAGCCTTTACTTCCATATTAAACATGGGATATAAATTTTTCATGGCACTCAAACTAAGCTATTTTTTTTTGTTTTCTCTTAATCTCACTCTTTGGTTCTTCTCAATCCCCCAATTTTCCCTCTTATCTAATCTCCAAGTTGTAACCATTATGGACTCTTCTTCGTTATTTCCATGTGGCTAGTCTCTCTTTGATGATGATCGGGGATTGATGTGGCATCATATAAAATTATGTTCGACAATTTCAATAGCTCAAATTTCAAGAGGCATAACATTTTCATTTAAGCTTCGACATGGTTTGGGGTATTGGCATATCACTAAATCCATAGAAGGACATGATGGCCGTTGAAGAATGTACCTAGGTTCCGTCTTCATTATTAATATATTTTTCAAAAATAATGTATTATTATTAAATACTTATTAAAGCATGGGTTTCATGTTGTGGTCATATTACTTAGGTCAAAGTCCCCATTGTGGACTTCTAGGATTTATAGAGTCATTAAAGATTTAAATTTACTCATTTTGGGATTTTGAGTCATGTAAATAGGTTGTTTTAAAAGTCATTTATTTTTTTAGAATCCTTCATCAAGTCATCATCTTCATCAACTCGGCCTCTTCAAGTCATCCTCAATGAATTACTATCTAAATTCAACCTCAATGAATTCACAACTATTCATAACTTGATGTCGTCATATTAACTATGGGAAACCATTATAAATACTAGTGTAAGGAATTCATTACATAAAATAAAGTTTGGATCACTTCTGTAGTTTTCAAATTTCAAAGATTCAAGTTCGATCAAGCTCGGATATTAGAGTGATAAAGTTCAAAATCTTCTCAAGTTTCGGTAATACTACAGTTCCTTATTATCTCAGTAAAACAGATTTGGTACCATCACCATGGGGTCATCAAAGGAAGAAGGTGTCATTATTTCGGTGCCATTACAATTCAAAGCTACTACAGGAGGAAATATTTGGTGCTACTTCAAAAATAAGGTGTATATGCTTCCATTATATCAAAAAACTCAGATTAAATACTTATTCAATGAGAAATATATCGATTTTATTGTTGAAAGGAGGAATCGATGCTATTGAAGAGATGAGGTCTCAACAATATACCAAAGGTGAGTCCTTGGTGGCATTGCAGTGATGATGCCTCGGTGCAATCATGGATATTTGTATGATAACATGGTCAAGGTTGACTTAATGGATGAAGTATCTAGTATAAGTCTTGGTCGTCTCATATTGAATCTACTGAAGGAAGAAATTTGATCCAGTTTTACCTAAAGAGTGTGGGTTTTCCCTAGAAATGTGCCTACATCTTGTGTCCTCTTTTATTTATTGATTGGCATTAGCCTTGATGATAAGAAAATATAAATTGAAAGAACAAATAATAATAATGAAAAACATCAAAATATAACATCATATTAAGAGAAATTGATTAATTTCCATCTCCTTTGATTTCTCAAAATGGAATTAGAGCTAAGGTCATGATCAAACATTGTTTGAAGTATACTTAGTGAAAGGTTTTTGAAGAAAATTTTAGCTAGATGGACCCTTCTGGGCTAATGAAACAAACACTACAGTGAAATAGCTTAGTCTTAATAACACCTTGAAGAAGCATGAGGACCTCGCACAAACAACAGTCAAGAAATTCAGATCAAGTTGGGATAATTTCATATGATAGTATCAGTACTATTACATTACTATTTTAATGTTATTATAGTATATACATTTATGTAACAAGTGGAAAAGCCTTGTTCAACTAAAAAAATAAAATCACATTATAGTAACCACAGTGGAGACTCTTGGTGATAATTCAGTGTGAAGGATACAATGTTACAGTCAAAAGAGTTTTTGCTAGCTCAATCAACACAGAACCACATTTTGCTACTATTTGAAAGTGAAATGATATCGGGCTACCATACTTCGTTGTCATCACAACTATATGGATTCATCACAGTGATATGGATTTTTTAAGAATTTTTCATAATTTTGGTAACATTAGAGTTTGAAGATACCATAGTAACCTCATCTCGGTGCTCTCCCTCAATCTCAGTGTTGTCTCACAATCAAGTTTTTGGTGCCTTATTAGGAGAAATATGTTATCATATTCACTAGGGGAATTTTGAGGTCTAAAATCGGCCTCCTAAGGAAATTATAAATTAATAGTGGAAATAAAAAAATAAGATTAGATTACATCATCAAATTTTAAAAGGAAAAAAGGAAAAAATAAATTTTCAACTCGTATTTTAAACTTATATCCCTATGGTTTTACTCAAATTTCAAGAGGAAACACTTATTGGATGCATAATTTGATTCCCCATCTAAGGAGTACCCATGTTGCATACTTTTGATAGACCCTGCTACATGGAAAATGAGAAATACATGGAAAACGTGATTGAAATCATGCTTTTTCATGTATTTCTATATTTTCGTGTAGCAAGGTCCATTGAAAGTATGAAACATGGGTACTCCTTGGATGAGGAATTAAATTTTTCATCCAAAGAGTAATATCGCTCGAAATGTGAGTAAAACCTTAGGGATATATGTTGAAAACATGAGTTGAAAAAGTAGTTTTATTTTTTTAATATTTTTAGTTTTCTACTCCAAAAATGGTGAATCAACCCCTCTAGTTGACATCATCATCTTGAATCCTATTGGTTCTTAAAAAAATATTTTGGTTGTACATTTTTCTTAGGAGGCTCATTTTATACCTCAAAATTCCCCTAATGGACTTCATCTCGATATCACAGTGGCCTTAGTTCAGTGCTAACACATGATGAAGTATTCATTCCTCCACAGTGACAAAGAACTCGTACTTGGTACTATTGTAATGATACGATCTCATGAAGGAAAACCAACAGTAAAATTCAGTTCAATGTTGTGTATAGTTGTGTGTATTAGAGTGAATAAGTCTTGGTAAAAATCACAATGATGTCTATCATAGTCTCGAATCCCATCACATTGGTGGTACCTATCATCGTCTAATTTGAGCTTAAGAATGTGTTTAAGAACTAAATAAGGTCAAGAAAGTAGTACTACAAGTTTGGTTTAAAACTTTAATGAAAGAAGCTCAATACTATTACTCGTGACCAAGGATAGGGCCAAATCCACATAATAATTCAAAGTTCTAAAGAAATTTGAATAATTATCTTCAAGATGTACCAACAAGTCCAATAATTTATCAAATCAGAGGTATGTAACTCCAAGGTACGTATGTTCATGAATTTCTGTGTTTACAATATATTTAATAATTCTTGCTTATAGCTAGTCTAGGTAAAATATTGTAATACCTAGACAACATGTATCCTTATCTTCTAAAGTTTACAAGTATTATAGGATGTTAAGTAGAAGTCCTAGATTAAAAAAAGTAGCAACTTTTATAGGATACCATCATCCATGGTTATGAAGGAGATATAACTTAGTAAATTAAGTCATCTTCATGTTATCACACATTTTTCTTGAAATTATGTATTATGGGTATAGAAGACCATGGCTTACACTTCAAGGAATTCCTAAAAGGTTTGTCAAGAAACATCTCTAGGTATGCCTTGAACCATACATCCTATTAAAATCTCTTCATCTGATTTTGAAATTTATGTTACTAACATCATTATGTCTAGCTCTGTTAAATCTAAAATATTCTTGTTTAGGGCGGTTCATCATCTGATAAATCTACGCACCTTATATCTTTCACTATTTATATAAAAGAACCCAAGACAATTTCTCTGGAAAACCCTAACCTAAGGGTATGATATAATGTGCTAAACCCTAAACCTACTTAGGGTTATTAATGAGGAAATTGTTATTTGGATTGATATAATGATGATGTCATGTTTGGGGTTTTGATATAATCATGGAAGCTCTAACTTATTAGGGTTGAAATGGTTTTGTTCAAATCCTGAACCTTTGATGTATTGGTATAATAAGGTTTGCTTTGTTATGAAGAGAAACCCTAGGTTTTGGTTAGTTCTACAAGAAAAATACTTAAAGTCCAAGGAATTAAACCCTAAGTATATGTTTATTTCTTTGAAACCCTAGCTTGGTCTAGATTGATATATGTCTAATCTATTAATATTTCTAAATATATGAAATGCCTATGGTTAAAAAAATTATTTCCCTAATATGTTTGTTGACATAATCACTAATGGCATAAGTACTAGGGTTTGGAAATAATCCCTAGTCAAAGTTTGAAGTTCTAGGATGATGATGGGAAATCTAAGGTTTACATCAAACCCTAGTACAAATTATTCTTGTTGATTAATTTGTGTTTGGTTGTTAGGGATCATGTATGAAATATAGGGTTTACATAAAATCCTAGTGGGAAGTATAATATATATGACTTCTGAAAGTTATTATAATTTTCTTTTATTTTGACTTATTTTTAGGGATCGCTATACAAGAGAACTAATCCTTTGTCATCTTAATTGAGTTGCTGATGTGATTTAGGGCTGGTAAAAAACCTAGGCTAGAAGTTGAAGTATTGAAGTATAGTATCCTGATGATTATGTTTGATTCTTCCGCTACTATAATATTTTTTGTGACTGAATTCCTGCTTCTATAGATCTAGTTGTACTTGTTTTCTAATATGTTCAGGTACATCATATATAAGATGGTAAAAATTTCTATAAGAGAATACGATATGTTAACCATGATGAGAATGATGGAAGCCATGAAATATTCTCCAACACCTAATGAATAAGTTGATCTTCCCATATTAAGAGGGAGACTTGATAAAGAAAAAGTGATGGTTATGGTTCTCTACTTCATGTGTCATGCACTAGACTAGGACTAACAGCCGTAAGTCTTAGAAAAGTCCATGAGTAAGAATCATAGTCATGATTAGAGAATTCTTTGTGAAGTTGTTGTTGTAAAAAGGAAATCAGGATCTGATTGAAGATATGTCACTACATGTAAAGTAGGAAAGGAAGGTGTATGATTGAGGAATATTTAATCAAAGATTCAACTGATAGTTCTACTATGTTGAGAAGCAACATCAATTTTTTTGAAAAACCCTAGAGTTGGTGTTTTTTTATGAACATGTGAAAGTATATTATTGATTGGGTTTGTTTTTATACAGGTAAACCTCTCAAAATTTTGATAAGAATAATGGTTACCAATCAATTTGATCAGGAGATATTTGTTTTTGAGGATTTTTGAGTGAGGCATTTCCTGGAAGGAAATCAGGCTGACACTTTATTTTGATGTCTAGTAGGGACGGTGGCATCGGGTGGATGTGCACCTAGTTCCCTGATTTGATGGTTATTATTTAAACCTGATGATAACTATAAAGGTCGAAAGCTTTATTCCATCTTAGTCCCACTCGGATATATTTCCCTAGTCAAGAATCTAGTTCGTGGTATTGTGGTTCCTAAACAATTGAGAGACGAAATGGATAGATTTCCCTAGTTAGGAATCTATTCCATGGCATTGCAATGCATAAACGCCTTCATAGATAACGTGAGATATTCCATGTACCTATTTAATTATATCTGAATACCTTCCTATTTAAGAGGTAGTGTTGAATAATGTAACTACGTTCGGTCTTCATTATTAATATATTTTTCAAAAAGAACTTATTATTATTAAATGACTTACTAAAGCATGGGTTTCATGCATGGGTAATATTATTTAGGTCAAAGTCCCCATGGTGGACTTCTAGGATTTATAGAGTCTTTACAAATTTAAATTGACCCATTTTGGGCTTTTGAATCATGTAAATAGGCTTTAATCAATGTCATGTTATTGTCTTAGAATCCTCCATCAAGTCATCCTCTTCATCAACTCAACCTCTTGAAGTCAGCCTCTTCATCTTCAAGTCGGACTCAAGGAATTATCATAAAAATGAACTCAAGTAGGCCTAAATTAAGTCACAACTATTCACAAAGTCATGTCGGCTTATTAACTATGGGAAACCACTATAAATACCCATGTAAGGACTTCATTACAAAAATTAAAATTTGGATCACTTCTGAAGTTCAGAACATACAGAGATGCAAGTTTGATCAAGCTCGGTTGTTACAGTGATAAAGTTGGGAAGTTTCTCAAGTTTCGCTGATACTATAGTTCATTGTTATCTTAGTAATATAGATTAGGTAGGACCATTATGGCCTGATCACAACAAGAAGGTTTCATTATTTAAGTGCCATTACAATTCAGAGCTACTACAGGAGGAAATATTTGGTGCTACCTTGGCAACAACTCTTTTAAGCTTCCATCATATTACATAACTCATATTCGATATTTATGATGTGATAAATATCTCAGTGTTATTGTTGAAATGAGGACTCAGTGATATTGCATATATGAGGTATTGGCACTATAGCAATGGGGATTCCTTGTTGAAATTACAATGATGATGTCTCAGTGCAATCATGTATCCTTGTATGATAACACAATGAAGGATGACTTAGTGGAGGAAATATGTAGTATAACTCTTGGTCGTCTCATCTTGAATATATTGAAGGAATAACTTTGACTGGGTTTTCCCCAAAGAGTGTGGTTTTTCTCGATAGCGTGCCTACATATTATGTCCTCTTCTATTTTTTGATTGGAATTACAATTGATGATAATAAGAAAATATAAATTTAAAGAACAAATAATAATAACGAAATACATCACATGATAATGTTATAATACGATAAATTGATTAACTTCCATCTCCTTTCATTTCTCAATAAAGGTCAATATCATCAACCATATTTTATCTCCAATTAAGAGTTTTTTGTAGCACACATGTGGCTATCAGATTTCATAACCGTCCTTTTGTATTTTTTCTTATTTATATATGATATAGGACCTCATATTTACTCTTCACATTTTTTCTTATTTGCTACAATGACACCATAGTTATCAAGTTCAGCTCTATATGATCAAAAAATTGGTAAATTTTTCTTTCTAATGGGTTCATTGTAATTACTAGGTTATTCGAATTGGTTACAGTAATAAAAAGAATTGTATTAAAAAATAAAAAAATTTGATTCTTATATTAAAAGAGGTTATGAAAATAGTAAACTACATGTTAAAAAATTGTAGTTGTTGAATTTTATATTAAAGTATGGTATATAATGGTAATTTTGTAGTTCATATTAAAATATAAAATAAAAGGGTAAATTTTATTTGTAAGATCTTGTAAGATATGTATTCGCCATTTTTTCCGTATTTAATTTCAAACAAGTAATTTTTTCTTATTATAAATATAATTAAAAATTTCTTATATTGAATACACCAAATATTCCACGAGAGACTTTCAATAAGGGAATTTCATAGACTCAATGAAAAAAAAAACTATTATTGAGCCCAAACTAGATAAAGATATTTAAATGCAGAGTATATACTGAAAAATGAAATTGGTGATGGGCAATGAGATTCCTCCATTTAATTATTTTCTATATACTTTCTCCAAACTCACAAAATGGGAGGAATCCACATTTTCTTTAGAAACTACCATTATGATATCCTTCCATATAATCCTTCTCTAAATGATTTCCTAACACTCACAAAATTTTAGGAGTCCACATTCTCTTCAAAAGTTACCATGTGCACTGGTGTGACAATGCGCCAAAAATCTCATCCTTAGAACCACTCTCTGAAAGCCATGAATTATTCTAACGTATGCTTAATGAAATATTTTCATCCACATCTGAGTTTCTTTCCATGTGATTTCTCAAATTTATGGAAATGATATTTTTATTCTTCCCCCCCTTCCTTCAGTTCTTCGAGTTTAGTTTTGGATGTAGTTTCCAACACTTTCTTTTTGTATGAGCATCAAATTTATAGTGGTTGCAATTATTGTGCGTATTTTGGAATTGGTGTGTTGTGGTTATTGTCGTTTTTTTTCCTTACCCCCTTTACATTGATTCTTCCCTTATTTGGAAGCTTCATATTGTTCCTTTTGATTTTACTCACTTCATTTCCCTTTCTTCTAGTATATTTTTTCTAGGTATTTTTTTCATACAAAATTTTCATCCACCATTCTAGTTTCGGAAAACATCACTTTCTTTTTGAAATGGTTGTGTAGACCCCTAGATATTTGAGGAGTACATCTGGGTTCTTGGGAGAGATACCTAGCATCATTTCCATCTTCCTAAGTTATATAGTGTATTATTTTACACTATACCCCTATCTCAGCCTGAACTAATGCCAGTAGATCCACCGACCCTCCATAGTCTTTAATTGAAGTTCTGTAATATATTACAAATTTAGACTCTATAAAACCTCCACCAAAAATCTTCTCTATTCTGGGAAAATATCCCAACATATTATTTGAATCATTCATCCTCATATTAACCCATTTGGAAGAATTCATCTCTTCATTTATAAGCCATGAGGAATAGTTGTCCTGGTTCCTCTAGTTCTTCCTCTCTTCATTTCTAAGCCACGAGGAATAGTTTTCTAGGTTCCTCTAGTTCTTCATACGCAACTTTTAGACTTGGAAAAAAGGGAGAACTACCTATAGAATGATATTTATTTCAGATGACACAAATATCAATTTGATCCATTAGGTACTCCTTTAGTGGATGCTTTCTTTTACATTAAAAAAAAATAGTGAGTACTAGTTCTACCTCTTCTTTATTTGTATTCGCCTATAAAGTATCTATCTGAGAGCTTAATGTTCTCAATGGATCAATTTGGAAGTCATCTAATAGATTACCATTTTCTACTATAGTGACACCTCCACCAACATTATTTTCTATTATGGCCACTGTGTCTCACCTATTGTGGGGTTGTAACTTATGTCATGGGGTTTTGGATAGAGTTGCAACAACATAGAGGAGTTGCATCCACTAACATTTACTCCTATTTGATAGTGTTAATATATAAAGAGTGAAAATTTTAAAATATGGTGTATAATAATAAGTGTAGAAGTGGAATAAAACATACTATATATACCTTCACCAAAAATATTTAATTCAAGGATGGAAAATGAACTGAGAAGGAATGAGAAGGGTTATGGAACAGTGCTAAAGTTGTGCAAATTTGGGCACTTGTTAGCTTGGTTGTAGCTTATAAATGAAATTTTGAACCCACCCTTGTGCACATTGATGATGAAGGACTTTATTTCCTTGATGAGGCATTATTGGTTAGATATCTACATGAATATTACGTCCCACATTTGCATAGAGTGACTTCCAAACACCATTATAAATACATCAAATGGAAATACATCTAGTTCTACTTCCTCAATAAAATAACAATTAATAGAAAATTTGATTTCTTAGTGCTTGGTTACCTATATTCCCCCATCTTTATTTTCCAATCCAATTGGATATGGGCTTGGGTGATCACAAAGTTATTATCGCAATTTTCTTACCAAGTTTA
The DNA here is from genome assembly GCA_034641835.2 of Pinus albicaulis. Taxonomy (NCBI): domain Eukaryota; kingdom Viridiplantae; phylum Streptophyta; class Pinopsida; order Pinales; family Pinaceae; genus Pinus; species Pinus albicaulis. The sequence continues at coordinate 1,453,324,030 of CM076575.1, forward strand.
CTACAATGACATTTTATTATTATCGCAAGCCAAACACAACATCAATTTTTGATTTCTTGACATATATCTTTATATGGAAGATTATGGTCATCTCCTTCTCTTCATGATGTTGAAGGCTACATAGATTCACTCCATTATACATTGATGTGTTGGAAATATTTGCTTCCACATATGAGTTTCTTTCCATACGATTTCTCAAATTTGTGGCAATGAGATTTTTCTTCTTCCCTCCCTTCCTCCAGTTCTTTGGATTTAGTTCTGGATGTAGTTCCAAACAGTTTCCTTCTAGATGACCATCAATGTTATAGTGGTTGTAGTTGTTGTGGGTATTTTTGAACTTGTGTGGTGTGGTTGTCATTGATTTTTTTCCTTACCCCTTTCCATTGCTTCATCCCTTATTTGGAAGCTTCATGTTGTTCCTTTTGATTTGACCCACTTGATTTCCCATTCTTCTAGTCTATTTTTTCTAGATATTTTTCCTGTACAAACTATTCATCAACCATTCTAGTTTCGAACAACATCACTTGCATGGCTATGTAGACCCATAGATATTTGAGGAGTACATCTGGGTTCTTGGGATAGATACCTAGCATCATTTTCATCTTCCTAAATTCTATATTGTATTCTTGTACACTCTACCCATATATTATCATGAACTAATGCCATGAGATCCACCGACCCTCCATAGTTCTTAATTGAAGTTATCTAATAAATTACCAATTTGTAATATAATAACACCTCCACCAAAATTATTTTGTATTCTGGAAAAATATATCCACATATTATTTGAGTCACTCATCCTCATATTAAGTCATTCAGAAGAATTCCTATTTTCATTTCTAGGGCATGAAACATAACATCAATTTTTTTTTGACATGTATATTTATATGGAAGAGCCTGGTCATCTCCCTCTCTTCATGATGTTTAAGGCTACATATATTTGCTCAGTTATAAATTGAGGTGTAGCAAATATTTTCATCCACGTCCGAGTTTATTTCCACATGATTTCTAAAATTTGTGGCAATGATATGTTTCTTCTTTCCTCCCTTCCTCTAGTTCTTCGGTTTTTGTTCTAGATGTAGTTTCAAACACTTTTATTTTTATATGACCATCTACGTTATAGTGGTTTCAGTTATCGTGGGTATTTTAAAACTGGTGTGATGTTTTTGTTGTCATTTTTTTTTCCTTACCCCCTTTCCATTGCTTCTTCCCTTATTTGGAAGCTTCATCCACCATTCTAGTTTTGAAAAACATCATTTTCTTTTACAAATTGTTGTGTAGACCGATTATAGTGACTTCATGTTGGTATCACAGTGGCCTCAGTTCAGTTCTAACACATGATGAAGTCTTGATTCCTACACAGTGACAAAGAACTCGGAGTTGGCACTATTTCAGTGATATGATCTCATGAAGGAAAACCAACAATAAGCTTTAGTTCAATGTTGTTACGGTGGTGTGTATTACAGTGAATAATTCTTGGTAAAAATCACAATGATGTCTATCATAGGCTTGGTTCCCATCGCATTGGTGGTACCTATCATAGTATAATTTGAGCTTAAAAATTTGTTGAAGCACTAAATAAGGTCAAGAAAGGAGTTCTACAAGTTCGATTAAAGGAAAGAGGCTCAATATTATTACTTGTGACCAAGGACAAGGCCATATTCACATAAGAATTCGAAGTTTTGAATAAATTTAAGTAAGTATTGTGAATATGTACCAACAAGTCCAATAACTTATCAAATGAGGCTTATGTAACTCCAAGGTATGTATGTTAATGAATTTTTATATTTATGATATATTTAATAATTCTTGCTTATAGCTAGTCTACGTAAAATATTGTAATACCTAGACAACATGTACCCTTATCTTCTAAGGTTTACAAGTATTATAGGATGTCAAGTAGAAGTATTTGATTAAAATAATGATCAAATTTTATAGGATCCCATCCTTCATGGTTGTGAAAGAGATATAACTTGATAAATTAAAGAATGTTCATGGTATCATGTGTTTTTCTTGAAATTATGTATTGTGGATATAGAATACCACGACTTACACTTCAAGGAATTCCTACAAGATTTGTCAATAAATATATCAAGGTATGCCTTGAACCATACATCCTATAAAATTATCTTCATCTTATTTTGAAATTTATGTTACTAACATCATTATGTCTAGCTCTTTTGAATCTATAATATTCTTGTTTAGGGTGATTCATCATCTGATAATACACACCACCATAACATGAGAGAAATTAGATTTGTTAATGTTCCCAAATGATTTGGAGAACATGAGAGAAATTAGATTTGAGATATCTAAGAATTAATTATGAAGCCTAAGTTAGATTTGGTTTCAAGATTTTAGGGATAAAATCTAGATTGTAGGGGTGTTGAGATATTTGAGGACTTTGTTGAGTTATTGAAGGGATTTGAACCTAAATTGGTTCATCCAAATTTGTATAAATTAATAAGCCTTAAAGGAAAAATATGGGCAGAATAGAGAGAGAGGTGAAGTTTGGACAAACAGAGTTTTGTGTGTCAAGCCTCCGAGCAATTGTATGAAGGGCCAATGATTTGAAAATCATGCCAGCAACGAAGATTTCTGTAATTATTTTCATTTGTTAATATGAAAGTGGGTTTTCAAAATCATATGGGTTGATTTGTTGAGCAAGCGTATATTTAAATTTTGTAATTTGAGTTGAGGTGAGATTCTACATATGATTTGGAAATTTGATGTTTAAATTAATTTCGTGATTTAAAACCAAATCTGTGTAGATATATATATTGGGTGAATCGATCATTTGTGAGATCGATTACACATGTGAGAGACTGAAATCTAGTTTCAGTTCAAGTTTGATATTGGGAATATGGTAATAGTGGTTGAAAACCCATATAATACAGTGGAACTGGAGTGATAGAGAAAATATTTAATTAAATAGAGGTTAAATCCCTGTTTGCCGGAATGATGAATTTGAATGTAATCGAATGAAGTCAATGATGCTATGGAGAAAATGCAAAAGGAGGGAGCAACGTGACATTCGTGTGGAGGTTTCCTTTATAAAGCTGACTGAGTAATGGGTATAAGGCGCAAAGCTTGTGCAACTGGTAAAATAAACCCATGGTTTGAATAATACAGAACCTGACCTTACGTGGAAGAATGCATACTCGAAATTGAGATCGAGGTCTGCATGGATGTGAGAGAAATCAATTAAATTCGGAGGCAAAATTGCTGAAAGTTCAATTTGTGCATGGAGCACTGCTAGATTGAGGAAGAAAAAACCGTGGATCAAGGCATAATTCTAAAATTGCAGTGATGATGGAGTCAACTTATTGAGGTCGTGAAAGCAGAGCGATGGGACGAATTTGTTGTAGCAGAGGAATTATAAATCTAATGGAATTCGATAAGTGCCGAGGAGTTAAAATCAAGAACAGAGGTGTTGTAATGAAAGCTTGAAACATAAGTGTGTAGCATAGATCCGAATGGGGACTATAAGATATCAGTAATGGTAGTGTTATGAAGTCTGGTGCAAAGCGCAGGACCCAAAGGGGAGCATAAATTGAAGGCATAGATGATCGTTGAAGAATAAAAAATAAAAGGATGCGTTGAATCATATTTAGGATCCGAATTAAGGATGCAGAGATTGGTGGTGGAATCATGAGTAAAGATGCAGAGCAACAATGGAACCATGAATGAAAAAAGCAGTATGAAGAAACCAAGAAGTGGTATCGCGTGGTCTTCCAACTGGTAAGCATATTTGGCTTTTAGAATGCGATTATCGTCTTTGACAGACACGTGGAAAATATGGTATTTGAAAAACCATTTTTTCGCATGAAATCTAAGAATTAAAATTCGAGCATTTTAGTAGCGCGATTACCCTAAGATTGGAAAAGGGAGTGCAAAGGCCTTCGATTCATAATTGGTGCAAGTTTGTTAAATCACAAATATTGAATGACGTGTCTTATTTCCATTGAGAAGGTACGTGGGTTAGGCATTTTTAAATGGCAGCATTTGTGTTTTAATGTCACGAGAGTTACCTTAAAAAAATGTTCACTATGAATGTCCATTGAATTGTGCGATTTGTTGAATTATGAGCGAATATCCTAATGCTCATTGATGGTGGCCAACTATTTGGTCAAAATATTGAGTTGGGTTTTAATCCAAACCAGATGTGTGTTAAGGCAAAATCGAATGTTATTCCATTTCAGTGGAAAGGTTCTATTAATATGGTTTCAAACCAGAATTGGAAAAATAGTTCCGCATATCATAATGGGTAACTGTGGCTGAAGACTAGCATTGGTTCATAGCAAATTCAAATGTTTCATGGATATTTATGAAATATGGGTTGTTTTGGTGGTTTTTTCTATAATCATTAAATTTTTGGAAGAAGCTTCTGCATTTATTTTGAGTTTGCCCAGATTGGAGTTTTTTTTGGGGTATAAATTTGAAGATGTATTTTTATATGAATAGCTGGTGAAAGTGTGGGTTTATCATGGTGAGTCTGCCATCAAGTGGTATCAGAGCTGGAATAGCTCTGTGTGAATGTTCAAGTTTTTGATTTAATGCATGTGATGAATAAATATCATATTTTGAAACTAATGAAAATTGCAGCACAGAGATGCAGTGCAGGTGAAAGATAAGTCAAGATCAACAGGATCTTGGAGGTGAGGTGACAAGTATTATTTAACTCTGGTTTGAAGAATTGTTTGCAGAATTCAGGTTGAAATCAGGTTGAAGAAAATCTCAGCGAAAGAAGCAGATCACAGCTTTGAGAGTAGTGATGAAAGAGTCCAGCAAAGGATTCTAAGTGAATGTGGCAGAACCTGAAGATTCAACAGAGGTTTAATGACAAGTGCAAGTGTGTTATGAGAAGTTGTAGATGAGAGAAGCCTGAGAGAGCATAAGAGAGTGCTCAAAAGGTTCCAGCAGATAAAGGACCAGTGATTACCAAAAGACCAGATCCGAAGGAAAGGATTGGTGAGGTAAGTGGTAGCAGGAGAGCTTGCTGTTGCAGAGGCTTGGTGCAGCTTATGAGTGAGAAACTCATGGAGAAGAAGATGACTACTGAAATTCATAAAGGAGAGAGAAGAGGTTCAGAGAGATACCACATCAGAAAGAAGGAGAAATATGCCAAGACAAATGGCATGAGGCAGCAGTTAGCTGATGCAGAATATAACAAAGAGTTAGCTAAGATCAGAGAACAATTTAACAAACTGAAGATGATGATAGAAGAAAGCCAAAGAGTTGGTTGGCTCATGAGGAAGAGAATGAAGTGGCAGAGGCTACAACAGAAGAGAGATCAACAGATGCACATGGAATTTGCCGAAAAGCTGAGAGAGCTTGAACAGAGGATGTATGTAAGAGAAGCAACAACAACAGCAAAATGAAGACAGAGACAGATTGTGAAAGTGCAGTTAGTGGAGCTAGGCATCATAAACTATGGAGACCTAGAGAAAGGCACCAAACAACAGATGTTGATGATAACTTGCAGAAAAAAGTACAGGATCCAGGTGGACAAGGACTTAAAATGCATGATCGGGAGGTCATGATAATTTTCAACCTTGGGAGTCTGATGCAGGAACATTAGATTTGGGAAAATACTTTGTATTTTATTAAACCTAGGGGGTCTTATGTTTGTCAGAAAATATTAATTTTATGTAATTATTAAAGGGTTTTTGAGTGATTAAATGATATTTTTAATTAATTATTGTGAGGATTTGTTAATGTTCCCAAATGATTTGGAGAACATGAGAGAAATTATATTTGAGATATCTAAGAATTAATTATGAAGCCTAAGTTGGATTTGGTTTCAAGATTTTAGGGATAAAATCTAGATTTTAGGGGTGTTGCGATATTTGAGGACTTTTTTGAGTTATTGAAGGGATTTGAACCTAAATTGGTTCATCCAAATTTGTATAAATTAACAAGCCTTAAAGGCAAAATATGGGCAGAATAGAGAGAGAGAGGTGAGGTTTGGACAAACATAGTTTTGTGTGTCAAGCCTCCGGGCAATTGTAAGAAGGGCCAATGATTTGAAAATCAGGCTAGGAACAAAGATTTCTGTAAGTATTTTCATTTTTTAATATGAAAGTGGGTTTTCAAAATCATATGGGTTGATTTGTTGAGCAAGTGTATATTTAAATTCTGTAATTTGAGTTGAGGTGAGATTCTACATATGATTTGGAAAGTTGATGTTTAAATTAATTTCGTGATTTAAAACCAAATCTGTGTAGATATATATATTGGGTGAATCGATCATTTGTAAGATCGATTACACATGTGAGAGACTAAAATCTAGTTTCAGTTCAAGTTTGATATTGGGCATATGGTAATAGTGGTTGAAAACCCATATAATATAGTGGAACTGGAGTGATAGAGAAAATATTTAATTAAATAGAGGTTAAATCCCTGTTTTCCGGAATGATGAATTTGAATGTAATCGAATGAAGTCAATGATGCTATGGAGAAAACGCAGAAGGAGGGAGCAACATTACATTCGTGTGGAGGTTTCCTTTATAAATCCAACTGAGTAATGGGCATAAGGCACAGAGCTTGTGTAACCGGTAAAATAAACCCATGATCCAAATAATACAAAACCTAACCTTACGTGGAAGAATGCAAACTCAAAATTGAGATCAAGGTCTGCATGGATGTGAGAGAAATCAATTAAATTCGGAGGCAAAATTGCTGAAAGTTCAATTTGTTCGTGGAGCGCTGCTGGATTGAGGAAGACAAAACCGTGGATCAAGGCATAATTCTAAAATTGCAATGACGATGGAGTCGACTTATTGAGGTCGTGAAAGTAGAGCGATGGGATGAGTTTGTTGTAGCAGAGGAATTATAAATCTAATGGAATTAGATAAGGGCCAAGGAGTTAAAATCAAGAACAAAGGTGTTGTAATGAAAGCTTGAAACCGAATTGCGTAGCATAGATCTGAATGGGGACTGTAAGATATCAGTAATGGCGGTGTTATGAATTCCAGTGCAAATCGCCGGACCCAAATGGGAGCATAAATTGAAGGCTTAGATGATCATTGATGAATAAAAAATAAAAGGATGCGTTGAATCATATTCAGGATCCGAATTAAGGATGGATAGATTGGTGGTGGAATCATGAGTAAAGACGCAGAGCAACAATGGAACCATGAAAAACAAAAGCAGTTTTGAAGAAACCAAGAAGTGGTATCACGTGGTCTTCCAATTGGTAAGCAGATTTGGCTTTTAGAACACTATTATGGCCTTTGATAGACACGTGGCAAAGATGGTATTCGAAAAACCATTTTTTTCGCATGAAATTTGAGAATTAAAATTCAAGCATTTTAGTAGCACGATTACCCTTGATTGGAAAATGGAGTGCAAAGGCCTTCGATTCATAATTGGTGCAAGTTTGTTAAATCACAAATATTGAATGACGTGTCTTATTGCCATTGAGAAGGTACATGGGCCAGGCGTTTTTAAATGGTAGCATTTGTGTTTTAATGTCACGAGAGTTACCTTAAAAAAAATTTCACTATGAATGTCCATTGAATTGTGTGAGTTGTTGAATTATGAGCGAATATCCTAATGCTCATTGATGGTGGCCAACTATTTGGTCGAAATATTGAGTTGGGTTTTAATCCAAACCAAATGTGAGTTAAGGAAAAATCGAATGCTATTCCATTTCAGTGGAAAGGTTCTATTAACATGGTTTCAAACCAGAATTGGAAAAATAGTTCCGCATATCATAATGGGTAAGTGTGGCTGAAGACTAGCATTGGTTGATAGCAAATTCAAATATTTTATGGATATTTATGAAATCCGGGTTGTTTTGGTGGTTTTTTTTATAATCATGAGATTGGTAGAAGAAGCTTCCGCATTTATTTTAAGTTTTCCAAGATTGGAGTTTTTTTGGGGGCATAAATTTGAAGATGCATTTTTATATGCATAGCTGGTGAAATTGTGGGTTTGGCAGGGTGAGCCCGCCATCAAATTATTTCTAGGGATTGCTATATGAGAGAACTAATCATCCATCATCTTTATTGAGTTTCTGATGTCATTTAGGGTTTGTAACAAATGTGGGCAAGAAGTTGAAGTATTGAAGTATATTCTCCTAATGATTATGTTTGATTCTTCTGCTACTATAATGTTTTTTTTTCTAGCTTCATGTTTCTATGGACTTGGTTGTACTTGTTGTCTAAGATGTTTATGTACATCATATTTAAGTTTTTAAAAATTTTTGTAAGAGAAGACGATATGTTAAGCATGATGAGAAGGATTGAAGCGATGAAATATTCTCCAATACCAAAGGAAGAAGTTGATCTTCCTAGATTAAGCTGGAGCTTGAATAAAAGAAGAAGTGATGGTAGTTGTTCTCTACTTCATGTGTCATGCACTAGACCAGGACTAATAACCGTAAGTCCTATTGAAGGCAATGATTAAGAATCATAGTTATGTTTGGAGAATGCTATGTTAAGGTGTTGTTGTTAAAAGTAAATCAAGATTTGATTGAATAATATGTTGTTGCATGTAAAGTAGGTAACGAAGTTGTATGATTGAGGAATGTTTTGTCAAAGATTCAATTGATAGTCCTACTATGTTGAGAAGAAACATCAATTTTCTTGAAAGAACCCAGAGGTTTGTCTATGAACATGTGAAATTATATTATTGATTGGGGTTGTTTTTGTATAGGTAAGTCTCTCAAAAGTTTGATAAGAATAATGGTTACCAATCAGTTTTATCAGGAGAGATTTGTTGTTGAGGCTTTTTGAGTGATGCATTTTCCTGGAAGTAAATTAGGCTGACACTTTGTTTTGACATTTAGTAGGGAGGGTGACATCGGGTGGATGTGCACCTATATCCCTGATTTGATGGTTAGTAAGTAAACCTAATGGTAACTATAGAGTTCGAAAGCGTTAGTCCATCTTACTCCCACTCAGATATATTTCCCTAGTCAGGAATCTATTTCGTGGTATTGCGGTGCCTAAAAAATTGAGATACCAAATGGATATATTTCCCTAGTCATATTATATACTGAAAAAATGAAATTGGAGGTGGGCAATGAGATTCCTCCATTTAATCATTTTCTATCCACTTTCACCAAAGTCACAAAATGTGAGAAGTCCACATTTTCTTTAAAAACTACCATTATGATATTATTCCATATAATCCTTCTCTACATGCTTTCCTAACACTCACAAAATTGGAGGAGTCCACATTCTATTAAGAAACTACCATATGCAGTGGTGGGAAAATGCGCCAGAAATCTCATCCTTAGAACCACTCTCTAAAATCCATGAATTATTCTAACCTATGCTTAATGAAATATTTTCATCCACATATGAGTTTCTTTCGACATGATTGCTCAAATTTGTGGCAATAATATTTTCTTATTCCCTCCCTTCCTCCATTTCATCGAGTTTACTTATGGATGTAGTTTCCAACACTATCCTTTTGTATGAGCATCAAATTTATAGTTGTTGTAGATATTGTGGGTATTTTTGAACTGGTGTGTTATGGTTGTTGTCATTTTTTACCTTACCCACTTTCCATTGATTCTTCCCTTATTTGGAATCTTCATGTTGTTCCTTTTGATTTGAACCACTTGATTTCCCTTTCTTCTAGTATATTTTTTTCTAGGTATTTTTCTCACACAAAAGCTTCATCCACCATTCTAGTTTCAAAAAACATCACCTTATTTTACAAATGGCTGTGTAGACCCCCCAAGATTTGAAGAATACATCTAGGTTCTAGGGAGAGATACCTAGCATCATTTCCATGTTCCTATATTTTGCAGTGTATTCTTCTACACTCTACCCCTATGTCAACCTCAAGTAATGCCAGTAGATCCACCGAACCTCCATAGTTTTTAATTGAAGTTATGTAATAGATTATGAATTTGTAGTCTAAAAACACCTCCACAAAAATTCTTCTCTGTTCTGGAAAAATATCCACAAAAATTATTTGAATTATTCATCCTCATATTAATCCATTTAGAATAAATCCTCTATTCATTTCTAGGCCATGAAGCATAGTTGTCCGGGTTCCTCTAGTCCTTAATACACAACTTTCAGCCTTGGAAAAGAGGGAGAACTACTTATAGAATGTTATTTATTTCATATGGCACAAATATCGTATTGATCCATTACGTACTCCTTTAGTGGATGGTTTCTTTTACATTAAAAAAAAAATTGAATACTAATTCTAACTCTTCTTTTTTCTTATTCACCTACAAAGTATCTATATGAGAGCTTCATGTTCTCAAGGGATTAGTTTGAATTTCTCTAATATATTACCATTTTTTACTATAGTAACACCTCCACCAACATTATTTTCTATTATGGCCACTGTGTCTCACCTATTGTGAGGTTGTAACTTATATCATTTGGTTTTGGCTAGAGCTGCAACAACGTAGAGGAGTTGCATCCACTAACATTCACTCCTATTTGGTAGTGTTAATATATAAAGAGTGAAATTTTCACAATATAATGTATAATAATAAGTGTATAAGTGGAATAAAGCATAATTTCTATACCTTCACCAAAAAAATTTAATTCATGGATGGAAAATGCATTGAGGAAAGAAAAGGGTTATGGAAAAGTGTTAAAATTGTGCAAATTTGGGCACTTGTTAGCTTGCTTGGAACTTAGAAATTAACTTTTGAACCTACCCTTGTGCACATTGGTGATGAAGGAATTTATGTACTCTATGAGGAATTATTGGTTGGATATATACACGAATATTACATTCCACATGTGCATATAGTGACTTCCAAACACCATTATAAATACATCAAATGGAACTACATCTAGTTCTACTTCCTCAATAAAATAAAAATTGATCGAAAGTTTGATTTCTTAGTGATTGGTTACCTATATTTCCCCATCATTATTTTCCAATCCAATTGGATATGGGCTTGGGTGATCATGAACTTCCAATCCCAATTTTCTTACCAACTTTACGAGAATGACATTTTATTATTATCGCGAGAAAAACAAAGCATCAATTGTTTTTTCTTGACATCTATCTTTATATGAAATATTATGGTCATCTTATTCTCTTAATGATGTGGAAGCCTATTAGGGGAATTTTGAGGTCTAAAATGGGCCTCCTAAGGAAAATGTACAATCAAAATTCACTTTATGAGAACCAATCACATTTTAGGGGATGACATCATCCCTAACGGTTGAGGTGGAATTACTTGAGTTAAAGGTACTTACTTGTTACATTCGCAATGATGGATAAAAACCCATGGTTAACCATGGTAGTGCTCTAAGTACCTTTAAAGTCATAAAGTAAAGTACTAATAATAAATTTCATTTCACACTTTTTGAATAAAATATTATTCTTGTCATTTCATATTTTTTGAAAGAAACAATGCATATCCTTACATAATCTTTATGTCTTGACACATTTTTCAATAAATACTATATTTGTATATTTTCATATATTTATTTTAAAATTATATATTCGTCTCATTTTATTTAATATTATAATTTAAAATTAATTATAAGTTAATATCTATACATATATATTATACATATCAAAACAAAATAAATAAAAATGCAACCTTGTAATTTATGATAAATCAAATCTATCAATAATATTATTATAATATTAATAACAATACAAACATATTAAAATTAGAGAAAAAATGTATATTAGTTTTGTATGATGAAAAAATGTAAATTAGTTGTATTTTAAAAAAAGGTATATTAAGTTCATCATAGTTTGGGGCAAAAAAGTCTAAAATTTCAATGTATATAAATCTTTTATTATACTTACAAATATAATTATATCTATTTCAATATTTTTTATTTTATTTTAAATACAGCTAAATTAATTTCATTATGATTACATTAATATTATATATTATACATAATATTATGAAAAATAATCTATTATAGAATATATATTATATTCATTTTTATATTATATATTATTTTTTCTTATGTTATAAATCAAATTAATTCAATATGTAATAAAAATAAATACATAAAATAATATATTACATTTATTATATTATATTATATTATTTTTATACAGTATACTAATTACATGTTATTATATAATTTAAATAATATAAATTTTAATTAAGGAGTTGTCTTTAGTGCAACTTTTGGAAGGATTTTTCGGTGGATTTTTCCGATCTAATTTCTTTAAAATCCGGCAAGAATTCATTGAAAATAGAAATTTGAAGGGTAACTTGCACAATCGAAGTGTCCTAGGGGTTTTTTAGGGTGCTGAATCTATATTTACAGTAAAAAAACTAGCTTAAATAACATAAATCAAAATTTGACCTCAATTTTTTTCACCAGACTCCAACACTAGAAACTCCAAAATGTCGCACTAAAGACTACTTTAATTAATAGTATATTATACAATTAAGAACTTATGAATTTAAATTTATAATTTATTTTAAGTTATTTAAGTAAAAAGGACAAATGCATTAGTTGTTCATTGATAATGAAATTTTATTTAAAATCTCATTCCTATTTATAGTCACATCAATACAATTTTTTTATTAATTTTATTTTGGAACACCTTTTCAATTGAATTTAACCATGGTTACACGGATTGTGGTGAAAAAAGTAAAATGAAAATTCATAAATATTATTTTATTAGTTTAGCTATTATTTTAATATTTCCTTAGGAGGCCCATTTTAGACCTCAAAATTCCCCTAATCAGTGGCTACACAGATTCACTCCATTATACATTTATGTGTAGGCAATATTTGCATCCACATATGAGTTTCTTTCCACACGATTTCTCAAATTTGTGGCAATGAGATTTTTCTTGTTCATTACCTTCCTCCAACTCTTCAAATTGAGTTCTAGATGTAGTTTCCAACACTTTCCTTATGTATGACTATCAATGTTATAATGGTTGCAGTTTTTATGGGTATCTTTGAACTGGTGGTGTTGTGGTTGTCATAGTTTTTTTCCTTACCCCATTTCCATTGCTTCATCCCTTATTTGGAAGCTTCATGTTGTTCCTTTTTCTTTGACCCACTTGATTTACCTTTCTTCCAATCAATTTTTCTAGATATTTTTCATGTACAAAAGCTCCATCCACCATTCTAGTTTCGAACAACATCACATGCTTTTGCAAATGGCTATGTAGACCCCTAGATATTTGAGGAGTACATCTGGGTCCTTGGGAGAGATAACTAGCATCAGTGTCATATTCCTCGATTCTACAGTGTATTCTTGTACACTCTACCCCTATTTCAGCCTAAAGTAATGCCACCAGATCCACCGAGCCTCCATAGTTTTTAATTGAAGTTCACTAATAAATTACCAATTTGTACTCTAATAACACCTCCACCAAAATTATTTTTTGTTCTGGGAAAATATATCCACTGATTATTTGAGTCATTCATCCTCATATTAAGTCATTCAGAAGAATTCCTCTTTTCATTTCTTGGGCTTGAACCATAGCATCAATTTTTTTTTCTTGACATGTATCTTTATATTTAAGAGTTTGGTCATCTCCCTTGCTTCATGATGTTGAAGGGTACAAAGGTTCACTCAATTATACATTGAGGTGTAGGAAATATTTTCATCCACATCTGAGTTGCTTTCCACATGATTTCTAAAATTTGTGGCAATGAGATTTTCTTCTTTCCTCCCTTCCTCCAGTTCTTCAGATTGATTTCTCGATATAGTTTCAAACACTTTCCTTTTGTATGGCCATCTATATTATAGTGGTTACCGTTGTCGTGGGTATATTTGAACTAGTGTGGTGTTTTTGTTGTTGGTTTTTTTCCTTACCCCCTTTCCATTACTTCTTCCCTTATTTGGAAGCTTCATGTTATTCCTTTTAGTTTGACCCACTTTATATCCCTTCTTCTTGTCTATTTTTTCTAGGTGTTTTTCCTATATAAAATCTTCATCCACCATTCTAGTTTCGAACAATGTCACTTTCTTATACAAATGGTTGTGTAGATCCCCAAATATTTTAGGAGTAAATTTGGGTTCTTAGGAGAGATACCTAGCAGTGACCTAGCATTGGTATCATCTTCCTAAATCCTACATTGTATCCTTGTACACTCTACCCCTATCTCGTCTTGGAGTAATGCTACCAGATCCACCGACCCTCCATAGTTTTTAATTGAAATTCTCTAATATATTACCAATTTGTACTCTAATAACACCTCCACCAATATTCCTCTCTATTCTGGAAAAAATATATCTACATATTATTTGAGTCATTCACCCTCATATTAATCCATTTAGAATAATTCCTTTGTTCATTTCTAGGCCATGAATCATAATTCTCCTGGTTCTTCTACTTCCTCATACACAACTTTTAGCCTTGGAAAAGAGGGATAACTACTTGTAGAATGCTCTTTATTGCAGATGGCACAAATATAAAATTGGTCCATTGGGTTCTCCTTGAGTGGATGCTTTCTTTTACATTAAAAAATAATAATAATTCGATTACTAGTTCTACCTCTTCTTTATTCTTATTCACCTACAAAGTATCTATCTAAGAGCTTAATGTTCTCAACGGATCTTTTTTGAAGTTCTCTAATATATTAGAAATTTCTATTGTAGTAACACCTCCACAAATATTATTTTTATTATGGCCAATGTGTCTCACCTATTATGGGGTTGTAGCTTATATCGTGGGGTTTTGGCTAGAGTTGCAACAACGCAAATGAGTTGCATCCATTGACCTTCGTTCTTATTTGGTAATGTTAGTATAAAGAGTGTAAATTTCATAATATTATGTATAATTACAAGTATACAAGTGGAATAAAATATACTATCTATACCTTCACCAAAAATAGGAAAATCATGGATGGAAAAGCCGTCAGGAGGGAATGAAAGGTGAAAGAATTACATGAAAATGGTTATGGAAAGGTGCTGAAAATGTGAAATTTTTGGCACTTCTTAGCTTGGACAGAACTTACCAATGCAATTTTGAACCTATGCTTGTTCACATTGATGATGAAGTACTTTCTATTTTTGATGAGACATTATTGGTTATATATCTACATGACAATTGCATCCCACATGTGCATAGAGTGACTTCCAAACACCACTATAAATGCATCACATGGAACTACATATAGTTCTAATTCCTAAATATAATAAACATTGATTGAAGATATGATTTCTCAATACTTGGTTACCTATATTTCCCCATATTTATTTTCCAATCCCATTGGATATGGTCCTGGGTGATCATGAACTTCCAATCCCAATTTTCTTACTAGCTTTACTACAATGAGATTTTCCTATTATCATGACCCAAACAAAGAATCAGTTTTTGTTTTCTTGACATGTATATTTATATGTTAGATTATGGTCATCTCCTTCTCTTCATGATGTTGAAGGCTACACAAAATCATTCTATCATAAATTGATGTGTAGGAAATATTTGCATCTCATTCCACATGATTTATCAAATTTATGGAAATGAGACATTTTTTCTACCCTCCCTTCCTCCAGTTCTTCGGGTCGAGTTCTGGATGTAGTTTCCAACACTTTCCTCTTGTATGACCATCAACGTTATAGTTCTAGTTGTTGTGGGTAATTTTTAACTAGTATGGTGTGTTTGTTGTCATTTTTTTTTTCCTTACCCCCTTTCCATAGCTTCATCCCTTATTTGGAAGCTTCATGTTGTTCCTTTTTCTTTGACCTGCTTTATTTCCATTTCTTCTAGTATATTTTTTGTAGGTATTTTTCCTATAAAAAAGCTTCATCCTCCATTCTAGTGTTGAAAAACATCACTTTATTTTGCAAATGGTTATGTATATCCCTATATATTTAAGGAAAACATATCGAACCTTGGGAGAGATACCTAGCATCATTTCCATTTTCCTAAATTCTATAGTGTATTCTTGTACACTCTACCCGTATCTCAGCCTAAAGTAATGACACCATATCCACCAACTCTCCATATACCTAATGAGATAAAATTAATACCTTATAATATTTTTCAAATCCTCCCATGTAGTCACTAGAGGAGGGCATGACACTCTAGCTTCAAATGGGAGAAAGGCATTTTCTATAATTAATTTTCGAGTTGATGAATTTTGAAGTAGACCTTTAATTTTTACAATCAGTGATTTGATTTTGAAACATAAATATCACCTTAATATGGCTTGATGTAAGCCATTTATTCCACCTTGAACATGGACTATGAATTATTCATGGCAGTCAAACTAAGTTTCATTTTCCAGGTTTTCTCTTAAACTCACTATTTGGTTCTTTTCAATCCCCCAATTTCCCCTCTTATAAAACCTCCAAGTTGTAACCCTTTCAGAGTATTCTTCACTATTTCCATGTGGCTAGACCATTTTCCATGATTATTGGGGATTGATGTGGGCATCCTATCGAATTATGTTGGTCAATTTTAATAGGTCAACTTTCAAGAGGCATACCATTCTCATACAAGATTTGGTTGATGGAATTTTTATTTTGTTGGAAAGGTATTGGTGTGTATGGAATCTAGGTCCATAGTAATGTCGAGACCACAAAACCTGTTCATTTAAGGCAAACAAAATAGATCCTAGACTTTTTAAAAACTGAGAATTCAGCAAAAGTGACCCTTGCAAGTTGATTCCTATGAATTTTCCTATAAAAGGATTGGTATGGGTAAAAAATAATATATTGATCCAATTTTGAGTGGTTCCATAAGTCAATATACAAAAACTCAACCTACAACTTAGGGTTTGGTAGAGCAAGGTTTTCTTTGCTATGTTATGAAACCCTAGATCTTTAGGTTTGGTAAGGTATATAAGAAAACCCTTGTTACGTATTTAAAGTATGGTCCTAAGAATGAAACCCTATGTATGTGCTCATTTGGTTGAAACCCTAGCTTGTTCTAGGTTGGTGTATGTCTAAGATTTTAGTATTTCCTGACATATGATGTGTTTATGATATGCTAATGAATTCCTAGATATATGTGTTGACAAAAATGTTAATGGTCATGAGTCTATGGTTTGTAAACAAGCCCTAGTCAAATTTTGACGGTATAGGGTGATGTTGTTTGGAAAATATAAGGTTTAGAAGCTAAACCCTAGTATACTAAGTTGATTTTCTAGTTATCTATAACCATCTAGAATTTATGAATCTCTATAATGATTGTTGAGAATTTGTAGGTATAAAAATAGGGCTTAAATCAAACCCTAGTAGATGATGTTGATTAAGCTCTAATTGGTTTTGATTGTTGAGGATCATGTATGAAATCTAGGATATGTATGAAATCCTAGTGAGATACATATGAATTTTTATAATTCTTAGACACATTACTTGTTTTAATTACTTCAAGGGTTCATTATATGAAATAACTTGTCATCTAGTTGAAATAATTTTGAAACCATATATTTTGAGTTGTGTATGTGACTTAGGGTTTGTAACAAAACTTGGGCAAGATGTTGAATTATTGAAGTATAGTATTTTTTTCATTATGATTGAAAATTCTAATGCTTTCGTTGTTATAAAATTGTGATATGACTAACCTCATGCTTCTATAATTTTGGTTATACTTGCTATCTAATTTGTGAAGGTACATCATCTTCAATATTTGTGAAGATGATCGTAAAGTAAATTTGATATGATATGCATGATATATGAATCACTCTAAGAAGAAGGCTAGAAGCCATGAAATATTTTTTGATGTCGTAAAGAAGTAGTATAACTCCCTAAGTTAAGAGGGAGCCTGGATGAAATATCCCTAGGATAAGAGGCTAGTTGGGAATATTCTTTGTACATGAATTATTATATCCTCTCTAATTAAGACAAAATGATAGATATAATTCTATACTCCATGTGTCATACACTAGACCAGGACTAACAACCGTAAGTCTCAGTGAAGGCCATGACTGAGAAAAGAAAATTGGAGAATGTTGTTAAAGAATATGTTGTTGCATGAGAAGTAGGAAAGGAAAGTGTATGATTGAGGAATATTATGTCATAGATTCGATTGATAGTCCTTATTTGAATTTATGAGAAGCAACATCAAGTTGTCTAGAAGACCTTGAAGGTTTGTATTTAATTATGTACATGTGAAAGTATATTATTGATTGGAGTTGTGTTTGTACATCTGAATGTCTCGAAGGATTTGATAGCATGCTGGTTACCAATAAATTTGATTGGGAGAGATTGGTTATCCTTTATGTGTTGGTTCAAGGGGTGTTGAGGCTTTGTGAGTGAAGAATTTCCTAAGAGGACATTTGACCGGCACTTTGTGTTGATGTCTAGGTCCCGATGTTGGAAGGGTTCCATTGGTCATTGGGCTCTGACACACACCTGGATCCTTGGTTTAAGGGTTAGAAAGTAATCCTGATGGTACCTAGAGAGATTGAAATCTTTATTCCTCATTACTCCCCCTAGATATATTTCCTTAGTTAGGAATGTAGTCAATGGCATTGTGGTGCCTAAATTGTTGAGAGACCAATGGATAGTTTGCCCTGGTGAGGAATCTAGTCCATGGAATTGTGGTGCCTAAACTTCTTCATAGAGGATGTGTTGAGATATTCCATGTAGTTATTTGATTATATGTAAATATGAATACCTCCCTTATTAAGAGGGAGTGTTGGAAAATGTAACTACGTTTGGTCTTCATTACATAATATATTTTTTCAAAAGAAAAGAAAAGAATTTTATTATGGTTGAATTGACTTATTAAAGCATGGGTTTCATGCTTGGGTCAATTATAGGTCAAGCCCCCATTATAGGCTTTAGGATTTTGGGTCAAATTCCTCTTGTTCATTTTTCAAAGACTCCTCCAGCAAGTCTCCATGTGTCGGCTTCAAATAGATCATCATCAAGATGACTACATTTCAAGTAAACTCATGTCGATCTACATATATTTTGAGACACAATTGTTCGAATAACACATGTTGGCTAATTTATATTGGACAACCACTATATATACAAGCCTAGGTTCCTCGCATTCTGCCACAGAATAGAACTCGGATTATCCTCTAAAATCAGCTCAGACATCATAGTAAACGTGGGTTAATTGCAAGATTTTTTTGGTGCAATGAGAGTGGAAAAATATCGTTGTTGTTGCACTAGGAAAGTCTAGATATCTCAGAGATCAAATTTGGTCTTATTGCAGTAATATATTTGTTTCTATTGCATGACATGGTGCTATATTAGTCTCACTATTTCGATATAATCTCATTTTGGTGCTCTTCAAGTAACATCAATTCAGTACATTGGAAATATCTCGTTGTTACAGAGTACAAATTCAAGGGTTAGATGTTATGACAATGGTAAGAGCTTGATGCTACCACATTGTCAATATGCTACCACAGTAATGAGGAATTGGTACTACCACCGTAAGAAGGTCATGATGCTTCTATAGTGACATAGTCTTGACTAAAGTAAAGAAGGATTGTGTTGCTAAAGACAGGGATGTCACTTCAAGAAAAAGGATGACATGATGGAGGGAGTCTCTAGTTTTTAAGGGTATCAGTCATCTCATCTTAAATATACTGAAGGAATAATTTTTACAACGTTTCCCCCAAATACTGGGGCTCTTCCCTCAAAGTGTGCCTACATCTTGTGTCCTCTTCTATTTATTGCTTTGAATTAGTCTTGATGATAAGAAAAGAAAAAATAAATAAAATGTAATAATAATTAAAACATCACAAGATAATGTGATAATAATGAAAATCAATTAACTGACGCCTCTATGGATTTTCCAATAGAAAATAGGGAGAAATACTTGTAGAATGCTCTTTATTGCATATGGCACAAATATAAATTTGATCCATTTGATACTCCTTTAATGGATGCTTTATTTTACATTAAAAAAAAAAATTGTGAGTACTAGTTCTACCTCTTCTTTATTCTTATTTTCCTACAAAGTATCTATCTGAGAGCTTAATTTTCTCAAGGGATCAATTTTGAAGTTCTATAATAGTTTACCAATTTATATTGTAGTAGCACATCCACCAACATTATTTTCCATTATTTCCAATGTGTCTCACCTATTATGGGGTTGTTGCTATATCATGGGATTTTTTCTAGAGTTGCACCAACACAGAGAAGTTACATCCACTAAACTTCGCTCCTATTTGGTAGCGTTAATATTAAGAGTGACAATTTAATAATATTATGTATAATGATAAGTATAGAAGTGGAATAAAAGATACTATCTATACCTTCACCAAAAATAAGGAAATCATGGATGGAAAAGGCACTGAGAAGAAATGAAAGGTGGACAAATAACATGAAAAGGGTTAAAATGGAAAGGTTCTAAAAATGTGTAAATATTCGCACTTCTTAGCTTGGATGGAAATTACCAATGAAATTTTGAACCTACCCTTGTGCACATTGATGATGAAGGAATTTATGTCGTTGATGAGGCATTATTGGCTAGATATATACATGAAGATTTCATCTCACATGTGCATAGAGTGACTTCCAAATGCCACTATAAATGTATAAAATGAAACTACATATAGTTCTACTTCCTCAATAAAATAAACATTTATTAAAAATGTGATTTCTCAATGCTTGGTTACCTATATTTCCCCATATTTATTTTCCAATCCCATTGCATATGAGCTTGGGAGATCATTAACTTCCAATCCCAATTTTCTTACCAAATTTATTAGAATGATATTTTCTTATGGTCGTGAGCCAAAAATACCATCATTTTTTTCTTTCTTAACATGTACCTTTATATGGAAGAGTTTGGTCATCTCCTTCTCCTCATGATTTTGAAGGCTACACAAGTTTGCCTTTATTTTTATTTGTTACAACGAGT
The DNA here is from genome assembly GCA_034641835.2 of Pinus albicaulis. Classification (NCBI taxonomy): domain Eukaryota; kingdom Viridiplantae; phylum Streptophyta; class Pinopsida; order Pinales; family Pinaceae; genus Pinus; species Pinus albicaulis. The sequence goes on from CM076575.1 coordinate 1,453,344,737, forward strand.
TATTTGATTTTGAAACGTAAATACTAGCTTAATGTGCCTTGATGTAAACCTTTACTTCCATCCTGAACATGAACTATGAATTCTTCATGGCACTCAAACTAAGTTAATTTTTTCAAGTTTTCTCTTAATCTCAGTCTTTGGTTCTTCTCAATCCCCCAAATTTTTCTCTTATCTAACCTCCAAGTTGTAACCCTTTTGGAGTCTTCTTCACTATGGCTAGGTGGCTAACCCCTTTTCCTTCATTAGCAGGGATTTATGTGGCATCCTAACGAATTATGTTGGTCAATTTAAATAGGCCAACTTTCAAGAGGCATAAAATTTTCTACAAGCTCTCGTTGTTGAAATTTTTATGTTATTGGAAATGTATTGGTGTGTATGGAATGTAGGTCCATAGTAAGGTTGAGACCACAAAAAGTGGGAATTCAAGGCCAACAAAGTGGCTCATGGATTTTTTAGAAACTGAGAAATTCAGGAAAAGTGACCCTTGCAGGTTTATTCATACGATTTCTCCTATAAAAGGATTGGTATGGGTAACAAATAATATATTGATCCAATTTTTATGGGTGTCATAAGCCAATATACCAAAACTCAACCTACAATTTTTCCCTATCATAAAATGCTACAAATGGATTTAAAAATTTATAAATAACATGGAGAGTTTACAGGATGTTTGGGAAAGAGAAAGTAATGTGGGAAGAATTTAGGCATTCAAACACATGGATGCATTTAATTAACTTATACATATTTAAATAATTAATTCTATGCATTTATGCATTTCACTCAACTAGGATATAGGTCCTCTAAGTGCCCTTAGATGTAGGTATATATTGGCATATTTTTATATTTATTAGTGTTATGTGATTTATAAACTAAAAGTGCCAATATAATGCAAGAATATTTTGGACATTCAAATCTTAATGGGGATGATACTAAATTCGAATAAATTTTGAATAGAAGAAGTACATATATAATAAATATACTTTGAATATAAAGCTATTGATTATTAAATATGAGTCAAAATTCTATTGTAATGGTTTACTTAATAATAACCGATAAGTTTAAATATTTATTAAAACATTTATTTTGTAATTTCCCCTATTTTCATATAAATGAATTTTATTGAATCTAAATAGTTTATAATTTTAGAATACTTTTGTAATTCTAAATTGGTTTTTTTTTTTTTTGTAAGTTAGAATTCTATATTATATGAATAGAGTGAAGTTACATAATGTTACAAAACTTCCCCTACGACAGGTCTCTCAACAGAGGAAACCAGACTAGTCGATGGGGCTGAAATTGTTTTTATTGTCTTGACAAATAGAGCTATCATAGCTTTCTACAGATATCCTGCCTTAATTTCTACAATTTCTAATAAAAAAATCTACCTATCTAGGTAGATTACCTCCAGGCCAGCTATGCCAAGTTACTATAACTAAAAACATCAAAAAATACAGCATCATCAGATCAGAAAACAAGATTTCATGCTTGACCTTTGACAGCTCAGACCCATCTCTGGCCGCAAAGTGACCCTCTTCAGCTTGAACATTCCACGCCGGTTTAGCACCAACATCACGGTTAGTAGTTCTAGGGTTCTTTCCATCATTTCTATTGTCACTCTCCTTCTACACCATCTGCTAGCATTCATTTTTGAACTCCCCTTCTAGCCAAAGCTGCCAACTCGTGTCAAGACACTTCCGTGGGTACTCAACCGCTTCATTATCCATCTTGTGCGTGAGAGAATTTTATTTCCTTCAAACATCACATAATTACACCCCTCTCAGCATGCTGAGGTGTCTAGCGATCAGCGACGTGACAAAATCTAACCTCCAGTGGATGGTTACCTTAGCCATTTGAGCTCCGTTGTGAATACGTTTTGCAGCGTTAATAGCAAGAATCGAGTCCCCTTCTATGATGATGTTAGACATATTTTCCCGAACTAGTATAGCGAGGCCTCTTTCCATTGCTGCAAATTTGGCCTCATTGTTGGTGGTTTCACCCAACGAGTCACATTACCCATAAAAAATCGGCCCATGGTGATATTTGACAATGCATCTCAACCCTTCCTTTCAAGGGTTGCCTCGAGCTGCCCCATCAAATTTCAGCTTCAAGAAGCTCATACAGAGAGGAACCCATTGATATTGTCCTATCTGTGGTTCTCTCTGGCTCAGCCCCCTGCTACTTAGAACAAGGTTACTCAACCTGAATATTTCCAAAATCGAAAGCTCATGGCCCAACGGTCTCTTTGTCGACAAGGATCGCACATGGATAAGGACATGAATAATTTTATCCTTGATATTCTAAGTAGCTCTTTCTCTGTTTTGGAAAATTTTAAGATTTCATTCCTTCCAAACATTCCAAACAATACAACCCGTGAGCAGGTTCCACAATAAATTAACAATCTCATTTTTGGTGAAATTGTACCTCCAATCCTCAATCATCCTTTGGATAGAGGTTTTGTTTCTATCCAACTGACGAATGATATTATCTCCCGAATCCCAGATCTCAGCCGCAAAGAAATAGGAGTTTAACAAATGGTTAGTTGATTCCTCCATTTGACAACACAAAGTGCACCTTGAGGGCCTCGTGAAACCTCTCCGAATGAGATATCCCAGGTCAGGATCATCCCTTGCATGACCAGCCAGAGGAAGGTTTTGATTTTTGGCCATAGGTTATCATCCCAGACCTTTCTCACCTAGGGAACCTTCTCCCCATCCTCCCGACTCTCCAACAAGGCTCTTTCTTCCTGAAGACTAAAAGCTCCTCCCTTCCACTGACCCCACTGCAACTGGTCTTGATCCCCAAATATCTAAATCCTTCTCTTGTCAAGCTCCAACTAGAGGGTAGAAACTGCTTCCTACTCTCCCTTGCCTTCAACCTGGGTCTCCAAGATCTAGTGTCTCCAATTCAGATCTTGTGGGCTTTCCTTCCAGTAGTGTTTCACAATAAAATGACCATTGGCTTGACAAATTTGCTGCAACTCCAGATACTGAGGATTCCTCAAATAATGTTTTTTTTTCTAGGCATCCTCCCAGAAGAGGGTTGTTTCCCCATTCCAAATCTCCTAGAAAAAATTATTTTGAACAATTTCCCTATTGGCCCAAGCCAAATTCCAGATCAACAACCCTCTTATCTCCCTTGTCATTTGAACCATATCTTGTCTCTGTCAATTCCTTGCATACTTCGTCCACCAGAAGGAGGCCCAAGGAGATTTTTTTTCATTGAGCCACCTCCATTAGAGATTTTCACCACATGCTCTATTCATAATCTCAGGATCTTGGATTCCTAGCACCCCCCCCAATGGTTTGGCCCTGCAGACTTTATCCCAGGCCACAAGAGCCCACTTTCACTTCTCTACACCCTTCCATAGGAAATTGCATTGGATTTCCCTTATCTTCTTCAGGACCCCTTTAGGGGCTGGCAGAACCGAGAGAATATAGGTGGGGATATCCTGAAGGATTGCCTTATTTAGGACAAGATGACCTACCAATTTCAAAGCTCTATGCGTCCAATGCTTCCCTCTATCTTCCAAGGCTGAAATAATTTTTTCCCAGTGCAACCTCTGCCAAGGCTTATCTGTGAAGGGGATCCCTATATACCTTGATGGCAGAGGCTTTCTTTAAAACCCGATAATTTTGCCTAAATTACATTGGAAAAAGATGTGGGTGTTGAAGAAAAATCTCATAAACTTAGAATGATTGATCTCCATCCCTGAAGCCGCCCCAAAATCTTCCAAGATTACTGCAATAACTCTAGCCTTCTTGACTATTGGGATCCCATGAAGTATCGTGTCATCAAGAAAATTTTGATGAGTAGTAGCAAGGCCATTATCATGCGGCTGCAACCCATAGATGATTCCCTGGGCTTGAGCTGCCTTTAAACTTCGACTGAGACCATCCATGAGAATAACAAACAAAAAGGGGGAGATTGGATCCCCTTGACGAATACCCTGGGAAGGATAAAAGGGTTTCGCTAGGGTTTCATTGATTAGTAGGGAGAAGCTTGGAAATCTCACCATTGCCATGATCTATTCAATCCAGCGAGCACCAAAACCAAAGGCTTCCATCACTACCACCATGTATTCCCAATTTACTTTATCATAAGCCTTGGATAGGTCCATCTGGATGATCATACCAGCTTTCCTCTAGCTCTAGAGGGAGTGAACCATTTCATGAGCCAAAATGATATTGTCAATAATTTTCTGCCCCTCCACAAACCCTGCTTGTTCTTCCGAAATAATTAAGGGAAGAATGGGTTTGAGTCTGTTAGTCATAATTTTGGAAATTATTTTGTATAGGACATTGGACAAAGCAATAGGGCGAAACTTATCTGGCGTATTGACTTCTTCTTCTGTGGGAATAAGGGTTATGAGGGTAGATTTTAAATATTTAAAAATAATAGAGGCCTAATGTGAGTCTTGAACCACTTCCTAGACATCATTCTTCATTTTATCCCAACAAACCTTGAATATGTCAGTTGTAAATCCATCCAAACCCAGGGCCTTATCATTTGGCATTTCCATGACTACTTGTTCCAATTCCTCAAGCGAGATTGGCCTATCCAACATCCTATTTTGTTCCTCATTAATCAGCTTACGAATATGGGATACTACCTCTCTAGTCTGAGTCATTCAATTCCATGTAGGCTCCGTTGTGATAGAGGCAAAGTGATTAATCAGGAGGTCCTCAATATCCCCATTGGATTCCTTAACAATACCATTTATTTTTTTCAACTTTATAATCTTGTTAATGCGTCTATGATCAAAACTGATCTGTGAAATAATTTGGTATTCTTTTCTCCTTCTTTGAGCCGCTGAATCCTAGAACTTTGATGCCATAGAGTTTCCTCTTCCTCACATCTCTACCTCCATTACTTGTGTAAGTCTTCATCCCTATTTTTCTGCTCCTCAATAAACCCTTCAGCAAGAAAATTTCTCTCAAGCTCAGCCATTTGATCCTCTAGAGATTTCTTTTCTTTGAAAATGTCTCCAAAGCTTTTCTTGTTCCACCTTTTAATCCTAGCTTTGATGTGTCTTAAATGGATTTGGAGGTGGAACATCTTTGATCCCCATCTATTTATGGGCTCATTCCACCACTATTTTATGTTTCCTATTAAATCAGGGTGCTCCATCTAGAATTTCTCAAACCTGAAGGGTCTATTTTTCATAGTTCGAAGGAGGCTAGCCTCTAGGATAATAGGTCAGTGGTCCGACCCATTACTAGGCATGATATTAACTTCAATGTATAGACCATCCATCAATAGCCCCTCCGATATAAGGAATCTATCTAGACACGCAACAATTTTCCTTTCTCCCCCCCTCCTATTATTCCACGTATAAACCCCATTACCTGTTTCCAAATCAATAAGTCTAGATTCCTCAATAAAGGGTCTGAAGGCTTCAAGATCCCTATTGAATATTCTAAGACCTCCTTTTTTTTCATCCAGTGAGGTGATCATATTGATGTCCCCCTAGGATCCATCTGTTGTCTAAGTAACTATTTTGAATGCTTCTAAGGCTCTGTAGGAGACTAAAGTTCCCTTCGAAAGGTTGCAGCCCATACAAATTAGTGCATAAGAAAGTACCATGTTCCCCTATCATTTTAACTTGCAGCGTAGTCACCGATCTGCTAGCATCCGCTGCAACTAATTGCACTAAGCTAGGATTCCAAAGGTGGCAAGGCCTCCTGAGTTATCTCTAGTCTCCCATTACCCTCCTATTTTCCTTTTAACCTCCTTTAATATTTCCTGACTACATTTCGTCTCTTGGATGAAGATAATATATGGGTGTTCCATTCTGATCTTATTTTTAAGGGTCCTTTTTTTTATTGAGGCTATTAAGACCTCTATCATTCCAGGATATAATCTTCATTAAAAACTCAATTTAAAGAGACAGAGAGAAGGAATCTATGGTTTTCATCTCACTTGAGTTAAGTAATATTTGGCCCAACTCATAGAGAGTTTCGTTATTTGTCTTTCATCCCCTCTTCTTTGTCAACTTTTTTGCTTTCTTGGTGGATTGAGAACCTAAAACTTTGATCCCCAAGTACTTAGCTTTTCCATGGGACATTTTAACTCCTTTGTTCCTATCTTCCACTTGGGCCATACAAAGGAAGTTCATCCGCTCAATTTGTTCTTCAGGTATTTTTTCCAGGCCTACTTCCTTCTACTGCTCGACCATGCTCAGCAAATCCATCCCTTCTCATTCCAGGATCTCCTGTAATTCTATATCTTCTATGCATGCCTCACTTATAGTCACCTCTTCGTCTCCTTCTTGCTCATTACTAGTCCCCAAAGGTTCTATTTCCTAGTCTTCCTTTGCTTCGGTCTTGTCCTCTTACTGAGATTTCTCTTGCTCACTTTGTTGCGGTTGTTGAGTTTCCTTAGTGTGATCCTGGTGATGGTTATCCATCAGTGTGTTAAAAGAATTCTAAATGTCTATGATCTCCTTAGGCGTTCGTTTTTTATTCCGACGGCTGGCCCTACTCCTAGGGTTAGGGTGCACAAAACCTTCCCTATCCTTCCCATTACCATCCTTAACCTGTTCTTCAACCTTATTCGAAGGAAATTATTGAATAAAATGTCCATGGACATGGAATTTCCGGCACCAGAAAGGAATCTTCTCATAATCTATAAGTTGAAAAATTTCCTCGTCTTGATACTCCACCCACACCCCATCAGGTAGGGCTACTGAAACATCCATTTAAACATAGATATTTGCATACAAGGTATACCTTTTATGCAATGTTGTCTCTGAGATCTCCATAAATTTTCCCAACTTATTGCCAATATTCTCCAGGGCTTGAGGTCTCCAGTAATCTTGAGGTAAGGAGAAGATACGAATCCATATGGGGACATGAGTAAAAGTATCCTTTTCCGGGCAAAGTTGGAAATCCATGGTTGCATGTATAGTCCTGCTGAAGCATAGAATTATAGACCCTCATCAAATACTTGATCTCTATCTTCCATATTCGCAAACACCACTGTGAAGAAGCCTTTCACTCCTAGATGCAGTTGGATATCCCCTTTAGATTTCCATTATTGCTTCATCCCAATTACCAAGGCTTTCTCCGTCACCCAAAAACCCATGAACTTACAGATTAGTGCATATGTCGACATTTCATCCCTGTACAGCTGCATTTCTGGGTCATAAAAAATTTCCCTAGGGTTTTCTTTTGCCTTAGGTTTACACGGCCTGTTCCCCGATTTAGTCGTTTTGGTGCTCTCTTCCTCCGTCTGTAGTGAGGATTGGTCAGAGCTTTCCCTCCCTTGGGTACGACCCTATCCTTCCATATGCAGATTACCTTCCTTGACCTTTTTTACTTGGGCCACATCCTCTTTTGACTTGGTCCCCGTGCTGGGCCCCTTCTATCCATTTTCTGGGTAGAAAATGTTGTCCTCTGGTCTCTAACCTGTCGTCTTTGAACTCGTAATGATGACCCCATCATTGAGTCCCTTCCCTCTATCCATGACCACGCTATGGTAGGATGGTGCCCCCATGCCCCCACCCTGCCTCATCTTGCGAGCAAGAGTCTGCCCACGTCTGAGCAGCACAGCCCCCTGGGCTCTCCAAGCTTCTAGATCCAAATGCCTCTACCCCCAAGCTGTAACCCTACCATAGCTCGAGGTAGTTCCGATATCTCCATTCTAAATTGTTTACTAATTATAAAGATTTTTAATACATTAATTTTGTTTACAATAATGAAAAATTAATAGTAATAGTTTGGTAATTTAATTATCAAAGACGATTGAACATTAACTTAGTTAATAATGAATTTTAGGGTATACTTTATGATTTTATTGTAAATATGTGAATATATTGGTGAAATGGTGGAATGTGAATATATTTGAGAAATGATGATAGCTAATTATATATAAGTTAATACTTATCTCTTTAAGTAAATACGTTTTACATAATGCTTCAAAATACAAAATAATACATACCTGAGAGATTAAAAATATAAAATATATTTCATACATATGCGAAGACATTCCAATAAAATAGAAGTTGGTTAATTTGATGATTAAAAATACAGACAATATATGTGGAGACATGACATTGGAAAATAATATGTCATTTAAACCGTAGAAGTCATTCTTCTTCTTCTTCTTCTTTTTCTTCTTCTTCATATTCTTCTTCTTCTTCTTTTGCTTCTTCTTCTTCTTCTTATTCTCCTTCTTCTACTTCTACTTGTACTTGTACTAGCTTCTCACACTGGGAGAGGTGAGCCTTTTGGTGAGACAATAATTGTTTTCCTTTCGGATTTGATTCTATGCTATTAAGAATGGTATCCAAGATATTTTCCTTCCTCGCCTGAAGTCAAGGAAATATATCGAGGAGCTAATGAAGAGAACAATAAAATATACGTTGTAGCCCGAGACTAACCATGTCCACCATGACCACAAGGCATCACACAAGATCCAAATCAATGATTTATCCCATATCAATAACTAGCTCAAAATTGGTATTCTCCCATTCCTTCATAAAAAAATCGACCTTTTTAGGCTCAAGGCCAATAATGACATAGCTACTAGTGAGGAATTTCAAGCTATGGGAATCAACCTCAAAAAAACACATCTAAGCCACAAGCTCTAGCCCAAAATTAGTAGAAATGTTAGTTTCCATCCAACTAGCTACCTATAACACCACCACATATTCCTATCCAATATGTGACTAGCCCAAATAATAAAGTAGCTTATCCCACATAAAACCCCTGCTCAACCTATTTTGTCTTCATTATGGATTGAAATAAAGTTCAATTACACTCTTGGAAGGTAATTGATAGCCCATATTTATCTTCCATCTAAGAACTTGATAAAGAGAAGGATAAAAAGGAATATAAATATACCTCCCCAACCCCACCACCATCCTCTTTGTTGGTTATGTGTTATATTCTTTCCACGATTAGTTGCACGCATGGGGGGGGGGAGGGGGGGTTGCAAGGGGGGCGAGAGCTCCCCCTGTACATTGCTCCAGGCATAGCAGGGGGGTGCGTAGCAGCCCCCCCTATTCGGGGTCTTGGGCAGCGCCCAAGGAAAAAAAAATTGGACCCTATTTTTCGGTGGGAAGACCCACCCATGATTTTGTGCATGGGTTCGCACATGGTTTTAGGGAATGATGGTTTCAACCCCTGGTATTCTATAGATCCGATCAAGGGAACTACGGTTATGCTCTAATCCAGGGTTAATGGATTGGGGTTTATGAATGCTTCGGCATGTATATATATGTCTTATAACACTAAAAGGAATATAATGAAAAATCAAACTAGTAGTCCCGATTTGGGATCTAGGGGAAAATATCTTTGTATATATATTTTTTGTTTTATTCTCTCTATTTTGATTATTTTTTATTTTTAAGATTCGTTTGCTGATAATTCTATACAGGGTTAAAACTTACATTTGGTATCAGATTTGTTTCGGCTTCAAGGGGATGCCTTTGTTGGTGACGGGTTTTTTTCTCGGGCCTATCGTACACCCTGTTCAGTGGGAGATCTACGGGATCAATTCTTGCAGTGAAAGAAGATGGCGAGCAGTGGAGAGATAGAGATCGATAAATTTAATGGTTGGAGTTTTGAGTTGTGGAAGCTCAAGATGGAGGAACTGCTAGTGCATAAAGATCAGTGGATCATGGTAGATCTGGGTACTAAACCAACTACAATCTCTAATGAAGACTGGAAGAAGTTGGATTGGAAGGTAAAGAGCACAATACAGTTGTGTATCTCAGATTCGATATTGATGAATCTATCCAGGGAAGCTACGACGAAGACTTTTTGGGATAATTTAGGGACTTTGTACCAATCTAAGTCTTTGGTGAATAAATTTTTACTGCGGGAAAAATTGTATACCCTAAGGATGAAGGATGGAGACTCGGTGACAGAGCATCTAAACACCTTCAATACTATGGTAAGTCAGTTTTCATTTGTTGATATTAAAATATAAGATGAAGATAAATGCATTAGTATGTTGTTTTCTCTACTAGATTTGTGGGACAGTCTAGTTATTGCAATAGGTAGCAATACAACTACCTTGAATTTTGAGAAAATTGTCTTAGCCTTGCTGTCGAAGGAAATGAAATGGAAAAATATGGATGGCCAGAATGGAGATGCCTTATCTGTACGAGGAAGGTACCAAAACAGAAACAAAAATAAGGTTTCTAATGGGAGATCTAAATCTATATGGAGATGTAATTCTCTAGTAAATTTTGTAAAGATGTGCTAGAAATGCAGAAAGGAAGGGAACTACAAAAAGGACTATAGATCTAAATCTCCTGAGAAAGGAAAGGGATCTGATGATTCTCCTTCTGCATAGGCAAAAACCACCTCAGATGAAGGTGGGGATGTTTATTTCACTTCTTCATCAATACACATGTAGATCATGAGGCATAGTTGATTGACTCAGGTGCATCCTTTCACTTCACTCCCCATAGGGAGTGGTTCTGCGAGTATGAGAAGTATGATGGTGGTGATGTCTTCTTAGGGGATGATATGAAGGCCAAAATCGTCGAAAGTGGAAGAGTAGAGCTGAATCTGAAAGGTGGAAGGATTAGAACACTTCCTAGTGTTCTACATATTCCTGCATTGGACAGAATTCTGATTTATGTAAGAAAGATGGATGATGCAGGTGTAAAATCAGTGTTCGAGAAGGATACCTGCAAGATGGTTCGGTGGGCACTGGTATTAATTCAAGGATTTTGGATTGGAACTCTGTAAAAGCTTCAAGGTAGCACTATTATTTATGGGTGCAATAGTTCTATGGTTCTTGAAAGTGGAGTGGAATGCCTAGCAGTCTCTGGAAAAAAGACAATGCTATGGAATCAAAGGCTTGGACATATTAGAGAGAAGGGCCTTTTGATACTTCATGGAAAATGGTGTGGTAGAAGGTATGTCTAATTTCTCTCTAGAATTCAATTTCTTTGAACATTTCGTATATGGGAAGCAAAATCGGGTGATTTTTCCTTCTGGTGCTAAGAGGGTGAACAAGATATTAGAGCTTGTGCATGGTGATGTGTTTCGACCTATGTCAATTCCATCACTTGGAAAGTCGGTGTACTATGTTTCATTCATATATGAGTTCTCAAGGAATACATGGATATATTTCTTGAGGAAGAAATCTAAAGTCTTTGACATATTTAAAGAATTTAAGGCTATGGTGAAAAACCAAACAGAGAAGAAGATAAAGGTGTTGAGGATAGATAATGGTGGAGAGTTTTGCAAGAAGGAATTTGAAGAATTTTCTAAGAATTATGGTATAGCATGGCATAAGAATAATCCACACACACCTTAGCAAAATGGAGTTGCGGAAATAATGAACAGAATGTTGATGAAAAAGAAAAGAATCATGCTCAGAGGTACCGGGTAAGGATAGGAATTCTAGGCAGAAGCAGTGGAAACTACATGTTACATGGTTAACAGATCACCTTCATCAGCATTGGAGGATAAGACCCCACATGAGGTATGGACTGGTAAGAAACCCTCTCTTTCAAATCTAAGGGTATTTTGATGTGATGCATATGTACATGTTCCAAAGGAGAAAGGGACCAAGTTGGATAATAAATCTGAAAGGTGCATATTTATTGGGTATAAGGATGGTTTAAAAGGTTACAAGATTTTTAACCCAGAAATAAGGAAGGTTGTGTACAACTGAGATGTGGTGTTTAGATAGGTGAAATATGTTGTTAAACATGAAGTCCTACCAAAGGAACCTGAGAAGATATATTTTGAGCTAAAGTAGGATGAATCAGACTCTACAACAGAAGAAGATTCAGAAGAGGAAGAGCCACAAACTCCAGTTGTGAGAAGATCAGTTCGAGAAATAAGGCAACCACAAAGGTATAGTCCATCTGCTTTATGTTCAATTTTTTCTTTAAATCTAACTGGTGATGATCCAGAACTGTCAGGGAGGCAATGGATTCAGAGGATGGAAAACTATGGAAGGAGGCCATGGTTGATGAAATGGCATCCTTGCAAAAAAATGAGGCATGGGATCTGGTGGAGTTGTCAGCTGGAAGGAATCCCATTAGGATCAAATGGGTGTTTAAGAAGAATATGAATATAGAACGCAAGATGGATAAATACAAATCTCGATTGGTAGTAAAAGGTTATTCCCAAGTGCCGGGAATTGATTTTGGTGATATTTTTTCTCCTGTTGCCAAGGTTACTTCTATTAAAGTACTTTTATTTGTTGTTGCTACATTTTATTTTGAGGGTAGAATAGATGGACGTGAAGACAAAATTTCTTCACGAGGATCTAGAAGAGGAGATATACATGAAGCAACCTAAAGGCTTTATGGTGAAGTGTAAGAAATAACTGGTATGCAGGTTAAAAAAAGTCTTTTTATGGGTTAAAACAATCACCAAGGATGTGGTATCAGAAATTTGATACCTATATATGGGGACTTGGCTTCACCAAAAGCAAAGAGGATCACTGTGTGTATTTTAAATTAATTAGTGACCATGTTACTTATTTGCTCTTGTATGTGGATGATATGTTGCAGATTCGAAATGACAAAGAAATTATCCAGGATTTGAAAACCCAATTTTCTCCAAATTCAACATGAAGGATCTTGGTGCTGAAAACTATATTTTGGGCATGGAAATTAAGAGAGATAGGCCAAAGGGGAAGCTCTAGTTAAACCATAGGAAGTATGTCGAGACAATATTTCAGAGGTTCAATATGCAAGATAGTAAACCGGTGAACGTTCCTGTTCTTGTAGGTGTAAATCTATCTGTTGAAAAGTGTCCCAAGACACAAGAAGAAGAGGAGGATATGTCATGTGTTCCATATGCAAGTGCAGCGGGTAGCCTGATGTATACAATGGTCTGTACTAGAATAGACATTGCACATGCAGTGGGAGTATTGAGCAGGTTTATGTCAAAACCAGGGAAGAAGCTTGGACAACGGTGAAGCGGGTTTTTAGATATTTGTGTGGCACTAGTGATTATGGTTTGTGTTACCAGGGAAGACCAGGATTGGACAGATTTTTATACATTCATGGTTTTTTTGATGCAGAATGGGATGGCAATATGGACCAAAGAAGATCTACAAGTGGGTATTTGTTTAGCCTATTTGGAGGTGAAGTTAGTTGGATGAGTAAAAGACAGTCTATAGTTGCTCTTTCGACTACAGAGGTAGAATACATGTCAGCCACTCATGCAAGCAAGGAATCAGTTTGGTTGCAGAGATTGTGTTCAAGTATGGGGTTGGTTCAACAAGCTATAAGGATAGGTTGTGATAGCCAAAGTGCAATTTTCTTGGCTAAGAACCCTGCTATCATTCAAAGACAAATCACATTGATGTTCAATATCACTTGGTGAGAGATATGGTTGAGGATAAAAGGGTGTTTCTAGTAAAGGTGGACACTTTGAAGAATGTTGCAGATGCATTGACAAAGTTTTTGAGCACTCAAAATTTCTCTTGTTGTGGAGAAACAATGGGTGTTGCAAAGCTGGACTAATGATTAAGCTCTCATGTGGCCTCCTATGGAAAGAAAACAACAAGTGGGATAATGTTGGGTATGTATTATATTCTTTCCATGATTAGTCACACACGTGGCAGGGGGGTCATAGGGGGGGCGGCAGCGCCCAAAAAAAAAAAAATTGGGACCCTATATTTCGATGGGTGGACCCGCCCATGGTTTTTTTCATGGGATTGCACATGGTTTTTGGGCATGATGGTCTCGGCCCCTGGTATTTTGTAGATCCAGTTAAGGGAACTATGGTTATGTTCTAATATAGGGTTAATGGATTGGGGTTTATGAATGGTTTCTCATGTATATATGTGTGTTGTAACACTAAAAGGAATATAATGAAAATTCAAGCTCGTAGTCCCATTTTGGGATCCAGGGGAAAATATTTGTGTATATATTTTTTATGTTTTATTCTCTCGCTATTGTTTATTTTCTATTTTTAAGATTCGTTTGTAGATAATTTATGTACAGGGTTAAAACAAACAATCTTTAGGGAAGATTTATTAGCTTAAGTCATTCAAACTTGTTTGAATCCCAACTTATCTAGAATGAATATCTATATATATATATATATATAACCCTTATAAATCCCGAATTTGACCTCCTAGGGAAATTGAAGAAATTTTATGAAAAAATTGCATTATTCCAAGCAATACAATATGTTATAATATATGACAAAGTGATCTAAAAATTAAGTTTGAGTATTATAGGAATGAAGAAAAAAGATCCCACAACATCCACATTATTGGGAAACAAGAATATATGATTTTAGGGAAAATTTTCTTGACTAAATATGTATACCCATGGAGACTTTATTAACATCCATATCGATAATATCCCCATTCTCATTAATTTTATTAACTTGGGGACTCCTATTAACATAATGATGATATAGATAAAGGAGAAAACTTTGTTCTCAAACTTGTGACTGGCCCTTTTTTTCTTTAATTAGATAATATGTATATCATTAAGCTAGAGGTTATCATGGACAATGTGATAGTCTCCATTCACTCCATTTTTTTCATATTTAATTCCACATAATTTATTTTTTCTTATATTAAATAAAATTAAAAGTTTCTTATATTGAATACAACAAATATTTCATAAGAGAGTTTCCATAAGGGAGATTCATAGACTGAATAAAAAAACCAATTGGTATTGAGCCCAAACTAGATAAAGATATGTATACACAAAGTATATACTGAAAAAATGAAATTAGTTGTGGGAAATGGGATTCTTATATTTAATCCTTTTCTACCTCGTTTCACCACACTCACAAAATGGGAGGAGTCAAAATTTTCATTATAAAATACAATTATGAGATTCTTCCATATAATCCTTCTCTACCTGCTTTCCCAACACTCAAAAAATGGGATGAGTACACATTCTCTTCAAAAACTACCATAGGAAGTGGTAGAGCAACGCCCCAGAAAGATCATCTTTAAAATGAATATGTGAAATCCATGAATTCTTCTAATGTATGATTGTTGCAAGAGTCATATAGATGTCATTTCTTATGCTGGAATCATGAGTTTATTTTATTGAAGGAATTGAATAGGCCTGAAATCAACTAGCAGCTTCGCTAACAATGGAAACAAGTATGATACTTATGGAAAAAGTGTGTCAACACTCAGCATGAGTATGCAGTCAGTTGAGGGATAAGGTTTTATACCTATAAGTTAACTGCATATCAATTTGATCACATGAATGTTGTGGAGGAATTTTTCGCAGGCTCTGATATCCTTTCCCAATTCTTGTGTGAGCACGAGAAGTCATTCCCTATCAATGAACACCAGTACCTTATTAAATTTTATGTGTGGTCACTGCCAGCATACTAGGTCACACGAATAGTTATGGTATGCGATTAATTCCCTATCTCTTATCTATTTCGAGACTGTGGTGAGAAAACCTAGCTTGAATTTAGCTAAAAGGGGAGATTTAGAATTATGAACCTAAGTGATAGAGGGGAAAGACTAATGAACAAATAATGGTAGAGGTTTCTTCTTATACTTTTTTTTATATCATTCTCTAGCTTATTTATATGCTTCTTAGTAATACAAGAACATGTTTTTAATACAATAATCCATGTGAAATTTTACTTGTCCACAAATTACTTCTAGTAGTTATGAGGCTAAGGCTTATTCATTATAGATAGAATTAGATGTCTAACAGTTTCTATTGACTCATTTGAATGAGAAATGCACTTTTGTGGTTATCTAGTGAGCAGTTCAGATGTTTTAATCAATTGGGTTTCATAGTTGATGAAAAGGAGGTTAAACTTTGTCAGGTATCCATGTCAATGTTTTTTTGGGTTCCCCATCGAAAATGTCAACATATCAACATACCAACATGATTTCTAAATTAATCTATCAAATTACTAGTACGATTTCAAAATTAACCTTGTCTAGAACCTAGATATTATGAATTTATCAACAAACGAGAATGATTTCAAAATCAACCTAGCCTAGAAGCACGTGTATATTTTTTTTATCACCAAGAGATTTGCAACACTCGATCCTATTTCTTCTAGCCCATTTGTTGAAACTATTGATGAATGGTGGAAGAGAGATGGGCAGAGAATAGGGTGGTGTAAGAGAGAAGTGTCCACGAACCAAATTCGTTGGGATTTGGCGAGCAATGGAAGCAATGGGTACCAATTCCGCATTTTTTTCAATTTATACATTTCGACCTTTCAGTCAAGAGTTTTAGATGGAATATAAAATCTCGGTCAATAGTTTTACATGGAATATTAACTCTCGTCTGAGATTATTGTAATAGAATCTAAAATCTCAGCCAATATTTTGTGGTCGATAAATTATTTTTAATTGAAGTTTCATCCGAGAGAATAAATTAGAACATAAAACTCTGAGATGATATTTTTAGTTAGAATATAAGCTTTCAATTGAGAGTTTGTGTCTAAGAATTTTTTTCTTAAAAGTCATTCCCAAAACTTTTTTAAAGTCTCAGACAAAGTTTGTGAACATGTTGTTAACTATGCTAAACTATCAACCCGAATATTTTGAAACTATTGGCTAATAAATGATTGAACTCTCAGTTGAGAAAATAGTTTTAATTTTTTTTTTGGTCGAGATTTTTCCAAATGTAGCAACCTCTCCACATACCAAAAATTGTTTCCCAATTTTGAGTTTTCACACTATGGTGACCTAGTATAATTTCATCAATTAGGATTACGCAACAATTATCATTACTAAGAGAAACATTAGTTTCTCTACATCGTATTAATTATTTTTCCAAATTGGCAAGTGCTTCATCAAATTCATCACCATAAGTTGTGAAATCATCAATATACATTTTCATCCAATCATGAACAAGATTAGAAGGATTCCAACTGCAAATATTTGGAATACCACTCGAGCATTACATAACCAAAATGGTAATCAATTGGTAAGAAAATCCCCCCCATGGACAAGTAAATTTGATTTATATTTTTCTCCTGAAACAATTTGGATTTAGATATAACCAATGAACCCTCCAAGAAGGACAAATACCTCTTCCATGCAAGTCTATCTAGGACTTGGTTAATAAATGGAAGAGGGAAGTGATCTTTGTTCATAGCCTTGTTTATCCCTCTATAATATATGAATATTCTCCACTTTATATTCGTTTTTGGAAATATGACTAAGGGTGACACCTATTAACCCTAAAAAATTGGGCAAATAAACTAGCTATAAGCAACTTTTGCAGTTATTCTTTTACTATATCCCTCATTATAGGGTTCATCCTATGCTAACGTTGTCTAATGGGTTATGATCCTTCCTTTATATAAATTTGGTGTGCGCAAATATCTATATGGATCCCTTCCATGTCCTTGTAAGACAATTCAAAGGAATGACCATGCTTCTGCAATTGTTTAATCAATCAATATTTTTTTCTCTTGTGTTAGCCCTCACTTCATTATTAAGGCTTTCCAAGGGAATATTTTGATGGTTTTTATGGTTTAAATTTTTTCTTCCTCAAACAAGGATTCATGTTCATGTAATGAAGCATTAATCGAAGCTAGAAATTCTTTTACCTTAGGTTGAACAATATGCTCAAGGGTATGTGTGGTTGTAGAAAAAAAGGAGGATACAATGAAATCGTTACCTTTTTCATCCTATATTTTATCTCTAACAATAATATATTGATCAATCTTAAGTAATTAATGGGAAAAATAATTTTTATATCTATCTTCCCCATCTAGCCAAAGAGGTGCTTTATAATCCAAACTAGGTTTATTAGGTGGACAATAAGTCAAATGTTTGGTGGAAGTGTCATCGAAGATTGTCGTAGTGCTAGACCTGCATATGATATACAAGTCTATAGTGGCCAACCATAGTCATCCAAGGATAATAGTTTATCTATGGATATAATATTTGGATTGGGGAACAATGAAGTTTGCAAGATACTCCCCATAACCTACAAATATTACCACACCTTCTAGGATCCATTCTAGCTTAATAGTAGATGTATAGGCTAATTTAAGTATAATTGGATTTTTTCTAAGTTCTGAAAGTCCTAAGTTTTAAATGGTTTCTCATGCCATTACATTGATAGGAACACCCAGGTTAATCAATGTGTCTACTATAATAATATTATTGATTTTCACGTCAGATACTAGGCTACTAGAATTAGAGTATTTTTTTATGAGGACTCCTCGAATCACAAAACCATATAGTTCTCCGATGACATGGACGATCATGGTATTTTTCTTATTTTAACCAGGCTTCCTCAAATTTGGGTTGGTTTAAAGTTTTTTCTATATGTATCCTCTTAAGATAAGGTGGTCGTTGGATATCATCGTTGGTATGTTTGGTCGTCAATGGCTCAAGAAAAGTTCCTTGCTTAAGTTGTTCATTTGAAATTTCCTTATTAATATCTTCAATGTTTACTAGAGGATTTTCTTTCGGACAGTTTCTTTTGTTATTAAAGGTGGATTTCCTGGAAATTCATGGAAGGAATATCATAAATGGGGTAATTTAACATCCACATATATTTCCTTGGATGAGTCTGTATAACATATTTAGGGTTTGTAATAGGTTGTGCAAGTAACTAAGTTCAAGGATGGGAAAATGTAGGTACTTGAATAGGTCAAGGCAAGATAAATTACATGGGTGGCTATATGGAGGGTTGTTGAGACCATGATGAGGCCCTCCACACATTCAGTTTCTCCATCCCTGCTACCAAAACTATTAAGTAGGAGGGACCATCCATGGTTTAGAAGCTAAGATCCACACTTAGGAAGATTACTACATAGAAGGACTATTCCAACAAGAATTGAAATAATCAGAATGATTTTGATTTTTACCTTGTGGATTTTTAAGACCATGGTTACCTCTATGCCATAAAGCATTGTTGTTCTAGTTCCCCTACTTCTTCATACATAAATTTAGCCTGAGAAAATAGGGAGAACCAGCTGTCAAGGGCTATATATTGTAGATGGCATAAATATCAATTTGATCCATCGAGCCCTTCTTTAGTGGATGATTTTGTCTACATTTCAAAAAAATGAGAATTGCGAGTACTACTTCTATCTCTTCTTTCATCTTATTCGACTACAAATTTTATATCTAAGAGCTTAATGTTCTCAAGGGACCAATTTTGAAGTTCTCTAATAGATTACCAATTTGTACTCTAATAACACCTCCAGCAATATTCTTCTCTATTCTGGAAAAATATACCCACATTATTTGAGTCATTCATCCTCATATTAAGCCATTCAAAAGAATTCCTCTCTTCATTTCTAGGCCATGAAGCATATTTTTTTTGGTTCCTTGAGTTCTTCATACACAACTTTTAGCCCTCGAAAATAGGGAGAAATAATTGTATAATACTCTTTATTGCAAATGGCACAAATATCAATTTTATCCATTAGGTACTCCTTTAGTTGATGCTTTCTTTTACATTAAAAAAAATGTGGGTACTATTTCTACCTCTTATATATTCTTATTCACCTACAAATTATCTATCTGAGAGCTTAATGTTCTCAAGGGATATTTTTTGAAGTTCTCTAATAGATTACCAATTTATACTATAGTAACACCTACATCAACATTATTTTCTACTATGACAAATTTGTCTCTCCTATTGTGGGGTTGTAGCTTATATTATGGGGTTTTGGGGTTTTGGCTAGAGTTGCAACAACGTAGGAGAGTTGCATCCATTCTAGGATTTTAAATTGACTCATTCCGGGATTTTGAATCATGTAAATAGTTTTTTTTTTCAAAGTCATTTATTGTTTTAGAATCCTCCATCAAGTCATCATCTTCATCAACTCAAACTCTTCAAGTCAAACTCTTCATGTTCAATTCATCCTTGAGGAATTACTATCAAAATGAACTCAAGTTAGCCTAAAAGAAGTCACAACTATTCACAAATTCATGTCGGCTTACTAACTATGGGAAACCACTATAAATACCAGTGCAAGGACTTCATTACTAAAATTATTTTAGATCACTTTTGAAGTTCGGAAATTACAGAGATGCAAGTTCGATCAAGCTTAGATATTACAGTAATAAATTTCAAAATTTTCTCAATTTTAGGTGATTCTAAAGTTTATTTTTATCTCAATAATATATATTTAGTACCATCATTATGGGCTCCTCAGAACAATAAGGTGTCATTATTTCAATGCCATTACAATTCAGAGCTACTACAGGATGAAATATTCTATGGTACTTCAACAATAGGGGTTCTATGCTTCCATTATATCACATAACTCAGATTTGATACTTATGAAATGATAAATATATCAATGTTATTGTTGAAAGGAGGAATCAATGCTATTGAAGAGATGAGGTATCACCACTATACCAAAGGTGAGTCCTGGCTGACATTATAGTGATGATGTCTCAATGCAATCATGGATCTTCATATGATAACATAGTGAAGGATGACTTGATGGAGGAAGTATCTAGTATAAGTCTCGGTCGCTTCATCTTGAATCTACTAAAGGAAGAGATTTGATTGGGTTTTTTCCAAAGATGTGGTTTTCCCTAGCAGTGTGCCTACATCTTGTGTCCACTTTTATTTGTCCATTTTCATTAGTATTGATGATAATAAAATATAAATTGAAAGAACAAATAGTAATAACGGAAAAAATCACAAGATAATGTCATAATAATAGAAATTTATTAACTGCCATCTCCTTTGATTCCTCAACATGGAATCAGAGTTAAGGTCATGATCAAAGGAATTTTGAACTATAATTAGTGAAAGGTTTTTGAAGAATATTTCAGTTATATGGACCCTTCAAGGCTAATAGAAAGGATGCTACAGTGAACTAGCGCAGTACTAAGAACACCTTGAAGAATCATGAGGACCTCACACAAACAAGATTCAAGCAATTGAGATCAAGTTCATATAATTTCAGAGGATAGTTTAGGTACTATTATAATTCTATTTTAATGTTATTATAGTATATAAATTTCGGTAACAAGTGGAAAAGCCTTGCCCAACTATATAAATAAACTCACATTACAGTAGCCACAATGGAGAGTTTCAGTGATAAGTCAGTTTGAAGGATACATTGTTACAATCAAAAGAGTTTGTGTTATCATAGTCAACACCGAACCACAGTTTGCTACTATCTTAAAGTGCAATGATCTCGGGCTACCACAATTCATTTTCATCAAAAATATATTCATTTTATAAGAAGTTTACATAATTTTAGTAACATTATATTTTGAAGCTACCATAGTAACCTCATCTAGGTGCTCTCCCTTAATCTCACCATTGTCTCACAATCAAGGTTTTGATGCCTTCTCAGGAGAAATATGTTATTATAATGACTTCATCTCAGTGTCACAATGACCTCAGTTCAATGCTAACACATGATGAAGTCTTGATTCCTCCACAGTAACAAATATCTAATACTTGGAACTATTTCAATGATGCGATCTCATGAAGAAAAACCAATAGTAAACCTTTATTCAATGTTATGTAAAGTGGTGTGTATTACAATGAATAAGTCTTGGAAAAAATCACAGTGATGTCTATCACAGTCTCGGTTCCCATCACATATGTGGTACCTATCACCATCTAATTCAAGCTTAAGAATGTGTTGAAGCACTAAATAAGGTCAAGCAAGTAGTACTACAAGTTTCGTTGAAGGAAATACGCTCAATATTGTTACCCATGACCAAGGAAAAGGCCATCTCCACATAATAATTTGAATTTTTGAAGAAATTTAAGTAAGTATTGTCAAGATGTACCAATAATTCCAATAAGTTATCAAATCAGAGGTATGTAACTCCAAGGTACGTATGTTCATGAATTTTTATATTTACAATATATTTAATAATTCTTTCTTATAACAAGTATAGGTAAAAGATTGTAATACCTAGACAACATGTATCCTTATCTTCTAAGTTTACTAGTATTATAGGATGTCAATTAGAAGTCCTTGATTAAAATAAGGAGAAAATTTTATAGGATCCCATCCTCCATGGTTATGAGAGAGATATAACTTTTTAAATTAAATCATGTTCATGGTATCACATGTTTTTCTTGAAAGTATGTATTATGAGTATAGAAGACCATGGCTTAAACTTCAAGGAATTCCGACAAGGTTGGTCCAGAAACATCTCAGGGTATGCCTTGAAACATACATCCTATAAAATTCTCTTCATCTTATTTTGAAATTTATGTTACTAACATCATTATGTATATCTCTCTTGAATCTAAAATATTATTATTTAGGGTGATTCATCATCTGATAAATCTACCCAACTTATATCTCTGATTTTTTATATAAAATAACCCAAAGACAGTTTCTTTGGAAAACCCTAACCTAAGGGTATGATTAAATGTGTGAAACTATAAACCCAATTAGGGTTTTTAAATAATAAATTGCTATTTTGATTGATATATTGATGATGTCATGTTTGGGGTTTCTATATGATCATGAAAGGTTTAACGTATTAGGGTTGAAATGGTGTTGTTTGAAATCCTAAACCTTTGATGTTTTGGTATAATAGGGTTTTCTTTGTTATGAATCGAAACCCTAGGTTTTGGTTAGGTCTACAAGAAAAATCCTTAAAGTCCTAGGAATGAAACCCTAGGTATGTGTCCATTTGGTTGAAACCCTAGTAGAATTTATTCTTGTTGATTCATTTATGTTTGGTTGTTATGGCTCATGTATGAAATATAGGGTTTACATAAAATCCTAGTGGGAAGTCTAATAAATATGACTTCTGAAAGTTATTAGATAATTTTCTTTTGTTTTGAATTATTCCTAGGGATCACTATATGAGAGAACTAATTCTATGTAATCTTGATTGAGTTGTTGATGTGATTTAGGGTTTGTAACAAACTTGGGCTAGAAGTTGAAGTATTCAAGTATAGCCTCATGATGATTATGTTTGATTCTTCCACTACTATAAGATTGCTTTGTGACTAACTTCAAGCTTCTATAGATCTGGTTGTACTTGTTGTCTAAGATGTTCAAGTACATCATATTTAATTTTGTAAAAGTTTATGTAAGAGAAGACGATATGTTAAGCATGATAAGAATCATGGAAGCCATGAAATATTCTCCAACACCTAAGGAAGAAGTTGATATTGCTAAATTAATAGGGAGCCTAGATAAATACAAAGTGATGGTTATGGTTCTCTACTTCATGTTTCATGCACTAGACGAGGACTAACAGTCGTAAGTCTTAGTGAATGCCATGAGTACAAATCATAGTCATGATTGGATAATGTTTTGCTAAGGTGTTATTGTAAATATGAAATCAGGATCTGATTGAAGAATATGTTGTTGCATGTAAAGTAGGAAAGGAAGGTGTATGATTGAGGAATCTTCTGTCAAATATTTAGTTGATAGTCCTATTATGTTGAGAAGAAACAACAATTTTCTTGAAGGAACCTAGAGGTTGGTGTTTTTTTATGAACATGTGAAAGTATATTATTGATTCGGGTTGTTTTTGTATAGGTGAATATCTTGAAAGTTTGATAAGAATAATGGTTACCAATCAGTTTGATCAGGAGAGATTTGTTGTTGAGGCTTTGTGAGTGAAGCATTTCTTGGAAGGAAATCGAGTTGACACTTTGTTTTGATGTTTGGTAGGGAAGGTGGAATTGGGTGGATGTGCACCTAGTTCCCTCATTTAATGGTTAGTAAGTAAACTTGATGGTAAATATAAAGTTCAAAAGCTTTAGTCCATCTTATTCCCACTCAGATATATTGCCCTAGTGAGGAATATATTATGTGGTATTGAGGTGCCTAGAAATTGACAGACCAAATGGGTAGATTTCCCTGGTGAGGAATCTATTCCATGGCATTGTGGTGTCTAAATTTCTTCATAGATAACATGAGATATTCCATGTAACTCTTTAATTATATGTGAATACCTTCCTATTTAAGAGGGAGTGTTGAAGAATGTAACTACATTCGGTCTTCATTATTAATATATTTGTGAAAAATCCTAGATGCGGGTGATATACCAAGCTAATCAGTAGTGCCACTTGAATGCAAGGTGGCAGGGCACCTGTCCTCCCCATGCGACTGCATATGGCCACCCGAGCTGGTTTAAATGTTAGAGCATGGGGCATTTACTTGCCACCCTTGCCAGCCTCCCATCAATGTCCTCCGCCTTAGTCACTGTCCTCTGCACATTTACTCTGACAGTCCTACCTTGGCCACCTCCCTTGGCCCTTAAATTCGCCACCCCTGCTCCTTCTTCTGCCATTTTCCTCTCCTTTCAACTCTGCAAAGAAGCACCTGATGTCTCCACCAAGCCTTGGCTCCTCTGCTCAGTTCCTTGCTCCTTTGTTATATTTTCTTTGGACTTCTGTTCCCCAAATGCTCCCTCAAACACTCCTACGATTAAGCAATCGTCTCAAACCCATTCCCACTCCTTCGCCATGCCGAAAGGACACCGCATTAGGTACCGCAGAGCAAGGGGATGTGGTCTTCCCTTTATACCTCTCACCTCTGCCTCTGTGGGAAGGACAATGAATTTCTCAATTGACTGGCAGAGCTGGAAATCCTTGACCCCATCAATATCTACTCGCCTATCTCTCCACCTTCAAGTTTCTCCTTTTGAACCCTCTAGCTTCGGCCTTCCCCCTAGAAAAATACCCCGCAATTCCACCATCTCTCGTGGTCTTGCCTTATCCCCCCACAAGATGGTGGCTTTGCCAGTGTAGAGTGCTTCAAGAAGCGACCATGATAGCTCAAGCTCGGGCGAGGGAGGAACCAGTGCTGGTGCTGATACACATGAGGCTTCCTCCATTTTTCCTAGCGCCCATGTGGTGCTTCTTCCACCATCAATAGTCCACGCGTCCAAGCAGGAGGAGGACGAGTCAAATCATGCATGCATAATTTTGGAAGAGCCACTCCAACCTCTAGAAAAGGATGATAGCTCTCCATCTGCTTAATTTTTGGGTTCTTATCTCTTATTCCAGTCATCATTTTATTATTTCAAGGTTTCTATTGTTCTAGTTATGTCTAGTGTTCTGGTTTTGTCTTAAACTTATCACTTGTCAGGCTGGTTTCCTACTATGGGCAGCATATTATCTACTCTTTATGCTCTATTCTTGGGATGGTTTCCCACTATGGGAAGCGTATTATCAACTCTCTATTCTCTACTCTTGGGCTAGTTTCCCTGTCTGGGGCAACCCATTTTTTGTGATTTTTATATCGAAACTTCCCTCTAGAATTGGCTTGCCAACTCCAGAGGATGAGAAATGTAATCTTTGGGACTATATGATATAATAGAAGTAGTCTAATTTAATATATATATATATATATATATATATTTGTGAAAAATAATTTATTATTATTAAATGACTTATTAAAGCATGAGTTTCATTCTCGGGTCATATTATCTAGGTCAAAGTCCCCATTGTGGACTTATAGGATTTATAGAGTCACTACATATTTAAATTGACCCATTATTGGCTTTTGAATCATGTAAATAACCATTTTTCAAAGTCATTTATTGTTTTAGAATCCTCCATCATGTCATCCTCTTCATCAACTCGGGCTCTTCAAGTCAACCTCTTAATCTTCAAGTCAACCTCAAGGAATTACTATCAAAATGAACTCAAGTCGGCCTAAATGAAGTCACAACTATTCACAAAGTCATGTTGACTTATTAACTATGGGAAACCACTATAAATACCCATGTAAGGACTTCATTACAAATAAAAAAGTTCAAATCATTTCTGAAGATCAAAAATTTCAAAGATGCAAGTTATATCAAGCTCGAATATTACAATGATAAAGTTTGGAAGTTTCTCAAGTTTCAGTGATACTATAGTTCATTGTTATCTGAGTAATACAGATTTGGTACCACCATTATGGAATCATCATAGAAAGAAGGTGTCATGATTTTAGTGCCATTACAATTTAGAGCTACTACAGGAGGAAAGATTTGGTGCTACTTTAGGAACAAGGTTTCTATGCTTCCATCATATCACAGATCTAAGATTCAGTACTTACATTGTGATAAATATCTTGGTGTTATTTCTAAAAGGAGGACTTGGTGCTATTGCAGAGATGAGGTCTGGACACTATAGCAAAGGTGAGGCCTTGGTGACAATACAGTGATGATGTCTCAGTGCAATCATGGATCTTCGTACGATAACACGGTGAAGGATTACTTATTGGAGGAAATCTCTACTATAAGTCTTGGTTGTCTCATCTTGAATATACTAAAGGAAAAACTTTGAATGGGTTTTCCCCAAAGGGTGGGGTTTTTCCCAGCAGTGTGCCTACATATTATGTCCTCTTCTATTTTTTTATTGGAATTAGTATTGATGATAAGAAAAGACAAATTTAAAGAACAAATAATAACAATGAAATAAATGACAAGATAATGTGATAATAAGAGAAATTGATTAACTTCCATCTCCTTTGATTTCTAAAAAAAGGTTAATATCATCAACCATATATCAACTCCAATTAACATTTTTGTGCAGCACACATGTGTCTATCATATTTCATAGCCATCCTTTTGTCTTTTTTCTTATTTATATATGATACAGGACCTCATATTTACTATTCACATTTTTTATTATTTTCTACAGTGACATTATAGTTATCAAGTTCATCTCTATTGGATCAAAAAATTGGGAAATGTTCCTTTCTAATGGGCTCATTGTTATAATTAAGTTATTCGAATTGGTTACAATAATAATAATAAAATGATTCATATATTAAAAGAGGTTATGAAAATAGTAAACTACATGTTAAAAGAAATTAGTTCTAAATTATGTATTAAAGTATGGTAGAGAAAGGTAAGTTTGTAGTTCATATTAAAATATAAAAAAATTAGTAAATTTTATTTGTAAGATATGTATTCGCCATTTTTCTTGTATTGAATTTCACACAATTAATTTTTTCTTATTATAAATACAATTAAAAATTTCTTATATTGAATACACCAAATATTCCATGAGAGAGTTTCCATAAGTGAGTTTCATAGACTCAATGAAAAAACAATTATTATTGAGCCCAAACTAGATAAATATATTTAAATACAGAATATATACTGAAAAAATGAAAATGTGGATGGGAAATGAGATTCCTCCATTTAATCATTTTCTATCTACTTTCACCAAACTCACAAAATGGGAGGAGACCACATTTTCTTTAGAAACTACCATTATGATATTATTCCATATAATCCTTCTCTACATGCTTTCCTAACACTCACAAAATTTGGTGAGTCCACATTCTCTTCAAAAAATACCATATGCAGTGGTGGGACAATGTGCCAGAAATATCATCCTTAGAACCACTCTCTGAAAGCCTTGAATTATTCTAACATATTCTTAATGAGTTATTTGCATCCACATTTTATTTTCTTTTGACGTGATTACTCAAATTTGTGGCAATGATATTTTTCTTCTTCCCTCCCTTCCTTCAGTTCTTCAAGTTTAGTTCTGGAGGTAGTTTCCAACACTTTCCTTTTGTATGAGCACCAAATTTATAGTGGTTGCAGCTATTTTGGGTATTTTTAAACTGGTTTGTTGTGGTTGTTGTCATTATTTTTCCTTACCCCCTTTCCATTGATTCTTCCCTTATTTTGAAGCTTCATGTTGTTCCTTTTGAATTGACCCACTTTATTTCCCTTTCTTCTGGTATATTTTTTCTAGGTATTTTTCTCATACAAAAGCTTCATCCACCATTCTAGTTTCGAAAAACATCACTTTGTTTTTCAAATGGTTATGTAGACCCCCATATATTTGAGTAGTACATCTATGCTCTTGGGAGAGATACCTAGCATCATTTCCATCTTCCTAAATTTTTCACTATGTACTTTTACACTCTACCCCTATCTTAGCCTAAAATAATGCCAGCAGATCCACCAACCCTCCATAGTTTTTAATTGACGTTCTATAATAGATTATGAATTCGTACTCTAATAAAACCTCCACCAAAATTCTTTTCTATTCTGCAAAAATGTCCCCACCTATTATTTGAATCATATCATCATATTAATCCATTTAGAAGAATTCCTCTCTTCATTTCTAGGCCATAAGGCATAGTTTTCCTGGTTCCTCTAGTTCTTCATACACAACTTTTAGCCTTGGAAAAGACGGAGAAATACTTATAGAATGTTTTTATTTTATATGGAACAAATATTGATTTGTTCTATTAAGTAATCCTTTAGTGAATACTTGTTTTTACATTTAAAAAAATTGTGATTACTAGTTCTATCTCTTCTTTATTCTTATTTGCCTACAAAGTATCTATCTGAGAGCTTAATGTTCTCAATGGATAAATTTTGAATTTCTCTAATAGATTACCATTTTATACTATAGTAACACCTCCACCAACATTATTTCCTATTATGGCCATTGTTTCTCACCTATTTTGGGGTTGTAACTTATATCATGGGGTTTTGGCTAGAGTTGCAACAACATAGAGGAGTTGCATCCAATAGCATTCACTCTTATTTAATATTTTTAATATATAAAGAGTGAAAATTTCACAATATAATTTATAATAATAAGTGTAGAAGTGGAATAAAACATACTCTCTATACCTTCACCAAAAATATTTAATTCATGGATGGAAAATGCACTAAGAGGGAATGAAAAGGGTTATGGAAAAGTGCTAAAATTGTGCAAATCTGGGCACTTCTTAGCTTGGTTGGAACTTAGAAATGAAATTTTAAACCCACCCTTGTGCACATTGATGATGAAGGAATTTATGTTCTTGATGAGAAATTATTGGTTAGTTTTCTACATGATATTACATCCCACAGGTGCATAGAGTGACTTCCAAACACCATTATAAATACATCAAATGGAACTACATCTAGTTCTACTTCCTTAGTAAACTAAAAATTAATAGAAAATTTGATTCTCAGTGATTGGTTACCTATATTTCCCCATATTTATTTTACAATCCAATGTGATATGGGTTTGGGTGATCATGAACTTCCAATCCCAATTTTCTTACCAAGTTTACTAGAATGACATTTTATTATTATCACGAGTCAAACAAAGCATCAAATTTTGTTTTCTTGACATATATTTTCATATGGAAGAATATAGTCATCTCCTTCTCTACATGGTGTTAAAGGCTACACAGATTCACTCCATTATAGATTGATGTGTAGGCAATATTTGCATCCACATATGAGTTTCTCTCCACACAATTTCTCAAATTTGTGGCAATGATATTTTTCTTCTTCCCTCCCCTCCTGTAGTTATTCAGATTGAGTTCTAGATGTAGTTTCCAACACTTTCCTTT
This sequence comes from Pinus albicaulis, assembly GCA_034641835.2. Lineage (NCBI taxonomy): Eukaryota > Viridiplantae > Streptophyta > Pinopsida > Pinales > Pinaceae > Pinus > Pinus albicaulis. The sequence continues at coordinate 1,453,373,905 of CM076575.1, forward strand.
TGTATGCCCATCAATGTTATATTGTTTGCAATTTTTGTGGGTATTTTTTAACTGGTGTGGTGTGGTTGTCATCGTTTTTTTTCCTTACCCCTTTTCCCTTTCTTTATCCCTTATTTGGAAGTTTCATGTTGTTCCCTTTTCTTTGACCCACTCGATTTCCCTTTCTTCTAGTATATTTTTTCTAGATATTTTTCCTTTACAAAAGCTTCATCCACCATTCTAGTTTCGAACAACATCAGTTGCTTTTGCAAATGGCAATGTCGACCTCTAGATATTTTCACAGTACATCTAGGTTCCTGGGAGAGATACCTAGCATCATTGTCATATTCCTAAATTCTATAGTCTACTCATGTACACTCTACCCCTATCCTACCATGAAGTAATGCCACCAAATCCATTAACCGTCCATGGTTTTTAATTGATGTTATCTAATAAATTACCAATTTGTACTCTAATAACACCTACACCAAAATTATTCTCTATTCTAGAAAAATATATCCACATAGTATTTGAGTCATTATTCCTCATATTAATTCATTCAGAAGAATTCCTCTTTTCATTTCTAGGGCATGAACCATAGAATCAATTTTTTTGTCTTGAAATGTATCTTTATATGGAAGAGTCTGGTGATTTCCCTCTCTTCATGATTTTTAGGGATACATAGATTCACTCAATTTTATATTGAGGTGATGGAAATATTTGCATGCACATCCGAGTTGCTTTCCACATGATTTCTAAATTTTTTGGCAATGAGATTTTTCTTCTTTCCTCCCTTCCTTCAGTTCTTTGGGTTGAGTTCTAGATGTACTTTCAAACACTTTCCTTTTGTATGACCATCTACGTTATACGGGTTACAGTTTTGGTGGGTATTTTTGAATTGGTGTGGTGTTTTTGTTGTCGGTTTTTTTCCTTACCCACTTTCCATTGTGTCTTCACTTATTGGAAGCTTCATTTTGTTCCTTTTATTTGACCCACTTTATTTCCCTTTCTTCTAGTTTATATTCTCTTCGTGTTTTTCCCGTACAAAAGCTTCATCCACCATTCTAGTTTCGAACAACATCACTTGCATTTAGAAATGGTTGTGTAGACCCCCAGATATTTGAGGAGTACATTTGGGTTCTTAGGAGAGAAACCTAGTAGTGACCTAGCATCAATGTCATCTTCTTAAATCATATAGTGTATTCTTCTAAACTCTACCCCTATCTCATCCTGAAGTAATGCCACCAGATCCACCGACCCTCCATAGTTTCTAATTGAAGTTCTCTAATAGATTTCCAATTTGTACTTTAATAACACCTCCACCAATATTCTTATCTATTTTGGAAAAATATATCCACATATTATTTGAGTCATTCATTCTCATATTAATCCATATAGAAGAATTTCTTTGTTCATTTCTACGTCATGAAGCATAGTTCTCCTAGTTCTTCTACTTCTTCATACACAAAATTTAGCCTTGGAAAAGAGGTATAATTACTTGTAAAATGTTATTTATTGCAGATGTCACAAATAAAAATTTGATCCATTGGGTACTCCTTTAGTGGATGATTTATTTTACATTAAAAACAAAATTGTGAGTACTATTTCTAACTCCTCTTTATTCTTATTTGCCTACAAAGTATCTATCTAAGAGATTAATGTTCTCAAGGGATCATTTTTGAAGTTGTCTAATAGATTATAAATTTCTATTGTGGTAACACCTCCACAAATATTATTTTCTATTATGGCCAATTTTTATCACCTATTATGAGGTTGTAGCCTATATCATGGGGTTTTGGCTAGAGTTGTGGCAACGCAGAGGAGTTGCATCCATAGACCTTCACTCCTATTTGGTAGTGTTAATATAAGGAGTGTAAATTTCATAATATTATGTATAATGATATGTATAGAAGTGGAATAAAATATGATATCTATAACTTCACCAAAAATAGGGAAATCATGGATGGAAAAGGCATCAAGAAGGAATGAAATGTGGAAAAATAACATGAAATGGGTTATGGAAAGGTGTTGAAAATGTGAAAATATTGGCACTTGTTAGCTTGGATGGAACTTACCAATGAAATTATGAACCTACCCTTGTGCACATTGATGATGAAGAACTTTCTGCCATTTATGAGGCATTATTGGCTACATATCTACATGACAATTGCATCCCACATGTCCATAGAGTGACTTCCTAACACCACTATAAATGCATCACATAGAACTACATAGATTTCTACTTCCTCCATAAAATAAACATTGATTGAAAATGTGATTTATCAATGCTTGATTACCTATATTTCCCCATCTTTATTTTCCAATCCCATTGGATATGGGCTTCGGTGATCAAGAACTTCCAATCCCAATTTTCTTACCAACTTTACTAGAATGATATTTTCTTATTATCATGACCCAAACATGGCATCAATTTTTGTTTTCTTAACATTTATATTTAAATGAAATATTATAGTCATCTCCTTCTCTTCATGATCATGTTGAAGGCTACACAAATTCACTCCATTATAAATTGATGTGTAGGAAATATTTGCATCCACATATGAGTTTCTTTCCACATTATTTCTCAAATTTATGGAAATGATATTTTTCTTCTACCCTCCCTTCGTCTAGTTCTTCGGGTTGAGTTTTGGATGTAGTTTCCAACACTTCCTCTTTGTATGACCATCAACATTATAGCGGTTATAGTTATTGTGGGTATTTTTGAATTGGTGTGGTATGTTTATTATCTTCTTCTTTTTTCCTTACCCCCTTTCCATTGCTTCATCCCTTATTTGGAAGCTTCATTTTGTTCCTTTTTCTTTGACCCACTTGATTTCCATTTCTTCTAGTATATTTTTTCTAAATATTTTTCCTGTACAAAATCTTCAAACACCATTCTAGTTTTGAACAACACCACTTTCTTTTGCAAATAGCTGTGTAGACCCCTATATATTTGAAGAGAATGTATGGGTTCTTGGGAGAGACACCTAGCATCATTCCCATATTCCTAAATTCTTCAATGTACTCTTGTACTCTCTACCCCTATCTCAGCATGAAGTAATGACACCATATCCACCAAATCTCCATATACCTAATGAGATAAAATTAGGACCGAATAAGATTTTTTAAATCCCCCCACGTAATCACTAGAGGACTCCCCTCTGGTGATCCAGGTATATTGGTGGCCACACTCATATTCCACTTGGGGCCCCACCATTTCTTCTTTCAGTTTTTAGTTTCCTTAATTGTATCACATCTTACTATTTTTAGCAGTTTTTCGGGTCTAGAACTTCCAGAGTCGTTTTGAGGCATTAAACGATGTTTTTTGGAAACAACGAGTGCGACATGTAAGATCCTTTGATTTTTCTCACATCAAAAGTTGTATTCCTTGGATATATATTTCTAATGAGGTATTGTGCACGTCAAACAGAGATCGTATGCCAAATTTACGTCCTTGGGAACATTGATGTATGACTTTACCCAAACGGGGCCTATAGTTTTGGTGTTTCATATCCTAGGTTTAGTTTTTTGGATGTTTAGTGTTTTCCATTGTTTCTCAATAATAAATAGGCCCTCGAACCACATTGTAACATATTTCATAGGCCTGTAGCTGCCACATATCTTCTTAGAGATAAGTTACCATCGCCCTAGCTAGTTTATTTCCATTCTTCTCGGAAGCATATTTAAGTTATATTTTACTAATGAAATGAAGTTTTATTTCTACTGCATCTTTGCTTTTATGTGTATTTATGTATTTCATTGTGTTCCTTCATAAATCTTGATCAGTGATACCAAAGTGGTTTGCTCTTTCTCGATCCTTATTTGCATGTCCCCAACGAGGTCGGGGTATAAGGAGTTAGGGCTCGATCTGGTTGAACCTTTTCAAGATCAGCCTCGCAAACCTCAATGATCACCCATGAGGGAAGAAAAGAAATATGAGGGAGTAGGATATCCTATCAAAATATTGCTCGAGGAGGCCCTCGAGAAATAGAGGAATGTGACGGTGGATAAATTTTCCTAGATCCTTCAACAACTGCCCACTGGCAGCACATCTACATCCAACAATCACTATGGAGACACAACTCCTTTTAAGGTACATGTAAAATTTGACATTCCAATATTTGAGGGCCAAATAGATGTGGATGCCATAGATATATGGTTGAATCTATTATAAGGATATTTCTTGGTTCATGGCTTTTTCGACAGGGAGAAGATTATTTTTTCACCCATAAAAGTCGTCACCCATGTCAAGGATTGGACGGAAACCTACTGTGAGAAAAAAGGACGAGGGGGAACCCTCTCTGGTCCTGACTGTACCCACTTGGAATTATTTTCGAGATGCCATCAAGGAACAATATTATCCCGTGGGAAGTTATGAGAACAAGTACATACAATGGACTACATTGTAGCAATAAAGGGATCAAGGTGTGCATGAGTTGAAAAATCTATTCCATACCCTATGCACAAATATGGGTATCAAATATTCGGATTAAAATTTGGTGCTGAAGTACCACAATTTTCTGCACAGATACATTCAAGAGGAAATGGAGTTCCTTGAAATATCCTCTCTTGGTACGGCATACCGATATGCTACCAAGATTGAGCAGAATTTCAAACAAAAGAAGCGAGACTTTGGATTTATGAATCAGAAGCAAGGGAAAGGTTCCCCCAAACCTCAGAACAAAGGAAAAATCCAAGGCATGGAGACCCAAGACAACCTACCAAAGCCACAAGCAATGAAAAACACCGTGAAGCCAAAGAAGGACATGGGGAAGTGGTGTGAGTTCCACAAGAGCTCCACTCACAACACAAGTGAGTGTCAGGCCAATCAGTCACTCCTGGCTGAGATGAAGTCTTCTGAATTAGATGCATGCTCTGAGTCTTAATCAGAACCCAACAAGGGGAATGAAAAAGGGAAGTAGATTATCGATGCGGAGCCCAATTCCACCATTTTCACCACAAAGACCCATAAAGAGGAACCAGAATATTCAGAGGAGGATGAGTGTCTCTTCCACTACTAGATGTGGGTAAAGGATTCCCTGATATAGTTCATTTCCAACAGTGGGAGCTAGAAGAACCTCATTTCAACAGAGTTCATGAAGTGGGTGGGCTTGCCGACCACAACACACCCACAACCATACACCATCAGGTGGCTTCACCAAGGACGGGATCTCCGCGTCAATGAGCATTGTCACCTTCCCTAAAGCATCAAGCCCTTCATGGATGAGGTATTATGCAACATTTCTCCTCTTGATCATTGTGATGTATTAGTAGGTGAACCCTACTTGTGGAAGCGACATGTTTTGTATGAGTCCCGGCCTCACGTTTTTATTGTTAATTTGGGAAATATGTTGTACAGGATAACGGAGGTACCACCGCCTACCGATATCTCTTTGGTTTCTACAAAAAAATGTTGTAAGCTTATTTCTAAAATTGGGAAATTTGTTTTCATGATGATCTACCCTCAGGACATGAAGAATATTGTGCCCACAATCTCCAGACAGGGCTCCTCCACATGAAACCAACAAATGAACAAGGTCATGGAGGAGTACGAGGACATATTCATCTCACCCGCAGGGGTGCCTTTGCACTGTCAGGTCAAGCACCCCATCGATCTGACCCTAGGTGAATCGTTGCCCAATGGACTGATCTATTGGCACTCTATTATGGAGAACAATGAAATCAAGAGGTAGATTCAGGAGTTGTTGTACAAAGGTCACATCCGACCGATTTTATCACCTTGTAGGAGCTCAATCGTGTTGGTGCAGAAGAAGTATGGGACTTGGAGACTATGTATTGACTACCAAGCATGATGAACAAGACCACTATCCAGAATAGGTACCCGATCCCACACATTGATGACCTTCTAGACCAAATCAAAGGGGCCAAATATTTTATCAAGATCGACTTGAAGTATGGGTATCACCATGTACCAATTGAACCCTTCGATGTGTGGAATTTTTCCTTCAAAGCGAAGGAGGGCTTTTTCAAATAGTTGGTCATGCCTTTCTGGTTGACGAATTCTCCCACAACCTTTATGAGGCTAATGGACGACATCTTGTGGCAATTCACCAATTCATTTGTAGAAGTGTACTTGGATGACATCCTGATCTTCAAATAGAGAGGGGAAGAGCACCTCCACCACAACCAACAGGTCCTCCAAACACTACAAAAACACACGTTGTGTGCCAATTTGGAGAAGTGCACTTTTGGCATGATCAAGGTTCAATATCTAGGATACGTTATTGATGAGCGGGGGGTGCATGTGGAAACAACCAAGGTCCAAGTCATTCGGGATCAACCAACACCAACCACTCTAACAGAGCTTCGTAGCTTTCTGTGTCTTGCTAATTTCTACAGCAGGTTCGTATTGGGATTCTATCATATTAATTGGGCCTTGATTCAAGTCACCAAGGGAGGAGTGAAAGAAAAAATATTTTGTTTAGAATATCAACAGAAGGTGTTCGAATAATTGAAACATCGTCTTTGCTCTGCCCCAGTGCTCACATTACCAGACTTGAAACAATTGTTTGAGATCGAGACATATGCCTCTGACTATGATATTGGAGCAGTTCTTACTCAATAGGAACACCCAGTGGCATATCACAATGATACCGTGTCTGCCACAGTTTGCAAGTATTCCACTTATGACAAATAAATGTATTCCATTGTGTAGGCTTGCCGACAATGGAAGCATTGAATTTTGGGGAAGGAAACGGTCATCCGCATAGCTCACTGACCCCTGCAGTTCATGCAGATGCAAGGGAAGTTGCAGAACTATCGCCATCAGAAGTGGTCCACATATCTGCAATAGTTTCATTTGAAAATCAAGTACAAGAAGGGAAGCACCAATAATATTGTATACTGCCTCAGCCGATCATCGATCCTAGCGCTAACCACAGTTCTCAACTCTTATGGGCACGAGACTTCTGATTGGTCACTTCTATACAAGAGCGATTCAGAATTCAGCCACACATAAAAGACACTCTTGGAGGGTATGCAAGTTCTAATTTTTCACCTATAAGATGCACTACTATGTCACCTGGGAATCATTTTTGTTCCTTCAAGTGAGCGTACCAAGATGATTTGGGAAGTGCACTACAGTCGAGTCGCTGGGCATTTCGGGGTCGAGAAAGTAGTGGTAGTACTGTAGAAGTATTTCTATTGGTCAAACGTTCGACAATATGTCGGGAAGTACATCAGATCCTCAATTTCTTACATTATTTCCAAACCGACCATCAAGAAGCAAGGCCTATATACTCTGCTACCCACCCCGAGTCGACCTTGGGACTCCATATCCATGGATTACAAGTTGGGCCTTCCTTATAATAAGTATGGAAATGACTATGTTTTCATGGTCTTCGACATATTCTTGAAGATGGCCATTACGGCAGCCTGTAAGAATAATATCACAATAGAAGCCACTGCTAAACTCTTCCTTGAATGAGTGTGGGTGCACTTTGGGATCCCATAGACTATCATCTCATATCAGGAAAACAGGTTCCTTAACACATTTTTTTCCAGCCTCTGGTCAATGTTGGACACCAAGCTCACCAAGTCCACAGCCTTCCATCCCCAAACCGATGGTCAAACAAAGGTCATCAACAGGATTATCGTACACATTCTACACATGTACAATTAAAAGAATCCACACGCATGGGATGAGATCCTTCCCTATGTACAACATAGTTATAACTGGGCTCTCCATAGCTCAACTAACCACAACCCCTTTCAGGTGGTCCTGGGATTCCATCCACTATGTCCCATTGATGTAGCCATGTCATTTGCAACTATTGAGACCGATTCGACTCATGTTCAGTCTGAAGCTGACAAAGTGAAAAACTTCATTGAACTCATTCAGAAAATCTGCCAAAATGTTCATCACATATTGCACAGAGCCAATGCTAAGTACGAGCAATGACATTATCAACATCGGGTGCCACAAAACTTCCACGTGGGCGAAAAAGTGTGGCTACATTTTCAAAAGGAGAACCTCGCTGGACCCCACGACATGCTTCGCCTACTCTGATATGGGTTGTACACCATCACCAAGGCTGTAGGGGCCGATGCATTCAAGCTAAATATTACACCATTCCTTGATCTACACTCATTGTTCAATGTGGACCACCTTTGGCCCTACTTCCCACCTCTACTAGACACCTCCGACATTGCATAACAAATCACACCAGCAGACTTAAACCCAAAATACATGGAACATGCCACCACAGATCGTTTCATGGACATGAAAATCAAGAACACTCGCCAGCAGAAGATCTAGCAGTATCGGGTTGTCAAATCTAGCCAAATCCTACACCAAGGCAAATGGTTCACCAAGGACCAATTTCAACAGAAGTTTCCTCATCTCATGAAGGAACTCAACACAATGGGGACCATTTCTTCCTAAGGGAAGACGAATGATCTAAGTGGATATTGGTGGCCACCTGCCTATTCCACTTGGGGCCCCACCCTTTCTTCTTTCAGTTTTTCATTTTCCTTAATTGTAGCATAGTTTATTATTTTTAGCAGTTTTTTCAGGCCTTGAGCTTCTAGAGCTGTTTTGAGGCCCTAAACGACGTTTTTTGGAAAAACTGGGAGAAATGTTAAATTCCCTTGAATGTTTATCACATCAAAATTTTTATTCCTCATATATATCTTTCTAACGAGTTATTGTGCATGTCAAATGGAGTTCGTATGCAAAATTTACGTCTCGGCCGAGAAGATTGATGTACCAATTTACCCAAACAAGGCCCATAATCTTGGTGCTTCATCTCCTAGGGTTAGGATTTTGAATGTTTATGGTTTTCCATTGTTTCTCAATAATAAATAGGCCCTCGAGCCTCATTATAACATATTTCATAGGCCTATAGCCGCCACCTCTCTTCTCAGAGATAAGCTACCAATGCCCTATCTGCCTAGAAAAATATTTCAGTTATTTGTTATTAATGAAATGAAGTTTTATTTCTTCTCCATCTCTGCTTTTATGTGTATTTTTTGTATTTCATTTTGTTCCTGCATAAATCCAGGTCATCTAGCCTTAGGGCTTCTTTATGGGTTGCAATACGACTAACTTCATGCTTCTATAATATTGGTTATACTTGCTATCTAAATTGTGCAGGTACATCATCTTCAAGATTGGTGAAGATGATCATAAATTAAATTTGATATTATAAGAATGATATATCAATCACTCTAATAAGAAGGATGGAAGCCATGAAATATTCTCTGATGTCATAAAGAAGTAGTAGAAATCCCTAATTTAAGAGGGAGAATGAATTATTATATCCTCTCTGATTAAGAGGGAGTAACAGATACAATTATCTACTCCATGTGTCATGCACTAGTCTAGGACTAACAACTGTAAGTCTCAGTGATGGCCATGAGTGAGAAAAAAAAATTGAAGAATGCTGCTGAAGAATATGTTGTTGCATGAGAAGTAGGAAAGGAAAGTGTATGATTGAGGAATCTCTTGTCAGAGATTCATTTTATAGTCCTACTTTGAAAATATGAGAAGCAACATCAAGTTGTCTAGAAGAACTCGAAGGTTTGCATTTGATTATGTACATGTTAAAGTATATTATTGATCGGGGTTGTGTTTGTACATATGAATGTATCAAAGGAGTTGATAACATGCTAGTTACCAATAAATTTTATTGGGAGTGATTGGTCATCCATTATATGTTGGTTCAAGGGGTGTTGAGGCTTTGTGAGTGAAGAATTTCCTAGGATGTTTAGGCCTCAAAGTTGGAAGGGTGTTATTGGTCATTGGGCTCTGACATGCACCTGGATTCTTGGTTTGAGGGTTAGAAAGTAATCCTGATGGTACCTAGAGAAGTTGAAAGCTTGATTCCATCTTAGTCCCCCTCAAATATATTTCCTTGGTAAGGAATGTAGTCAATAGCATTGCAGTGCCTAAATTGTTGAGAGACCAATGGAGAGATTGCCTTGGTCAGAAATCTATTCCATCGCATTGTGGTGCCTAAAATTCTTCATAAAATTCTTCGTAGATGATGTGTTAAGATATTCCATATACCTCTTTTATTATATGTAAATATGAATGGCTCCCTAGTTAAGAGGGAGTGTTGGAAAATGTAACTACGTTCGGTATTCTTTACATAATATATTTTGTCAAAAGAAAAGAAAAAGTAATTTTATTATTATTAAATTGACTTGTTAAAGCATCGGTTTCATGCTTGGGTCAATTATAGGTCAAGCCTCCATTATAGGCTTTAGGATTTTGAGTCAAATTCATCTCGTTGATTTTTCAAAGACTCCTCCATCAAGTCTCTTTGTGTCAGCTTCAAATATATCATCATCAAGATAGTTACACTTCAAGTAAACTCATGTCGTCCTAGATATATTTTGAGACAAAACTGTTCGAATAGCACATGTTGGTTAATTTATATGGGACAACCACTATATATACAAGCTTAGGGTCCTTGCATTCCGCTAAATAATAGAGCTCAGATTATCCTCTGAAATCAGCTCAGAAATCACAGAAAACCCATGTTAATTGGAGACAATTTTTGGTGCAATCAAAGTGGAAAAATATCGATGTCGTTGAACTAGGAAAGTTCAGATATATCATAAATCAAATTCAGTCTTATTGCAGAAATATATTTGTTTCTATTGCATGACACAGTGCTATCTCAGTATCACTATTTTGGTGTAATCTTAGTTCGGTGCTCTTAAAGTAAAATAAATTCAGTACAGTGGAAATATCCTGGTGTTACAGAGTACAAATTCCAGGGCTAGATGCTATCACAATGGTAAGAACTCGGTGCTACCATAGTGTTAATTTGCTACTATAGTAATGAGGACTTGGTACTACCACTATAAGAAGGTCATGATGCTTCTACAGTGACAAGGTCTCGACTAAAGTAAATAAGGATTGTGTTGCTGAAGACAGGGATGTCACTTCAGGAAAAATAATGACTTGATGGAGGGAGTGTCTAGTTTGTAAGAGTCTTGGTCGTCTCATCTTGAATCTACTGAAGGAATAATTTTGACGAGGTTTTTCCCAAAGAATGGGAATTTTCCATGGAAATATTCCTACATCTTGTGTCCTCTTCTATTTTTTTCTTGGCATTATTCTTAGTGATAATAAAACATAAAACGAAAGAACACATAATAACAATGAAAACATCACAAGATAATGTGATAATAAGGAAAATCGATTAACTACCAATTATATGGGTTTTCCAATAGAAAATAGGGAGAACTACTTGTAGAATTCTCTTTATTGCAGATGGCACAAATATAAATTTGATCCATTGGGTACTCCTTTAGTGGATGCTTTATTTTACATTAAAAAAAAAAATTGTGAGTAATAGTTCAACCTATTCTTTACCAAATTTACTAGAATGATATTTGCTTATGATCGTGAGCCAAAAAGACCATCAATTTTTTATTCTTGACATGTAAATTTATATGGAAGATTATGGTAATCTCCTTCTCTTCATGATGTTGAAGGCTACACAGATTCATATTTAATTGTTACAACGAGTTATTTGGTTTTGAAACGTAAATCCCAGCTTAATCTGCCTTGATGTAAGCCTTAACTTCCATCTTGAACACGGACTGTGAATTCTTCATGGCACTAAAACTAAGCACTAGGTTGAAACCCTTTTGGAGTATTCTTCACTATGGCCAAATAGCTAACCCCTTTTCTAGGATTATTGGGGATTGATGTGGCATCCTAATGAATCATGTTGGTCAATTTAAATAGGCCAACTTTCAAGAGCCATAACATTCTCATACAATCTCTTATCGATGAAATTTTATGTTGTTGGAAAGGTGTGAGTGGAATGTAGGCCCATACTTAGGCTGAGACCACAAAAAATGTTCATTTAATTTAAGGCCAACAAAGTGGCTCATGGATTTTTTACAAACTAAGAAAGTCAGAAAAAGTGACCCTTGTAGGTTGATTCATACGAATTTTCCTATAAAAAGATTGGTATGGGTAAAAAATAATATATTGATCCAATTTTGATGGGTGCCATATATTGATCCAATTTTGATGGTTAAAATTTGTTTATTATTTATAAAGATTTTGAATAAATAAATTTTGTTTATAATAATGAAAATTTAATAGTAATAGTTTGGTAATTGAATTATCAATTACTATTGAACATTAACTTAGTTAATAATAACTTTTAGGTTATACTTTATAATTATATTGTAAATTTTGTACATATGTGAAGACATTCCAATAAAATAAAATAGAAGTTGATTAAGTGGAGACATGACATTGGAAAAGAATATGTAATTTAAATCATAAAATTCATTCTTCTTCTACTTCTACTTTTATTTGTACGAGCTTCTCACTCTGGGAGAGGTGAGACTTTTGGTGAGAAAACAATTGCTTTCCATTTGGATCTGATTCTATGGTGTTAAGAGCGGTATCCAAGATTTTTTTCTACCTTCAACATTTGCTTCTTGTATTTTAGTGAGGACATCATATAATAGTTTGAGATCTACTGCGTCGTTCAAGGAAAATTTTCCAAACAATCCTCCAATATATTTTGGCACTAGCGGAACATCGACTGCAAAGTCATCATATTGCTATGCAATGAGGAGAAAAGCATTTCGAATATCAGAGTTTGAGATGGTTTGGTGCGAGAAGAGATGTTCGATAAGATCACCCAAGAGTTTGACATGTATTTATTTCTACTCTAAGGCCATGGAGATTGCTTTGAACAACTACTGTGCATGGTAGCCTGGGATGTCCAAATCCTGAACGCATTGTATTGCTTCGCGTAAGTCTCTCACATTGAAGTACTCTTCCAGCAATGCCACTGTCTTGCATTCAGGTTGATCATCATGGGTTGTTAATTTCTGGGCTGGAAGAGCAGTAGAACTAGAACATTTTTTCAGCACTGAGCTTGGATGATATCTGCAACGTACTTTTTGCATATAGAGGCAGTAGCAATGGATAGACATCGGCTTCTTGTTTTTGTTTTTCAGACATACTGACGTCGAATGATATCAACGAAATTTTTGCACCTGGAGGCAAGAACGCAGACTTCTCATATTTTTTATTTGAGAATAATAATAACACACTTTTGGTGTTTGGAAAGGGAGGGGGCTTTGAAAAAATTTTGGAACTCGATTTCCCATGATGTACTGCATTTGAAGTGGAAGTGGTTGTGTGATGGGCAGGAGGAGGAGGAGGAGGGTTATTAAGGGAGTAGGCGAACCATTCAATGGAATAGCCTTTGGGATTTGCGTCCTCAGCTTCTGGCTCAAATCTCCCAGGGAACTCGTCCTGATCGTGGCAAAGGGAATTTAACGCCGATTAAAACAGGCAGTGAGTTGTCCCCGTTTGGGTGTTTCGTCCCTATTTGCAGCTTGATGTAGGCAGCCACATGAGCCAGCTACCTCACACAACCGTTTGAGGTCCAAAGTGACAGTATTCTGATCAACATTTCAAATTTGAACCATCATACTAGTGTGGGAGTAATGGCTACTACCTACCAAAGCTTTGGAGTTACCACCCAAAACCATCCACTCATCCATTTAAAATTTTTACGCGTACGGCTCCTCCCTTATTCATCTCGTTGACCTGCACCTTCCTCATTCTATCGAATCATTCCATCGAGAGCAGTTCATCCTATCATTCTTGCATTCCTTCGTGTAAGTCGACTTTTTTTCTTGAAGAATCAACTGTATTTGTAAGGGATAATTCGAGTAAGTCGCAGGGATAGTGAGGACCAATAGAGCCGAGAAATTGAGGAAGTCACAGGGATAGTGAGGACCAACAGAGTAGTAGAGCCGAGAAATTGAGGAAGTCGCAGGGACAATGAGGACCAACAAAGCAGCAGAGTCGAGAAATTGAGGAAGTCATAGGGACAATGAGGACCAACAGAGCAGTAGAGCCGATAAATTGAGGTTGTTTTCATTTCTATTTGTGTTCATACATTCTTTGGTAGATTTTTCCATCTTGTTGATTCGATAGAACTTATTGGCCATTTCCAGAAGGTCCTTACAGCTATTGGAAAATTCTATATTTGTTCCATAGCTATTGGAATGATTTTGGACTTCTTCCTCTGTATATTGGCGATATCACTACCTATAGAGGGTTGAATAAGGAGATTCAGATAGGGTACATAGGGTACAGTGTAGGTACTCCCTTCCCACCTCTTGGATTTCTAGTTTTTATTTCTAGTTTTGATGCTGAGTATTACACTAGTTTTTATTCCCACTTCATTTTTTATTTCTAGTTTTTAATGAGCTTCCTTTCCTTCTTTGTGCTTCCAATTTTAGGGACCAATTTAAATAGGGAGTAATCTAACCATTCGTGGGCAAGGAGAAGTAGCAGGAGAAATAGAAAAGGTAAGTAAATTTCCCGTTTACTGTGTTTTTCCTCCTTTTTGTATAATGCAAATTTAAAAATTTCACTAGCGGCAACTTGCTATTGCCTCTTTCACAACAATGAGTTACTGCCACTGCAAATTTTACTTTTGAGCAGTGGCAGAAAATCGTTGTTACAATAGCAGCAAATCACTATTGCAGTAGTGACAACAGCGAGTTGCCACCACTGTAACAGTATATTTCGACAACTGCTCTAAATTAAATTTTATTTATATTAAAAAAATTGCAAAATTCTTTTTTATTTACTTCGTAGAGAGAGCGACAACTCATTGTTGCAGTAGCGCAAAAAACAAGTTTACGCCACTGTAAATTTTAGTTTTCAGTAGTGGCAGCAACTCGTTGTTGCAGTAGCAGCAATAGCGAGTTGCCGCCACTTTAACGGTGTGTTTCTGCAACTGCAATTAATTAAATTTTTATTTATATTAAAAAAATTTCAAACTTCATTTTTTATTTGTTTCATAGAGAGAGTGGCAACTCACTATTATAGTAGCGGCAATAGCGATTTGCCGCTACTGCAACAACGATTTGCCACTACTGAAATAGCAAGTTGTCGCTACTGCATTTTAACATTGTAACTATATTTAATTAAATTATTTTCTTGTTTTTTATATGGTTGTAAAATAGGTCCTCGCAATCTAGATATGGTGCCACCCAAACCCACGAAATACATGGGCAAGGTTCGTGCTTCATAATGAAGCCCTTAGCCAAGTTTACCAAAATAGTGGAGAATTACCTGAGATTACAACAAACAATGAAGCATACTACCATGCTTTGATAAAAGGCCTCACAACTGCATGGATTTATGGTGCAAGTGACATTTTCACTTACACAAACTATGAATTAATCACCAACCAGATGAACGGTACCTACCAAGTCAAAATACTTAATCTCAAACCCCTTCACCAACAGGCAAGAACCATTGCTGCATAGTTCCACTGTTTTGAGATTATGTACAAATCTAATGTCCAAAGGGTGTGTGATTCGATACTCATTGAAGCAGCATCCAATGGAAGTGGATGTGGTAGATTTGTGGAGCCAACATGTGCTCTACCAATTATTATTGATAGGCGTCGATATAGATGGCCTATTAATGAATGGATTGTTGTTCTTCTTGGGATTGGGGTTATTATGGGGGGAGTCATATTATTGTGTTCATATTTCTTGAGATAGATTGGAGCAACCTGATGTCACATCATTTTTGTATGAGTTATTTTTTTATAGATGGCCTCACTCTATTTTTTGGTGTTATATCTCAACACATGAATGTAGAAAATGTATTTTTCAGTAATACTATTAATGGAATTACATTTTTATTACAGTTTAGTTATGTCATTAGATTATGTGATGGATGATTTTACTATGCCTTTTATTCTGGAAGTCAAATTCCAATCTCATTCAATTGCGCTAGCACGTGTACATAAGTGTTGTCATGAGACTATTTATTCATTATAATGCCTTCAATACACCTTCACAATTCCAACTTCTATGAACATTCATTCATTCATTATCCATGAGCAGCGCATGCTCCCATAATTTATACAATCCTGTAATTTGAGTATAATGAGCTCTAATTCTTAAAGAAGTCTCTTCATTGACAAATTATGTGAGATACCCTTGGTTACAAGCCAACAAAGATAGGTTATTTCAATCATTATTTTTCCTTTATACATACATGGTTAAATGAAAAATGAAAATGTGACATCTTTCACTTTTGCAATCCATAGATCCAACCTCATTTAAGGGGCATAAATGTATAAATATCCAAACAAACAATCCAATTTTTGTGAATCTCTCCATCATCAACATCTTTAGCCACAAGTATAGGTGTTGTGAACTAAAGCATGTTTTGACATCCATGACAGCAACAACAGCTTAGCCTACAAACAGAAAAATAATATGAAAAGCTTGCAAATCAATGAAGCTATCTTAACAAACCAACTCTTTAACATTTTTATGTACTGAGAACAGAACCCACATAGGTACCAATGCAAGTGAATAATTCCAGGGGATATGCTTTGAAAAGAATTAAGGTATATATGATTTTATAATTTGAATGAATTGAAAATTTAGCTTCACATGGACTTGTAAAGGGGAACATTCATCCCCATCATAACATATTTATATAGAATCGAGCCATACAAAGACTATTTATCTCAAGATTCAAGGTTTGTTGTCTTGAGAATATCATATAAACTTTGTCTAAAGTTTTAATAAATAGCCATTAATCTTCCGATTATGAAAAAATGCACATGTGGTGTTAGTAGATAGGTCAACAATTTCATAATGGAAATAATTGTTACAACATGGACTCTTTATTTTCACATCTTACCAAGCATATTGATACATATTTATATATTTTAATTTTAATTTGTTTAAATTAAAGTAACTTCAATATCTTATCCTAAAAAATTGTGTCATACTATGTACTCTATATTGCAACAAAAGTTTAGGATAATATATTAAAAACTCTGTGGAAAGTTTAAAATAACAGGCTAGAACTTCCATGAAATCTATGAAACATTAGGAATCCCAGATATAGATTATTTAATTGTAATAAACTGTTACTATCAACTAATACACCACATAGAATGAATCTTGATGCTTACTTTAGTTCTTTAACATGCTGCTGAAGATATCCATAGAGTAAAGGAATGCATAGAAATTTCCATCTTGGGATAGATATCAAGGAAGTTCATCCCAAATACCAACAAAGAAGTTTGATCAAAATGAGAAATAGCCACCCTGAGCAAAAGTTTGACTTTTTAGGCTTCCTATTGAGTGGCTTGATTGCAAATGGGGAAGGGCATTGTTTCAGTGTGTTACAATCTGACTATGTCTCTAAATGGATTTGTTCTAAGGGTGTTACAATGTGGCCATATTTATAAATGGTTTTATTTAGAGTCCTATATTGAAGGTACGTTGAACACAATTTGTCATTTTAGGTTATATAAAAAAGTTTGATTATTTTATTTTTAATATTATTTAGAACTTTATAATTAAAATTTTGAAAAAATTCTTAAGAGTGGTTGGATGGGTGATGGGCTTTCATATAACTGTCAAAAGATTAATTGGAAATGAAAAATCAATGATATTCTTCATGTGGTTGAGATGATTTTCAATTAACCCTCCACATATCTATTTCCCGACCCCACCTCCTTTCGAAAAATTCGCATCTCCGCCAGTCGTTTGATCACCACCGAGAAGATCATATGGCTTACGATAATTTTCACACTCTTGACATTCCAAAGTTTAAAACCAAGGGGGGGCGGGGGGGGGGGTGGAGAAATAAGTGGTTTTCTCCATCCGCCCCCCTGCCACGTGACACCTCCATATTTTATCACACCCCCTCATACCAAACCACTTCCAACCCATGCGATAAACCACCAAATTTTAAAAATAATAAAACCCTACTAAGAAGAGATGATACATTATAAAATTGATTGAAGTGGGTATGCACTGCAAATAAATAATGCTAGATGGTTGTGTTGCAGCAACACATGTCTGCATATGGGCACCACCATAAATAACCCGTCCCCATTATTAATTTATTACTATACCCATTACCCCAACTCTTCCATTGTGCCATTGTCAAACATTCGAACTCTTGCAAACAGCTAACACAACCATAGCCACTCTGACCTCTGGCTAGAGATGGGAGCTGCAAGAGTATGCCATGAAAGTGTCGAGGAATTGTTAGATGCATTTCCACCCGTTAAACAATTATTTGAACAAGTAGGATAGATATATTATATTCGTAGGTTTCAGGGCCATGACAATGACATAACCCTAGAATTTTCCATGCATTGCAGGGAGGGTAGATCAGAGGTAGCAGGGATAGTGGTGCATGCAACAGAAGAGGAAATTTCTGAAGTGTTAGGGTTACCCCAGAGGGAAGAAAAGTGTTTTGCACCCCGAAAACCACAACCTGGTATTGTGAGGAATTTCCTTGAGGCAGGTGAACAACTGATCAGGAGTGGCTCAGGATATGAGAGGAAGTCATTACCACAAACTTGGTCAAATGTTGCATTCCTTGTCCAGAGATTTTTCACTTGTGAAGGAATGCATGTGGTTATTTATTATGATCACCTCCACTTGTTAGACCACCTGCATCATGTCAAGTTTCTTAACATGCCTTTCTTTCTTGCAAAAATCATAGACCAAATGGCCCGAGGTGTGTATAAATCAAAGCGATCGCTTGAAATCCTTTCCCACCAATGCCTTGTTAAACTTTTGGTGGTTGCTGCACTGCAAAGGGAAGGGAGAAATTGGGATGAACTTTTTGGAAGGCCATTGCATGTTGAAGCTGCAACTCCACCCCATGACCTCCAAGCTGCAACTCCGCCCCATGAACTCTCAGTAGTAACTCCACCCCATGGCCTCTTAGCGGTAACTCCACCCCATGACCCACCATCTGCAACTTCACCCCATGACCTCTAAGCGGAAATTCCGCCCCATGACCCCTTAGAGGAAACTCCACCCCATAACACCCCAGCTACAACTCTGCCCCATGACCTCACACCTGCAGCTGGGTTCATTGACCTCCCACCTGCATAAATTCCCATAGAACCTTTCCATATGGTAATTGATCTGTCATATGTTCAAACTAGGAGGATTTCTATGGTTTATGCTGCTAAAGCTACACATAAAGGAGATGGCCAAGATGATGATGATGAAGTAAAAATATGGGGGAGTAAACTTGCGACCATAAGATTGAGAGGATACAGGAAATGCCCAGAAGTAGTGCCAAAATCCAAGTGGAATAGGGGAAAGAGAGGTTGTTATTCTCCAGTTCCTGAAACCCTCCCCGTTGTTACAAAAAAAACTCCCAGAAGAGATAGCAGTAGAACAAGAGCAAGAGCAAGAGCAAGATTATCCACATGATGTATTAATTGAAGGGGTCATGGACGAAGGATGCATGCAACAAGGATGCATGGAAGGAGGATTAGGCCAGCTTGCTGACACAGAAGAACATGTTGATAAGCTTACCTCTCCTAATTCTGACTACGAATACATAGCGGGACTATCCTAATGGTACGATGTAGATGTCCTTGTCTCAATTGAAATGTTGTATGTGGATGAGAGGAGTACTAGAAATTGTGTAGGGAAAACGTGTTGGGCCAACCAAATGCACAAAGGGATGATCAGGAGGACCAATCAAATGCACAACCAGAATTGTATGGGGATGATCAGGAGGACCAACCAACTACACAAACAAAATTTTATGGTGATGTTCAGGAGGATCAACCAACTGCACAACCATAACTGTATGGGGATGATCAGGAGGACCAACCAACTGAACCACTAGAATTGATAAAGAAGCACATTGCAAAATTAAGTACCTGTAAACATCTTCCTCTATATATTTCATTATTAAGTAAGAATAGGATTCTCTAGATGAAAAACAGACAACTAGAGATCAAAGTTAAAACCCTAATAGATGAGCTCAAACAAAAGAAACTTTTGATACATTAGATTTCTTAGCATAAGTTGCAGATTCCA
The DNA here is from genome assembly GCA_034641835.2 of Pinus albicaulis. NCBI lineage: Eukaryota > Viridiplantae > Streptophyta > Pinopsida > Pinales > Pinaceae > Pinus > Pinus albicaulis. Next base: position 1,453,393,753 of record CM076575.1, read on the forward strand.
TACCCATTGATGACATAGGTATTCTTTCTCCAGGGGTCCAACAAGATATACCCCTTGGAAAAAAAAGAATGATGACATTGAAGTTGTAGAGTCCATACCCACTGATGACATAGGTATTCCTTCTCTAGGGGTCCAAAAAGATATACCCCTTGGAAAAAAACAAACTAATGACATTGAAGTTGTAGAGTCCATACCCATTGATGACAAAGTTATTCCTTCTCCAGGGGTCCAAGAAGATATACCCCTTGGAAAAAAAAAAGACTAATGACATTGAAGTTTCAAATTCCATACCCATTTATTACATAGGTATTCCTTCTCCAGGGTTCCAACAAGATATACCCCTTAGAAAAAAATTGACTGATGACATTTTTGTGCAAGCAAAGGACCATACCAAAATCATAGCTATCCAAACAGAGGAAAAAGAATTACATATGAAACTAACAAAAGAAATGGTTATAGACACAGAAGAACAACAACCAGATATGAAAATATCAGATGATGAGGAACCAGAGATCAAACTGACCAAAGACATTGGTGTGCAAAAAGATGATAAGGAACGAAAGGATAAATTACAGTTGTCTAAATACCCATATCCGGACACCTAATACCTTACAATGTGCACAAAAACTCACTTAGTAACCTTTGTAGGATATGCAAATAATATAAAAACAAAGTTTTACGAAGACATAAAAAAATAGTGGATGAGCTGGAAAGGAGGGTGACCAAGTTGGAGAAGGATAGGAAAGAAATCGGAGAGATAATGGATGGTGTGCTCAGTTGCAGGCATCCTTCAATCAATTACAATGTGTACTTGACTGAAAAAATCCTGATATTTAAAAATAATGCTATCATCAAAATTATCCCTCTCAATATTGAAAGTAGTGACGGTTTCAAGGAGGCATATATGACAATTTGTGATCGAGATAGAGAATTTCCCTGTGAACTGTACCAACATAATTTTTTGGTACCTTTTAATATATAATGGAATCCGAACCATGTTACAGGGGATGCCCAATTGAGATTCTTTGTATTGTATTTGAGAAATCAAGCCATTTGGTTGGATGATGTGAGGATTTATTTACATAATTCTGAGAGCCTTCTGTGGGTTAGAGGAGAACATCCCAAAATTGTGGAGGTGATAGAAGAACATCAAAAATCCATCAACTCTCTAGAAGTAGCAAAGGTTATCTCCAAGAACGAGGAGATGACCATTGCATATTGTGCACACCAGATTCAATTATTGGAAACTAAGGCACAGGCATGATGTAAATAAAGGTGGGATAGAATGGGAAAATAACCCCGAAATAAAGATCCATTTAACTACCTCAACTTAAAGACATACTTAACAAGGGTTGCTCAGTATATTATTGTTATGGGACAGTGAGAGAATCACTGGACAAGTCTTAGATTTCATTATCCAATGATCTAGCTTCAAACAAGGGTATATAAAAATAAATATACGTTGACAAAAAAAAAGAATATGATTGTGCGAATGTAATTGAGCAGACAAGAGGGTATCTTCGTCTTAATGAACTAGGACATAGGGATTATTGTATCAACAATCTTCATGAATGTTCCCCTTCATCCACAGATTCATATTGACAGGCTGGGCCACTATTGCTGACACACTGGCTCACCGTTGCTGACACATTGGCTCACCGTTTTTGACACACTGGCTCACCGTTGCTGACACACTGGCTTACCGTTGCTGACACACTGGCTCACCGTTGCAGCAACTCATAGATAGCAAACACATTATATTTGATGTTGTAATATATAACTCTCCATTTTGTTTTTTTAGTTATAAAAAACTGGTAAAATTGTCTTTTACATGTTTAGTTACAATTTCATTGCAGCTCCTTTAATAATTTTGTTACATTTCCATTTTTTTTATTCGAATTTATATATCATATTATTGTTTGGACACCAATATATGCAACTATGCAAGTATGCAAAAATACCTTAAAGCTATATTCCATGACTTGCAAAAAAATCAATGTATTAAAAGACTGAGTGTAAATGCATGGAGTTATTTAATCACCTTAACTGACAATTCCATCAAATTAGAGAAATCTACAACCATATCCTCACCACCTATCAAACATACATGGATATAGTCAACAAAACGTTAATACATCAAATATAGCTAATACAGGAATAAATATTAAAATCAAATTGAAAACAAAATCGTACACAAGAAACCTAGAAAAGTATTCATTGCTAGCACGAGGGCAACCTCGCTTGTTGAGTTGTTCAAACTGAAACGGTTCATCTTCATCTGCCAGGATATTCCAGTCAATTTCCAATCTTGCATTTTTTTGCTTTGTTTTTCTTCTCTTTTTGGGGCTGAGAAAACTCTTCTTCCTCTTCAAAGACAACTCAAAATCACCCAATCCAAACGTGAATTCATAATCCATAATATGAAGATTGTTGGCATCATCCAACAATTTTTTAACTAAATAAATCAACTGTTCAATCTTGGTAACAGTAGTAGGAGGATTGTTTTGAACTAGGTCTAAGTAGCCAAATAACTCCTCCTTGGCCATCTCAATTTGTTCAACATTTGCATCAACATTGTGACTATACATGGAAGTTGTTTTTGCATCTTCAGGAAGATCGGATATTGCCTCTATATTTATCTTAGGAGGGTCATTGTATGACTCAGTTGTGCTTTGATGATTTGTAATTGGTTTGAAGCCATTGAACTGGAACACAACCAACCCACATTTATGGCATGCTTGAATATGTTGCCACGAATAGACCATGGGAAATAATAAATTATGATTTTTTTACGATGACAAGTGACCCGATATTTCTTATTAACTTTAGATTGACTCCACACCCAAAAAGCACGAGACATTTTCAAATGAGGGCTGCAATCACTATCTGGAATTATTTTTTCTTTTTCCATTGATGATTCCAACTGTTTCTCTTTCTTGTAATTATTTAAAAATACTTCCTTTTTTAGAATTTCCTTAAACTTATAACAGGGTTCAACATTTGTTAGAAGAACATATATTAACCAATCCATCTTACAAGAACATTTCTTTATTCTATCAGTTAGAAAGTTTGTCTTTAGGTAACAATGATATGATTCCACAACATTTCTTGTCTCTTGATTTGCATGGGGAAAATCCCAACAACCTTTGACCCACATCCCTAATTGCATAAAATTTGGGTTAATGAAGATATTTCATCCATATTTCAAACCAAAAAGAGAAATGTAACTTAAGAGTTTTTCAACTTAAAAATCTTGTCACCGGCAACCAAATTCTTATGGAAATAGTCTAGGAACTTTTCCTCCTTAGAAAATTTGTTGAAGAAAGAATTAATTGCATTTCTCACTTCAACATTGGAACAATAATTCATAATCAAACCCAAATCACTAAACATTTCTTTTTCTATTTCTGGATTACTGGCCAATCGATTCACATTTTTTGGCCATGCTCAACGTACGTGCCAAACACACAAGATACCATTGCACCTTGTGAATCTCCTGCCATTTTCAATTCATTTCAAGCATGTTATTTTTTTAATAAATACAAGTTGTACTATAAAATAAGAATATTGAAGTTACCTTAAAGCACCAATTTCAGCCAATGTGTCATTAATCATGAAAGCATTAACTTTCTAACTATGATCAACTTGGTGACACGTATGCATGAATTTATCCAACCATATCGAAATGTCATGTGATGTATTACTGATGCCACCACCCATGCAACTGGCACCCCACTTTTTTGGTGATAAAACACGACGAGCGTGTACAATCGATAATATTACATTCAAACTACATAGATCATCAACTTCAGATCATCAATCATTATTAATCAAGTTATTGTACTAGACCAATCATTCTTAATACACTCACCCCATACTTATTCATGTTGAATGTATAATCCATGGCCATTAGGCTATTATTCGATAGTTTCACCATGGTCTCCAACATCTACTTCATCTGAATTCCAACTATAAAAGGGACATCTCCACCATTGGGCTTTTGATAAAAGAAAAAATCATTTGGTTGTTTCCTATACCAAAGGTTCACACTCATTTCATCCTTCTTATGCAACTGATAACTTCCTTTGATTAGACGATTATATATGTTAACAACATCTTTCCTACACAAAAAGAAATCCTTATCTCGAGCTACAACATCCATGTCAATATATTTTTAACATGCATTTTGCAAACAGAGTCAACTGGCACATCCAAGAAGAAACAACTCTCTACATAGGAAACCATGTCCCTTGATAAATTTGGTTCATGCAGCACCCTAGCAGGACCCAAGGTGTCATGTTGGCCATGACAAGGAAGTCCTTGGCTATCTACATGCTTATACATGTTATATGTTATTATCGCAACCTCAGGGATTTGAACCATAATTTTTATAATGAAATGGCATTGGCATCCCCTCTTTTTCACAAATGATTATTTTTGCTTCACTTCATCTTCTCCCCTTTTGTCATCGAGGCCATATGAACAAGCATAGTCGCATAAAAAAATTTGAAAACTCAATACATATGATTCCATGAAAATTGTTTGAGCATTATTAATACCAACATATATACGTACGATTTATAAAAAAAATTACACTTCATATAGCAAGGAATCAATAGGCCTTGGGCCTGGGCATTTGTTTTGTACACGGGTGAAAGAACTGTTTATCAGCAGTTGTCATTGATGTCAACCTAGGCAGCACCAGGGGCTAACCCAATATTGCATGGGAATTTTGACCTACCAAATTAATATATTCTGGGTCAATAATGTTTTTGATTGTTTCTACTTGTCGAGATATTTCCGTTGATATATGGCATGCCATGTAATTCTTCACGGTTTGAGAGATATTCATGTTTGAAGTTTGTACCCTAAGTAAGTGGGCTAAAACCCCATGGGGTTGGGGCATGGGTCATTGAAAAGTCATAATTAATATTTTTTGAGTTCCTAAGATCCCTCCCATGTTCACTAGTTGAAGCCCCTCTCAACTTAAGCATTCATGTAAATTGTGATCTTCATTTCCTCCTTATGCATGGGATTTGGCTATTTGAAACAGGTCATCGTGGAATTTTCGCTCTAAATTTTTTTCTACGAAGGCTAAGAAGATGAAATTTTTATGAGGTGAAGATGAAATCCCAAGGAAGCTATAGTGAAAATTTCAGGTCAATTTGCACAATATTTTTTGAGATATGATCTGTGGAATTAAGGGTTTTTGCAGGCTCCTGAAATTCATCTCAAAGAAGTGACCTTGGTAAAATCATCACAACTCTATCTCTGAGTATCAGATTGGAATTCCATAAAAATTGGCAGATATCAAATAGTCTACAGTTTTCTCTCTATCAATTTCAGAGGCAAATGAAGAAACAGTGACACGTGGCATGTCATGCAAGTGCGCTCTACTGAAACAGTCCATAATTAGGGCAGTGTGAGAAATTCGATATAACTCTCCCTTGAAGAATCCAAATTGGGTCAGACCTATGGCATTGGAAATAATACTCAGAGGAATATTATAGGACCAAAAATAAAATATTGAGGATCTGAAATAACAGAGATACACCAAATTCAATATCGAGCTCCTAGAAGGCAAGAAAAAGCTAGATCATGTGTTGTCAAGGATAGCAAAGGACCAGAATTTCTACGGTAGAAAAGCAAAACAAGTTGCAGCAGAGGGTAGCATGACAAAATCAACAACCAAGGTGCATAACACCAGCAAGAATTTCATCATATGAAGTCTTCAAGGGGCAGCACTTCATACAATCTTTGTAAAGGTATCATTGTACTTAGTCATTGTAAATACATTATTGTAAAAATTTTACCAGTGTCTATCTGCCAAGGGTTGAAGAGGAAGTGTTGGGAGGTCTAGGATCATCATTAGGTGTTTGCGTCAAATTTGGGGTTATGGTCTAGTATATCTTCTTCTTCTACATCATTCTATATCATTTTAAAGTGGGCCATTTTCCCTGGTACGGGAGTCCATTCTTATTTTATTCTTCTATAGGGTGGTAGGGTGGTGCTAGGGTGAGTTGTAGCTCATTGGGTGATGGGGCATCCATTCAGTGACTACTGAAGAATCTTGGGCATTGGAGCGTCCATCCAGTGGGAGCTGGAGAAGAATTATTTTATAGATTCTAGCAAGTTGGAGCTTTATTTTCAATTGGAGTTGAAAAGAATTATTAGAAAATCATTATGTGGTTTTTGTCCTAGAGTGGGTTTCCACCTTAAAAACTGTGTGCATTTGTGTTCCTCTTGTTTGTTGCTATCATTGTAAAAAAAATGATAATGATTGAAGATTAACTAATGCTCTAATTGTAAGAAATACTGATTCACCCACCCTCTCAATATTTCGAACAATTGGTATCAGAGCTTGGTTCCTTCAGTAGTAGTATAACAGCTGGAAGGAGGTCATGGAGTATGCCAAGAATGGTGTACCTCTATTCAATGAAAATAATTATGCACTTTGGAAAGGAAGAATGGAGGTCTATCTCTTGGCGCAAGGTTACGAAGTATGGGACATAGTTCAAAATGATTTACATCAACCACGGATGAACAAGGTAAGAATAATTAGGTAAATGATGCAAAAGCAAAGAATATTATTATCAGTGGACTTATTGAATCTACTTATCATAAGGTTTTGGGTTGTAAACCGCCAAAAATGTATGGGACAAGATTGAGAATATATATGCAGGTGACTCAAATGTCAAAGAAGCAAAGCTTCAAATCTATAGAGAAAAAATTGACCAACTCAGAATGAAAGAAGATTGCAGCATTGCTGCATACTTCCAATACATTGATGAAATAACCAATACTCTGGAAGGATTGGGACAGCCAGTTGACGAAAAGACTATTATATGGAAGATTATTAGAACGTTACCAGGGAGATTCAACCCAAAGGTATCAGTCTTAGAATATAGTGCAAATCTGGGAAAACTCATCAAAGAGGAATTACATGCAGTCCTCATAGCATATGAAACGAGACTTGATGAAGAAGAGGGTACTTCACATCTAGAAACTATGTTCATTGTGTCTAAGAAAACCAGTAAGGATAAACAACCTTCAATTGAAAAGACATGCACCTGCAAGTGTGAAGAAAAGGGAGATGATGAAGAAGGTATTTCAAATGAATAATATGCTTACTTCATGAGAAAACTACAAATTGGTAAGGGACAATTCAAAGGTAAACCTCCATTGATATGTTTCAGCTGTAATGAGGTTGGGAATTTTGCAGCAAAATGTCCAAACAAAAGTAATGGCAACTCAAAAAGAAAGAAAGGCTTTAAGAAATTCAACAAGAAAGGATCCAAAAGGAAATTTCTCTCTAAAGAAGATAGCTCATCATCCGATGAAGACAATGATAGTGAAGAAGAAGCCAATGAGAGAGTATTGTTTATGTCCAAGCACAATAAACCCAAGCACAATAAGCAAGAGGTATCAAACAACGAAGAAGAAGGATGGACCATAGATGAATTTTATGAGGAAGCAATCAAGCTTATAAAAGATCTCAAGGCGGAGAAGATCCATTCCAAAACTCTTGAAGAACAAGTTCAAGGTCTCAAAATTGAAGTTGAAGAACAAAAATGCATTGAAGAGTCACTCCAAAATAAGTTGGAAGAAAGCAACCAAGAAAGGGAAGAATTAGAAGCTGAAGTAGTCTCACTGCGTGAGGAAGTGAAGAAAGGAAAAACTATCCAAAACTATGCCAACAGCTCAAGGGCATTGGAAGAACTCATCAACAATCAACGATCTTACAATGAAAAAACTGGCATCGGTTACAAAGAAGAAGAAGCAGGACCTTCTACAACAAAATACAATGAACCTATGAGATCTGACATGCATGTAGACTTCATTGGACAATATTCGCAAGAACAACCTTGGAAGACAATTCCTCGACGAAAATTTCCATCCAGGTACCAACATATTTTTTATGGCTACTGTTATTCATGTCGAAAATTTGGTCATAAAGCTTTAGAATGTCGCACGTACCCTAGGAACGAACACAATTCCAGGAGATCTGTCAAATATGAACCTCCCAGAGCTCTGCGAAATATCAATAGATTTTAACATTTAAGAAATAATATTGAATGTTAAAAATGTCTAAACTTTGGACACATAGCCAAAGACTGCAGACTTGAAAATCCTCCAGAAGAATCTTCGAAGCCACAGAATGAACGAACATGGAAGAAGAAGAAGAATGATAATTGTGCTCTCGCTCTCAAGGCTCAAAAGAACAAATATGTGTGGTATGTTGATAGCGGTTGCTCAATGCATATGACTGGAGATAGAAATAAATTTGTATCTCTGAAAGAGAAGAAGGATGGAACCGTGTCCTTTGGAAATGATGGATCTTCAAATGTTATAGGATCAGGTACTGTCACTCTCAGAAGCAAAGATGCTCTAGCCAAGAATGTTCTATCGGTTGAAAACATGAATCACAATCTGCTCAGTGTTGGACAAATGTGTGATCAAGGACACACAATACTATTCAACTCCACGAAATGTGAAATTAGGAAAGGCGTGTATGGTGAAATTTTGGCTACAGCAAGTCGAGCTCCAAATGAAATATATGTTCTAGATGAAGCAACTAAAGCATGTCTAATAGCTAAAGAGGATGATACAATAATTGGTAGCAATGATGATCGACTAAGTAAGAATTTTTCTACAAAGGTGCAAAGTGATTTAGAGATGTCTTTACTTGGTTGCAAATTGAGCATTGACGACTCATCTAAGGATGTGGATCAAAGGTTGTACAGATCTATGATTAGTAGTCTTCTATATGTAACAGCCTCCCGACCAAATGTTATGCAAGCAGTTGGACAAGTAGCAATATTCCAAGCAGCAACGAAAGAATCACATATTAAATATTCGCCGGCATTGGAATATCTTTGCCAGAAGCTTGGGATTCTCCCAAGTTCTCATTAGATTTTCCTTTTTCAGAATATAAAGGGGGAGTGGAAGTGTGTACAGTTCTGCAGGACGATTGTGTTTGAGCTTGAGTGGAAGTGTGTACAGTTCTGCAGGATGGTTATGTTTCAGGGGGAGTTACCCTTTGCCATTGATGTAAAAGGGGGAGAGAATGTTGTAGGAAGAGTTGTCATGATCGTAGGGGGAGCACTTGTGTTTCCATCAATGCCAAATGGGGAGATTCTTGATTAGTGGTTGTCATTGATGTCAACCCAAGCAGCACCAGGGGCTAACCCAATATTGCATGGGAATTTTGACCTACCAAATTAATATATTCTGGGTCAATAATTCTTTTGATGGTTTCTACTTGTCGAGATGTTTCCATTGATATATGGCACGCCATGTAATTCTTCACGGTTTGAGATATATTCATGTTTGAAGTTTGTACCCCCAGTAAGTGGGCTAAAACCCCATGGGGTTGGGGCATGGGTCATTGAAAATTCATAATTAATATCTTTTAAGCTTCTAATATCCCTCCCACGTTCACTTGTTGAAGTCCCTCTCAACTTAAGCATTCATATAAATTGTGATCTTCATTTCCTCCTTATGTATGGGATTTGGCTATTTAAAACAGGTCATCGTGGAATTTTCGCTCTAACTTTTTTTCTACGAAGGCTCAGAAGCTGAAATTTTTAATAGGTGAAGAAGAAAGCCTGAGGAAGCTATAGTAAAAATTTCCGATCAAGTTGGGCAATATTGTTGAAGATATGATCTGTGGAAGTAAGGGTTTTTGTAGGCTCCTGAAATTCATCTCAAAGAAGTGACCTTGGAAAAATCATCACAACTCTCTCTCTGAGTATTATATTTGAATTTTGTAAAAATTGGAAGATAGTGCATAGTCTTTAGTTTTCTCTCTATCAATTTTAGAGGCAAATGAAGAAACAGTGACACGTGGCATGACATACAAGTGCGCTCTGCTGAAACAGTCCATAATTAGGGCAGTGTGAGAAATTGGGTATAACTCTCTCTTCAAGAATCCAAATTGGGTCAGACCTGTGGCATTGGAAAGAAGACTCAGAGGAATACTATAGGACTGAAAATTAGATATTGAGGATTTGAAATAACAGATATACACCAGATTCAGTATCGAGCTCCTAGAAGGAAATAAAAAGCTAGATCATGTGTTGTCAAGGATTTCAAAGGACCAGACTTTCTATGGAAGAAAAGAAAAACAAGGTGCAGCAGAGGGTAGCATGACAAGAGTAGAAACCAAGGTGCATAACAATAGCAAGAAGTTCATCATATGAAGTCTTCAAGTGGGCAACACTGCATACAATCATTGTAAAGGTATCATTGTACTTAGTCATTGTAAATACATTATTGTACAAATTTTACTAGTGTCTATCTACCAAGGGTTAAAGAGGCAATGTTGGGAGGTCTAGGATCATCATTAGGTGGTTGTGTCAAAGTTGGGGTTATGGTCTAGTATATCTTCTTCTTCTACATCATTCTATATCATTGTAATGTGGACCATTTTCCCTGGTACGGGAGTCCATTCTTCTTTTATTATTCTATAGGGTGGTAGGGTGGTGCTAGGGTGAGTTGTAGCTCATTGGGTGTTGGGGCATACGTTCAGTGACTACTGAAGAATTTCGGGCATTGGAGCATCCATCTAGTGCGAGCTGGAGAAGAATGCTTTTCTAGATTCTAGGAAGTTGGAGCATTATTTTTAATTGGAGTTGAAAAGAATTATTAGAAAAGCATTAGGTGGTTTTTGTTTCGGAGTGGGTTTCCGCCTTAAAAACTATGTGCATTTGTGTTCCTCTTTTTTTCTACTATCATTGTACAAACACTGATAATAATTGAAGATTGACTAATGCTCTAATTGTAAGAAATACTGATTCACCCCCCCTCTCAGTATTTCCAACAAGAACATGGAGCATCTGGGTTCATTTCCTCTCCTTTAATAACGTCTCCAATTCTAGTTGAAGGGATTTTTGCAATCCGATCTAAGGAGTCCATGTGTTTTCCTTGTACAAGAGACCAATCTAAATCCGACCTAGAGAAGATGATCTTTTCTTTAGGGTTTTTCACCAGAAGGGAAATTATTGACTACCATTTCACTTGCTTCACCATTTTTAAGAGGATTGCCGCAACGGTGGAGTGGGCGCAATGGTTGACCAACGAGTTGCAACAATGGCTGTCAAGATGGTCTCCCTTAGAAAATGGTCTGAATAACTTGGATTGTGGTAAAAAAATTAAATGGGTTGTAGTAAAAAAATTAAATGGATTGTGGTAAACAAATGATTCAGGGATTCTCAATTAAAAATACATACACATCGAGTTAAAGAATAGACATTCACTAAACAAAACAAACTGGTTTTCAGTATTGGTCCAGTGAGGGATTTCATTCCCTCGAAATTTGTAACAGAAATAACATTTAAACCAAATAGGGACATTTAACTAAATAGATAATCGCTTAAAAAAACTGAAAACCCACACCACAGACCCGGTCTCTATCGAGTAACTCCTTCGATTTTTTTTCATTCAACTAGAATGGTGTGTAATCCAACTTTTTGTCATTCAATCAGACTGGTGTGTAATAGGGGATGACATGTTTTGTCGATTACAGGGCCTATATAGGGGAGGCTTGATTGATCATGCAACCGTGGCTATGGTGTCTTCACTCGCCTGGTTTGCAAGGACTTGTTCGGAGTGGGCTGAAGTGGCTCAAGGAAAGCGGGAAAATATTTGCATTCATGGTTTCCCCTATGCGTAGGTGAGATGAAACGGAAATGGTAACTGGGTCCTAAACGGGCTCCTTCAAATGATAATGTCGTGGGACGAAGAGGGACAAAGAGAGACAAAGATGGGGAGGGGCGTGGGGCCTGCGTTCACCAGTCGCCGGGGGCGCAAAACCCAAAGGGAATTACGTTGAATGGTTAGCTTACTTTGTTATTAAGTGAATTCGATGTCGACACAGTAGTACTGATAGGCTAAAGGGGCTGACTAGTTGGTCTAGACGAGGATGAGGATCGAAAATTTTGTGCAGGCATCCTCCTACTACTGCTATTGCTGATTGATGTTTTTATACCTCTCCAATCATTTCCATCCCCCAACGTGGTCTCCTCATTTTGTTATCTGCAGGATGCAAGTCACTGTACTAAACTCTAGTTGGAGTATCATTATTATTAATTTGCCTCCTTGTTGTGCCTAGCCTTAGGCCCAACTTTTTCTCAGCTTCTGTATGGATCTCACTTATAGTATTTTCCTTAACCTAAACAATACAGTACAGCCCCGTTAATCAATGATTATTATTATTATTATATAAGTACATTGGATATGAGGTTTTGCAAAAAAAAATTGGAAAATAAAGGATAATTTCACTAAAGAGAAACACTTTATATTCTTTACTTGGAAAACAAATAAAATTTGAATCTATATCTGTAGTGAGCTATTCGGCATATTATATTGTACCTCTTCTCTTCTAAGAATCCATTATTTTGCCCTCAATTCCATAATTTCTCTCACCATGAATCGTATCCTCGACTCCAATCGAGAATCATTACCAACATTTTTTAAATGAGCCATGTATGAATCAAATATTGATATTTCCTTCTCAGAAACATTATATGTTCCCTTCTCATGTTTCAAGTCACCCTGATGTTGCATCTCTTCTTCCAGCTTCTTTCCAATTAATGAAAATAGTCGGCAAAGGGCCTCTACATTTTTAGCAACAGCAGGTGATTTGATGTGATCCTCCCCAAATAATTCCTTCCATCAAGTACAAATTAATGTTCCATAATTATTAACAGTGAGCTAATATCTATCTAGTGACAAACATAACTAATTACCAAAATAGATGAATAATTTATATATTAATTACCTTAATGTATAAATGAACAATGGGTTTGGGTAACATATTTTGTTTGAATAACTCTACAATGAATCTGATATTTCCAAGAATTCGTCATTTTAAGAGTTTCTCTTTCTCATGGAGTTGGGGTCCAGTCATTTATTTCAATTCAGTACTGTGCATATTATCAGTGCCTTCAAATTCCTTCTGACGAGTGTTTAGCAGGTCTCTTTTGAAGTGTATTGGTTTTCCATCGGGTTCCTCAGGGGGGAATTCAGGGAGCCCCGAACTAAGATGCACACACAACTCGGCATACATAAAGAAAAATGTTGGTTCCATCACTGCCTTATCAAATACTAGCGAAATCACCCGCAAATATACAAAGAAAACCATTAAACCTCATGTGATCACTATTATAAAACCTGTATTATAATTCTTATCTTATCCCTGTAAAATGTAAATGTAAATTCTCTAAGAAAAACAACTATAAATCTAGCTAGGGTTCAAAGTTGTCAAAAAATCAAAACACCTAAAAGTAAAAAATCAGGAGCCGTCCCATACCTGCAATATGTCTACAGTAGTAATTCTAGAGTTGAGAAAATGATCTTTCAATGAAGAAAACTTATCAGGAGTCAATTTGTTCAAGATCCTTGTTCAAGAAACAAATTATGTAATATTTTTGTCAATATAAGTAAAGAATTTAATTAAAGCTTCTAATTCATGTCTTGCTGCACATACACATAAAATTAAACAAGGCCTTACACAGAACAGGCTGCATGAAAAAGGATGTAAACTTGTAATTAGAGCTGAAAAATCTAGCATTTATTCAACATTATCGATCGAATAACCTCAATTAATATGCTTATAATTAATTATAACTTCGAAATTAGCTCCCCACCCTTGCAACTGGTTCAGAGTGCCATGGAACCCCATCCACTTTCATTGGTTGATCAGAGTGACTTGACCCAGTTGTGTCATCTTCTTGAGCTGGGGGAAAATAAGTTCTCTGACTATGCCACTCAGAAGTAGTACGATCAGGTCTAGAAATTTGGTTATGTCGATTCTCATAACCACCAGCTTGATGATTCCTGATAGTCATGAAATGTTGTTCTCCCACTACGCCACTCAGAAGTAGTATGGTCAGGTCTAGAAATTTTATTATGATTATCATGATTCGACCTTGATACATATGGCTCAGAAGATTTCCCCACATCCCTCCTCCTCAGAATTTCGGGTAAGTTTTCTATGACCCTCAGAAAATAATATTGCAACACATCCCTCCTCAAAAGAATGTCAAGCACGTTTTCTATGACCCTTAGAAATGTATCTCTAATTTGGACATGTTGCAATTCAAAAAATAAATATAGTTATTATTTGCAAGTCAAGTTGGGGTTGGATTAATCTTGACAATTACATCCTCAGTAGTACTCATTAATGTATATGGGATATCTCATCTCACCTCACATTCAAGTTGTAATAACTCATCTCTAGAGTATCTAATAACTTCTCCTGTCTTTGTGATATATCAAAATTAGGATATATATAATATAGGGGTTTAGACATCTTAAAAACGAATTTCATCTGAACTGTGTAGGTTTGGAGTATAAAAAGCAATAATTGTTCAGACATTTAAAAAAATAAATATTTAGTTGTGCTTTGGAGTTAAAAAAAAAGAATAACATGATACCAACCTGGACTTGAAGGCCAACACCTGTTGCTACTAAGGTCCCTGTAGTAATACTAATTTTCTCAGAGTTTTAGATGGAGATGGAGACCAAATAGATGATTATAATGGTGCACAAGAAGCTAGTTGACCAGAACTAGACAGTAAAGATACAGGGGGCCGATGAGAAGACTGCAATATTGGTACACGTGAGGCCTGATCATGAAAAGAGTTCAAACAACAATCAACAGAAGTAGACTGCAATATTGGTGCAGAACTAGAGTTTATCACAGGTGCAGAAAGACGATTAGAAGAATTCTGCAAAGGGAGGCGGCTAGAGGCCAATTTGCAGCTTCCTCCACCACAAGGAGGCCTCAAGTGAATTTGATTGCTTCCTCCACTAGGTCTCAACCTAATTTTATTCTCGTCAATCCCCATATCATAAAATGATCAAAATCACTATGGGAATAATTAGTTGAATTATCGATGTAAATAAGAGAAACTGGCAGCCGACGCAATTACAAATACTTTTGTGTTATGTTCAATGGAAGTATATCGCTTAATGGAATCCAAAATGACATGATCATGAGCATGTATTTTCACAACATATGTATTTCCCTAAATGAATAATTATATATAAGCAAGCACAAGAGTATGTTTCTAATCACATTCTTGTTCCAAAATAAATCGGCTGCTCTACACTAATGGGTTTTTATTATTTTAATAAGTTGGCATTTATTATTAAAAAAATATAAAGGTATATTTGTTATTAAAAAAATAAAGGAAGTACATTATGGGGTAATCAATGGGTTTTTAAATATAACAGATATATTTTTGAGTAATTCATGGAATTTTTTTATTTTTTTCAAGTAATAAAGCCTTGTAGCCATGATTTTAATCTTTTCCCCTTTAAAATTATATGTAAAACTATATTTCTAACAATTAAATCATTATAATATATTTTTAAAATTCAACCTATATACAAAAACAACATAAATTTAGCACATATAGAAAAACATCAAATGTGTATAACACATTATTGTAATTAAAAATATCACTAATGTTACATAGCCTTTCACAAGAACATTTAATGTTAAATAACCATGGGGGCTTTGCCTTGTTCACTAATTTATTATTGTCTTCACTCATAAGGCATTTTTAAAATTGAGAAAATGAAATTCAATATATCTTACTTATTAGAGAGAAGATCCCTGGTAGAAAATATGTTTATAGGTATTGAAAGAGTATCATATAAAAATTATGGATATCTAGTGTTACACAACATTTTTTCACTGTCCCTGTAATCCCCATCTCGCACATTGGAGGGTCATTTCTATGACTAATTAGAAGTGTCATGCCTTGCAAATACCATCATTGCATCCCTTTCCATGAGGAAAACATTCCTTATGTTGACCATTTCCTGAGCAGACCACTAAAAACACCTGTTTTTGCCTTGGCGTTGGTAGCTCGTTATGCCCTTGTGCCAATGAGGCAGATTAACACTGGCTCCTGTGCCAGCTTGCACTCTGTCTTAGTTAGCTACCCATGCCAATTTGTTTATGGAATTTTTTTTAAAAATAGAGGCAAAGTTTCGATCACAAGAATTCCTTGATCAGTCAGATAGGTTGCAATTTTTTTTATGTTTTTCATGGTTTTATGCTTGTCATGGTGTCTTGACTGTCTACACAGGTAATCGAACATCGATAGTAGTGTATATCAAGCTAGAGAAGAGCAACGCATCAAGAAGCTTCGACGAAAAACAACAACATAGCATCAGAGCGAGGTAGGACATCTTCATTGCTATGAATTTCATTTACAATCTAAGAAGGTAGATGTTAGTATGTTCCCATAGTTTCTAGACCCACCCTAGGGCTATAGGGATCACCTACGTCCGCAGAGGGGATTTAATTAGACAAAAAATTGGCGACTGTGTTAGGGAGTTTCCTTTTATTTTTTCACTCTTTGAGGTCTTAGTCATTCCCTGTTTGCTCCTATGTTTTTCATCAATTAGGATCTTTTAGTTTTTACTTGAAGTGGTGAGTCTGGTCTTGTTTGGGAGAAATTATTTGTTTTTTCTTGTTTAGGCATTGGAGCTTTTATTTTTCTGACAGTACCGCCTATTGGCGCTAGTTATCAGTTATAAAATTGCGCCAATTTGTCATTGGTGCTAGTTATCAGTGAGCAAGTCGTGCCAGTTGGCACTATTTTCACCCACAAAAGTCGTGCCAATTTCAGGGTGTGTGAAAAATTAAGGTTTTTCCCTAATTCCTCTACTAGTGTGTCTTTCCCTTCTAGTATTTTTATCTGTATGATTTAAATGTTCTCCCCTTCACTCAAGTGGGTTTTATTGGCTTGTTGGTTTTGTTTTTTGGTTTTTTTTTCTTGTTCAGACGTGCATCCTTACATCCTAGTTTTTCTATGACTATGCATCAATTTCCTATTTGCATGCTTCGCGGGACATCACCTTGCTGATTGAGTCAGTCTCCTTTCTTGGTGAGCCATCTCTTGTTGATTGTCTTTTTCTTTTGGGTTGATTGACTCGTGTTCAAGTCTCAAGTGTCTTTCGAGTTCATTTGGTTTGCTTGTTCGCTTGTGAGCATAGATTACATTGCTCATTGTTTAACTGAAAAGTTTTCTTTCTATGATTTCTTGATGTAAAAGGGAATGAATGCCTTGTTTTAATATCATGCTTTGGAAGTCCTCTTTTTTCTTGACCTCATATGTCTTATAGCCGTTTGAGGAATTTTGTTACAAAGTGTTTAAAGCAACAATTGCATTCTTAGTGTTTGTTTGCATCTCTTTTGCATTCATCCTTCATTAAGCAAATTTGCGTTCATTTAGTTTTCATCTCAGAGTTTTCTTTTTCGTTAAAATGCATTAGATCACATTGCATTGGAAAGTATTTTTTGAGATTTATCATTGAACTTAGATTACATTGATTAATGATTGAAAGCTAAAAATCGCATTGAGTGCATTCTCTTTCATTAAAATCATGCATTGAGAAGATTCTCATTTCATCGAAAAATGCATTGAGTGCATTCTTATTCTTTCAAATGAAAAAGGAAATTGTGCATAGATTACAATTGCATAGTTTTCGAAAAGAGAATTTTTCATAGATTGTTTTGCATAATTCGCATCGTTGAATGTTTTAAATTACTTTTAGATAGTGAAAGTCATATAGATTGTTGTTTTTTTCATCATTGTTTGAGACTATTCCCTTAACTAGATAACATTCATCGAATTGAAAGATTTATTTCCTCATATAGCTGCATATAGGAGATTGAAAGATGACATGCGATAGGGCCTTGAAACCGAGACATAATTCAAGATCAACTTTAAAATTTATTGAATTAACATAAGGAAAAATTGTAACTTAACACAAACATTTTAGTGGTCTAGGCTAGAGACGTGTTCTGGCATATTAAAACCTAGTTGTCATTGCCCTTTTAGCTTTAGACAACGCTGGTATGGACTTGTGCTCCCCATATCGTCAAGTATATAAAGGGAGACCCCTCTAGGTTGCAATCCTTTTATCCATAGGAAGCCGATTCTGCTGCCTTATAGCCGTGATACATCGAACACAACATTCGGGGAGACTACCTGCATGTACGTCAAGTCCTTGGTCATTTCTGTTTCATTTGATCACCAAGGTGTATATGGCAGTTCATGGAAACTTGGTACACCCTCTTGCTTAGAGTACCTGAGTAGTCATTTTGATCTTTTCTTGACTCCTTAAAAATTGAAAAGATCATCCAGAACTTGTCCTTTCATGCTCGTTCAACCTGAAAGTGATAGTCACCTTTTGCTTATTTCTTGACTCATAAAATATGAAACAACAGAGTTTTGTTTCAGTGTCTTAACAAATTAAATATCCACAAAATATTTCTGGTTAAAGTTATCTTCCTTAGCATTTTTTAGGGTTTTTTTCGATGGCAACGTTTCCGGAGTTTACCAACCAAGGAATCCCCTCTGAGGGGAATCCTGGTCCTTTTCCCACTTTTGGGAATGTTGGTGCTCCTTAGATGGAAACATTGTTCCTTCCTAGGTTAACTATTGGTTTTCCTATCTAGTTGCTCTCGACATCTGTGGTCTCAAGTATTCCACCCTCTATACAACCATCTCCTCCCCCTGAACAACATCATGTTGCTTCTAAGGTGGATCTATCCCCTTATTCGCTTATTTCTTCATCCTCCTCTTCTACTTCACTTGGTGAAAGTCTAGATTCTAGTAACCAGGTGGCTAAGAAGAAGAAGAAGAAGACAAAGAAGAAGAATTCAGATAAGAGAGAGGCCAACTCTACAACTATTGCGCCTAAGAAACCTTCCATTGATAAACCATCCAACCTTCGACGAAAAGTCAAATTCCCTTGCATGTTGTGCAAAGGTGACAATATTTTGCGAGACTTCCCTAAAATTCCTAAGGTACTTGAAGCATGGTTTGAGGCCCATCCATCATTGCCTTTGGCTTCTAGAAGTCCTATTGGTGGCACATATTTGATTAGTACTGATAAGACTCATAAGAAATAGGGTAAGATTACCAATCCCTATAAGTTGTGTGAAGGGCATCATCCCATTCACCTTTATCCCTACATGGATGAAGCCAACAGACTGTTGGACAACTCTACTATTTTTGCACCCTGCCTTCCGGTTGGTTACCAAAAGCTTTCTTCGAGTCCTCTGCTAGTTGATTCAATGATCAGTCAAGATTCATCTTTGGTTGATCCCGCTCCGCCGAAAATTCAAATTCACGAATTAGTTCCCGACCAACCATTGGTTGGGGAATTAGTCGATCTGACCTTGCCTAAGGCTTATCAGGCATTTTCCGTTGAGAGTGGATCTCATCCCCCTCAAGTTCTTCTTTTTTCTTCAGATTCCTCAGACTTGGACAAAGATTATCCCATCCCTATAGTTCACGAAGTTTCTCCTCCTGCTCCCATGATGGAGGTAGAAGAAGATGCTCCTCTTACTCTGGTAACACCAGGGGAAGACCATCTCAGTTCGATGGTACCCCCTCCAAGTAGTTTGGTCGCTTCCTTCGATTGGAGTTGATTTTCAAGATACTGCCTTCCTTCATGTGTGCCTTTCGAGATCACAGTACAGGTATTAGATATGGTCATACCTGGCACAATTATAGATGAAGGGGCATATATTATTATTCTATCTTCCACTACTTGGCAAACTTTTTGTTCTCCACCGCTTGTGCCTGTTACGCAGAATTTGTTGGATTTTAATAGAGGAACCAGTCAACCGTTAGGGATCCTTCCAAAGTTACCTGTTATTTTGGGAGGGAAAACCGTCTATATAGACATGATGGTTGTTCCAGGCCCCTTGGATTTCAATTTACTCTTGGGGCGTGGCTATGCTTATGCCATGGGTGCACTTGTCTCCTCCCTCTTTCGTGTGATTTTTTTTCCACATGAAGGTCGGATCGTGACCATTTATCAGCTTTCATTATTTGGTCCTGATGTGACATCTAGTCCACCATCATCCCTTCCGGGTCTTTATCCATCAGTTTTATCTTCCCCGCCGCAAGTTAATTGTGTGGCTACCTGTCCCATGCCCAGATTTAGTGATAGTGTCGTTGTGCATCATGTGCTAGGGGCATTGGGTCCTGATTTTTGAGATATTGTTCTCCCATCTGATGCAGAACTCTTGGAAACAATGACTTATTATTCGACATGATGAGTTTTCATCGAAGCAGAGTTCGTTTTCTTGTGTCAAGCTCCTTAAAAAATGAAACAAGGTCCTCGAAGCATAGTTCGTTTTCTTGTGTCAAGCTCCTTAAAAAACGAAACAATATCTTCTGAGGATAGTTCATTTTCTATGTCAACCTCATTAAAATATGAAGTAGGTTATGAGGATGGTTCTTTTACTATTTCAACCTCGTTAAAAAAATGAAACAAGTTTCCTGTTCAATTCAAGTCTTTGATAAGATCTCGTAAAATCCCAGTCGAGTATTTCTCTTGATCTCGTAATTTGAACCTTCACTCCATTTTCCTTTCATATGGACTGAAGCTTGGGGGGCATGTACCTCGAATTGAGTCACCATGCTGGGGGCATGCTTACTTTTTTCAAGCATAGTTTGTTTCCTAATCAAGCTTGTGTAAAAATGAAACCGATTTCAAGCATAGTTTATCTTTGTTTCAAGCTTGTGTAAAAATGAAACCATTCCCATTTTAAATCTCATGATTTCCATTTTATTAGCCTGCTTTTCTAGATGAGCCTTGGTTTTCTCATTCCATCGTCACCATCTACTTGGTTGATCATATGCCTCCACTTGGTTGTTTTACCTGTTCCTGAGGAACCGCTGCGATGAGTGGTCTTGTTATCCATCCTCTTAACCTTTAATTGTTTTGAGTAGTTCCACCATCACCGGAACCACTTGCTACCATTTATACCACTCGTTCCTCTAGGAGAAGTCAAATTTCATCTCTTTTCTAACTCTCAAAACATGAAAATATTTCCGAGACTCTTGTCGTTTTGAACTCGTTAAATGGCTGTGAAGTGATATCTACTCAGTATACATTTACCCAATTTTTGGGCTGGGATAGATTATTTACACAAAAGGAATACCTTAGCGTATCGCGACTAAGAGGTTCTTTCAGATATTGTTTTCTACCTTTTCGAATCTGAGGGACTATTTACAAAAAAGGGTCCTGCTAGAGTTTTCTTTTCCGCTTCTTTTAAACTCTCTAAACATGAAAAGTTGTCGAGTTCTTCCCTTGTTAGACTAGTTAAAACTAAATGACATCGGATACAGTCATCATGGCATTACCGAGTTCTTCCTTCCAAAGGACAAACTTATATGACAAACATATTGTATCCTCTTCAAGCTTGTGTAAAAATAAAGAGGTACTCGCCAGAAATGGTGGGGGAAAATGGAATTTTTTTCATCAGTTGTGTCGACAGTATGTCACTCTTGAACATGAAACTTGTCTAAAGTTCATGTCGGGTTGGGATATCTTCATTCTGTCACTTTTCCTCCATGGGTTTGGGAAATCCATTTGGCTCTCATTCGATTACCGATTTTGTCAACATGACCTCTGATCCTATTTGAGTCAAATGCTACCAAATTCCAGAGTCATGTCACCGATATGTTCAAGAGAAAATCCTTCTACAGTTTTTACATTCCTTGATCCTTTGTTTCACTCTTGATTCACACTCATATTACCTTCTATGTTTCGTGTCAATGATGTGGTATTCATTATCACCCTCATTCGACAGATCGCTTCTTGTCGACTTCAGCTCATTATCCGGGAAGTTGATCTAGAGACTCCATTCTGGTAGCTTAGAGCTTGCATGCCCTAATGGCAGGTTCTTCGCATTCAACGACAGGTTCACATCATTGGCCTTCTATCGGGTGATTTCATGGGTGTTTGACTTCAACTCATTGTTCACATTCCGTGGATTGTACTAGTAGTACCTTAAGAGCCATTGACATTATGGGTGGTTTCTCTCGCACTTGTTAACGGTTCACATCATTGACTGGTAATCAAGTGATTTTCTAGCATGTTCGACTTCAACACGTCTATTCACATGTTGGAATTTGCACTTTGATCGGGTGGTGTTGGAGCGCAAGACCCTGGGCTTCGATCACAAAAGTCCAGGTTGCAAGGAGTGATGAGTCATTCATGATTATATGCATGATTCTTTAAACGGATGGCTGTGACCGTGCCGTGGATCTATTTCATATGATCCCTTCATTCGGATGGTTGCGTCCATGCCGAGGGTCCATTCACATGATCCTCTTCTTGATGGATAGTTGTGCCTATACCATGGATTCATGTATTTTCATCAGAGATTTCAGTTATGTATATGTATCCATGCTTGATTCGCAGGTCTCTTAATAGTAGCGTCTGGTTCCTTGCACATACTTGTAAATCATTTCACCCCTCACTCATGTTTGGACCTCATGCTTTAGGGGAAATCTGTTACACAACATTTTGTCATTGTCCCTGCAATCCCCATCTCGCACATTGGAGGGTCATTTCTGTGACTAATTATAAGTGTCATGCCTTTCTAATACCATCATTTCATCCCTTTCCATGAGGACAACATTCCTTCTGTTGACCATTTCCTGAGCAGACCACTAAAAACACATGTTTTTGCCTTGGTGTTGGTAGCCCATTATGCCCTGGTGCCAATGAGGCAGATTAACACTAGCCCTTGTGCTAGCTGGTGCTCTGTCTCAGTTAGCTACCCATGCCAATCTATTTATGGAAATTTTTTTAAAAATAGAGGAAAATTTTTTATCACAAAACTTCTAGGATGAGTCATTGGGAGTGGTTGGACTAATTAACCACGGACTCCCTCCTTTAGTTTATGGTTTCCACCTCTTCTTGGAACCTCCTAAGGATAGGCCTCTCTTCCACATTTGTAGGGATCCTAAACTCCTCCTTTTCCACTATAAAAAGAAGTATAAAAATAAGCTATCTCTCCTTGATGAAGCTAGTTGAACAGATAGCTGAAAGAGTTAGCAATTATAGAGAAGAGAAGAAAGTATAGCTTCGGGAGGATAGTGCAGAGAGTGATTGATTTTGTGTGTTGAGAACATAGTGAGATCTTGGACCTTTGTTAATGAGGGTGTGGCAAACGTGCTTAGATACAGATCTGCCGAACGAGAGCCTCAACATCAAGGCTTGGTTGTAAACTCCCCTTATCTTTATCATAATAAAATGCATCTGATGTTTATCTTCCACTCTTGCTTACATTTATAATGAGATTTATAGCATTTTTTGATCAGTTAGATAGGTTGTAATTGTTTTTATGTTTGTCATTTTTTTACGCTTGTCATGGTGTCTTGATTGTTTGCACAGGTAATCAAACGTTGGTAGCAGCGTATATCGAGCTAGAGAAGAGAAACGCATCAATAATCTTCGATGGAAGACGACAACATCGCATCAGAACGAGGTAGGACATATTCCTTACTCTGAATTTTATTTACAATCTAGGAAGGTAGATGTTAGTATGTTCCCGTAGTTGCTAGACCCACTATATATTGAAATTAAAGGCATCCTTTAACATCCCACAAATGCAAGTGCTATGCCATATGTTTCTTATAATTTTGAATCCAAATTTAATTCTACTATAGGGTCTCCTACTTTAGAAACTCTTTAGTCCTAAAAACCAAGATCATTCTAAGAACCTTTTGGGTAAACCTAACCTCTTTGATACATCAATGAATAAGAAAATTCCCCCCATGGAGAGGTAAATTTTGTTTATCTTTTTCTTCTAAAACAAGTTGGATTTAGTTATACCCAATGAAACCTCCAAGAAGGAAAAATACCTCTTCCCTGCAAGTCTATGGTTAATAAATGGAAGAGGGAAGTGATATTTGTTCATTTCCTCGTTTATATCTTTATAATCTATGACTATTCTCCACTTTCTATTATTTTTTGGAAATATGACTAAGGGTGACACCTATTAACTCTTAAAAATTGGGTAAATGAAACTAGTTATAAGAAAAATTTTCACTTCTTCTTTTAATCTATCCCTCATTATAGGGTCCATCCTATGATAAGGTTGTCTAATGGGTTATGATCCTTACTTTATATAAATATGGTGTGTGTATATATCTATATGGATCCCTTTCATCTCCTTGTAAGACCATGCAAAGGCATCACTATGTTTCTGCAATTGTTTAATCAATCGATCTTTTTTTCTCTAGCGTTAGCCCTCGCTTCACTTTTAAGGCTTTCCAAGAGAATAATTTTATGGTTTATATGGTTTACATTTTTTCTTCCTCAAATAAGGACTCGTGCTCATGTAGTGAAGCATTAATCAAAACTAGAAATTATTTTTCCTTAGGTTGAACAATATGCTCAAGGGTATGTGTGGTTGTAGACAAAAAGGAGGAGGCAATGAAATCATTACTTTTGTCATCCTATATTTTACCTCTAACAACAATATATTGATCAATGTTAAATAATTAATGGGAAAATTACTTTTTATATCTAGCTTCCCCATCTAGCCAAAGAGGTGCTTTATAATCCACACTAGATTTCGTAGGTGGATATTAAGTCAATTGTTTGGAAGTGCCATCGAAGATTGTCATGCTCTTAGACCTACATATGATACACAAGTCTATAGTGTCCAACCATAGCCATCCAAGCAAGGATAATAGTGTATCTATGCATATAATATTTAGGTTGGGGGATAATGAAGTCTGCAAGATACTCCCAAGAACATACAAATATTACCACATCTTCTAGGATCCATTCTATATTATAGTAGACGTATCTACTAGTTCAAGCACAATTAGAGCTTTTATAAGTTCTAAATGTCCTAAGGTTTCCATGGTTTCTCATGTCATTAAATGGATAGGAACACCCAAGTCAAGCAATATGTCTAGTATAACAATATTATTGATTTTCACGTCAACTACTAGGCTATAGATTTGAGGCTCCTACGATTAGTATTTTGTGTAGAGATGTTTTTGGATCAATCACATCCATTCTTGGTAAATTTAACGTTTCGAACCAAGCCACCGTGGTTCATCTTCAAGAAAATATCCATAACATGAACGATCATGGTATTTTTCCTATTTTAACCAGGTTTCCTCACTTAAGATAAGGTGGTCCTTGGATATCTTTTGAGATTCAACAAGATGATGAGCTTAGTCAAAAGAGTTTCCTTCACTAAGTGGGCCCGCAGGATATTTTTGGCACAAGTCTATTTTTAGACTATGCCTATTTTTAGATGTGGTGATCATAATTCAGAAGTTGCAGGATGCTATTTGTGGATGGTTGGTCAAGTTGGAAAAATAGTTGAAATTATATTTTTAGAATAATGGGCGATGTCTATTTATAGATCGTAAATCTAAAAATAGAAGTGTCGATTATTATTAGCTCTTAATAATAATCCAAAAATAAATAGCAACTTATTCTGTTGGAACACTTAATTTCAGTGCACAGATTTGGAAAATAAATGGGTTGAAGGAATTACGCAATTCCTAGGGTTTATTTGTGGTTCATGCATGGAGGAATCAGTTAGAACTAAAGTGGAAAAGTTATGACAAAGTTGGAAGAGTAGTTCATGGAGCTGTATTCAGTTTAACTCAGTTAGACTCAGTTGAGATAGTTGTATCTAGTCTAACTGAATGATACACTAGTGAGAGTGGAGTGAATTAATTATTTAATTAATTCAAAAATAATAACTCATTAATCAAATGAACAATACAGCAGTTAGTAATAGTGCATGGCAGTTCTAGTGGAGACCTAGTGGAGAGATAGGTGAAAGGGCAAGACGGACTATCTGTTGTGACTATAGTGATGCATTTATTGCACCACACACACATTGGAGTTGCCAATGAGGATTGTGTAGTCAAAGAAAGGGTAATTCAAATTCATTCAGAGCTATTCTTTAGCAGGGATTACGCAGTGGAGGCAGGCTAGCAGGAGGGTAGAGATCGATGCATGGATTTGCAGATTTCTTCTTTGTTAGTGTGTGACGATTGATTGTACTAAGAGCTTGACGTAATAAGATTTTTATGAGATTGTTACATGATCTCCATGATACATAATATATGATAGTTGGGGTTTTCAACTTCAAGCTTTCCCGTTAAACAACTGTGTTATCTGTGATTGTTTTTATTTATGCTTCACATGTGTTTGTAATTAATTTTCTGCAAAAGATTAACAGCGGAATGATTCTGTATTTTGCAAGAAGTTAAATATTGTGAGATCAGGGGAATATGGATGTATGCATGATTAGTGTATACTAATTTCTACATGGTATCAGAGCAGTGTTAATTCTTGAAGATTACAATTGTGAAGAATTTTTGAGTTTGTGCTGGTGGACAATTTGATTTTTCTACAGAAAATTCTTGGTGCAGAAGTTGAGTATACATTGAAATTTATTTCAATGGATTGCGATTGGAGTATGCCCTTGATGGGAGCTCAAATTATATTGCTTGGAAGGATAGGATGGAGGTGGTTCTGGAGGATAATGGACTAAAGGAGTTCATCGATAGCGATGTTCCAAAGCCGGGATCTAGCGATGCTACATTACTTAGTGCATTGAAAAAGAAGATAGAAAAGACAAGAAGAATTCTGTTTGAAGGTGTGGAGGACCATATTGTGTCCATCCTTCATAGAAAAGCCACTCCATTCTTAATTTGGAAGGCTTTGATAGTTTTTTTCCAAAGCAGAAGTGACCAGAGGAATTTGGTGCTTAAAGACAAGCTCAAAAAAATAAAAATGGAGAATGGCGACAGTATTCCAAAATATCTCACGAAGTTTGTCCACTGCAAGGATGAACTGGGATGTGTGGGGGTTACTGTTGATGATGAAGACTTGGTGAGCTTGCCTCTCCTTGGGCTTCTAGATATTTGGCATAGCTACAAAGACTCTGTCAATGGATAGGAGAAACTGTCGGGATGGGTGCAACTTTGGTCGGATCTTCTGCAAGAGGAGATAAGGCGAGGTACCAGGGATGGCTCTTCACCAAAGAATGAAGATGAAGAGAATTTCACTTTGGCTGCCAAAGAAAGGAAAGGGAAGGGGAAGAAATTTCCTTCAAAATCTGAAGCTAGAGGCAACAAGCAGGATTTGTCCAAAGTGAAGTGTTTTCATTGTCATGAACATGAGCATTTCGCCACTGACTGCCCACATAAGAAGAAGAACAAGAAGGTTGTTGGAGCTGCAGCTAGAGAGGCCTTAGCCTCACAATTTAAACTTGATTTCTCTTTGATCACATGCTTGGTTTCAAGCTATATGGGATTGGTGTGGTATCTTGATAGTCGTGTGTCTTTCCATATGACGAGAGACAAGGAGTTGTTTAGTGACTTGGAGGAGAAGGACCTCCAGATGCATATATAGATGGGCGACAATGGTCGATACAGTGCGACCGGAATTGGGACCATTACCTCTGAGAGGGAGTCTGGTAATCCATTCTTGTTGAAAGATGTTATGCATGTTCCAGGTCTGAAGAAGAACTTGGTCTCGGTTGCAACGTTGGAAGACATGGGTTATGATGTTGTTTTCAGTGATGGAAAAGCCTTCCTTCAACATAAAACAATGGGTCAAACCAAGAAGATAGGGATTCAAGTTAAGAATATCTACAAGCTGGAGGTAGATGGCTGCGCTGCAATGGTGGGAAAAGCAAAAGAAGTGGTGAGCCAGGATGAGGGCGAATTATGGCACAAGAGATTGGGTCATCTTCACCATGGCGCTTTGAAGATTTTGCAACAAATTTCTACTGGACTTCCCAAGGGTACTCTTGCGCAGTCATATCAGTGCAAGGGATGTACTATGGGTAAGTTTATGAAGACCAACTTTCATGAGAAGGAGAACCGTGCTTCAGTGATCATAGAGAGAATTCACACAGACATGTGTGGACCTTTCTCAGTTGCTTCAACAGAAAAACACAGGTGTTATGTTATATTTGTTGATGACTATTCTCATAGATGCTATATCTTCTTCATGTAGAAGAAGAGCGAAACATTCTAAAAGTTATGTGAGTTTAAAGCATTGGTGGAGAGGGAGTCAGGGGAGCAAGCAAAAGCTCTACAGAGAAATAATGGTGGTGAATACATCTCAGGTGAATTCAAAGAATTCTATAGCAAAGAAGGAATTCAAAGAGAACTCATAGCGCCTCATAGCCCACAGCACAATGGGGTCGTGAAGAGGAAGAACAGAATGATCGTGGGTGCTGCATGAGCTATGCTTGAGAGGGAGCTAGACTTGCATGCAGTGAAGGAACTTCTTATTCCCAAATATGAGCCTATAGATGTGGATTAGCCACAGGAGGAGATTCATGGAGTGGAGGAGTCCACTCATGCAGAACCAAACATCATAAAAGGCAGAAAGCATATCACAGAAGCTGAGATACTAAAGCTTAATGCGGCATAGAATTTAGGAGACCCTACATCATAGCGCAGACAGAGACAGTCACCTGACCAATTTACTAGATACATGGCTCTTATGAGCAAGTGTATTGTGACAGAGCCATCTTATTTTAAAGAGGCAGTGCAGGAGCCCACATGGGTAGATCCCATGGTGGAGGAGTATGACTCCATTGTCAAAAGCAGTGCTTGGGAGATTGTTCCAAGGCCAGTGGGAAAATCATTTGTAGGATAAAGATGGATCTACAAGGTAAAGCAAGCTGCTGATGGGAGCGTCGAGAACTATACGGCAATAATTGTTGCCCAGGGCTTCTCACAGATCGAGGGGATTGATTATGAAGAAACCTTTGCACCTGTCGCATGGTATTCTTCCATAAGGACCATCCTTGCTCTCTCAGCACAAATGGGTTGGCACATTCATCAGATGGATGTGAAGACTATGTTTCTTAATGGGATCATTGAGGAAGAGGTGTACATTAAGCAGCTTGAAGGATTTCATATCTTTAGCAGCGAGTTGCATGTGTGTAGGCTCAAAAGAGCGTTGTATGGGGTGAAACAAGCACCTCATGCTTGGTACACTCAGATCGACAACAATTTCACTGGACTTGGCTTCACCAAGAGTGAGGCAAATACAAACCTATACAAAATTGTGGTGGAGGGTAAGCTTTTAATCATTGTTCTTTATGTTGATGATTTAATACTAACGGGTGATGAGAATTTGATACACTCATGCAAGGAATATCTTGCAAAGGAGTTTGAGATGAAGGATTTGGACCTCCTTCATTATTTCCTTGGATTGGAAATATGGTAGCGGGAAGCTGAATTGTTTGTGTCTCAAGGAAAGTATGCCCAGGAGATACTGGAGAAGTTTCACATGCAAGGTTGCAAGCCTATCGACACTCCTCTTCTAGGAAATTTGAGGAAAGAGGATGCTACGTCGACAGAGGTAGTGGATACCACTATTTATCCGCATTTGGTGGGTTCGCTCATGTATTTAGTTAATACAGGATTGGGCATATGCTATGCGGTGAACCAGCTTTCACAAGCAATGGTTAAGCCTACCAAGCTCTTTTGGAAGGCAGGAAAGCATGTCCTCAGATATCTCAGGGGCACATCTGAGTATGGTTTATGGTACAGACAGACGGATGAGGTGAAGTTGCATGGTTTCACGAATGCAGATTAGGCAGGCAACCTAACAAATAGAAAGAGCACATCAAGAGGGGTTTTCAGTATCGAATCTAAGATATTTTCTTGGGACAACAAGAAAAAAAAATCCGTGGTACTCAGTTCAATGGAAGCAGAATACATGGCAGCAAGTCAAAATGCATGTGAGGCTATCTGGATGAGGAAGATCCTGGTTGGTTTGTTTGATTCACATTTAGATCCTACAGTGATACATTGTGATAATCAGAGTTGCATTAAACTCTCGGTTAATCCTATTTTTCATGATATATCTAAACATAGTAATGTCAACAAATCCACCAACTCTCCATAGTTTTTAATTGAAGTTCTATAATAGATTGCAAATTTATACTCTAATAACACCTCCACCAAAATTATTCTCTATTCTATAAAAATATCCCCACATATTATTTGAATCATTCATCCTCATATTAATCCATTTATAACAATTCCTCTCTTCATTTCTAGGCCATGAGGCATAGTTGTCCTAGTTCATCTAGTTCTTCATACACAACTTTTAGCCTTGGAAAAGAGGGAGAACTAATTATAGAATTCTCTTTATTTCAGATGGCACAAATATCGATTAGGTACTCGTTTAGTGGATGTTTTCTTTTACATTAAAAAAAACAATTGTGAGTACTAGTTCTACCTCTTCTTTATTCTTATTCACCTACAAAGTATCTATCTAAGAGCTTACTATTCTCAAGGGATCAATTTTGAAATTATCTAATAGATTACCATTTTCTACTACAGTAACACCTCCACCAACATTATTTTCTAGTATGGCCACTTTGTCTCACCTATTGTGGAGTTGTAACTTATATCATGGTGTTTTGGTTAGAGTTGCAACAACATAAAGGAGTTGCATCCACTAGCATTCACTCCTATTTGGTAGTGTCAATATATAAAGAGTGAAAATTTCACAATATAATGTATAATAATAAGTGTAGAAGTGGAATAAAACATACTATCTATACCTTCACAAAAAATAGTTAATTCAAGGATGGAAAATGCATTGAGAAGGAATGAAAAGGGTTATGGAAAAGTGCTAAAATTTTGCAAATCTGGGTGCTTGTTAGCCTGGTTGGAACTTAGAAATGAAATTTTGAACCTACTCTTGTGCTCATTGATGATGAAGGACTTTAGGTCCTTGATGAGGCATTATTGGTTATATATCTACATGAGTATTACATCCCACAGGTGCATAGGGTGTCTTCCAAACACCATTATAAATGCATCAAATGGAACTACATCTAGCCTTACATCCTCAATAAAATAAAAATTGATAGAAAATTTGATTTCTCGGCGCTTGGTTACCTATATTACCCCATATTTATTTTCCAATCCAATTGGATATGGGCTTGGGTGACCATGAATTTCTGATCCCATTTTTATTACCAAGATTACTAGAATGACATTTTATTATTATCACAAACCAAACAAAGCATCAATATTTTTTTTTCTTGACATCTATATTTCTATGGAAGATTATGGTAATCTCCTTCTCTTCATGATGTTCAAGGCTAAACAGATTCACTCCATTTTACATTGATGTGTAGGCAATATTTGCATCCACAGATGAGTTGTTTTCCACACGATTTCTGAAATTTGTGGCAATGATATTTTTCTTCTTCCCTCCCTTCCTCCAGTTCTTCGGATTGAGTTCCAGATGTAGTTTCCAACACTTTCCTTCTATATGAACATCAATGTTATAGTAGTTGCATTTGTTGTGGTTATTTTTGAATTGGTGTGGTGTGGTTTTCGTCATTTTTTTTCTTTACCCCCTTTCCATTGCTTCATCCCTTATTTGGAAGCTTCATTTTGTTCCTTATGCTTTGACCCACTTGATTTCCATGTCTTCTAGTCTATTTTTTCTAGATATTTTTCATGTACAAAAGCTTCATCCACCATTCTAGTTTCGAACAACATCACTTACTTTTGCAAATGGCTATGTAGACACCTAGATATTTCAGGAGTACATCTAGGTTCTTGGGAGAGATACCTAGCATCATTGTCATCTTCCTAAATTATATAGTGTATTCTTGTACACTCTACCCTTATCTTACATTAAGTAATTCCACCAGATCCACTGACCCTCCATAGTTTTTAATTGAAGCCCTCTAATAAATTACCAATTTTTACTCTAATAACACCTCCACAAAAATTATTCTCTATTATGGAAAAATATATCTACATATTATTTGAGTCATTCATCCTCATATTAAGTCATTGAGAAGAATTCCTCTTTTCATTTCTAGGCATGAAACATAGCATCAATTTTTTTTTCTTGACATGTATATTTATATGGAAGAGTCTAGTCATCTCCCTCTCTTCATGATGTTCAAGGATACACAGATTCACTCAATTATACATTGAGGTGTAGGAAATATTTTCATCCACATCTGAGTTTCTTTCCACATGATTTCTAAAATTTGTGGCAATGAGATTTTTCTTCTTTCCTCCCTTCCTCCAATTCTTCAGGTTGTGTTCAGGATGTAGTTTCAAACACTTTTCTTTTGTATGACCATCTAAATTATAGTGGTTGCAGTTGCTGTGGGTATTTTTGGAACTGGTGTGATGTTTTTGTTGTCTGTTTTTTTCCTGACCCCCTTTCCATTTCTTATTCCTTTATTTGGAAGCGTCATGTTGTTCCTTTTTCTTTGACCCACTTGATTTCCCTTTCTTCTAGTCTATTTTTTCTAGGTGTTTTTCCTGTACAAAAGCTTCATCCACCATTCTAGTTTTGAACAACATCACTTGTTATTATGAATGGATGTGTAGACCCCTAGATATTTGAGGAGTACATTTGGTTTCTTCGGAGAGATACCTAGCAGTGACATAGCATCAATGCCATCTTCCTAAATTCTACAATGTATTCTTGTACACTTTACCCATATCTCATCCTAAAGTAGTGCCACCAAATCCACCGATCCTCCATAGTTTTTAATTGAAGTTCTCTAATAGATTACCGATTTGTACTCTAATAACACCTCCACCAATATTATTCTCTATTCTATAAAAATATATCCACATATTATTTGAGTCATTCATCCTCATATTAATTCATTTAGAATAATTCCTTTATTCATTTCTAGGCCATGAAGCATAGTTCTCCTCATTCTTCTCCTTCATACACAACTTTTAGCCTTGGAAAAGAGGGAGAACTACTTGTAGAATTCTCTTTATTGCAGATAAATTTGATCCATTGTGTACCCCTTTAGTGGATTCTTTCTTTTACTTTTGAAAAAAAAAGGTGCGAGTACTAGTTCTACCTCCTCCTTATTCTTATTTGACTACAAAGTATCTATCTAAGAGCTTAATGTTCTCAAGAGATCATTTCTGAAGTTCTCTAATAGATTATAAATTTATATTGTAGTAACATCTCCACCAATATTATTTTATATTATGGCCAATGTGTCTCACCTATTATGGGATTATAGCTTATATCATGGGGATTTTGCTAGAGTTGCAGAAACGTAGAGGAGTTGCATCCATTGACCTTCGCTCCTATTTGGTAGTGTTAATATAAAGAGTGTCAATTTCATAATATTGGTGTAGAAGTAGGCTGCAATATATGTGCAAAAGAGTTGATCAAAAGTGCACAAAAATGATTAGAAGAATGCAATGGGAGGCAGCTACAAATTTTATTAGAGGCTGATTTGCTTCCTCCACCAGGTCTCAAGCTAATTTGATTGCTTCCTCCACAAGGTCTCAAGCTATTTTGATTCTCGTCAATCCCCATATCAGAAAATGAAAATCGCTACGGGAATAAGTTGAATTATGGTTTTCAAGCTCATGTGGTTATCGTTTATTGAAGATCTCTCTCGATTATCAATAGCGTTATAGAACATTTGTCGACGTTTTGAATCCCAATGAGGATCCATCTTCAAGACAAGATGTTAAATGAAGGAAGAAAGAAGGACTAAGGTCAAGGATTAATAGTGAAAAGAGAAAAATAAGAAGAGCCAACAAGAACTAAATAATAAATAATAATTCATTTTATTTTAATAAATTTTATTTTAAATTTATTTCTAAGTAATAATTAAATAATTTATTTAATCTAATAATTTTTAAGAATAATAATATTAATTATTATGAGATTAATAATTATATTAATTATTTAATTTAATAAGTAATAATATTTAAATATTACTAAAACAAATTAATTAGAATTTTAATTATATTTATTACTAAATAATACTTAAAATTCTATAATTAAATTAAAAACATTAATAATAAATGTTAATATAAATAATAAATGTTAGTAATAATAATAATTAATGGAGTTAATAAAATTGTGTGAAATAAATTCTTATTTATTATTTAATCTATTTAATATATTTAGATATTAGTACTTATTAGTAAAGAATATTTTAATATATTATCATAGAGCCTAGATAATATTATTAATTAAAATTATTTACAAATTTAATTATTAATAAAAAGAGCTTGTTTACTAATTAATATTAACGTTCATTTCTTCAAAAGAGTAAATAAATATTAAAAGTTATTAAAAATTATTTATTTATTTTTATTTATTTTATTGTGATAATAAAATTGATTTAATCCAAATTAATTTAATTTTATTAGGATGAGAAAATTGATTTTAATCATGACTAATTTAATTTATTAAAAACATTAGATACTAATAATATTTATTAATTAACATTGGAGGCCACCAAATCTCACTAATTTTGTATCCTCCATCCTTGTTGAGGTTATGAGGATGTTTTATAATATAAAGTGTCTCTCTAATTTTCCTTCTTCGATAGTGTTCCTCCCTAGAAGTGATTTTGGCATCCTCTAGACTCAAATGATGTTTTGTTTTTGAGGAGTGATCTACAAGGGATGAGGTGCGAGATCTCTCATGCTTAATATCATCTCTATGTTCTTTAAGTCTTTTTTGAAGCGAGCGCCCGATTTCACCAATATAACTTTTCCCGCACAAACAATCAATCTTGTAAACTCCTTTAAGTTGTTCGTGACTAATACTATCTTTAACTCATCACATTCTTTGTCTTATTGTTCCTGTTGCTGAAAATTGCGCGAAAATGTCCTTCCTCCCCAGAACCTTAGCGATCTTATCAGTAACACCCTTGATGTATGGTAGAAAAACCCAACCACAACTTTCTTGAGGTCCTTGGCGCTTCTTGGACACGACCGAAACATCAACTCTTTTTATGGATTTTCTGATATCTTTTTCTTTATAACCTATACCCCTAAATACAAATGTCAATCGAGTAATTTCATCTTTAAGGTGCTCCTCATCGGATGTCCACAGGGCTCTTACAGCAAGAGTATTAAGGACACCAAAATTTTGAGCCAGATGATGGTAAGACTCAACATGAAGATAGTTGTCAGTATGGGTTTTCTTTCTAAACACCTAATGCCCTAATGTTCCATCATCCTTTCTGGTAACAAGGACATTGAAGAAAGGAATGCTCCTATTATAAATAAATTAACATCACTTCCCCGTGTCCTTCTGCTTTGACGGGTTGTCCTAAGTTGACCTGCTTTCGCTTTGCCTCTTGTTTTGTAGTTTGGGGGCACCTTTCCCTGGCTTCAGATTCACACATCCAAAGTCTTTCTTCTTCTACTTAAATTTTTGCTCGATCTTACTGGCATATCAATATGTTGCACCAAGCAAGGTAATGTCAAGGAACTCCATTTTCACCTAAATGTATATGTGCAAACAACTACAGTACTTGAGCACAAAATGTTTCCATGAATCTTAAAATACTCAACTTTGTGCGCATGGTATGGAAAAATTTTGTCAGCTCATGCACATATTGATCCCTTTGTTGTTGCAGCGTGGTCCATTGGATGTACTTGTCCTCATAGCTACCCATGGTGTAATATTGTTCGTTGATGCAATCTTGGAATGAATTCCAAGTGGGTGTGGCTAAAAAAAGTGAGGGTGCTTCCTCATCCCTCTATTCATAGTAGTTTTCCCACCAATATTTGACATAGGGGGTGGATTTTAGGAGCACAAAGGTAATATTTTCTCGATTAGAGAAATCATGGACAGAAAAATACTCTTTCAACAAATTTAGTCATATATCTACGACATCTGCATCTATCTGGACTTCAAATACAATAATGTCGAAGTAGACTTGTGCCTTGAAGGGAGTGGCCCCTCAAGACTCATTGTCGAATGAAGATGTGTCTCATGTGGGCATCTGCCATAAGATCTGAGAAAAAATGTCTATCATTTCGTTTCTTTGTCGCTCTAGGGCCTCTTCGAGCAATATTTTGAAAAGATATTATGCTTTGTCTTCTTTATTTTCGCCTGCCACAGGAGTCCATCGGGGTTTGTGATGTTGATGTTGCAAGGGTTCAACCAAATCGATCCCTAAATCTTTATACCTTGACCTCATTGGGGACATGCAAAGAAGAAAACAGAGAAAGAGAAGATTTTTATTGACTTAAAGGCCAAGTGATATGAGAGAACCCCAACACCAACCTACGATAGAAGTTGGAAAGACCTAGAATGTTGTGGAGCTTTGTTAGAGTGGTTGGGGCTGACGAATCCTCAATGAATTGTATCTTGGCTAGGTCCACATGCACACCCTACTCATCAATTATGTACCCCATATATTGAACCTGGGTCATACCAAAAGTGCATTTCTCCTAATTGGAGCACAACTTGTGTTGTCATAGTGTTTGGAGGACCTATCGAATGTGGTGGAGGTGCTCTTCCAAAATTTGGTTGAAGATCAGGATGTCGTTAAAATACACCACCACAAATGAGTTGGTGAAGGGTCTCAAGATGCCATCCATCAGCCACATGAACGTTGCAGGGGAATTCATCAGCCAAAAATGCATGACCAACCATTCAAAAATTCCCTCCTTGGATTTGAAGTAATTCTTCCATACATCGGAGGATTCGATTGGTACCTGGTGATAACCATACTTTAAGTCAATCTTGCTAAAATATTTGGCCCCCTTAAGCTGGTCTAGAAGGTCATCAATCAGTGGGATTAGATAACTATTCTCGATAATGATCTTGTTCAACACCCGATATTCAATATGGAGTCTCTAGGTCTCTTCCTTATTTTGTACCAACATGGTCAGGATCCCAAAGGGTGATGAACTTGGTATGATTTTCCCTTTCTATAGAAGCTCCTGAATATTCCTCTTGATTTCATCATTCTCCATAATATAGCATCGGTATATTGGTCGATTAGGAGGTGACACACTGGGGGTGAGAGCAATGGAGTGCTTTACCTGATAATGTAGAGGTACCCCTGTGGTTGAGGTGAATATGTCCCTGTACTCCTCCATGATGTTGTCGATATATTATTGTCATATGAAGGAGCCTTGTTTGGAGGTTGAGGCCACAATATTCATCTTTCACTGAGGGCGAATCATAAGGAAAACAATTTTCCTGGTTTGGGAAATGATCTTACTACATTTCTTCACAGTGATCAAAGAGATGGTGCTAAGATGTGCTATCTATGGTATCCTGTACAACATATTTCCCAAATTAATAATAATAGTATGAGGCCTAGACCGATAACAAACATGTTTCTTCCATTAGTATGGTTAACCTAATAATGAATCACAAACTTGAAGAGAAGTAACATCACAGAATACCTCATATGTGAAGGGCTTTATGTTATAGAGGAGGAAACACTATTGGTTGATGTAGAGATCTCAACCTTGGTGGAGCCACCGGTAGTGTACAGTTGCATGTGCGTTGTGGTTAGTAGGCCCAGCCGCTTCACAACCTCTACTAAAATGAGGTTATTTTGGCTCCTGCTATCGACAATGAACTGAAGCAGAGAACCCTTCACCCACATCTGTGAGTGGAATAGGATCTCCCCCTCCTCTAGATATTCAATCTCATCCTTCTAGATATTGATGGTTGAAATGGTGGCACTGGGTTCTACATCAAAAATTTGCTTCCCTTTGTCATTCCCATTGTCGGTTTCTAACTCATAGTTAGAAGATGCATTTGATTCTGAAGCCTTCAGCTCGGCCACGAGGGATTGCTTGGCTTGATGCTCACTGATGTTGTGAGTGGGGTTCTTATGGAACTCACACCACTTTCCCATGTCCTTCTTTGTCTTCATGATTTTTTTCCTTTATTGCGGCTTCTATGGGCTATCCTGGGTCACCCCACCTTGGCTATGCCCTTTGGTATACGATTTGGGGGCACCTTTCCCTTGCTTTGGATTCACATATACAAACTATCGATTCTTATGTTTAAAATTTTGCTCGATCTTGACAACATATTGATAAGCATCATCGAGCGAGGAGATGTACAGGAACTCCAGTTTGTCCTAGATGTACTTACATAAATAGTGGTCATACTTAAGTACAAAATGCTGCTCATAATTCTTGATACCTAGCTTTGTGTGAGGGGCATGAAAACCATTTGTAAACTCTGACACATGTTGGTCCCTTCCCTACTGCAGCATGGTGCACTTTATGTATTTATCTTCATAGCTCGAGTAGGGTAATATTTTTCCTTGACGGTGTCTCAGAAATAATTCCAAGTGGGTGTGGCTAAAAACAATGAGGATTACCTCTCGTTATTTTTCTCACAATAGATTTCCCACCAGTCCTTGATATGGGGGGTGACTTTGAGGAGTGAAAAAGTAATATTTTCTTGATTGGGAAAGTCATGAACTAGAAAATATCCTTCCAATAGATTTAGCTATCTATCTATGACGTATTCATCTATCTGCCCTTCAAATATGGTAATGTCAAAGCTAAATTGTACCTTAAAAGGAGTGGTGCCTCTAGAGTGGCTTATGGATGAAGGTGTGTTGCTAGTGGGTAGTCATTAAAGGATCTGGGGAAATTTATCCATTATTTTTTTCCCATGTTGAGAACCTATCGAAATATTTTGAAAGGATCTCCTGCTCCTCACCTCTCCAAAGATAAACGGTAAAAATTTGGAGCCGTGAATAGAGGGGGGGATCTTATGGAGGAAAATGCAGAAACTCATATTGGGTGTACATGGTCTCACTCAGGATGAATGTTATGAGGAGGGATGTGGGATTTGATGAGGGAAAGCCATGAGGAGCTCTCTAAGGCAAGATCTGGTCTGTACCATTAGAGAGGAGCTCGGCCCAAGATCCACATAGTCAGATCTTTCTTAAAGGAAAGAGGACATTCTAGAAGGATGATGTGGAGGAGTAGAGAGTGAACCGAGTGGAGGAAGCCACTCACACAAAGCCTTCTAGAGAAGGGAGGAAGAGGACCAGGATGGTTGAAAGGTTGGTGCAAGAAGCTCAGGAACAAATTGGATCTCCTAGATCCTTACATAGAAAGAGGAGATCAACAAACAAATATATAGGATATATGGCACTCATGTCGGAGTTGATTGATTTTGAGCCATTTTCTTTCGAAGAGGAAACTTCCCAACAAGTTTGGTTGGATGCCATGTTGGAGTATAACTCCATCATGAAGAACGACGTTTTAGAGGTGGTGCCCAGACTTGAGAACAAGTCAGTTGATGGTTCTAGGTGGCTGTATAAGGTGAAACATGCAGTTGATGGCAGTGTTGAGAAGTACAAGGCCAAATTTGTGGCCAAAGGCTTCTCACAAGTGGAGGGGATTAATTATGAGGAGTTATTTGCCCCTGTGGCAAGATACTCATATATCAGGACCATACTTGCATTGACAACATAGTTGGGGTGGAAGATCCACCCAATGGATGTTAAAACGACCTTCCTCAATGAAGTGGTTGAGGAAGATATCTACATTGAGTAGCCCGAGGGTTTCGAGACCTTTAGCAGGGAGACACATGTGTGTAGGCTCAAGAGAGCCCTCTATGGTCTCAAGCAGGCACCTCGTGCTTGGTATACTCATATAGATTCTTATCTCAGTGGATTGTGCTTCACTAAGAGTGAAGCAGATGTAAAACTCTACTACATTATGGTAGGTGTCAACCTTCTCATCTTAGTTCTCTATGTGGATGATTTGATATTGATAAGAGATGACAGGTTGATCCATTCTTTCAAGGAGGACCTTGCAAGAGAGTTCGAGATGAAGGATATGGGTTTGATCCACTATTTCCTTGACTAGATCTCTACTACATTATGGTAGGTGTCAACCTTCTCATCTTAGTTCTCTATGTGGATGATTTGATATTGATAAGAGATGACAGGTTGATCCATTCTTTCAAGGAGGACCTTGCAAGAGAGTTCGAGATGAAGGATATGGGTTTGATCCACTATTTCCTTGACTAGAGGTGTGGTAGGGAGATGGAGAGATATTTGTTGGACAAGGGAATTACACCTATGAAATCCTTTAGAGATTCCACATGCACGATTGCAAACCCATGGATACTCCTTTAGGTACTAACTGGAGAAAAGAGGATTCTTCTATAGCGGAGTCAGTATATGGCAATATCTAAAGATAGTTTGTGGGGTTCTTGATGTACTTGCTGAACACAAGGCCCAATACTTCTTTTGTATTGAACCAACTTATTTAGTTCATGGTGAAGCATACCAAGCTTCACCGGAAACTAGAAAAAAAATTTCTAAAATACCTCAGAGGAAAAACAAACTTTGGTTTATGGTACATGCAGAAAATGGATGGAGTGAATATCCAAGGCTTCACAGATGCAGATTGGCCAAGGATTCCCTCAGATAGGAAGAGCACATCTGGAGAAGTCGTTAGTGCTGGGTCAACAAAAATTTCTTGGTACAACAGGAAACATTGATTGGTAGAATTCAACTCAGTAGAGGCCAAGTATATGGCTACTATTGAAGAAACATGCAAGGTTATTTGGATGAGGAAAATCCTAGGTGGTCTCTTCAGTCAGGAGATGGAGATTACATTGATCCATTGTGATAATAATATTTGTATAAAACTCTCTGAAAATCCAATGTTTCATGATTGGTCCAAGAATATAGACATTAGGTACCATTTCCTGAGAGATTGTGTGAAGAGGAGGATTTTTATGCTATAATACATTCCTACAGAGGATCAATAGGTATACATCTTGACAAAGGCTTTGTCAAGAGACAAGTTTGAGTTCCACAAGAGTAGGATTTGTGTTGTTCAAAACCCTTTTCTTGCTAATAAGAAATGTAAAATTGTAGCAAGAAAATACTTTATTTGACTTGTGCCTTAGTCAAATTAAGAAATTCAAACTTCCACTCTAGTAGGATGATTTGGCATGAAGTTATCAGGAGTGACATGTTTAAATCACTAAGTTAAGTCAGTCAATTCAAGTTGGTGGGCTAGTAGTAGAGTTTTGTGCAAGTTGGTGGCTAAGATATAGTTGTCTAGAGGTGTTATCTTTAGTGAAATTCAGTTAGTTGAGCTCTATTCTATAATAGAGTCAGTATGAGTTCAATTGAGTAGTTTTAATTGTTTTTAACTCATTGAACTCTCAGTTAACTAGTTAATTTAGTAAAAATATCCCTAGTCATGCATGCAAATCAAATTGCCTAGTGATGTGGAGGGAAAAGGCACAATTGTAATTTTATTGTATATTGTTTTGAGTGTACAAAGTTTGTGCATGCATGTGAGCTTATTCTCCTGGGATTTGCACAAAGAAATAAGAGCTTTCCCTATTCTTTAGGAGCAAGAATCGTGCAAGGAAATAGGAGGAAGAATGAGGCTTATTTTAGCTAAGTATTAGCTAGAGAAGAGTTAGGGGGAGATCATAATTGCAGTGTAGATTGAACTTCAAGCATTGAATCAGTCATTATAATTGATCATTGTTCTCATCTAATATAATACAATTATAGGAGGGGTTTTTCCGAGTTGGGTTCCTTAGTAAAAAAATTTCTCATTGTGATTGAATGATTGCATGTGTTTATATTGTTAGTTTTTCTTCCACATAATTTAGTAGAATAAATTTGTGTATATTTACTTCAGTAATATTTATTTAGCAACTACAAATTTCAATTTATTTATACACTCTTATAATTCTCTAGCTGGAGCACCAACGACCAATATATAATCACGATTGATGGCTCATCAAACTCAATCTAGTCTTTATATGTTGTTGGCAACCCTGTGATGAACCTTTGAATCTTTTCTTTCTCATCCTTGAAGTAAGGACACAGCTTAACAACTCTAGGAACCTTCTATTATACTCATCATATATCATAGGACCCATCTGCAACACATAAAACTCCTTAGATTTGTCATCGTAATATCTTTCATATAGACACTTCTTCTTAAAGAGTCTCTAGAACTCATCCCAAATAAAATCTTATTTTCGAATGCCTCTAACATTATTCACATATTCCCACCAAATATTTTCTTTCCCTTTAAGATTGAAGGTGGTTAATTTGACTTTCATGTTCTCTGAATAGTTATGCAATCTAAATAATTTATTAATCCCAAGCAACCATGCCTCTACATCTTCTGTCTTCTTCATCTCTCCATCGAATGTTAGAGGCTTGAATTTATTAAACTCCCTAGGAAAGTAATCATCCCTCCTATAAGAATGATGGAGGTGATGATGTTGATGATTTCTCCTAGACGAGAACCTAAAATGAAACCCATACATACCAATCCTCCTGTCATGTGTACCCAATGATCTGCCACCTTTGACTATGTCCCCTCTATCCAAACTTTATATTCACCGATACATGCTACCATATGCCCCATTAGTCTTCTCTTCATGTTCTTAACTAATCCTCATTTGTCCCTATCTCTGAAAATTTTATGACAAACTATGGAGGCTGACTGCATTGACCTTTTCCTTATTTTACTGAGCCCTTTCAAGTCTTTCCTAAGCGTCAACTAACTTGTCATTGTTTTCCTTGCAACTTCTAATATTTTCCCTCAAACTCCTCAATGTTTCTGTTATATCAGGAGAATACTCATCTCTTTGCTGCCTAGTTGATCTGTAGGGAGAGTCACGTGAATTTTAGTCCATCATTTTTCTCATCATATTTTATTGTCTTCTTCCTACAAGCATGCCATGACATATAAACCAAATATATACCATAACCAAAATCATCCCTCAATGAATTTCAGGGGAGGCTTATCTCATCTTCAAAATCAATCCAAACTATCATGATACATGTATCATCATAATAATATCAATATACCGACACCATGCATGACAATACCAACTTCATACCATGACCTCATGCATGAAAGCCATAACCCTGACAATGCATGCATAAAAACACACATCTAACCCATTTGGTCCAACTGTTTGAACCATGCTTTGATACCAATCTGTATTGCCACCTCCCACATTTACCCACCTTCACTAGCCTGTCGAGGTAAACATGAGCATAGGGCTACTATGACATGACTCAAATCCCTATGTATAGTTACAGAAGTGGAATCAACAACCTAAAACTTTACTGGCTTCCCTCAGGTGCTACAGGATCCCCAAGAGCTAAACAACCACTCAAGGTGCCCAAAAACTGAGTTAACTTTCTTTTTTAGTGATATGGATCCCCATTCACTATTATGACAAGGAAATCCAACAATTTTAACCCTCCAATTGCTCTGATGACCCTTCCTCCCAGTGACTACAATCTAGATTACCCAGTTTTGAGTCTACAACCCCTAA
This sequence comes from Pinus albicaulis, assembly GCA_034641835.2. Classification (NCBI taxonomy): domain Eukaryota; kingdom Viridiplantae; phylum Streptophyta; class Pinopsida; order Pinales; family Pinaceae; genus Pinus; species Pinus albicaulis. The sequence continues at coordinate 1,453,436,698 of CM076575.1, forward strand.
ACATGAACCACATTTTCAGGGCCTAACTCTCAACCAATACCCAGAACTTAATGAGACTTTCAGAAATGATAAATAACACAAGGAAAAAGCCTTTTATACTGAATTTAAACAAGAAATTGACCTAACCAAGCCTAACCATGACATTCATTCTATCAAACACATGGTGAACATGAAATTTATAGGTCATGAATGCATATATGAACATAGAGATCTCAAAATTATTTGATAATCATCAAGAAATTTTAATTCCCTCTCACAATATCCACAATAACATATATTAGGCCATGCATTCAATAACCATTCATTTACCAATCAATTCACGTTTTAAAGAACCATAACTAGAATTCGTCATAAAACCATGCTTATAACCAACATATAACTATATTAATAACAATGATAGAAAAACCATCAAAGCCAAATGATAACAACTACATTTACTCATACAAGAGGAAATACAAGAGGAAATTAGCTCTTATTATCATATGCAAAAGGAAATTAAGTCAGGCACTTCCACATACCTACTACCAACCAACTAAAGATTAGGCTCAACCAAATATTTCTTTCATCTAATCACCCTCATCCTATATTCCAAGAATGAATGTGGAATATCATGGGATAAACTAATACATCATACAATCAAGGAAATCCATAGGTTAAACCACCTCTACCCTCACACTACCGTGATCTCACCTAAACCAGTCCCAAGATGAAAAAACCAAACCAAGCTTGGTTGCCTCAGAATTCCTTCACCATCCTTTGAGAAATTTTCTTGTCTCCACCCATCTGTTGAGGGCTTCCCAGAGAAAAACATCTACACCCCCAACCTTTGGGATTTTCTTGAGACCACCTCACGTAGATCCAAAACCTTATGAAAATCCAAAGCTCAACCAAGAATGAATCCCATCACACCATGGATATCTAGGAATTGGAAAGGTAAGGTTGAAACCACTATCAAACCAATAAAAACCCATTCCAATGAACAAAAAATTAACCAAATACACATGCATGTACTATCCATGCAAAAACTAGCTATAAAATCATACATGCAACCTTTTACCTGCAATTATTTCTGCTAAAGTTGCTTGATCAAACTCTTACTTGCTTGATCCTTACCTTCCTTTTCTTTCTTGTCCTTCCTTTTCTTGATTTCTTTCTTTCTCCTCTTGGTACTCTTATCCTCTCTAAAGCCAATTCTAAAACTCAACTGACAAAAGGCTAACCAACAAAAAGCTGTGAACTGATCCTCAAAGGCCTTTTTATTATTGATGCCTCTAATTTCTTCACGTTTCCTCTATTTTCCTTCAATATCCTCCTCGAATGACACCTATGACCTTTCATCTCCCTTTTCTTCTAATTTCCTTTATTTTCATAAATAAAATTCCAATAATTCCTTTTTTCCTTTTAAAAGCCTTTGTTAATACCTTTGCCAATTTCCTTAGCCATAATAAACATGTTCACTAGGATTCCTTGCCAAACATTCAACTTGGAATATGTTGTGTAACCAGCTCCGAAAAGAGAAGAAAAGAGATATCAACGCCTTAGAAATGAGCCACTTCGAGGGGGCAACCTCCAATACATTACATAAATGAACAATTCTTCGATGATACAATTCACAAAACCTCCTTTCTATATATAGGAGTCCATGGGGCCATAATGTAATCCTAGTGGGCCACAATGTAATCCTAGCTGACCTAACAATAATAATTTAAGGGCACAATAATAATAGAATGGGGGTTACCGGGGTACAATAATAACAATAAGGGGGGCTACACTAACATAATAAGGGGCTACACTATTAATATAGGGGCTTAACATGCCCCTCTCCTTCAAACAAGTGTTGTCCTCAACGCTTGATTATTTCTTGATGCTTCTGTATAAAATTATCATCCTCCCATGTGAAATCTTCTACAAGAAAGTTCTTCCATTTGCTGAGATACTCTAAAATTGATCGTACTTGTCGAGTTCTTGTTTCTATGACTGCTTCATAACTTCTTTCGATGTCATGTTGATCTTCCTGTTGTTTCATTAGATTTTGCACCAAAGTTGGGTTATCCTTTGAGAGTTGGAGAACTTGTTGTTGATGCTCGATGTGATATTTCACTAATTTATCATCCATATTTGCTATTATTTTATCCTTCAAACCATCCAACTTAGCCTCCATTTCTTCTTTTAAACCATCTATTTCATCTTCAATTGCTCTTCGTAAGATTGAAACTTGTTGCACTTGGTACCGTAATTTTGATATCTCATACTGCAACTCTTCCTCTTCATGCGTCATAGTATAGCTTTTTGAGGAATTAAAGGGTATGGAATTATTTTTAGGAGGCATTTCAGAACAAAATACTGAAATATATGCTCAATAGGCCCTTGGAATCACTTCAAACTGATTTTTCAAACAAGATTTATGCAATTCGGAAAAAAAATACACACCTTTTACTTGCTTTGAGTAGCTCGATATTGAAACTTAATTATCTCTGTGATTGCGACTCTTCAATATCTGAAATTAAGCACTGAATTAGCCCTCTGAATTCTCTTTTGAATGCCACAGGTCTGACCTGATTTGGATTCTCCAAGACAAATTTGTGTCCAATCTCCCACAATGACCTAATTCTGGACTGGTTCAGTAGAGCGAACTTGTATGACTTGCCACGTGTCAATTTTTTTTTCTTTGTCTCTGAAATTGATAGACAAGAAACTACAGGCCGTGTACTTGTGACCACTTTTGACGGCACTCCAATCCAATCTCCAGAGAGAGATTTATTGAACGTTTCCCACGATCACCTCTTTGAGATGAAATTCAGGAGCCTGAAAAAGCACTACCTTCCACAGATCATATCTCCACAAATATTGCGAACCAAGCTTTGAAATTTTTTGATGAATTTCCTCAGGATTTCAGCTTCGCACCATATGAATTTCAGATTCTGAACCTTTGTATAAAAACATTTATAGCGCAAATGCCACGATGACCTGTTTAGGAGCCTGAAAAAAATACCTGACTTCCACAGATCATATATCCGAAATTATTGCGAACCAAACTTTGAAATTTTTATACAAGCTTCCTCAAGATTTTTTCTTCGCACCCTAAAAATTTCAGATTCTGAAACTTCGTAGAAAACAAATTATAGCAAAAATGCCACGATGACCTGTTTGGAGCAACGAAACCCTAGAATCCAAAGCTCTGATACCAAATGTTGTGTAACCAGCTCCAAAAAGAGAAGAAAAGAGATATCAACGCCTTATAAATGAGCCACTTCGAGGGGGCAACCTCCAATACATTACATAAATGAACAATTCTTCGATGATACAATTCACAAAACCTCCTTTCTATATATAGGAGTCCATGGGGCCATAATGTAATCCTAGTGGGCCACAATGTAATCCTAGCCGACCTAACAATAATAATTTAAGGGCACAATAATAACAGAATGGGGGTTACCGGGGTACAATAATAACAATAAGGGGGGCTACACTAACATAATAAGGGGCTACACTATTAATATAGGGGCTTAACAGAATACATGTCCCATGACCTTGGTCTTATTTTTAATTTATTAAATTTGATTGCATGAAATATTAACCTGGGGTTGTTACAAGGAGGATAGATACTCCATTTTGTTGGAGGAGGAAAAGTGTTGGTAGCTCAAAATTGGGGAAATATGGGTATCCTCAGTGGAGGACAACATAAATTTTTTTCATCAATTATATTTGAAAATGATTGGAAGTAATTCAACACTATCTAACATATTTCTAGTTCCAATGGTTTGGTTCTTCATTCCTTTAAGGATAAAGTTGTGGAAGGTGTCTGCTACTTTCACTCTCTCTTTTTAGTCCCTCAAGGAAGCCCTATACAGGATATTTTTTATGTGGTGACCAAAATTCCTAATGTTATTTTGAAGAAGATGAAGGTTTCCCTTTTGGAGGAAGTTTCAGAGCATGAAGTGTTGGAATATTTTAATTATAAAAAAAAGTCAAAGTTTCCTAGGTTCGATGGCTTCCATATTGAATTCTACCTTGGTTACTACAACTAAATCAAAGAGGACATTTTGAAGAATATCAAGAATTCACAAAGTTTTGGTTAGGTTCTCAGCTCATTCAACACATATTTTTTGTTTATTTTCTCAAAAAATAAGAAGGAACTTCCTTTTACAACTTCAGGCCAATAGCATGTTGTAATTTGATCTATAAATTAATCTCAAAAATCATTTCAAGGAGTATCAAGGCGATCCTCAACACTATCATTTCAATGTAACAATTTGGATTTCTACAAAAAATAAACAATCATTATGCGGTATCGTTGGTGTAGGAGCTTTTTCATTCTATGAATTCATCTAATATGAAAGCAGTTATATTAAACTGGACCTGTCTAAGGATTAAAATAGGGTTGATTGGACCTTTCTTTGATTGGTCCTTATCTAGATAGGATTCACCTTTTAGTTGGTTAATTGGATTATGGGGTATTACAATTAGATTCCTTCACTGTAATGATCAATGTGGAAATTATTTTGAGTTCTTTCCTTCCACTCATGGGCTTCATCAGGGATGTCCCCTATTACATTTATTTTCAATTTGATCGAATCCTTTTGATCCAAAGGAAATCTCCATGGCATTAGGATCTCAAAAGAGGTGGAGGTTTCCCATTTTCTCTTTGTTGACAACATGATCTGTTGTATTTTAGAGGAACGTAGATTATTTTCCTTAATCAAATGCTCCCTCGAACTCTTATACAAGGTAACAAGAATGGTGATTAACACTAATAAATAATATATTATCCACAGGCCTTTAAGGAAACACTCTAGCTTGTTTAAAGGTTTTTTTATTCCCTTTTCTTGTTAGGAAACACGTAGCTCATTTAAAGGTTTTTTTCCCTTTTCTTGACAGGAATTTGGACATTGGGTTGAAATATATTGGATTCTTTATCATGCCAAATAAATACCATATTTTGGACTCATTGTGGATGGATAAGAAGGTAGAGAAGTGAATTTCATATTGGGAAAACAAATTTCTCTCTAGAGGAGGAAATATAGTGCTAGTGAAGTCTATTTTAGAGAGTATTCCAGTGCATTATAACTCCATCTCCATTATTCCCAAATGTGTCTTTTCTATAATGAGGAAACCCAATTTTCATTTCCTATGGGTGGGGGACTTCAACAAAAAAGGAATGGAACTAGTTAGTTGGACTCGTTTTGTTGCTCTAAAGGAGCTTGGAGGATGGAGTTTAAAAAATATCCATCTCTTTGTTAAGGCTCTAGCATGTAGAAAACCATTGGTGGTCCTTCTTAGAAAATTCTATTTGTTTCAAAGTGTTGCAGTAAAATTATTTTTTTGGTAAATCCTTCATGGACTACTTTAAGATCCCCAACAAATTGGCCAATGATCAAATTTGTAGAAGTTAATGTGGGCAAGGGTGGCTCCATTGGTAGAAAATTTCTTATCTTGGTTTGTTGGGGATGGATGCCTAATCAAAATAGGCAAAGATCTATGGTATGGAGCTAGGAAAAATTACAACCTACTCTCTCCTCTGAGGGATGTTCTAAGTTGATCCAATATCACAATCCTCACAAATGCAAAGGCCCAAGATCCACAAGCCAGAGGTAGATTTGGTTGGGTATTTGATGCATCCTTGAGTTTAGTGGAGCTGCTAGCAATGGAATCGGAAAATTTTATTAGTCTTCTAGTCAAGAATCATATGTATAAATACAGACAACATTCTATATATGTTGTGTTTAACTATAAATTCTTAGGAAAGTTGTTTCACAATGAAGCCTAAATATAAAGCTCAATCTGAAGATTTTTTTAGGGAACAAAAACAATGGTAGTGGAAAGTAATGCGGGGAGTAAATGCCCCCATGAGAACTAAACTTATTGCTTCATTGGCCATTAATTGAAAATTACTTAGTTAGCATAACTTGATGAGGCGTGGGTGGGGTGATCGAAACCAATGCCCACTATGTAAGGAACAAGAAGAATATCATGTGTGTTTATTTAAAACATGAAAATAGTTTTCTAATGTTTGCGATATCATGTGGAACTCTTTCAAACCAAAGGCAGGTTCATCCCTCTATCATGCCTTTTGTGCCTTGTGGGATGGCAAGCGAGTGATCTCCTTCGGTGGCTTGTCATGTTTATTAATCTCGTGCTTATGAAGAGACATAATTTTCATTGTGTTTCAAAATAATTTCATGCCTCCAGAGTTGTCTGTAGCCAAGGTGACAACACTGGCTAGTGAATTAAATCAGACCCAAATCCATTGAAACATAGGAATTTGATGATGTTAGTGTTGTATTATGACACCCCTTAGGGATATTTTAATTGCATCGATCACAGATACCCCCATTAATGTGGTGTGGAAATCATCATTTATTTTAGTCACTCTTAGTTAATTTATTGTCATTACGCATTGGGCTAGGGTTCAAACAATAAAATTAAATTTTTAGCTCTATGGTGCCTATTGGAATTGGTAAGAAAAAAGGTGCTTCTAGATTGCAGGTTTTGGGGGATTTCAAATTAGTCATAGATTGGGCAATTCAAAAGGTGGACGTCTCCAATACATGTCTCAATACCTTGTTTCACGATATTTACAATTTTTCGAGCTCTTTTGAACAAGTCTCTTTTTGTCACATTCTTTGCAAGCTAAAATTGGAAACAAATGGTCTCTCCAAGTAAGCCCTTGTGCTCTTGTTTGATTAAACTAGGATTTATGAGTTTGTAGATGGGTAGAGATTCAATCAATGGAGCCTAATATCTATTTCTAGTTTCCCTCTATGCTTCATTTTCTATTTTTTTTAGGTAGCGTGTAGATTACAAGCTGTACAATGTTAGGGGTTTTCAAAAATCCATAGAAAGTGAAAAAAAATGGAAACTGAATCGATGTGACACGTGGTGAGGAAGATGACATGAAATCGGATGGGAAGAATAAGTGAAATCATAACTTAACAAGACATCAGAATCATCCATCTATTTTTTTTAATTAAAATTAAAATTGTGAAAAATTGAATATGACACTGTAAAAGTTGGGTACTATTTAAAGGAGGGAAAGATCAATACACATTATGCTTGGTACATTAGGTTTTAATAGATAGTATGACAAGATCAATACACACACATTATGTTCGTATTAGATAGTAGGACAATACCAATACACACTATGTCATAATAGATATTATGACAAGATCAAAGCACACATTATTTCGTAATAGATACACATATTATGTCAAGTATAAAAGATGTGGTCCAATGATTAGGTGGGAAATTTTGGTCCCACAAGTTTCATGATCCAATCCTAAGCATAACTATGCATGACCGATAGTTGAAAAAAAAGATACACATTATGTCCTAATAGGACATATTAGATAGGAGATAACTTGATGAGGCGTGCGTGGGATGATCAAAACTGATGCCCATTGTCGGATGAATCTCATGTGCTTTTATCTAAAAAATGAAAATATTTTTCTAATGTTTGTGAGATGATGTGGAACTCTTTTAAGCCAAAGGCATGTTGGGAAGGTTCATCCCTCTATCATGCCTTTTGTGCCTTGTGGGATGACAAGCAAGTGGTCTCTTTCAGTGGCTTGTCATGTTTATTAATCTCGTGCTTATGGAGAGCCATAATTTTCATTGTGTTTCAAAATAATTTCATGCCTCAAAAAGTGTGTGTAGCCAAGGTGGCAACACTAGCTTGTGAATTAAATCAGAACCAAATCCATTGAAACATAGGAATCTGATTATGTCGATGTTGGATTATGACAACCCTTGGGGATATTTTTAATTGCATCAATCAAGGACACCTCCATTGTTGGGGCGTGGGGATTGTTAGAGCCTAAATCTACCTCAGGCTGAGAAAGGCAGAATCTAGGGTAACATCAAACCACGCTTAACCTGGTAGCTAGCCCTACCAGATCGAGAGAGGGCTCTCTCCTTGTCAATCTCAGCAAAAAATGATCAATTAGGCTTGAAATGACTTGATATGAAGACTGATTTTAGGCTAGGTATGTGTGCAAAAGAGTTTGATTGAATTTAACGATGTTTTGTTGGCTCAAATGGAAAGGCAGATTTTGGGTCTGGGGAATGAGGCTCAGTTTTGCAAACATCTCAATGGGGCAAGGCAGGCAACTGATTTGACACTTCAAATTGAAAGAAATGGAGAGCTTTAGACAGGTGAGGAGTTTGAAGAGGGTAAGAAACCTTCAAGGATCCTCTTCAAACAACTGAAAACATAGATAACTAAACAAACCCTAGGTAGAGCACTGCAATTTCAATGGATTCTACCTTTATCCTTGTTTGTTTAAGTTAAGGAGAAATAAGAGAGAAAATGGCATATATAAAACACAAGTAAACTTACATTTACAGAGAGAAACACAATATCAAAGCAAAATGCCACATGAATCCCATAGAGTGTTGCAAACCCTGGTCTATTCCTTTGCCAAACTGCAAAGATGAATGTACAATAATGCTCAAAGAATTCCCAAAAGTCCAACCTTCTACAAAAATCCAACCCATACACTATGAAATTCATAAAATATATACATTTTCTCATCCTTGTACTAAGGGAATTGAGCTCAACCATTTTCTTCAAAATAGAATCAGTTACATTAAACTTGGGCTGAATTTCTGAAAATAGGTGTTGAAGATGAAATCGTCTCTCCTAAACCATAGCACCTGTTACAAAAATGAAAGAGGTTTTTGTAGATAAGGTCATTTTAGAGAAACACTTCTCTCAAATTTTGGAAATTCGTTTCCAGTTGCTCGCAATCTGTTCCACAAAATCATCTCTAAAACATAAAATCATTAAAAATTTAAATTTGTGAAAATGAGCTGTAAAGATCTAGTCACATATCAAAATTCCTGACACCTGTAAATAAATGGAAAGAAATTTTTGTTATATTTCCTGTGGTTAAAAAACACCTCCTTGGGTTTTTCAAAATTACTTTCCATCTGTTGTAAAATGGCCCCGCACTAAAATGACTAAAACAGTAAAAAATATGAAAAAATTTCTTTGTTTTAATGTAGGCTCCAAATATCACTGTATATCTCCCACATAGTAGCACCTGTGCATAAAATGAACGAGGTTTTTTTTATTTGGTATGTTATGAACAAAAACCTCTTTCACTTTTGAAAAAATCCTTACCATTATTTCACAAAATGATTTTGTACTAAACTTGTCATTGTGTGCAGCAATTGACCTCAAAACATGCATAACCAAGAATCACTCATTCATTTCGATCATATATTCTAATCCGGAAGCCGATTACGGGAGTGTGATATACCGTTAGAAATATTTTTCCGAGCTTCTTCTCATGGACACATTTGTGACATGTTTTGTGCTAAACCTCATGTGAAAAACATCTAACAAAACCAAACATAGTAAGAGCTCATGTTGATCTCTGGTGACAGGCTGCGAAGACTAGAACTAACAGGGATCATCCATTATTTTAGTTACTCTTAGTTCATTTATTGTCATTATGCATTATGCTAGGGATCTAACAGTAAAATTGGATTTTCAGCTCTATGGTTTTGATTTGCATTGGTAAGAAAAAAGGTGTTTCTAGATTGTAGGTTTTGGGGGATTCCAAATTAGTCATAGACTGGGTAATTCAAAAGATGGAGGTCTCTAATACATGTCTCAATACCTTGTTTCACGATATTCACAATTGTGCGAGTTGTTTTGAACTATTCCTTTTTTGTTATAGTACTCTTTGCGAGTTAAACTTGGAAACAAATGGTATCTCGAAGGAAGCCCTTGTGCTCCTGTTAAGTTTAGCTAAGATTTTTGAGATTGTAAATGGATAGAGATTCAATAAATGGAACCCAATGTTTCTTTCTAGTTTCCCTCTATGTTTCCTTTTCTCTTCATTTTTTAAGGTAACATGCGGATTACAAGCTACACAATGATAGGGGCTTTCAAAAATCCATAGAAAGTGAAACAAAATGGTAACTGAATCAAGGTGACACGTGGTGAGGAAGATGACATGAAATTAGATGGGAAGAATAAGTGAAACCATAACTTAACAAGGCATCATAATCATCCATCTAAATATATATTTTTTTAAATAAAATGAAAATTGTGAAAAACCGAATATGGCATTGTAAAAGCTAGGTATTATGTAAAGGAGGGCAAGATCAATACACACACATTATGTTTGTATTAGATAGTAAGATAATACCAATACACATTATGTCGTAATAGATATTATGACAAGGTCAAGCCAAGCATTATTTCGTAATTACGACGATAGGCGTAGCCCCCTATTGGAAATAGCATCTTTTGTGATTATGTTAATTAATCTTTTTGATCTAATGGTCTAGATTGAAAGACACCGGTATATTCTCGTCGTTGCCACTCAATCAATGGATCAAATCTATCCCACTAACTTCCTTGCATATCTAAAACATGTGATTAAACCATACTTAAATTAAAAAATTTACAAATCTTGATTAAAAATTTCCTATACCATTTATTAATGGCCACGTATCAAGATTAACAAGTAAAATAAAACTGAAACATTAAACCTTCTCACCATTCTGCAACGTGTCCTTGTGCCTTTGACATGAGTCATAGTGGCGGCAGGCGGTGGAATTGGGGAATTTGATGCGGTTTTATCACAGGTTGTACCCAATAATTCATTCTGCAATGTGTTCCTGTGCCTTTGACACGAGGCAAAGTGGCCGTAGGCGGTGGAATTAGGGAAGTTGAGGGGAGAAATGGATTCGAACGGGAAGTTGAGGGGTTTGTGACCGTAGGTGTGTCCTTATCCTTCTGCGGTATAAGAATTTTCGTGGACCGATGGAAAAAATTCGTTATGGCAAATCGGGCAGTTGCATAGCCCCAGTCAGTGTTCTCTTGCATTTATTCGCTTTGATTACTGCTCAAACAGGTATGTAATGGAGAATTCTATCTCTGAATAAAGGGCTCATATGTGCTTGTTAGACCTTTATAATCTTCATTTGATGAGTGCTCTTATCTATAGTGTTCGAATATTTCCATTTTGTACCGCCTTTATGATCTTGTTTTATATCGTCATATTTGGTTGACACGATATTGCATTATTAAGTATTTTCTTTGAGGTGTGCAGAGTTTCTGAGCATAAGCTATGGAGGAAAAACAAATCACACGGCCGAAAACAATATCACATGGGTAATTGATGCTCCTTACATAGACGTCAGCCAGGCGGCAGACAGAGGGGGCTCCAGTGAACTTGGCTCTTACTTGCATACAATGCGTTATTTCCCAAAGCCTCTTAAAAAGTCTTCCTATCAGTTGCCTGTGACCCCTTATGCGCGTCACCTCTTAATATTATGGTTTTCCCCTGGAAATTACACAGTGGAAATGAAATATGGCTAGATATTAGCTTCACTTTATCGATTGAGACAGTGGATATGTTGTTTGTGAAAAACATAAGCATGCCTCAGAATACTCCAGTTTTTTACAAATATATATTGTTTACTACAGGCAGAGTGGTGTACATTTGCTTGGTCAGAACCTCGAAGGATGATGATCCCTGTATCTCTGCTATCGAGATGAGGAGGCTCCAAGATGGCATGTATCAAGAAGCTCAGCCTGGAAAAATCTTGGTTACATTATCAAGATGTGATGTTGGTGGGAATTCGAATTTAAGGTGAACATTTTGAAATTTTTAATTTAAGTTTTTAACTATGGAAATCAAGCCAGGTAATAAATTATAATAAATTTAAATCTGGCATTCATTTTTTATTTTTCATGAGAAGAAAAAAAACAAAAAACAGCTACTCGTGTATTAATATAAGGTAGTTCATATATCATAGATTTGATATCTTTCATTCACATTCAGAAAATTTTCAGCGTTATGGAGTATGCACAAAATGCTGCAAGAGATCAATTACACCTCTACTATGAACAAAACTGTGCAACCAGGACAGTTCTTAGTAACAAATTAAACACAACAGAAATTACATAAAAAATAATCTGCAAGACATGCATCGTTTCCTGACTTAAACCTCGATCATTATCAATTGCTCTACCCGCCAGACTCTATGTCCATCCCTATCATAACTTGAAGTTGATGGCACCTGTGCTGACCAGAGCCCCTTGAGCATAGGATGCAAAAAATATTATTGGTCACCCTGTTGATATCCCTTTTAGAAAGATTTACAATTTACAATTTAAAAATGTGAACTTGGACATTAACATAGCCTTCCATCAATTGTGACTAATTCTTAACTGTGGATTTTGTGACTAATTATTAACTATGGATTTAATATGGAATGTAACACAATTTATAACTAAGGCTTTTGTGACTAATTCTTAACTGTAGATTTAATATGCAATGTAACACAATTTAGTACAATATTCTCATCACGATTAAAAGAAAATAATGGAATTCGAGAACTATAGGTTTTTTTTTTCAGAAGAAAAAAACGCTGTGATATATTAATATAAAACAGTACATAGTCCAATACATCTCAAGCTGTATAGACATACAGCGAGATCCCAACCAAGGCAGCCAAAAGGTGACTACAGCATCATAGAAATTCGAGAACTATAGGTTACAATAGCTATATTCTCCGTTTCGTCTAGTAATCCTCATACCGGCTTTTTACGTCTCCTTTGGGAGTAATCCTCATCCCGGTATTATACGTTTTATCTTATAGTATTAATCCTCATAGTAGTATTCTACGTTTCGCGTAGCAGTAATTCTCATACCTTCTACTACAGTTGGTGATGGCATTCTGGTCCATCCTCCAACTTGCCTTTCAATGGCAAAGATAATCCTTCATATATGTCAAACTACATGCTAAATCCTAACAAAACTTCTGAATCAGACATTGCAATGTAAATTCAACCTAATTTTCCTCAACCATTAGGTGTGCAAGTAAATTGAAAGTCATTTAAAAAAAGTAGGTATTATCAACGTAATTTTCTAAAACCATTACTAAATGGCCCTGGGTAAACTTTACTTTTATTTTCTTCATCAGGGTGATGAATCTGCAATATGGTTGAGTAATGTAGATGACATCCACCATAAATATGATGTAGTATAGATGGGATCCAAAAGTAGTCTAGATGAGATGCAGGATACAACTTTTTTTGTTTTTTTTGTGACGTGAAGGAGCTCTATTCATTCTTTTTTTGTTTTTTTCGTGACATGAAGGAGCTCTATTCATTCTTTGAATCTTGTCTATGATTAAACGTGAATCTTATCACAACAGGTCTCTATGATGAAGGGAATCACAAGCAAAAGAAAAAAAAAGAAAAAAAACTAATCCAGAGTTTACCCACCATTCCAACTAAATCCAAAAAACCATGACTGTTCGACTCTATTTTTCCTCAACGTTCCAACTAAATCCAAAGAACAGTCCATTTTTTCTGAATAAATAGAAACTTACATTAGGGAATATACCTCTCTCTAAAACGATGAAAATTTAACCTTAATCCTATTGTAGATTTGTGTGATTAAAGTACTTAGTTGCAAAATTAATTATTATTATTTTTGTAAATTTGTATTATTGGAGTACTCAGCGAGAGAGTTAAGTATTATTAATTTTGTGAGGCTTTAGATGCTCTGGCCTCTTTATGAAGCAAACGTGCATTTCCTTCACCGACAAGCAATGGCATGTGAGTGGCTTCGTTCCATATCACTTACTTTAAATTCGTAATCATAGTATTGCTAAACATCATTTAAGTTAAAGTTCTTGTGAGAAGAGTAAAGTTCTGTCATTGGTTAATTGGTTAATTTACTTCATTTTTTTATTTTAAAAAATATCAAATGATAATACACAGATAATAATAGATATTTTTAAATGATTAAATCATTCATTACATTTTTCATTTTCATTTTCCCAAAGGTATCTACCTTAATGCACTGATATTGATATTTTAAACTTATATTTACAATTTTAAAGTTTAAGATTTTAAATATAACTTATATTTAGAATTTTAAAGTTAACTTAAATCTATTTTTTAAGAGTGATAAAAGAAAATTGATCTCTTAATTATCAATTCAATTAAATGTACAAAATTTAACTGTGTTAACAAATTAAGAAAAATAAAATATAAAGTTAAAGTTAAAGTTAAAGTTAATATTAATATTAATATTTTGATAATAATATATTAACGATTATTATACTTTGTTATATATATATTACTCTAATAATAATTTGTATTAGTATTTGATATTAAATAATTAATATGTAGGAATATACTAATATTAATAAACAAATAAGTCTTACTATTAATATTGATTAATTTGAATAAGAATAGAAATGTTATTTTTAATATTATTAATATTAATATTAATAAATAATATTAGCAACATTTAGTATTAACAATAATGTTAACAAATTTTAATTTACAATATTACTTATTATTATTATTTTTATTTTAATGTATTAATATTATTATTATTTATATGAAATAATAAATTTTAGTATTAATATTTTTAACATTAAATATTAATATTAATTTTAATTTTAATTATTAATTTTAATAACATTAAAGAATATTATTATGGTAAATAATCATGGTCATATTGTAGAAATAATAAAAATGACATTAATGACATTAACATTCTAATATACACTAAAAATAATATTAATAATTAGTATTTAAATAATGATGATTATGATTTATACTAAAAACTAAATTAAAAATGAAAATAAAATTTTAATTATTATTAAAAACAATATTATTAGTAACATGAATAATAATAATAACAACATTATTAAAAACATCATTAATACAATATTCACGATATTTATTTAAAATTAATGTTCATAATTGTATTAATAACAATAAGTTTCAAACATGATTAAGGTTTATTAAAATTATTAATAACATTTTATTAATAATATTAATATGATTAATTACATTAATGTTCATAATTGTATTAATAATTATAAGTTTCAAACATGATTAAGGTTTATTAAAATTATTAATAACATTTAAATTATAACAATAATATTAATAACATTTTATTAATAATATTAATGTGATTAATTACATTAATGTTGTTAATATAAATCCTATTAACATTAATATTGATAAATAATATTAATATTAATATTAATATGATTAATTACATTAATGTTCATAATTGTATTAATAACAATAAGTTTCAAACATGATTAAGGTTTATTAAAATTATTAATAACATTTAAATTATAACAATAATATTAATAACATTTTATTAATAATATTAATATGATTAATTACATTAATATTGTTAATATAAATCCTATTAACATTAATATTGATAAATAATATTAATAATGTTTATGATGATTAATATTATGAATGATATTACTATTGATACCAAAATTAACGCTATTAATATAAATAGTATTAACATCATTAGTGATAAATAGTATTTTTAAAATATTGATTCCTAAGATTTATTAATCTCTTTATTAATTATGTGAGTTTCTCATTCATTTGTATTTAAAATATTTATTCCTAGTCTTTACTAATTTTTTTTGTTTTTTATAGGTATCCCTTGGCCTTGTTGATCTCTTATGTTCTTAATATTTTTCCCTTAGGTTCCCCAAATATTGGGGTTTAAATATTAGTCCTAGAGTTTAATACTAATGCATGGTCCAATTTCACATTATGAAAAACACTGACTCAATATGAAAATCAACCATGGGAAACCATTCTTAATTAGCATTAGCCATAGTCGATCAATGTCATTCATGATCAAATGTTACATTCTGACAAATATTGTCTCAATATGAAAAGTACCCATGGCCAACCATGGTCATATTTGGTCCAACGTCGGTTAATAATATTAACAATCAGTAAGGTTGATTGATCACTTGCGGTTTATAATTTGTTGGGTAATGGTTTTCCCTTGGGTTCACCAATTCCTTTGATTTAAAATATTAAACCCTTGGGTTTATTAGTTCTTTTGGTTTATAATATGAAAAATCGATCAATGTGATCCATGATCAAATGTCACATTCTGACAAATATTGTCTCAATATGAAAATCACCCATGGCCAACCATGGTCATAATTGGTCCAACGTCGCATTGTGACAACAATTCCCTCCATGTTTAAATAATTTCCCTTGGGTTCACCAATTCCTTTGGTTTATAATATTAAACCCTTGGGTTTATTAGTTCTTTTGGTTTATAATATGAATAATCGATCAATGTCATCCATGATCAAATGTCACATTCTGACAAATATTGTTTCAATATGGAAATCACCCATGGCCAACCATGGTCATAGTTGGTCCAACGTCGCATTGTGACAACAATTGTCTCAATGTTTAAATCAATTCCCTTGGGTTCACCAATTCCTTTGGTTTATAATATTAAACCCTTGGGTTTATTAGTTCTTTTGGTTTATATATGAATTATCGATCACTGTCATCCATGATCAAATGTCACATTCTGACAAATATTGTCTCAATATGAAAATCACCCATGGCCAACCATGGTCATAGTTGGTCCAACGTCGCATTGTGACAACAATTGTCTGGATGTTTAAATCAATTCCCTTGGGTTCACCAATTCCTTTGGTTTATAATACTAAACCATTGGTTTTATTAGTTCTTTTGGTTTATAATATGAATAATCGATCAACGTCATCCATGATCATATGTCACATTCTAAAAAATATTGTCTCAATATGAAAATCACCCATGGCCAACCATGGTCATAGTTGGTCCAATGTCACATTGTGACAACAATTGTCTCAATGTTTAAATCAATTCCCTTGGGTTCACCAATTCCTTTGGTTTATAATATTAAACCCTTGGTTTTATTATTTCCTTTGGTTTATAATATGAATAATCGATCAATTTCATCCATCATCAAACTGTCTGAATATGAAAATCACCCATGGCCAACCATGGTCATAGTTGGTCCAATGTCGCATTGTGACAACAATTGTCTCAATGTTTAAATCAATTCCCTTGGGTTCACCAATTATTTTGGTTTATAATATTAAACCCTTGGGTTTATTACTTCTTTTGGTTTATAATTTGAATAATCGATCAATTTCATCCATGATCAAATGTCACATTCTGACAAACATTGTCTCAATATGAAAATCACCCATTTCCAACCATGGTCATAGTTTGTCCAACATCGCATTGTGACAACAATTGTGTTAATGTTTAAATCATTTCACTTGGGTTCACCAATTCCTTTGGTTTATAATTTGTTGGGTAATGGTTTTCCCTTGGGTTCACCAATTCCTTTGGTTTATAATATTAAACCCTTGGGGTTATTAGTTCTTTTGGTTTATAATATGAATAATTGATCAATGTCATCCATGATCAAATGTTGCATTGTGAGAACAATTGTCTCAATGTTTAAATCAATCCCCTTGGGTTCACCAATTTCGTTGGTTTATAATATCAAACCCTTCGGTTTATTAGTTCTTTTGGTTTATAATATGAATAATCGATCAATGTCATCCATGATCAAATGTCACATTCTGACAAATATTGTCTCAATTCACATTCTGACATTGTGACAACAATTTTCTCAATGTTTAAATCAATTCCCTTGGGTTCAACAATTCCTTTGGTTTATAATTTGTTGGGTAATGGTTTTCCCTTGGGCTCACCAATTCCATTGGTTTATAATATTAAACCCTTAGGTTTTATTAATCTCTATTGTTTTTAATATTTCCCTTAGACTTATTGATCCCTTAGGTTTTTAATATTTTTTGGGTAATGGTTTTCCCTTGGGTTCACCAATTCCTTTGGTTTATAATATTAAACCCTTGGGTTTATTAGTTCTTTTGGTTTATCATATGAATAATCGATCAATGTCATCCATGATCAAATGTCACATTCTGACAAATATTGTCTCAATATGAAAATCACTCATGGCCAACCATGGTCATATTTGGTTCAACGTCGCATTGTGACAACAATTGTCTCAATGTTTAAATCAATTCCCTTGGGTTTAGCAATTCCGTTGGTTTATAATTTTTTGGGTAATGGTTTTCCCTTGGGTTCACCAATTCTTTTGGTTTATAATATTACACCCTTAGGTATATTAGTTCTTTTGGTTTATATTATGAAGAATCGATCAATGTCATCCATGATCAAATGTCACATTCTGACAAATATTGTCTCAATATGAAAACCACCCATGGCCAACCATGGTCATAGTTGGTCCAACGTCGTATTGTGACAAAAATTGCCTCAATGTTTAAATCAATTCCCTTGGGTTCACCAATTCCTTTGGAAATAATTTGTTGGGTAATGGTTTTCCCTTAGGTTCACCAATTCCTTTGGTTTATAATATTAAACCCTTGGGTATATTAGTTATTTTGGTTTATATTATGAATAATCGATCAATGTCATCCATGATCAAATGGCACATTCTGACAAATATTGTCTCAACATGAAAATCACCCATGGCCAACCATGGTCATAGTTGGTTCAACGTCACATTGTGACAACAATTGTCTCAATGTTTAAATCAATACCCTTGGGGTTCACCAATTCCTTTGGTTTATAATATTAAACCCTTGGGTTTATTATTTATTTTGGTTTATAATATGAATAATCAATCAATGTCATCCATGATAAAATGTCACATTCTGACAAATATTGTCTCAACATGAAAATCACCTATGGCCAACCATGGTCATAGTTGGTCCAATGTCTCATTGTGACAACAATTGTCTCAATGTTTAAATCAATTCCCTTGGGTTCACGAACTCCTTTGGTTTATAATTTGTTGGGTAATGGATTTCCCTTGGGTTGACCAATTCCTTTGGTTTGTAATATTAAACCCTTGGGTTTATTAGTTATTTTGGTTTATAATATGAATAAACGATAAATTTCATCCATGATCAAATGTCACATTCTGACAAATATTGTCTCAATATGAAAGTCACCCATGGCCAACCATGGTCATAGTTGGTCCAACGTCGCATTGTGACAACAATTATCTCAATGTTTAAATCACTTCCCTTGGGTTCACCAATTCCTTTGGTTTATAATATTAAACCCTTGGGTTTATTAGTTCTTTAGCTTTATAATATGAATAATTGATCAATGTCATCCATGATCAAATGTCACATTCTGACAAATATTATCTCGATATGAAGATCACCCATGGGCAACCATGGTCATAGTTGGTCCAACATCGCATTGTGACAATAATTGTCTCAACGTTTAAATCAATTTCCTTGGGTTCACCAATTCCTTTGGTTTATAATATTAAACCTTTGGTTTTATTAGTTTTTTTGGTTTATAATATGAATAATCGATCAATGTCATCCATGATCAAATGTCACATTCTGACAAACATTGTCTGTATATGAAAATCACCCATGGCCAACCATGGTCATAGTTGGTCCAACGTCACATTGTGACAGTAATTGTCTCAATGTTTAAATCAATTCCCTTGGGTTAACCAATTCCTTTGGTTTATAATTTGTTGGGTAATGATTTTCCCTTGGGTTCACCAATTCCTTTGGTTTATAATATTAAACCCTTGGGTTTATTAGTTTTTCTGGTTTATAATATGAATAATCGATCAATGTCATGCATGATCAAATGACACATTCTGACAAACATTGTCTCAATATGAAAATCACCGATGGCCAACTATGGTCATAGTTTGTCCAACGTCGTATTGTCAGAACAATTGTCTCAATGTTTAAATCAATTCTCTTGGGTTCACCAATTCCTTTTGGTTTATAATTTGTTGGGTAATGGTTGTCCCGTGGGTTCACCAACTCCTTTGGTTTATAATATTAAACCCTTGGGTTTATTAGTTCTTTTGGTTTATAATATGAATAATCGATCAATGTCATCCATGATCAAATGTCACAATATGACAAATATTGTCTCAATATGAAAATCACCCATGGCCAACCCTGGTCATAGTTGGTCCAACATCGCATTGTGACAACAATTGTCTCAATGTTTAAATCAATTCCCTTGGGTTTACCAATTCCTTTGGTTTATAATTTTTTGGGTAATGGTTTTCCCTTGGGTTCACCAATTCCTTTGGTTTATAGTATTAAACTGTTGGGTTTTATTAATCTCTATTGTTTTTAATATTGCCCTTAGGCTTATTAATCCCTTAGGTTTTTAATATTTATCCCTTGGGTTGACTAATTCCTTTGGTTTATAATATTAAACCCTTGGGTTTATTAGTTCTTTTGGTTTATAATGTTAATCACACATTCGGTTTATTACTCTCTTGAGTTTAAAATACTAATTCTCAGGGTTTGTTAATTTCTTAGATTTTTCACTTTAAAATATTAATTCTTAGGGTTTATTAATCTCTATTGTTTATAATATTCATCCGTTAGGTTTATAATATTTATCCCTTGTGTTCGCTGATTCCTTTGCTTTATAATATTAAACCCTTGGGTCTATTAGTTCTTTTGGTTTATAATGTTAATAATCCCGTTGGTTTATTAATATCTTCTGTTTAAAATACTGATTCTTATGGATTATTAATTTATTAGGTTTTTTAGTTTAAAATATCAATTCTTACGGTTTATTAATATATTGTGTTTTTAATATTGATCCCTTATGTTTATAATATTTATCCCTTGGGTTCACCAATTCCTTTGGTTTATAATATTTAAACCTTTGGTTTATGATGACATTGGGTTTGTATTATTAATTATCCCTTGGATTTATTAATATCTTCACTTTGAAATATTAATTGTTAGGGTTTATTAATCTCTTAGGTTTTTTGTTTTTAAATATTGTTTCATATGCTTTATTACTCTCTTGAGTTTAATATATTAATTCTTAAATTTTATTACTTTCTTATGTTTTTGGGTTTAATATTATTAATATATTAATAAATATTATTAATAAAAATTCTAATATCTATTAATAATGTTTATTAATAATATTATAATATTATTTATTACTAATATTATTATTATATTAATAATTATTATTAATATATATTATATATATTTCAAGTTAATATATAGTATGTATATAGTTAATATTATTAATATATTAATAAATATTATAATTTTATTAATATATCAATCAATATTATTAATATATATAAAATATTTTTGTGATTTTAATCCTAATTAATATATTAATAAATATTCTTATTAATATATAATATATATATTGCAAGTTAATATAATAAAATTAGTATATATAATATTTATTTATTGATATATAAATTAATGTGATGGGTAGTGGATATAGGCCTATCGGCGTATATCAACCACATTGGTAAATGTGGTTGTAAATCTATTCTATATACACCTATCGGCGTATATCAACCACATTAGTAAATATAATGTGGTTGTGCTAGTAGATACACATATTATGTCAAGTCTAAAAAATGTAGTCCAACGCTTAGGTGGGGACGTCATATTATAGTGTTTATGCCCTAATAGGACCTAATAGATAGGAGATAAAAGTAGACACACATAATCTAGTTGGCTGGAAGCCAGATAACGTCTTCGTCGGCAGGAAGTGGCAGATGGGTGCACCACCGGGCTTGACATTAAGCACCTTGAAGGCCAAGTTTCGAGGATTCCACCCACTTGTGTCACTGTGACACAGCGTGACTCCCTCTCCACTGCTGCCATCGTCGCCCCTGAGAGATACCCATGCGGTGGTGGTGTTTTGAATTTGATGACAATAGTACACAGCGAATGGATACGTAATCCTGTGACAAACCACTAACTATAAATCGGATTTTTATTTGGAAAGGAATCCCAGTGATTGTATATCGTTGAGAGATGAGGTTGCACGGTACATTCCTCTGTAACACACTCACATCACTGGTCCCCAGAGTAGATGTGGCATAATCAATCATCGATTCCAACGATGTCGCGCAATATTTGATCTCCCCATTAATTGCGGGACTTTCACACACTTGTAGTGTCTGCTTCATAGCAAGAACAGTGTGGGTTGTTTGGGATATATTGAGCATGTCCAAGGCTACTCAGAGTTATGGGAGGAGAATGGAATAGCTTCAGCCAAAGGACAAGGAAGGAATAATATTTCACTGTCGGGGCTTGATCTCTTGAGCAGTTTTTTGTAGAGCGTGAATTTTGTTCCACTATGTAACTCTGCCTCCAGGAAAAACATCGCCAACCACGAAGGGTCGGATTTGATCATGTCATCGTCCTCTGCTATGGTTTCGTATATTAGGGGGTTTCTCCCGTAGAGACTTTGTTACCCTCCCTTATTGCCTCCAGCAGCTCCCAAGTCTTCTGTGATGAGAAAGGGAAGATGGAGTTCTGCAAAGCATAGGGAATGGGCATCGTTGGAAACTTGCGATTCCAGTGGCTCACTATCGGAGATGCAGAAGACGCAGCCTTCACTTCTTCGCTGGCCAGTGCCACTACCACATACTGACATCCGCATCACACAATCATCTCATTTAATTATAGATGAAGGCATAGCAAAAAACATATAGAACACGAGGTGCTTACATATTGAAAACTTACCTGCAGAGTAATGAGGGCAGTAGGAAACCACCTGTTGCGCACCATGTAGCGATCACAGCTCGGAAAGAAAATCCTGCAAAGCCCAGCTCAAACTTTTTCTCATATCAAAAAAACTAAGTAACAACAAGCAGTCATATGTTAACAAGTAGAATGAAATAAATTAAGAACACAAAATACAGTTTTATGGACTCGACGAGAAGACTATGCATTTATTGTAGCCATGTCATTTAATTAAAGACTCAGCTATAATAATTCGAATATCAAATGCATAATGTATCCATCAGAGACACCTTCAAAATAGTATTATACTCACTCACATTGACCGCGTTTGCGTGCGGCCACAACTAACGCTGGTGAAAGCTAAATAGGAAAATTTGCAATCGTCCAAAAGCCTTCTCGGTCATCCAACGCTCATTTGATGGATGAATACTGACTGTCAAACACCTCGGTATGACGACTCATAAGATTGTTTATGGTTTCTCTTAATGATTAAATTTTCTTTTGTAAGTGATGCTAAATTCTATTGATAATACAAAATAATATACAAAAATGAAATGATGTGGATGAGATAGCTTGTGTTAATTAGTCTATTTCCATTTGAGTTTGGTTCAAAAAGATAAAAAAAAGAGTTGTCTTTGCGGGGAAACCAATTCTTATAGGTCGTGAGTATATCATTGTCCTCCTGTCTATCTAGAACACTAAAATAGAGAAGGAAAGTTGTAACTAACATGCATAAACATATTAGAAACTTGAACCTAGAAAAAGAGTTACCGAGTTATTTTTCTGTCATCGTCTTCTTCAGGAATTTCATCTTCAGCAGTCGAGAGAGGCAAAGACCGAGGTGGGCCCGAGGGAGATGCAACCACGACCGGGACAGTCGCTGCATCGTCTCTGTGCAAAGTTCCATCTGGAGAAAGATTCTCGGCCCCAATATCCTCTACTAATGGGAGCTTGATAGGTAGACTGATCAATTTCCACGGCGGGGGTAGCAGAGAAACCAGAATGGTTGATTTTCACCTCTTGCGTGATGGTTGAGATGAGAGCTTGAAGGGTCTGCATTTGAGAGATGGTTGGATCAAACTCAAGAGCTGGAGAGTGATCGAGAGGAGCATGGGTAGAGGGACTGGAGACGACAAAGGCCTCCATTATTTGTTCCACTGAGTGAATGCGAAGGGAGCCAGGATGAGTGTGTCCCGAAAGGGAGCCTCTCCCGCTGCCTCGGATGGATTGAAGATGTTGGCGAGGAGGCATTGCAGAGCATGTTGGGAGTATTCCAGGGGGAAAATTGAAAGTCCCAAGGAGAATAGGATGGCCTCGAGAGAATGCATAAGCATGCAAGTCGGCAGAGTGGACATACCATGTGAGAAAAGGTAACCAAGTGCAAATGGCAGAATAAGCACAAAGAAAATCCATCGAGTGTTAATGACCTTGGGCGAGCGGAGCAGCCATTAAAGTACAGATTAAAGACCTCGAGCAATGGCAGAGGGGACATGAATTCGTTGTGCCATTAAGATGAGGGTACAGTGATGGGTGCCCTCCTCGTTGATCACTAGCAGCATTGGCATGTGAAGGGTCTGTGTTAGGAGCACGCCGACTATCACCCGCATCCGAGAAATTAATGATTAAAAGATATATTCAATATAGTAATTATTTCGGGAAATGACTCCCTAGAGGTTTGTTGGGTCAAAACCTCCACAGATCAGGGAATTCTACTCAAGAAGGACTCACACAAGCACACTTGTATGCTAAAAACTAGATAATATCGATAGTAGAACTCACCCGTAATCCTACATTTGATGTAGATCCCACGGGGTCCAAACCCCCAGTAACCCTTCTTCCTCTTCAACCTGGAAATCAAGAAAGAAAATGCACGGAAATCTAGTTGTACAACATATAATTCTCCTAAATGTCAGTGTAATCCATGTGAAACATCATATAAACAATAATAAATGCTTAAATAATGATCTTTTCACTTATGCAAGCATATTTTAACACGTGAATTCGGGAACAAGATGGTTCTTCTTCATTACGAACAACAAGTACAGTAATAAAAAGTGGAGAGATCACCTGAATCCTTCCATGATCTTCGAACAGACCGTCGTTTGGATCTGTGCTTCCCTTGCCTCGCTAGGATACTTTCAAGACTTTTTCACAGGAGATGACATATAAACTGATGAACATCTCCAGGAAACAAGGGTTTCTTGTAAAAATCTGGGAAAGTGCAGGAGGCACGGGAAATCAGACTTGAATTGGGATTCCAACAGAGTATAATATCTATAATTTCTCCCTCCCTTAGGCCATGCTTGTGAGGGGCTTTTATACTCCCTCAAAGTAGTTTCAATCTGTTAGAAAAAATTGGCCACGTGCTGGGGTGGTTGAACTACTGGAGTAACCATCAACCCAGCCCGAAAATAGGGAATTTTATATATTTTTTAATGATTTTAATGGCATACGCGGAAAAGTGTGTATGGACTAGCGTATACATGCGGAAAAGTCTGGGCATACCCGCGTATGGGATTTTTAACACTGTTTTTTATGAACTTTGTTCAAGTCTGTGGGGATGGGTGCCCAAGGCCAAAGAGACAATCATGAATCACATGAGGGTGAAAAATGATGCTATAATAGATGCCCCCTAATATATGAGGTTAGAAGGGGTACATGATGGCCGAAATGTATTATGCACATAGAAAGAACTTTGCAAGGACAAGAGAGGACTTCACCAGATTTCAGCCTGCCAAAATCCAATGAAAGAAAACAGAGATTCAACTCATGCTGAGGCGGGCATACCCATGCTCAGTCAAAAATATATCATATAGAAATTACATGATGAATCCAAAATGTATACAAGTATAGATGAACTGAAAGTACATAATGAATCATCTGAGCAGGGCCCAGAAATACAAGTCGGAATCAATGTCCAGGTATCACATACAGAAAGCTGATCAATGATGCTGATACTAGATGTCTGATCATAAAAGTAACTGAATCTCCAAGTACCAAATCATAAGGGGTGGAACACATGGTACAATCACGCAACTCGGGAGCCAACATATAAGATGCTGATGTACTGAACTGCAACATATAAGGGTGGACGTCATCACTGGCAAAAGCTGAATGGACTGTCAAAAGTGAACCGAAAGATGCTAATGCAACCCAAGGTCTTCACCGATCTTGACGGCACAATTCTACACAATGGGAATAAATGAGCTGAAGTCAACCATGTGAGAAATCGTTGGATTACCAGTCAATAATGTAAACCATTAACCAACGCGAGACAAGCCACCAATAATGAAAATGAGTGTCAGGGTGCCCCAGTACAATCTAACAAGTGCGAATGAATGAGTTGAAGTCGAACACTTGGAATAATCTACCAATCAGGAGGAAATGATAAATCCCCTCTATCGATAGCAAAGAGTCTGCCACTGACAAAAAGACTCTAGATCTTATTCCCAGAGGAATGAGTAGGAGTTGATGGGAAAAGATCTGTTGGAAGGAAGGCATTAAGGCATCCCACATCAGTCCAGCGCGAGTGTAACCCACAGGCCAGAATTTGGAAGGAATCAGACGAAGCAAAGTGACGGAACCAAAACCGAAGTACGTTTCCGACATGCACAAGATGAAGCTAGTGCACGGAAGAAACCCTCTGAACCCACCAATAATGAAAGCTGACACAGAGGCGAGATATCCACCGATAGAGTCAAATGGAAATCAAGGTACTACACGAATCCCAAGTGTGATAATGTATGCTGACGTCGAACACAAGGAAAACCACTCAGTCAAAGACCCATAATAATGATCAAATGCTGAGCACAAGGACACCTATCAATGATGGAAATAGGGCCAGGGTGCGACTCTAGGTTTGCTCTCAGAGAAATGTGTCGTAGTCGATGAGAGACAAACCCGTCAGCAAGAAGTCAATGGAGACCTTCTCAAACTAGCACGAGCAGAAGACCAAAACATCTGATGTGATAGAACAAGATACTAACCAGACCGGGTAGGCCGACTGAATAATGAGTCAAGAGACACCGCAGAATGGCTGAATCTGGTTAGACTTCCCTTGAACAAAAGCACGACTCGTGATGACCATGGCAGTAAAAAATGACACTATATAAGTCTGTTATGCGGGAGGCAAAAACAAACTCTCCATATGATTGGAAGAGATAACCAACCGAGGGAGAATTGACCAGTGAAACAAGGCAAAAGTTGAACCTAGGTCAAAACTAAAACCATCCCAAATGAAGGAAATATATAAGTGTATGTGCTTTGATCAAGGGCGACAAACTGACACTGTACTACCATTAAATTAGGAAGTCACATCCTGTTCCTGCTCTTTTTGTTATATTTAAATTTTTTGGTCTTTTTCATATAATAAGCCTGAAAAGGAATAAAAGAATGCTATGGTACAATGGATGGAATGAGTATCAAGAAACAGATGCACTAGCTCCTGGGATAGGAACAATCCTATGCTCAATGCAAGGTGGTGGAAACTGGTAAGCGATACTCAAAGGAATGTTCCATTCATGGGTAAAAGGGTGTCAAGTCGCGATAGCTAAGTGCATGCAATGGTTAGCTTGTACAGACAATCAAGGTCAAAAGTTGGCTTAAACATCGAGTCCAAAATGAAGCCGGCTAAAGGCCAGGATAAACAAGTAGCCAATATGCAATGCAATAATACAACTTAACAACACCAGGGAGCCTCTAGGATAATGGCCAGAAAAATGATAGTGAAGAAGAAGAAGAATGAAGCTTCAACACATAAGTCATGGTGGGACTAAAGAGGACTCCCGAGCTTACATAAAATGCAGCATGGGCAACAAGTGATAGCGAGGAACTAACTAGGAAGCCCATGTAAAGGAAGGATCTACCACCAAGTCATGATTGAATAATCGGTGAGTGAAATGGGTGAAATACTCATGACCTGATGGGATTGACCCTATGGCAAGTGATCAAAATGGAGGCTAGTATGCAAAATGCAATGGAAAGTGGATTCCCTAACCTATATGCCAGTGAAGATCATATACTTGCCATGGCGGGTCAACAGTCATGGATCAAAGACCGGAAAAAATCTCGAGTTCATCAAAATGTACCTGAAAATATACCAATCTGGGCACTTCCAAGCATCCGGGTTATGCAGCTTAAGATAGATTGAAAAAATAAGCATAACAAATTTTTGCAAAAATTTTCAATTTTTTGGGCATAAATACACAAGTTACCTCACATTTGGTTCATTGTTACTTTCTGAATTGGGAAAAAGAGCTCTGGAGAAAAAGCCTCTTTCGTCAAAACAAGAGCAACTGACCGTCAAACTTCACCGAATTTGTTAGGTAAGTTCTTAATCCATCCTTGTTATCAATTTTGTTCGTTCATAAGTTTAAAATTTGGAAATTTCACCGTAGAATCATTTGTTTAAAATTATGGTTCTGTGCATACGCGGGTTTATATTGACCAAGCCGCGTATATACGCGACTGTGTATAGAGAAAGTCACGTATGCGCAACCCGAAATGAAAAAACGTGATTCTAATGGACAAATTATTGAATTTTTGCAGGATGACTACATCATGGAGAGAACGTGAGCACAGTGCCATTAACAATGAAGTACTGCAAGATCAATTATCGCTCAATATTCTCCAAAATTGTGGATTGCTCAAATTTTTCAAAATGCCAAATATGAAGAGTAATGTCCGGTTGCTCGAAATGGTTGTGAATTATTGGGAACTGGAAGAAGATTGTTTCATAATAGATCAAATGCCCATACGTATTGAGGTGGAAGATATCTATTTTATTACTGGACTCTCTCGGAGGGGGGAGCCAGTAGATTTACATGGCAAACCTTTGGGAGGGCTCACCGTGGAAGATTACGCCCACGTCTACTGCATAGAGGGTTCCAAGAAAATTGGGACTCAAATTGCTATAAAAGATTCAAGAGACTTGCACATGAAAATTCTTGTATTTACCATTGGCAGGGTAGTAGGATCTGCTTCCTTACACCAGGAATCTAGGACTCAAATGAGTATAGCTGTGGAATGCTTAACTCATATATATGATTGGTGCACAACTCTACTAATGAACATGAAGCAACAATTGAATTCCATCCGAAAAACAAAGACAAAACATTTCGGATATGGTACAATCTTGATGACATTCTTCTTCGAGAAGATTCCTAGGCTGAGACCCAAAGTGATCTCTTCTATCAACAGCCCAAGAGACCCAAGAATTGCCCGATGGGCTGACTTGATGAAAATACTGGGGGGAAGTGAAGTTCCCCGAACCACCTGGGATGACGAGTTCTTCCAATGGTGGGGAGAACAAATCATCACTGTGGAGGACTATCCCTATGCCAGGATGGATTTATGTGGTGATCCAGACCCTGTCCTTCCACCTGGCGCGACATGGGGTACAGTCGGTAAGATTGCAATTTTTTAATTATATGATTTTTTTTTGGATTTTTTCAATATGTATGAAAAAATGAAACATGTTTTTGATTGGATTCAAAGTGACTTACAATATCATAATGATCATGATACAGATATTGGACCAGTCCGTCCTGATGGCTACCCACGGCATAAGCCCCGCAGAGGCGAGGCAGATACAGTAGACTCAGACAGAACCCTCCATGCTATAGAGAGGAACTTGGAGGGTTTAACCTGCCAAGTGCCTATGGCTGCAGTGGAATATCTACCTGAGGCCATCCAGAGACAGGTAGTAGGAGTACCTCATGACTAGGTGTGGTTATTCCGCTGAGTCGCGACTTCGATCATGTTCTATAGGAACACAACTCCTTGGCAGGGACCAAAGGAGTAGATAAATATGATTTACCAGATGACTGTATATTTTTGAGATTTGAACATGATCGGGCATAAGCCCTAATTTTGTACGACTTATGGATCCAAATTTTTGTATAATTTTTTGAACACTCCGATGATATATACAGCGATTTATTATGTGATGTGACCAATGTATGATGTTTTTTTAGGATTAAATTTTAATGTATTGAATGATTAATATGCCAATAATTTTCTTGATTAGCTAATGAGTCTGCCATCCAATTGTCAGCTCGAGGAATATGAATGAAAGTTAAAAATTGAAATGATCTTTGTAACAAACGTACCCTCAAGAACAATCGGAGTAAAAATGGATCTCGAACCCGATAAGTATTGTTCAACTGCGACACCACCAGCTGGGAGTCCAAGAAAACTACCAACGAATCAACACCCAAAGATATTGCCTCTGAGAGTAGATAAATAACTGCAGTGTATTCTGCTATATTATTGGAAGTAGGACCAATGCAGACACCTCTTGATACTAACAGCTGACCGGATGGATGATGAAGCACCCAAGCCGCGGAAGCCAAGTTCCGGGTGTGTCTACTAGCACCATCGGCGAAACCAAAAAGACTCATGACATTCGACACAACCTGCCAAAGAAGATCAAAAAACATCACCATCCCATGAAAAACTAGATATGTACAAAGAAAAGCTACTATATACAAAAAGAAAAATGCCAGGCCAAAACCTAGGCATAATACTTTTTCAAATAGAGCCCATTTCTGGGCTCCAGCAACTCATTCCCTTCAAAATCAACCAAGGTATATGCTCTTTTTTTAAGAAATTTTTTAACGATAAAGGGGCCATACCACATAGATTTAAAATTTCCTGCCCCCAGGGCATCTTTATCTTGGGCATAGACCAAAACAAGGTCGCCTTCCGAGAAAACCCTGGGTTTGACCGTACTAAACTTTAACTCGGTTTTTATGCACTTCATTCATCGTGGCGGCATACCGACGCTGCTCATCGAGATGTTCCAAATGAAGGAGACGTTCTTCAAGACTAGAAGTGTCAGGAAGAAATTCAACAGCTAACTTAAGAGAAGGAATCTCACATTCAATTGGAAATATGGATTCCAACCCGTAAACTAGCTGAAACGGAGTAAATCCAGTTGCAGTTTTCACTGACGTAGTGTATGCCCAAAGTGTAGGATATAGCATGATATGCCAATTAGATCGAGCTTTATTGATTTTCCTTTGAAGAATTGTCTTCAAGGATTTATTCACGGCTTCCACTTGCCCATTGGCCTGAGGATAATACGGAAATGAATGCTCCTGTCGGAAACCTAAATTTAGAGCCAACTCAGCCATCATGCTATTCTGAAAATGACTTCCATGATCAATGACAATCTCTCTAGGAATACCAAAATGAGGAATAACCTGGTTGAATAGAAAAAGAGCTGTTGTCTTACCATCATTCCCAAAAGTAGGCATAGCTTCGACCCACTTCGTAAAGTAGTCTACTGCTACAATAATGTACTTGTGACCTTTAGCCAAAGGCGGGTTACAAGTAGTATAATCAATCCCCACTTTGTAAAGGGACCGACAGTAATGAATGGAAAAAGCGGAGCTGGATAAGCGCGGATTTTTCGAGTATAGACTTGACACGGATGACACTTTTTGACCGACTCCACACAATATTTGAAAATCGGAGGCCAAAAGTACCCAGCGCGCAAGATTTTTTGGGCTGTAGCAAGCCCAGATAAAGGACCACCACAAGCTCCACTATGGCAATCATTCAGGACAGCCTCAGCTTCTTCGAGAGTTAAGCAACGTCTCAGGATTGAATCAACCCCTCGACGGTATAAATCATAACCAATAATCAAGTAATTTTTAACCAAGTGACGCAACTTACGACGCTCATCTTTCGAAAAAGTAGAGGGAAAATTCGTAGTCTGAAGATACACAATGATATATCCATACCAAGGATCCTGTGGAGAAATGAGAAACAAATGTCCATCCGGGAAAGATTCATCATAGACTATCTCTTCTCCACAGGGCAACTCGGAGATTAATTCCGTGAAAACTAATGATTTCTTAGACTTGGCAGACATAAAATCAAGGTCAAATTCCTGCAAAATCACAATCCATCTACTGTATTTGCCCCCAATCACTCGCCTACTGAGAACAAATTGAAATGGATTGGCTGCTGCCAAAACATAAGTTTTTCGTAGAAGAATGTAATGTCTGAGTCGCTGCACAACATGAACAGTTGCTAAAGCCAGTTTTTCTATCGGAGTATACCGGAGTTCAGGTCCTACCAAGCCTTGACTAAGATAGTATATAACATGCTCTACAAGAGCATCATCTTCCTGAACCAGAACCATACCAATGGTAGATTCTGCTGCTGCAAGATACAAAAGGAAATCCCTGCTATAATCAGGTGGAATCAATAAAGGAGCAGAGGTCAATGCTTTTTTCAAAGCATCGAATGAGCGCTGAGCGAAGTCATCCCAAAAAAATGGAACTCCCTTCTTCAACAATCTCATAAAACCTTTGGTAACTTCAGCATAATTTACGATAAATCTCTGAAGGAAATTAGCTTTTCCTTATAGACTTTGAAGTTGAAAAATAGATGACGGGGGAGGCAACCGAAGTATTGCCTCAACCTTCAAGGGATCTACCCTAATCCCTTCCCTAGACACAATGAATCCCAATAACCGACCGGATGTAACCGCGAAAACACACTTGTTCGGATTCAACCTAATCTTGTAGAAACGACATTGTTCAAATACTTGATGGAGGTGAGTAGGATGATCCATTCTCTTTCGAGAATGAGCAGCTAAATCATCCAAATATGCCTTGATAATATGTTCGATGTCGTGGAAGGCATATGACATGGCCCACTGAAAGGTAGCCCTGGCATTTTTAAGACCAAAAGGCATCTTCTTGTAAGAAAACGTACCCCAGGGACAAATAAAGGCAATCTTATGCTGATCTTCAGGACGGATAGTAATCTGATTATATCCGGAGAAACCATCCATGAAGGAGAAAATCTCATTACCGGCACACTCATCAATAATCTGATCTATAAATGGTGTGGGGTAATTATCTTTCGAAGATGCTTTATTAAGGTCTCTGAAATCAATGCAAACTCGAATTGTTCCTTGTTTCTTATCTACGGGAATAGGGTTCGAAACCCACTCTGTCAAAGGAACAGGGAAAATAAATCCTGCCTTAAACAGCTTCTCCACCTCGGCTTTGATAGCTCCATCCTTCCTAGGATTGACCGAATGAAGTTTTTGCCTCACAGGCTTATCATTTTCATAAGTCTTGATCTCATGCTGGACAATAGATGGATCTATACCAGGAATTTCCTCATAAGACCAAGCGAACACATCCATATACTCTTTAAAGAGATCGGTGTAAATTTGAATCTCTTCAGGGGAACATTCAACTCCAATGAAAACATTCTATATAACATTGGGATCCCTGGAAATGTTCACCGGGATAGTTGGAGAAATCACAGCCATGTTCCCTTCATCATATACCTGTGTTGGTGCTAAAGGGTTCAGGACTGGGTGAACAGGACCAGTAGACAAAGGACTTGGAAAACTTGACTCAACTTCGCTCAAATCAGGTAAAAAGTAGGACCGATGATGCAAATCATCACATGCTCTATCTATACCAGTCATAGCTTCCAGGATGGCCTCTTTAGATGGAAGAGTGGTATCAAGGAAATCATGCGCTGAAGAAGAACTAAGTTTCCAAGCCGGAGCCACATCTCCATCCAACTCTTCCGGTGAAAGAGGATCTGGAATGGACTCTGCAGTGTCAACAATAGATTGATAAGAAATCTTAGCTGCAGACATTGGAAATGCCATTCCACCCACTTGACCTTCCGCTAATGTGGAGGTAGGGGAAGGTAAGGTCCAAGGGTCTAAAAAATAATGAGTTCTGAAGAACTCTCTTCGAAGAGGAGCCTTGGAGGATGAAATTGCATTTATATGAACAGCAGGAGGTGGAATATCAAAATTACCCATCAAAGAAGAATACATTCCAACCCCTAAATTCTCAACAGGCGACTTGGCCTTATCCAACTTTGGAATAGTTGAGTCAGTAGGTGCATTCAGGTCTACAGGAGAACAGTCCAGTTGATCCACCATAACAATCCTCCCTTCATGAGGGAAACAAATAATCCAAAATAATGAAGATGAAATGGCATCCATCTCATAAATCCAGTTTCTCCCCAACAGAAGGTTGTAGTCCAAGCTTGCATCAACTATCTCAACCTCTATATTTACAGTTTTGCCCCCAACACAGATGGTCAAAGCTGGGACAATACCATGTGATCTGTGAGAATGACCATCAAATGCAGTCAGAAGAGTAGCAGATGGAACAGCTGCGGGAGATCCAATTCCCTTCCAACATGTGAGATACATTACACATGTGGAATCACCCTCATCAACGATGATCCGGAAAATATTGAATTTCTGGTACAATGATTTAATATGAAAAGCCATATGATGGGGGAGTCTCTTTTTAAAATTAGTCATATCGAATGTAATCATAAGAGAGTTCTTTGGATCGACAACCCCAATAGTAGTGAGCAGAGCACTACGCTGAGCCAGACAAGATTGGAGCACCTCAAGAGCCGACATGGCACAAGGACTCTGTGCCAGATCTTCCACAATAGAGTAGTTCTAGGCAGCCCTGGAATTTGGATTAATCGCCGTACGCTTAGTAGATGCTTTGGGCATCCGAGGTATAGGCTCAACAGTAGGCTTCATGATGTGAAGCGGCTCAGTAGCATCGGGAGCACCCTTGGCTTTCGAAGACTCATCTTCGCCATAATCACGGGATATCGTGGCGATATCCACGTGAGCACTCATCATGTATATGTTTGATGGAGTTTCCCCTTCCTGGGTGCCCCCAGAGGAAGCCCCAATATTTTGATTCGCGCCAACAACTAGCTGTTGCCCTTGGGGAAAAGGGTTTTTCAACACAGCCTGGGAACTGGAAGAACCCTGTTGAGCTAACAAGCGCTGCACATCTTGAATTTTAGGGCAAAGTTGAGTAAGATGGTCTCCAGCACATAACTTGCATGGAAACTTTACTTTCTTTTTATCCTCTGGACCCTCACCAACATGCTCGTTGGATTTATTTGCATTACCCTTCCCATTCTTTCCCTTTCTCTTATTACGTCCCTTCTTCTTCCCTTCGTATTGTTGATTTTTTTTAGGGTTAGAAGTTTGAACGGAATTTACCGACAAAGATTGAGAAGGCGATGACTCACCAGGCACAGCCTGTCCAGAAGAAGCAGATTGTATAGACAACTACTGCAATTGACTAAGCAGGTTAGCTGCACCACTATTGATCGACCTAATAAGTCCATCACCATGAGGACTGGGTTTAGTCTTGGAGAAATCTAATTTGGAGTGAGGAGCATTAGACAAATATTTATGAAGGACTCCAGACTGAGAATATATCAATTCAAGCTGCTGGGCCCTAAAAATAGCCTGCTCCTCGGAAAATACCCCGGACAGGGATACATCCTTAGAAATATCTGACTGCAGAGATTTCAGAAACCATTCCAAAAGGAATTCTCTTGGAATATGAGCTTTAATAAGCCTCTTCCTTCTCCGCCATTCCTGAATATGATCAGAAATGTGGGTTGCATCGTCCTGCTTAAAATTAGCTAGAAGTTCGGTCTCGGCATCATAACGGACAGGCAACTGGAAATGATTTAGAAATGTCGTAGTCAGATCTCCAAATGTAGCAAAACTACCCCCAGTTAACTAAATATACCACTTGGCAGCGTTTCCAGTTAAGGTGCGTTGAACCAATCTCAACCTAATCGAATCGTCGATTAGGGAGTTAGAAGAACACCATAAATGGAAGGTGGTGATATGGTCAGCCGGGTCCTCTCCATTCTTGCCTTCAAACTTTGGAATGTCTTAAGGTAGTTTGGTGGGAACCGAAGGACACCCCGGACTATATTGGATCGGATCATTCGTCAATTTCGACAGATCTGGCAAGTTTAACGTTGCCAGGAAAGGTAAACGAGGCGGAGCCTGAGGATTCCATCCTTGATGGGATGAATTCCCTACATTCTGAAAAGAGTACCCTGGATTTGATGAGGCACTAGGTTGCCAAAAATAACTCGTAGAAAATTTTTGGCCAAAGGACCCAACATTTGGAGAAGGACCCCCTCCCAACGTAAAGTTACCAAATACCGGACCAGTTCCCCCCCCGAAGTAATGATGAAGAGGAAAGCCCCTTATTAGGGTTCCAAGCGTTGGAAAGAGGGGTAAAAGTCTAATAAGCACTCGACGAAGGGAAAGAAACATTCCCTTGTGACCAGCGTAAAACTGATTCCATGCCCCCACTGCTGTGAATACAGGGTTCCAACCTGTAAAGGTAGTCGAACTCTGACCTCCAGACCAAGGGTTAAAACTCTGAGTCTGAGAAGTAAAAGGAAAAGACCCTAAAGAAGGATTCGAACTAGGAATATGCCCAGTTCCAAAGGGGAACCCTTGAAAAGAAGCTGACCCACTAGCCATGGAAGACATGGGTGCAGACGTAGTTGCAGCAGCAGAAAAAGAAAAAGAAGGAATCCCACTAGTGGGCATTCCAAAACAAAAGGGACCAGATTGAGAAGCATGTGCTTGGGTGAAACCAGAGCCAAACATAGTAGTACTAGAAGCGATTGTAGATATAGCAATAGTGCCTCCTCCTTCAACTGAAGCAGGAGTCTGAATACCTACAGCACTCACAGCAGAAGCCACGTTCCCAGTCGTGGCCATCGAAAGGTATGAATAAAAGGACTTTCTGGTCTCTCAGAATTAGGTCCGATGTACTCAACAATAAACGGATAATCAGGAGGAAGAGGAGATGGAAGTGACTGAGGAGACTCAGGTACTTCCTCTACTTCTATTCCTAACTCTCCCGGAAATAAGACTCTCGAGGTGAGCGGAACACTCCTCTTAGAACCAACACCAGAACTAACTATGAAACCTTCAAGCCCTTGTGAAGGATCTCTCTCCATTGCTTCAGACCCCACAGGGTGATATTCACCTGCTATGTTACTCCTACGCCTTCTTGAAGAAGGCTCTACACTCTCGGGAAATAACCCCCAGATTCTCCTCGATCGACGAGCTGCTTGATCAGCCACTTTAACAAATTTTAATTAGACTAAAAAAAGTATAAAGCTAAGAAAGCTAGGAGCAAAGAGCACTCACTACAAAAATCCCTAAGATACAGCCAAGCAAGCAGCCTTCAGATATTTCCGCTCCGAGTGATTAGGACCGGACACCAAAATACGAGAAAGCGAAAAATAGGACCCCCCGAAAGTAGTCTGGGATAATTATAGCCCAGGCCTACTAGCGAAGGTAACAAAAATAGTTACGCCTACCTCCTAACAACAACCTTTGCCGGCACAAGTACCCAAGATTCGCAAGGGCACCCCCCAGAAGTACTGTTGGAAGTGATACGACGTCTGCCTCAGGTACCACAGGTATTCCCCCCGCGGTCACCTGTGTGGAACCTAGGAATGGCAACTATGGGCACCAATCCGTGTCAGAAGCCAGGAGGAACGGTCTTGAGGCAAGATCCAGCAAATCAGAGAGGGGGTATCTCTCTTCTTGGCCTTCACTTCCCCTCGTGCTTGACTCTCTCGAGGAGAGCTTTCCTGGTCCACCTAACGGAGTTGGATTTCGCTCAATTAATAAACTTATGTGTTTTAGTTTGAGCGGCCTTGGAGAGTTAACTCTCCACTCACCTAATCCAAGGCCCTACAACCTAGCTAGTTGGTGTATGACACTTAATAAAAAACTTGCTAGTTTTTTTTAAATTAATGCGCTTATTTTAATTAGCTTTTATATTAATTCAAGGGGATATGGAAATGAAACTCGTGGTGTTTTGTGATGCAGAAAAGAAATTAATGAAAACCAAACTACATGCAAATGCAGTAATTGCCTTTCGATGAAAATAAATTTCTACACGGGTTCTACGAGATTAAGTTTTTTTCTTTTTTCTTTTCAGATAACAGGCTTCACACTCGCAAAAATTATGAAAAAGACTAAATTCTTAAGTGCACCTAATGCAAATTACTAAGAGAATGCCAATTCTAAATGAAAATCTAACACATAAAAGAGAAATTTCCAAGAATCCTCCAATTCTATCTCTTTTTGGTACTCCACAAAGCTAGTTCCCCAAATCAGAAACTCTCAGTATAAAGACACCAAAATACGCTCGAAACGAGAGAAAGAAACCAATGAAAATTCCCTTCCCAAATCAAGTCAGAAACCGAAGGCAAGAAATCTCAACAAAGCTTCAAAAGATGGAAAGAAACCAAAACAAAAATGCGAAACAAAAGCAATGGAAAAACAAAAATGTTTTGAGCTTTTTGAATTTTATAAAAGAAGATTTCAAAGAGACCAAGAAAAACTATCCAATTCTCAAGCCAAACAATCTTTAAATTTCAAACTAAGCTTCAGCAAAAATGTTCTAAATCTTATAGTGCCCCCTAGTGGCAAGATTTATACGAGCAAAAGGAAGACAAGAAACTCAGGAACTCAGCCCAGAACAATAGCACAATCTTGCAGCAAACAAAACTTCAAAGAACCAAGAATGATTCTTCAAAAAATTGCAACAAGACCTAGTCACATGACATCAAGGAAACCAACCAAAAGCAGGCAAAAATCCAAGTGCAAAGCAAAACATAAAGTAAGGAAAGAGTATCCGAGCAGAAGCTCTCTGTCCTAATAAAGCAGAACAGCCAAGAATCTCCAGAAAGAGATCTTGATACTCGAACCAGAAATGCAAGCACTAAAAAACAAGATTTGTCTAATAAGCTAGTCTTCAACCAAACAAGAGAGAAAAAGACTGATAACCACTATCAACACAATCCAGAGACTATAAAGACACTACAAGAACAGGTCTCCACAGGCAGACAAGACTACAAAGTCAAGAAATCAAAAATTTCAAAATTTATCCAGGCATACGCTACTTATCAGCTTTTCAACAAGCGTGCATACGTGCCTATGTCAAAGGAAACCCACGTATACGCGACTTCCTTTAACCAAAACTGCGTGTATACGCGACTATGTGAAGAAAAACTCGCGTATGAAAAAGCAAATAATGAAAAATAAAAAATATCAAGCCTCGATAAAGAACCAGGTCTTCAGTCTGACTGAGAAAAAGTTAACTGGACTAGAAATAATGATTAAAACTGCTGGAAACCTTTCAAACAGCTGAAACCACCCAACAGGGGAATCACAAGAATGTGATCCCCAGTGGAGTCGCCAGTTCTGTTTCGGGAAATAACTCCCTAGAGGTTTGTTGGGTCAAAACCTCCACAGATCAGGGCATGCTACTCAAGAAGGACTCACACAACCACACTTGTATTCTAAAAACTAGATAATATCGACAGTAGAACTCACCCGTAATCCTACGCTTGATGTATATCCCGCGGGGTCCAAACCCCCAACAACACTTCTTCCCCTTCAACCTGGAAATCAAGAAAGAACATGCACGGAAATCTAGTTGTACAGCATATAATTCTCCTAAATGTCAATGTAATCCACGTGAAACATCATATAAACAATAATAAATGCTTAAATAATGATATTTTCACATATGTAAGCAGATATTAACATGTGAATTCGGGAACAAGATGGTTCTTCTTCATTACGAACAGCATGTATAGTAATAAAAAGTGGAGAGATCACCTGAATCCTTCCACGATCTTCGAACAGACCGTCGTCCAGATCCGTCCCGCCCTTGCCTCGCTAGGATACTTTCAAGACTTGTGCACACGAGATGACATATAAACTGATGAACATCTCTAGGAAAAAATGGTTTCCTGTAAAAATCTGGGAAAGTGCAGGAGGCACGGGAAATCAGACTTGAATTGGGATTCCAACAGAGTATAATATCTATAATTTCTCCCTCCCTTAGGCCATGCATGTGAGGGGCTTTTATACTCCCTCAAAGTAGTTTCAATCTATTGGAAACAGTTGGCCACGTGCTGGGGTGGTTGAACTACTAGAGTAACCATCAACCTAGCCCAAAAATAGGGAATTTTATATATTTTTTAATGATTTTAATGGCATATGCGGAAAAGTGTGTATGGACTTGCGTATACACACAGAAAAGTCTCGGCATACCCACGTATGGGATTTTTAACACTGTTTTTATGAACTTTGTTCAAGTCTGTGTGAATGGGTGCCCAAGGCCAAAGAGACAATCATGAATCACATGAGGGTGAAAAATGATGCTATAATAGTAATAAGTTAATTATTTACTTAATTTACTTATGACCTTTTTCATCATTATTATTGAATCTTATTTTATTCCTCATTCAAAATATATGAAGATGGAAAGACACTATTATGTCTGTTAGGTTTATTGAACATCATTTTATTCATTTTCATGTCTATAGAATATCACTTTATTAAAAAGATGAGGTAGAAACACTTTAAATCAATGAGCCAATGTATTATTAAATAAATTTATATTTCATGGACATGATGAAAAAGGAACTCATTCATCGATTACCACTTTATTTAGTTTTTTCATCATACTCATTAAATATTACTTTATGTCCATTCAATGAATAAATGGTTTAGTGCGTGGTACTTAATATTTGTCAATTTTTACCATATAATAGTGTATTAAATGTAATATAAATTAGTTGTAGTTATTGAATTAGATTAATAAACAACAATTCATAATCAAACATAAAAACATTTATCTTATCTTAATTTTACTAAAATAAAAATTATCATAAATTTAATTTAAAAATACATAAAAAAAATTAATTTAATTTATGTTTTTTTTTTTTAATAGCATGAGCTTTTTGTTTTTCGAAAGGTTTTTCGACCTGTTTTGTAGTCTATTTTTTCTAGAATCCAATAAAGATTTATTCGAATCAATGGGTGAACTCTTCACAATCCAAGTGCCCCAAGGGTTTCTCAGGATGTTGAATTCAAATATGCACTCAAAAAACCAGTTTAAACAACACAAATCAAGATCTGACCACAAATGTTTTCGCTAGATTCAGACCAGAAACTCCAAAAAGTCTAACAAATAAACAACACCATTTTGGATTATTATCAACATTATTAATAATAAATTTGAAGAAATTATATATATATATATACACACACACACAAAAAAAACATATTTTTCTTTTTTTGTAAATTAAAAAATTTATATTATCAAAATAACTCAAAGATATATGGGTGTTACATCCAATCAGGTGTGGAATTGTTTGTTTTCTCCTGGGGATACAATAGTATACACAATCCAAAACTTCTTTATTTATCCAAGAGTACAAAAAAAAACAATCCAACTAGCTCCAGATTACAAAAAAACCCCTTCATGCTAGGTAGTCATTACAAAACATGGCATAATTCTAAATAAACTTACACGCATGGACATCATTCAAATTTGGAGGAAGAGATGGGAGCAAGGTCCTTCACACTCGATCCATAATGTGTAACAATGTTTGAATCACAATGAATATGTCCTTCTACATGGGCCACACTTTTGTCTACCCTGTCCAAGGTGAAGTGTTGGTTACTCAACATACTTTTGATGTCCTCCAAAAAAGTAAGCATATGGTACCTTTCCACCTGTTTATGTCCAAGAAAATTCTTCATTTGTCAATGTATACCCACCGAGTTTAGATATTACTTTTTCCACCCCTTGGTGTGATTAGGTCCTAGAACCCAGCAAAAAACTTCATATAGAATCTCTGAGTCTGAGTAGGATTATCTTTCCACTATTTCCTGAGTTTCTAATTTTCGAGTTTATTTTCGCATCTCCATGGGAGTTTCCTTAAATTAGGTTGTTGCAAAGAGTTGAGTCCTTCATTGGCCTCTTGACCTGCTTCCCCCACTCCCCCCTCTTGCAACATATGTGTTTCCTGGGGGGCATGACTTCCAGAAGGGGTTCACACCTCTAACAATAGCTAAAGCGACTATGGCTTGGAAGGTAACAAGAAAAAGACACAGACAAGACACTAATAGGGACCAACAACATGAGATAGAGTTTTCACAATACCACATAAGAAAAACTATACTTCTTGAGAGAATCCTAAGCTCAGTCCCCACATAGCTAGTTCCACTTGTTATAAAGCCCAATATCCCTAGGAAATTTAGCCAAATACAAAGCTAGAAACCAACTATAAAACTAGTCCTACAATATTT
The DNA here is from genome assembly GCA_034641835.2 of Pinus albicaulis. Classification (NCBI taxonomy): domain Eukaryota; kingdom Viridiplantae; phylum Streptophyta; class Pinopsida; order Pinales; family Pinaceae; genus Pinus; species Pinus albicaulis. Next base: position 1,453,478,069 of record CM076575.1, read on the forward strand.
ATGTAATTTTGAATAAGACCAGGAGGGAAAGAGAACATTAACCCAATTGTACAGACTCATCATGGGAAACCACCACCCAAACATAAAACAAGACACATAGAGTCTACGATTCCCCACTATGTGCTTAGGTGACAAAAGACCATAGCCAAGCCTTAGACGTATAACCAAAATTTCTCTCAACCTTAACACAACCATAACCCCCAATTGATCACCAAAGATAGAATTTTATTGGCTAGAAAAAGAAAACAATATACAAATCATGAACAATAAGGAATCAACCTGAACCACCTTGCCCGAGTTGCCATTGATCACCCTCCACTAATTGGTGCCATCAAAATTGTTGTAAGAATTTCACCCACCGATGAATACAAACCCTCCCACTTTCACTTCACCAACACCAAGCAATACACATACCTTGTCACATAAGAACTAGACACCATATAGGAAACTCTTTCACAATATATGAGTAGGTTAGCTCCTCGACCTCGCCTCTGCTCCAGACCTCTACCCAAAACACATGAAATAAGACTAATTTCATGGTTAAATAGTTGTAAATGGCCATCTGGAGTTTTCATGCAGTTGTATGTTGGGGGTGAGCCACACCCCCTGTTCATTAATGCACATCACATTATGGGGTGGCAAGCTGGACCCCTAAGACGCACTATCAAACTGTGAGCTCAACCCCATCGTAGAAGCCAAAAAAAATATTAAAACAATAATAAGTCATAAAAAATATCCATGAGACAAATCATAAAATTAATTTAAATTATACTTTTATTTTAAATTATTATTATTATTATTTATTATAAAAAGAATATATATATGATGTTGATGATGATGGTGGCAGTGGTGGTTAACATCCACTGAGACCAAAATTTAGTCTATTGGACCTATAGAAACGAATTATTTAGTTTGATTTAAAATTGTACTCCTATGCTCAAAGAGCTTATAGAGAAGCATCCCAAGCTCACTATAATTTTGACATGTTAAAAGGCTAGGAAGGTCAGTATTGCAATAAGGATTATGAAATTGGCATCTAATGTGAGTGTACGCAGGGAACTCTTAGAGGAAGTGATTTTCATCCTCAATGTTCATATTTTCACAGAGATGCTAGATCCTTTCCACCCATGGTGTTTTAGGAATTACCCAAAGACATGTTTCACTATGGAGCTCATGAGAGTTCGTTCTTGTCTTGGCTATATTGATTTTTTTCTTTGAGCTAGTTAAAACAGAGAGATATTTTTTATCTTCTGGAGTACGGTTGATGACCTCCTTATAATATCTTAATTTTATTTTAGCCTCTAAATCTTTCTCACACCACATTTTCTCTTTAAACTTAGAAGTAACAATATCTTTAATGTTATAAATATTTTTCAATGCAACATTTTCGCTTATCTCTCAATGGTTTAACCAGACCCTGATATCTTTATACCAACCTCGTTTGAGCCTTAGGTGGTTTTGGCTGGTATTTAAAGCTAGCTTAGGAAGTATATGGTCCCATGTTATTAATTTTGTACTAGTACAACAAGAGTCTAGTCATAGCTAGGCTCTCGATAGAGGAAAGACCCACTTCTATAAGGATAATAGGATAGAGTGTATTGCTTTTAATTATATATATATATATATATATATATATATATATATATATATATATATATATATATATATATATAAACAAGTTAAATTAACAATAAATTATATAAATTATATAAATTATAAAATTAATTTAAATTATGTTTTTATTTTAAATTATTGTTACCATTACTATTATTAATGGTAAAGATTAATAACATATGAATTAAATAGATATACAAGCATATTAAAACAAAAATAAGTAATAAGAATTATTCATGATATATTTCAAATTGCGAAGATTAAAAAAATGAAAACATAAAATCTAACCATTTCATAGCGAAAATATTATAGGTTTCTATTTTTTGTGTAGTTTAATGTATGGATGAAATGATATTTTTTCAAATACTTTTTCTGGTTAATTTTTCTCCAAATCTTCAAGGATCATAAGTTGGAGTTATTTAATCTACAAACTTTGAATGTCTGGGGTTTTTTAGAGTGTTGAATCCATTAATGTATTCAAAAGTGCATTTTAAATAACAAGAAAACACAATATTCTATTAGTTCGGTTGCGCCTACATTTTATTTTTGTCTAATTTTATAAATCTCAGCCCTCTATCTTACTTATGGTTCATTGATATTCCACAGAGATTAAATTCCTCTCATCCATCTATCAATTATTAATAAATTAAAAATTTAGAAATATTATTCCAAAATATACACAATTATGTGAATAATAGAAACAAAATGGAAACGACATTTTTTTAATTAAATTGAAAAGAAGAAAAAAACACAATTATCTTTTAAATAAATCTCAATACATTATCCATCCCTCTTACTAAAAATATTCCATAAATATCATGTGAAAATTAAATCTATACCATCCACATAATAATTATTAATAATTAAATTAAAATTAAAAAATATCTATTCTAAAATAAATAATTATAATACCAGCGTTAAAATATAAAACATTTAAATCAATAATTTATATACAATATTTAAAACATTATGGGAGACAATTTCTAGAAAAATTGAGTGTGGAGAAAGTGCAATGTTTGATGTTTTGCGTGACCGCTTCACCCATCTTGAGAGAATGTAATCATGAAAATTGCTTACCTCCCTTTAAAAAAATTATTACAATGTTTGAAGATGGGTGAAATGTTCACCTAAGATGTCGAACATTTTGCTTACATCCCTTAAACAAAATTGCTTACAGTGCTTGAAGATGGGTGAAATGTTCCCCTGAAATGTCGAACATTGCAATTTCTCATCAAAATCTTTCTACAAAATTTTCCTTCAACATAAATTTGAATTGTGAAGATTTACATTCTAAAATTAAAACTTTATTACGACATTGTCTAAACATGCAAAGTTTTGGAGTTTTTGTTGGAATTTGGAAAAAAATCTAGCCAAATTTTAATATTTGTTGTTGCACATTTTACTGCATATATAGATTTAGCACCTTGAAGAACCTTAAAGCATTTAGATTATGGAGAGTTTACAACTGAAACTTGTAATTCAACCTTTTTTTTTTTTTACAAAAACATACCCAAAAACCTTCCAAAATAATAAAACTGATAAACTCCTACCTTTACTATTAACTATATAATTAACTATATATTATTTATGATGACTATATCATTTGCCAAAAAAAATCAGTTACATCCAAGCTGACTGACTGGCGTATATGTGAAGATATCTTTATTCAACTTTAACATTAGATATCTTCCTAAGATGTCTCGTTCATGTGATATCCTCCCGACATATGAAATATTTGTGTCATCTAAATGGAACATCAGCTTTTAGTAGTACCAACGTTACGATACGACATTAAAAATGGCTCACGTGGTTAACCGACAACTTGCTACACTTAGAAACATAAACCATCTATCTTAGCTACATTAAAATATAATTTTTAGAAATAATTAATAAAATATATTACTAATAATAATTTTTAGTAATAATTAATAAAATTTAGTGAGTTTTTATTCATATATTATTATTTAGATTGTATTTTTAATTAAAAAATAAATTTTAAAATTTAAAATTTGTAGAAGTATTTAATTAAGGTTTAGTCTAATTTATAGACAAATAGTTTTTTCACTAGAATTTGAAAATACAATTTCAGGTAAGATTGTGATTTTTTGTTATTTAAAATATAATTTTGAATGCATAAATGGACTCAATACCTTTAAAAACACTCAGAACACTTAAATTCTACATATTAAACAACTTAAACTCAAGTTTCTAAAAATATTTATTATGGTTTGATCATAATTAACCAGAGAAAATGCTCTAAAAAAGGCATTTTTTGTCTATAAGTTAAATTGTGCCTTTAATTTATATAGATTTCATATTTTAAATATATTAGTTTTACATAATTTAAGTAATATTTGAAATAGTTCTTTTCCTAACATTTTTACTGGTCATTTTTTCCCAAAATCAGGTAGATATTTTTAAGATTCGCAAGTTTAAATTGTTTAACCTGCAAAGTTTGACTATGTTAGGGATTTTTTTTAGGGTGTTGGCACTGGCCAGTGGCCACTGCCACATAGTGATGTCCACATGCCACAATAATTCATCAATTAATTATAAATGAAGGCATACAAAAATAGTATAAAACATGAGGGGCTTACACATTGAAAACTTGTCAATAGAGCAAAAAAGTAGTAGAAAACCACACGTTGTATGCCACGCAACAATCACTCTCAAAGCAAATCCTGCAAAGGCCAACTCAAACTTTTTTACATATCAATAAAACTAAAGAACAACCCATAATAGGAGCAACGATCATATTAACTAGTCGATTGAAATAAATTAATAGCTCAAACACAAATTTGGCAAATTATGGACTCGACAAGAAGATGACAACCAAAATTTCTGAAGCTATAACTTCATTAATGCATGGGGGCATTATATGTCACTAGTTGGATTTTGTACGGGTGGCATATACTGCCCCATGCATTAATGGAACTATAGCTCCAGAAATATTGATAGCCCAAAAAGACTATAAACTCCAATTTTGGCAAATTACAGACTTGACAAGAAAACCATATGTCTCCAATCAAATGTCTATTATTATTATTATTATCCAATTTTAAGGTCATGACCAAGCGAGACACCAAATTGGTGCATGAGACCCCCTTGTTTGTGGGACAAGTGACCCACCTTCACATAGCGATTTGACTGCTAAGTCTACAAAAACATACATACTCTACCCCTCTGGTTTTGAAACTATGACTTCTTAAAAAAAACAAATACTCTTAACCATTAAACCTACCAAACTATAAACTCTCAAAAAAACCTAAACCATACTAATTCCAATCAAATGCATAATGCATCCCTGAGAGATACTTTCACAATAGTATTATCCAGAATCACAAAGATGCATTTGTGTAGCCATCACGACGCTAGTGAAAGCTAAATAGGCAAATCCAGGCAGACTCCCAAAAGCCTTCTCGGACATCCCGATGCGCATCAATGGATGAATACAGTTAACGGCTGAGTGTCAAACACCTCAGAATGATGAGTCATAAGTACGATTATGGTTTTTCTGAATAAATTAAATTACCTAACTTAGGGATTAGATGTTATATTCAATATAATAGTAAGCCTCTCAAGTACGCTTATGGTTTCTCTAACTAAATTAAGGATGAGATGTTATATTCAATATAAAACTAAGTAAATCATTTCGTTATTGTATGTTATATTCAATATAATAGTAAGCCTCTTAAATACGCTTATGGTTTTCTCTAAATGTTATATTCAATATAATATTAACTAAATCATTTGGTTTTTGTTTTATTTAATTTAATTTATTGAATATTATTTAATTTATGATGTAAATGTATTGATAAGATTATGGAGATATAGTGGATCAATAGTTTATTATCTTACATTGAATAGATTTAAAGGATAAGATGGAAAGATAGTCACTTTATTTTGATTTAAAGGATAACAATAAAAGATTTTGACTCAATGATTTAATGTTTTTCATCATATTTATTAAATATTACATTATGAATCAAAGCACAAAATGGAAAGGCAATGAAATAATAATTGTTTTAGTGCATGGAAACCAATATTTATTGTGTTATTGATTCATTAATAGGTAAGAGTTATATATATCAATTGTTCGACAATATACTTGCTTAAATTCAACGGTGGATAAATGGGTCAATAGCATAGTGAATATTGATTTCCTTAGTGTATGGTGCTTAAATATTTACCAATATTTACCATATAATAGTGCATTAAATGTTATATAAATTAGTGTAATTGTACAAATTAAATGGTTAATAAATGTTAATAAACATTAATTCATAATAAACATAAAAACATTTATCTTATTTTATATTTTATTAAAATTCAAAAAAATATATCATAAAATTAATTTCAATTATACATTTTATTTTAATTATTATTATTATTAATTATAAAAAATAATATATATAAAAATAATCACCATTAAAACGACAATAGGTAATAAGAAATATATATATATATTATCGCAAAAAAAAAAACATAAAATCTAATCATTTCATATTCAAACCATATATATTTTGTAAGGTCAAATTTGTATTGCTTATATTAGTGATGCAGGAGCATTCTGAACTTAGCCAACAAAGTGATTACGTGTTCACATGTTGTGGCTAACAAGAGGTGGAAAGACTGATAATTAATATTTTAGTTAGCTTTAAATTGTGAGAAGTTAGTTTGTTGGATTTCCTAGATTAAATAGGAATAAAAGTAGCACTTTTGGTTCTCCCTGCGAGGGCCAAATAGATTAGATTGAGGATGTAGAAATTTAATACAAAATATTTATTGCCTGGATTCTCCTGATCTAACAATAATATGCTATTATTAAATACAAAATCGCTTCTACAAAATCTTTGCGGAATTTGAAACACTGTCGTCAATCTCAATATCATGAAGAAAGATCAATCACACATAACACAGATAATTTACCTAGGGAAAGCATATAGCTAAAAACCCCAATATATTCTATTATGTATTATATCATGGATCATGAAACAATTACATACAAAGCTCCAATCCAAGAGCTCTCAGTAAAATAGCTAACTGTCTCACACATTCATACAAAAATTGGCAAGTTCCTTAGCCAATTTACTGTCTCCAGACAACCTGCCTCCACTGCGTAATCCCAACTGATAGCAATCCCTTAATGAATGGAATCCTACTTTCCTTGACTGTGCAATCCTCATGGGCACATCCAATGTGTGTGTGGTTGCATGTGTGCAACCAATAATGTCACAAATGATAGTCAATTTGTCCCTTTCACCTACATCTCAACTAGATCTCCACTGGATCTGACATGCATGTAGTTAATAGTAGTAAATATTCAGTTGCATGTGAGGCCATTGATTTTGAATTAATCAATAATTAATTCACTTGATATCTCACTAGTGTATCTTCGGTTACAACTAGCACAACTGAGTTTACTCACTTAACAGAGTTAAACTACTTTACAACTTTCATAACTACACTTCCAACTCTGTTACAACTTCAAATCACTCAGTTACAACTAAGTCCACTTGCATGTCCCACCAACCAACCACTCAACTCGAAATTCCTATAGCTAACTGATTTTCCACTTCAGTTAACTATTTCCAAGTGCTCATTGAGAATAGATTATTGTTTATTATCTAACTAATATTAAGGGACAATAATAGTCGACATGCATCTATAAATAGACATGCAATCTATAAATATAAATTTCACATATATCTATAAATATACCTCATCTATAAATAGAATTTTCTCATGCATCTATAAATATACATCCACCTAAAAATAGTCTGAGGCTCCATCCTAGTGGAGGTGCATAATTTTCACTAGGATCTTCTTGTTGAATCTCAACACTCCCTCTCAACAAGAAAGGGATTATCCTTCACCCTGATCATGTCTCTATGATATTCGAATTTGCTCCTGGTGAGCACCTTCATCAAAATATTTGCACCCTGATTTTCCATAGGAATGTACTGAAGCAACATGATCTTCCTCTGCACACAATATTTGATATGATGATACCAGATATCTATATGCTTAGAACGATCATGAAACACAAGATTAATCAAGAGTTTAAACTCTGATTATCACAATGAATCACTATCGGATCTAAATGAGAACAAAACAAACAAACCAAAATCTTTCTCATCCATATAGCCTCACATGCAGCTTCACTTGCTGCCATGTATTATGCTTCTACTGAACTGAGTGCCACAGATCTCTGCTTCCTGTTGTACCAATAAACAACTGTAGATCCAATGCTAAAGATCCCCCTGATGTGCTCTTTCTGTCTGATGGGCTGCCTGCCCAATCTGCATCCATGAAGCCATGCAACTTCACCTCATCTGTCTGTATGTACCATAAAACATAATCAAATGTGCCCCTCAGGTATCTCACTACATGCTTGCCCGCCTTCCAAAAGAGCTTGGTAGGATTAACCATCACTTGACTCAGTTGGTTAACCACATAGAAAATGTTTGGTCTCGTGTTCACTAGATACATTAGCAAACCCACTAATTATCGATAGACAATAACATCCACTACATCTCGAGAAGTAGCATCCTCTTTCATCCAGTTTCCTGGAAGAGGATTATCTATGGGTTTGTAGCCCTCCATGTGAAACTTACCTAGTACCTCCCTTGCATACTTGCCTTGAGACACAAAAATTTCACCATCTCGCTGCCATATTTCCAATCCAAGGAAATAATGAAGGAGGCCCATATCCTTCATCTCGAACTCCTTTGTAAGATCCTCCTTGCATGAGTGTATCAGATGCTCATCACCAGTCAATATTAAATAATCAACATAAAGAAAAATGATTAAAAGCTTACCCTCCACCAAAATTTGGTATAGGTTTGCGTCTACTTCACTTTTGGTGAAGCCCAGTTCGGTGAAATAGTTTTCTATCCGAGTGTATGAAGCACGAGGTGCTTTCTTCAGCCCATACAATGCTCTTTTGATTTGGCACACATGTGACTCGCTGCTGAATATATCAAATCCTTCAGGCTACTCTATGTACACCTCTTCCTTAATGATCCCATTGAGAAACAAATTCTTCACATCCATCTGATGAATGCGCCAACCCATCTACGCTAAGAGAGCAAGGATGGTTCTTATGGAAGAATACCTTGCGAGAGGTACACAGATTTCTTCATAATATATCCCCTCGATCTGTGAGAAGTCCCGGGCCACAAATATGGTCTTGTACTTCTCAACACTCCCATCAGCAACTTGCTTTACCTTGTAGATCATCTTGAACCTACCCCTGAGTTATCAACCGACCTTGGAACAGTTTCCCAAGCACTGTTTTTGACAATGGAGTCATACTCATCCACCATTGATCCAGGTGGATATTGGTGGCCACTTGCCTATTCCACTTGGGGCCCCACCATTGTCTCTTTCAGTTTTTCATTTTCGGCACAACTTACTATTTTTAGTAGTTTTTGGGGTCCTGAACTTCCGGAGCTGTTTTGAGGCCCTAAACGACGTTTTTTGGGCACCGCGTCTGCAGTGAATATCATTCCGTTTTGGAATGGATATTTATGGCGAAAGTTGTAGTCCTCGGATAGATCTTTCTAATGATGTATCTTGTGCATCAAACAGAGATAGTATGCCAAAGTTACGTCCCTGGGAAGTTGAAACACCAATTTACCCAAACGGGGCCCATAGTTTTGGCGCTTCATCTCCTATGGTTAGGTTTTTGGATGTTTAGAGTTCTCCATTGTTTCTCAATAATAAATAGGCCCTCGAGCCTCATTGTAACTCAGTTCATAGGCCTATAGCCTCCACATCTCTTCTCAGAGATAGCTATCAGCGCCCTAGCTAGTTTTATTTCCATTCTATCTGTAAGCAAATTTCAGTTCTTTGATATTAATGAAATAAGTGTTATTTCTGCTGCATCTCTATATTTATGGTTATGTGTTTATTCTGTTGCATTGCTGCATAAATCCGGATCAACCATTGCATCTACCCATGTGGGCTCCTTCACTGATTCCTAAAAGGAAGATAAATAAGTCAATACATCTACTCGTGAGAGCCATGTATCCAGTAAATCAATCAGGAGACTGTCCTTATCTACGTTGTGAAGTAGGGGCTCCTACATTCTTTGGAACATAAAGTCTCAGCCTATCAGCTTCTGTGGTACACCTTCTGCCAGTTCTGATGGTTGGCTTTGTGTGGGTGGACTCCTCCACTCCATGAACCTCCTTCTGTGGCTGATCCACATCTAGAGACTCATCTTTGGGAACCAAAACTTCCTCCTCCGCATGCAAGTCTAGCTCCCTCTCAAGTGAAAACCGCATGGCTTTCCCCTCATCGAATTTTATATCCCGCCGCACCATAGTCATTCGACTGTTTGGAATATACACACGATCATTATGGGGCGTTTTTGTGTACCCAAAAAATATCCCAACCTCAACAGTCGGCTCCAGCTTCTTCCTAGCGTCCTTGATCACATGCACATAAACAGATGAGCCAAAAATATTAAAGTGTGAAAAATCTAGTTTCTTACCAGTGAAAGCTTCTTCATGTGTACTCATGCCAAGTACTCTATAAGGACAACGATTTTGCACAACGCATTGTTTCATGATTCCACCCACACATGCATTAGTAGGCCTTGGTCATGAAACATCATTCCTACCGCACCCACGATCGTTTTGTTATTCCTCTCCGCAATCCCATTTTGTTGTGGGTTATGAGGCGCTATGATTTCTCTTTGAATTCCTTCTTTGCTGTAGAAGTTCTTGAATTCGTTAGAGATGTATTCTCCACCTTTATCGCTCCTCAAAGCCTTCACTTGCTTCCTGACTCTTTCTCCACCAATGCCTTAAACTCACAGAAATTTGAGAATGTTTATCCTTCTTCTTCATGAAGAAGATCCAGCATTTACGACAAAATTAATCAACAAAAATAACATAGTACTTATGTTTTTTTGTTGAAGAAACGAAAAATGGTCCACGCACATCTGTGTGAACTCTCTCAAGGATCCCTGAAGCACGGTTCTCCTTTTCATGAAAGGTGGACTTTACATACATCCCCATGGTGCAACCCTTGCACTGATCTAACTGAGCAAGTGTTCGCATTGGAAGTCCAGTAGATATTTGCTGCATGAATTTCAAGGCTCCATGATGAAGATGGCCCAATTTCCTATGCCATAATTCACCCTCATCCTGACTCACCACTTTTTCCGCCTTACCGTCATGGCAGCGCAACCATCTACCTCCAGCTTGTAGATATTCTTAACTCAAATCTCTATCCTCTTGGCTTGACCCATTGTTTTATGTCGCGGGAAAGCCTTTCCATCGCTGAAAACAACGTCATAGTCTTTGTCCTCCAACATTGCAACTGAGACCAAATTTTTCTTCAGACCTGGAACATGCAGAACATATTTCAATCGAAATGGTTACCTGACTCCCTCTGAAAGGTAATGGTAAGAATTCCATTCGCACTGTATCTTCCATCATCGCCCATATATATATGCATCTGGAGATCTTTCTCCTCCAAGTCACTGAAAAGTTCCTTATCTCCCGTCATGTGAAAGGAAGTGCCACTATCCAAATAACACACTGATCCCAATGCACTTGACACCATGCATGCAATCAAGGAGAATTCAAGTTCAAATTGTGAGGAAATGGCCTCACCAGCTGCAGCTCCAACAACCTTCTTGTTCTTCTTCTTTTCCGGACAGTTAGTAGCAAGATGCCCATGTTAGTGACAGTGACAACACTTCACCTTGGACATATCCAACTTCTTTCCTTTAGACTCAGATTTGGAATGGAATTTATTCCCATTCCTCTTCTTCGCCTTGGCAGCCAAAGAACAATCCTCTTCATCATCATGCTTTGATGAATATCCATCTCTAGTGTTTCACCTAAACTCCTCCTGCACTAGATCCAACCACAATCGTTCCCAATCTGGAAATTTTTACCGTCCCTTGACAAAGTCTTCATAACTGTGCCAACTCTTAGGAAGTCCTAAGAGAGCCAATCTCACCAAATCATCATCAACAAAAATTATTACCACACTCCCCAGTTCATCCCGACATTGGAAAAACTTCGTGAGATGCTTTGGAATGTTGTCGTCCTTTTCCATCTTGATCTTCCTAAGTTTATCTTTGAGCACCAATTTCCTATGTTCGTTGCTTCTTTGGAAAAAATCCGTCAAAGCCTTCCACATAGCATATGGTGTGGCTTTCCCATGGAAGCTTGAGACAATGTGGTCTTGTACTCCCTCCAAAAAAATCCTCCTCGCCTTTGCCACTTTCTTTTGCCATGCATCAAGATTGGCAGCATCTGACGAAGCAGGCTTAGGAACATCATTGTCAATGAATTCCTTCAAGCCAATATCTCTGAGCACCACCTCCATCCTATCCTTCCAAGAAATGTAGTTCGAGCTGCCCTTGAGTGCATACTCTAACCTCAAGCCATTGAAATCCATTTCAATCTTGAATCAGTTGTAGCACCAAGAAATTCTTTCTGCAAATTCAAATTCTTTCCACCAACAAACTGAGCTCTTGCTTCAAAATTGCAATTTCTCGTGTGCCGATACCATGTAGAAATTTAATACAAAATATGTTTTTCCTAGATTCTCTTGATCAAACAATAATATGCTATTATGAAATACATAATTTCTTCTACAAAATTTTTTTGGAATTTGAAACACAATCGCCAATCTCAATATCATGAAGAAAAATCAATCACACATAACACAGATAATTTACCCGGGGAAAGCATATAGCTAAAACCCCCACTATATTCTATTATGTATTATATCATGGAACATGAAACAATTACAGACAAAGCTCCAAACCAAGAGCTATGAGTACAATAGCTAACTGTCTCACACTGTCATACAAAAATTGGCAAGTTCCTTAGCCAATTTACTGTCTCCAGATAGCCTGCCTCCACTGCACAATCCCAGCTGACAGAAATCCATAAATGAATGGAATCCTACTTGCCTTGACTATACAATCCTCATGGGCACATCCAATGTGTGTGTGGTTGCATGTGTGCAACCGATAATGTCACAAATGATAGTCAGTCTGTCCCTTTCGCCTACATCTTAACTGGGTCTCCACTAGATCTGACATGCATGTAGTTAATAGTAGTAAATCTTCAGCTGCATGTGAGGCCATTGATTGTGAATTAATTAATAATTAATTCACTTTATCTCTCACTAGTGTATCTTCAGTTACAAGTAGCACAAATGATTTTAACTTACTTAACTGAGTTAAACTACTTTACATAACTACACTTCCAACTCTGTTACAACTTCGAACCACTCAGTTACAACTAATTCCACTTGCATGTCTCACCAACCAACCACTCAACTCGAAATTCCTATAGCTAACTCATTTTCCACTTCAGTTAACTATTTCCAAGTGCTCATTGAGAATAGATAATAGTTTATTGTCCAACTAATATTAAGGGATAATAATAGTCGACATGCATCTATAAATAGACATGAAATCTATCAATAGAACTTGCACATACATCTATAAATATACCTCATCTATAAATATAATTTTCTCATGCATCTATAAATAGACATCCACCTAAAAATAGCCTGAGGCTCCATCGTAGTGTAGGTGCATAATTTTCACTAGGATCTTCTTGTTGAATCTCAACAGAGGATAAAATAGAGTTTGTTTAAAAACTAATAAATGAAAAACCACATTCAGTTAGTGATAGTGTAAATAGGTGCGAGGATAGACAGAGTGGAGTGTGATAGAAGTGTCCGATAATTGAGACAAAGGAGTGGACAAGAGGAGAAGTCATTGTAAAATCCAGCCATCAAAGGGCTCAACTCTTTGTACTTGCATCTCTGATTAATTCCAAGTGTTTGTTTGTTTTAATTCTCCTGTCTATGTTAATTGTCATTTTAATTCTCTTTTGAGTTGAATATTACATTTATCGCACAACGTATGCAAGTAATTTGATTGGTGATTTGAACAACAAAGAAAAAACATAGTTTTGTGTAAAAGGTTCAAGTGAAATCGTTGATTCATGCACACTTAGAAGGTTCGTACATCGGCCATCATGCATCGTAGATTTTAGAGTTTCACATAAGGATTTACATCATAAGTTGTTTGAATTGTGATGCGAAGCGGAGGAGTAAAGGAGCAGTGAGGACCATTATATTAGGGCGTAGATCAACGATGGAAATCACATCACAACCATTCAGAATTCTCACATCACAAATTTTAGTATTTAAGCTTAAGGCCTCGCCCGATAAGTTTTATTAGTTGCGATGCGATGCGTCACATATTTCATATCGCAAGGGATAGGGAATACATTGATCGCTAAATTTTAAAAGTTGCGACAAGCAGTGTGGAGTTCGCATTGAATTGTGAAATCACAAAATTGCAAAAGTGTTAAGTTGTGTAATTGGTGGGGAGGTAAGTTATAGAAAGTGCAAAGTGCAATTCCGCTACGATTGGTCTGTATCTGTGTGGCCCATAAAACCTTAAGTTCCGCACGCATATACTCTTTTAACGGGTATTAATCTTGGGAACGACATAATTATTAAATTTTATGTGTATTGTGGGTAGAAGTAGCCTTTTGGGTGTATCATTTGGTATCAGTCTAGAAGTTGAGTTCTGTTCTCAAGGATTGTAGCAAATATGTCGCCCAGGAGAGGAGCTAGCATGGGTCGGGGAAGACTTACAACAAATGCAGCTTTGATCGAAGAGATTCGACACCTTCGTACAAGAATAACGACAATGGAGACTGCTCAGAAGAGAGCACCTAAAGAAGAAGATGTCAACGCAACATAAGAATCTTCTAAGGAAGAAGAAGAATAATAAAGAGAGGAAGCTAAAGTTTTCAAGATATTAGCAAAGGTTAGTGGAAAACCAAGAATGGATATTCCTTCATATGAGGGGAACCTTAATGTGGATGAGCTGATAGATTAGATCAGTTCAGTGGATAATTATTTCAACTTAGAAGAGGTCGAAGGTAAGAAGAAGGTAAAGTTTGCAGCTACCAAGTTGAAGGGTCATGCATCTATATGGTGGGATGACCTACAAACATCCAGGATTAGAAACAGAAAGCCTAAGGTCAAGCAATGGGACAAAATGGTAAGTAAATCGAAGAAAATTTTTATGCCAAAAGACTATCAGTTGAATATTTTCAAAGAGTTGTAGAATTTGAGATAGAAAGGAATAACTGTCAAAGAGTATACAAAGGAGTTTTACAAGTTGAGTATTAGAGCAGGACATGTTATAGATGATATGGAGAAAGTAGCCAGATACATCAATGGTTTAAGGTATGATATACGGAATGAAATTATTTTATCGAGTCTGAAGACAATTGAAGACGCCTATCAAGCAGCTTTGAAGGCAGAGGAGAAAATGTTGGGGAAACAAAGTTATAAGAATAGAGGTAAAGGTCCAGCAAGAGGAAGAGGAACTTTCATACCAAGATTTTAGCACTCTCAGAATGAAGCAGGAGGTTCAAGTACCAAACCACAACAAAGAGGAGACTTTGGTAGAGGAAGATTTGCACCTAGAGGTAGAGGCCAAGGAAGAGAAATGTGGTGTTACACATGTGGAGAATGGGGACACTGATCATGGGACTGTCCTTATAACAAACCAACAAATCATCCCAATGTGAATGTAGCTGAGGCAAAAGAAGAAAATCCTTGAGTCACAGAAAAAGAAGAGCGACCTTAGGCAGAAGAGTCATTATTGCTCAAAAGATTATTGCTTAAAGCATAGAAGGAAGCAAATGAGCCAGCTCAAAGAAACAACTTATTCGGGACTGTATGCAAGTCTAAAGGAAAGTGTTGCAAAGTTGTGATTGACAGTGGAAGCACTGATAATCTTGTTTCCGCAGAGACGATTAAGAAATTGGGGTTGTTCCTACAGAGTGTCGTGGCTACAGAAGGGACATCAGATTTTGGTGACAAAACAATGAAAAGTAGAGATACAGACAACGAAAATTTTAAGGATGAGAAATTATCTTGAAGTTTAGAAACATTGGCGAATATCCCTAGTCCCTAATATGCAAACTATAAAATTATTATTAATGTATTTGTAAAATTATTCAAATTTATAATGATTTTATATATACTCTGTACATAATGTTGGCGATTTTGAAGGTAAAATAATTATCTATTGTAAATTTTGGGCGAATCATTTCTATAAAAAATGGAAATTGGCAAATCTTTTTTTTGGATAAATCGTGGAAAATTAGCCCACCTGCGAATATTAGCCCCTAAAATTTTCCATGGATACAGATTGGTACATATAAAGATGTCATATTTTGTGATGTGATGCCAATGTACATGTGCCATGTATTGCTTGGAAGATCTTGGAAATTTGAAAGAAAAACCATTCATGATGGCAAAAGGAATACTTATACCATAGAGAAGGATGGAAAGAAGCACACATTGATACCTTTGAAGGATGAAGAAGATAAAGGAGTAGGTGGGAATAATGTTATGATTATTAGTGGAAAGGAATTGCTGCAAGAAGTTAATAAGGAGAAAGAAATACATTTTTCTATTGTGGGTAAACCCAAGGAAATTCTGACTTCTACAAATTTAGACAATTTGCCTTTGGAAATTAAAAATATATTAGATGATTATGCTGATATAGTTGTTGATGAATTACCAAGTAAATTTCCACCAGTCAGAAGTATCAGTCATCACATAGATTTAATACCTGCTGCAAGTTTACCAATCAAAGAAGCATATAGAATGACCCCTCGGGAGAATGAAGAAGTTGGAAGATAGGTGCAGGAATTATTAGATAAAGGACTGATCAAAGAAAGCCTTAGTAAATGTGCAATACCAGTTGTACTTAGTCCAAAGAAAGGAGGTGTGTGGCGCATGTGTACTGATTCCAGAGTCATAAACAAGATCACTATTAGGTATAGATTTCCATTTCCATGCGTAGATTATTTTATGGATTGTTTAAGTGGGTTAAAGTATTTTAATAAGATATATATGAAGAGTGGATACCATCAAATAAGGATTAGAGAAGGAGATGATTGGAAGATTGCATTTAAGACCAATAGTGGGTTGTATGAGTGGTTAGTGATGCCTTTTGGGCTCACTAATGCACCAAGCACATTTATGAAACTAATGAACGAGGTCTTGAAAGAGTATGCAGGAAAATTTGTGATAGTCTATCTTGATGACATTTTGATTTTTAGTCAGAGTAAGGAAGAGAATTTGGAGCATTTAAAGCTGGTGTTAGATACTTTGCAAAAGGAGAAAATGCTTATAAATTTGAAGAAGTGTAGTTTCACGAAGAAGGAGCTCATTTACTTGGGATTTCTAGTCTCAGAAGAAGGCTTGAAGATAGATCGAGAAAATATCTAGATAATACTAGATTGGCTAACTCCGAGAAGTGTATTTGAGGTAAGGAGTTTCCATGGTCTTGCAAGTTTTTACAGAAAGTTTATAAGAGGTTTTCGTCAAATATGTGCACCAATAATTAAAACAATAAAGGAGAGCAACCAGCCATTTAAGTGGATAGAAGCAGCAGATCAAAATTTCAAGTTGTTGAAAAAGAAGATCACTAAAAGACCTATTTTGGCCTTACCAAATTTTGATAAAATATTCCAAGTTGAAACTGATGCTAGTGGGATAACAATTGGAGATGTCTTCAGTCAAGAGCAAAGATTGATAACTTATTTCAGTGAAAATTTAAATGAGGCCAAGAGGAAGTATTCATCCTATGATAAGGAGTTCTATGCTATTGTGCAAGGTTTGAAGAAATGGAGGCATTTTTTGTTCCCCAAAGAATTTGTGTTGTATTTAGATAACCATGCACTATAGTTCATAAATAATCAACCAAATTTGAACCAAAAGCATGTTAAGTGGGTGGATTTTTTGAAGAGTTTCACCTTTGTAATCAAGCACACTGTGGTAAGACAAATAAAGTTGTTGATTCTTTGAGTAGAGTAAATTTGACCATGCAAGAATTGAAGATTGGCATTTTGGGGTTTGAAGAAATGATTGATATGTATGAGGAAGACCCATATTTCAAAGAAATATATGTAGCTATTAAAAATCCTTTGATTCATAATAAAATCTAGTGGATGAACTACCTAATTCAAGGAGGATTGTTGTTCAAGAATAATAAATTGTGTATACCTAAGTGTTCCATGAGGGAAAATATGATTAAGGAGAAACACAGTGGAGGACTATCTGGGCAAAAATTAAGTGCCTTTTATTATTAGCCAAAAATTCAAAGTGATATAAAAATTTTTGTTAAGAAGTGCAAGATTTCTCAACATGCCAAAGGAAGAAGCCAAAACACTGGGTTATATTAGCCATTGCCAATACCCAATCGACCTTGGGATGCTTTCGGCATGGATTTGGTTTTAGGTCACCGAAGACTCAAAGAGGACATGATTATATCTATGTTTTTGTAGATAGGTTTTCTCAAATGGTACATTTTATTGCTTGTTAGAAAACTAGTGATGCAACTCACATTGATAATTTGTTTTTCTTTGAAGTTATAAGATTACATGGACTGCCTGTGAGTATTGTTTCAGACAGAGATACAACGTTCGTAGGATACTTCTGGAGGACTCTATGGAAGAAGCTGGGTACAAGCCTCAGTTTCAGTTTAGCCTATCATCCTCAGACGGATGGAAAAACTGAAGTGGTGAATAGGAGTTTGGGAAAAATATTAAGGAGTTTGGTTTACAAAAATCCAAATCAATGGGATTTAGCACTTGCTCAAGTTCAATTTTCCTATAATGATACTCCTAACTAGAGTACTGGGATGAGTCCATTTCAGATTGTTTTTGGAATGCATCCAAGAGGGGTGTATGAACTTAGAGATTTGAGAAAACAAGAGACAAGGAGTGCAAAGGATGAAGAATTTGTAGAACAGATGCAGAAGTTGTAGGAAGATGTCAAGAAGAGCTTACAGAAAAACACTCAAAAGTATAAACAAAGAGTTGATATGAAGAGGACTGAAAGTGAGTTTCAAGAAGATGATTTAGTCATGGTTTATATAAGGAAGGAAAGGTTTCCAGTTAGGACCTATAACAAATTGAAAATGAAAAATATAGGGCCATGTAGAATTCCGAGAAAGTTTTATTCAAATGCATATGAGATTGAATTACCATAAGGAATTGGGATATAACCCATCTTTAATGTTTCATATTTGTACCCATATAAAGGAACAGAGGAAGAACTACAAGAAGAACATACAGAAGAGGAGGATCACACTTTGAATTGGAAGGAACAGATGCCAAAGACAACAAAGAAAGAAGTGGAAGCCATTCTGGAGAAAAGAGCAACAAAGAAGACCAGGGGAAAAACTTATTATCAACATCTAGTTAAATGGAAAGGACAACCAGTGGAAGATGCCAGTTGGATGACAACAACAGAGTTACAGAAGTTTAATTCAGATCCTGAAACATTGACGGATCAATCTTTTCTTCCCTGGGAGTCTGATGGAGGAGCATCCGGAAATTAGCCAGCAATGTGATTACGTGTTCACATGTTGTGGCTAACAAGAGGTGGAAAGACTGATAATTAATATTTTAGTTAGCTTTAAATTGTGATAAGTTAGTTTGTTGGATTTCCTAGATTAAATAGGAATAAAAGTAGCACTTTGGTTCTCCTCTCAAGAAGATTTAGCCAAATAGATTAGATTGAGGATAAGATAGAGTTTGTTTAAAAACTGACCGCTTTTAGCTAGAGATAACGTAAATAGGTGTGAGGATAGACAGAGTGGAGTGTGATAGAAGTGTGTGAGAAGTGAGATAGAGGAGTGAACAGGAGGAGAAGTCATTGTAAAATCCAGCCATCAAAGGGCTCGGCTCTGTGTACTTGCATCTCTTATTAATTCCAAGTGTTTGCGTGTTTTAATTCTCCTATCTGTGTTAATTATCGTTTTATTTCTCTGTTGAGTTGAATTTTACATTTATCACACAACGTATGCAAAGAAGTCGATTGACGTTGCGAACAACAAAGACACAATAGAGTTCTATGTAAAAGGTTCTAGTGAAATCGTTGATTCAAGCAAACTTAGAAGGTTCATACATTGTCCATCGCACATCGTAGATTTTAGAGTTTTGCATTAAGGCTTGACATCATAATTTGTTTGAATTGCGATGCGAAGCGGAGGATAAAGGAGCAGTGAGGACCATTAGATCGGGGCATAGATCAACGGTAGAAAGCACATCGCAACCATTGAGAATTCACACATCGCAAATTTTAGTATTTAAGATTAAGGCCTCGCCTGGTAAGTTTTATTAGTTGCGATGTGATGCGTCGCATATTGCATATCGCAAGGGATAAGGAATAAGTTGATCGCTAAACTCTAAAAGTTGCAATAAGCAGTGTGGAGTTCGCATTGAATTGTGAAATTGCAAAATTGCAAAAGTGTTAAGTTGTGTAATCGACGGGGAGGTAAGTTATAGAAAGTGTGAATTGTGATTTCGCTGCGATTGGTCCATATCTGTGTGGGCCATAAAACCTTAAGTCCCACACCGTATACTCTTTTAACGGGTATTAATCTTGGGAACGACAGAATTATTAAAGTTTCTACGTATTGCGGGTAGAAGTGGCCTTTGGTTGCTTCAATTAGATAGAGAATTGTTTATGTGAGTCTTTCGTTGGGAGGCTTGGCCATAACGAGAAAATAACTCTCTGTAAAGAGGACAGTGAAACCAAAACCAAGATGGCATTACTAAATTCAGAATATGGTTGGAGTTTTGTTCAGAGATACACCGTCTAAAGAGAGTATTAATATAAGTCTCACAAAACTAGGACATGAGGAGGTTACTATGAGAGATATGAATCTGAGATTACAATTTGAAAAAACACCTTTAATTCATCATGAGTAGTTCCCACCATAGGAGGATACCAAGGTGTTATTCTATTCGGTCTGATATACGATCCATGACTTCCAAGTGGCAATAAAGGTCCACTAATTAATGAACGAAATCCTCCCGATGCTCTTGTCTATCCACTAGTATACACCCCAATGAAAATTCCATCTGCCAATATAGGTTGATTATTTGCATGTACTGATTAAAACGACCCTTGCTGTCAACCCATTCCACTAGTGCCTCAGTGTGTGAGAGAGCGGGTGTGTGTGTGGATGTTTCTCCCATGGGGGCTTCACTGGAGGAGCAATACCATACCACGCGCATTCATATTGGTGGATATATATTCAGGAAAAAAATGACATAATATATTGAGCATATAATAGGGGGTAAAGAGTTTTTATATTGGCAGGTATAAAAAATGGAGATCAAAGTTATGAACAGATATAAAGCCGTAAAAGAAATGTTAATGGAAAAATGGATATCTACAATATCTAGTGAAATTAGGGGGCTTTTAAATTGAGAAGGTGTATTGGGTTTGTATTGGTAGGGGGTTAAATAGTGTGAGTTTTATAGGTATTTTCCAATATGTAGTCAGATTAAGGGTATCTTTTAGTATGGCACAAATGCACATGATATGTCAGACATTCATTGAGTGAAGCCCCTGATGTTTCTCGTTGAGCTTGAGCAATTTCTTCTTACTTCCTAAATAAGGCATGACATAATATCCCAAGAATACACACACACACACACACATATATATTATTTTAGTTTAATTTTATAATATAGATCTCAATCTTCTATCTTGCCTATAATGCATGGATATTCCATAGAAATTAAATTCCCACTATTCATTAATTAATTATTGATAATTTAAATTTTTTGAAGTACTATTACAAAATAGACACATTTACATGCCCAATAAAAACCAAATATAATCTGATAGAAATAATACTTTTATAATTAAATTGAAAATTACAAATACCTTTTAAATAAATTTCAACACTTTGTGTTCCACTCCAATTAAAAATATTCCATAAATATCATGTAAAAATTAAATATCTATCATCTACATATTAATTATTAATAATTAAATTAAAATTTCAAAAAAATTTAATTTAATTATTAAAATTTATTTAATTAATTAAATTAATATTTCAAAATATTTATTATAAAATAAGATATACATTGAAATATACACATTTAAATAAAAATATATAATATACATTTAAATCAAATAATTTATTTACACTGAAACAAAATTTAAAAAAATTGTGTGGAGAAAGTGAAATGTCTCCCGAATGTTTTAACCATCTTGAAAGACTATAAGCTTGAAAATTGCTAACAGCTCAAAAAAATCGCTTATAATTCTTAAATATAAATGAAGTGTTCATTGTTGAACATTACAATTTCTCCATACATAATTTTTATATTATTTTCAACTGAAAATCTACATTCTAAAATTAATAGATTATTAATAACACGTATTATTTGTAAAAACTCCATATCATTCGCAAGATATCTTGTGATCAACTCTTACTTTAGATATTGTCCAAAGATGTCTCGTTCATGTGGGTATCCTCCCGACATATCAAATAGCGTGTAATGTCAATGGTTATCCAGCAGCTTGGATACAGTTAAATCCATCAGTTAAGTAGTAATAATTAATAAAATTTAATAAGGTAAGTTTTAATTAATAAAGTTATTTTTTATTATTTAAAATGTATTTTTTTAATAGATAAAATTATTATTTTTAGTGTATCATGTTTTTTAGTAAATTTTATTTAAAATTTAATAAAGATTTTTAAGAATTACAGGTTTAAGTTGGCAAAATTTGAGGATATTTTTTAGGGTGCTAAATCTATTTATGTAACTAAAAGTTTATTTTAAATAACAAAAAATCCAAATTTCGTTGAAAATTATATCACTGAATTGTAGCAAAAAAAAAAAAACATTTCATCTATTACTCTAATTACTTTAATAAATTTTAATCTCTCACACACACATACACACATATATCACTCATCAATTTCATGTTTTCCTTTTTCCTTTCTTTCTTTTAATATTTACCAATTTAATTTATAAAAAAATATACCAACTTAGATCCATCTTAATATGGATCTACCAAGTGCTGAGAGGGATCAAGTTTGGAGTTAATATGGATCTAAGGTGGTACTCTTTCATTCCATAATGGATTTCCTGAAGCCTTTAATTAGACTTCATCATAAGAAATATCAGGGACAAATACCATGGACCATGCGACACCATGGAATTGTAAACCACCATTGCTAAACCCATCAAATAACTAATTCAAACTTATCTTAACTACACTATGACCTAAGGATCTATGCATGAAGTTGGGTTACACCTTTTGGCAAGAGAGGGCACATTGTGGGTGAAAAAAAGGAACTTAGTT
Source organism: Pinus albicaulis (assembly GCA_034641835.2). Taxonomy (NCBI): domain Eukaryota; kingdom Viridiplantae; phylum Streptophyta; class Pinopsida; order Pinales; family Pinaceae; genus Pinus; species Pinus albicaulis. Next base: position 1,453,500,887 of record CM076575.1, read on the forward strand.
GAGCCTTTTTAATCACTTTAACGAGCAATCTTTGATCCCTCAATCACGACATTTGAGGGCTTAAATATTGCTCGATCAAGCATTAAAACAAACTCTCGATCAAGCTCTTGTGTAACCTAAGGTGAGGAAGGTTTTGGCAAGGGTGTCTCCATTGGTATAAAAGTGGTTAGTTTGGTGCATTGGGGTTGGAATCCTAATCAGAACAGGGCAAGACCCATGGTATGGTGCTGGGAACAACTACAACCTATCCACCGCTTTGTGGGATTCTTTAGGTCGCTCCAATATCATAGTCCTCAAGGATGCAAAGGCCTAGGATCCATAAGGTAGAGGTAGATCTATTTGGGTGTATGTTGCATCCCTAGGTTTAGCAGGGTTGTTGATGGTGGAATAGGAAAATTTTATCATTCTTCTAGTCGAGAATACTTTGCACATTAGGGACAACATTCTAGATATGTTGTGTTGGACAAGAAATCCACACACAAGTTGTTTCATTACGAAACTTGGATATAGACCTTGGTTTGAAGATGTTTTTAGGGAACAGTAATAGTGGTCGTGGAAAGTAGTTTAGGGAGTAAAAGCCCCCCTAAAAATTAAACTTATTGCTTAGTCTTAATTGCGAATCACACACCTGGGATAATTTGATAAGGCTTGGGTAGGTTAGTTCAAACTGATACCCACTTTAAGGAATATGCATTTATTTTTGAAATGAAAATATATTTCCAAGGTTTGCAAGATTATGTGGAACTCTTTCAAGCCAAAGGTGTGTTAAGAAAGTTCCCCCATTTTCGATGCCTTTCGTGCCTTGTGGGTTGACAAGCAAGTGAACTCTTTTGGTGTCTTTCCATGCTTATTAATATCATGCATATAGAGAGTGTTAGGTCCCTATATTACTAGTATAGTCCCTTATTGTTGTTAGTGTAACCCCCTTATTGTTATTATTGTACCCCTATAAGCCCCATATTGTTATTATTGTGCCCTTAAATTATTATTGTTAGGTCGGCTAGGATTACATTGTGGCCCCACTAAGATTACATTGTGGCCTCATGGACTCCTATATATAGAAAGGAGGTTTTGTAATTTAGATCATCCAAGAATTTTTCATTCATGTAATGTATTGGAGGTTTCCCCCTCGAAGTGGCTTATTTCTAAGGCGTTGATATCTTTTTTCTTCTCTTTTTGGAGCTGGTTTCACAACATTTGGTATCAGAGCTTTGGATTCTAGGGTTTTCGCTGCTCCAAACTAGTCATCGTGGAATTTTCGCTATAAATTTTTTTCTATGAAGGTTCAGACACTAAAAATATTAGAATGTGAAGTCGAATTCCTGAGGAACATCGTTGCAAAATTTCAGAGCTTGGTTCGCAATATTTTTTGAGATATGATCTGTGGAAGTTAGGGCTTTTTGCAGGCTCCTGAATTTAACGTAAACAGGTCATCGCGGATTTTTCGCTATAACGTTTTTTCTACGAAGATTCAGAAGCTGAAATTTTTGGAGAGCGAAGAAAAAATCCTGAGGAAAATCTTCGCAGAATTTCAGAGCTTGGTTCACAATATTTTGGGAGATATGATCTGTGGAAGTTATGTCTTTTTCAAGATCCCAAATTTCATCTCAAAGAGGTTATCGTGGGAAAAGCTTCATAACTCTCTCTCTCTGAGCATCAGATTGGAATGCTATAAAAAGTGGTCACAAGTGCACGGATTGTAGTTTCATGTCTATCAATTTCAGAGCCAAAGGAGGAAATAGGAAGACGTGGAAAGTTGTACAAGTTCACTCTACTGAACCAGTCCATAATTGGGTCGTTGTGGGAGATTGGACATATCTTTTCCTTGAAGAATCCAAATCAGGTCAGACTTGTGACATTTGAAAGAAGCTTCAGAGGGATACTACAAGGCCGAATTTCAGATATTGAGGATCCACAATTATATAGATAATTCAATTTCAATATAGAGCTCCTCAAAAGCAAGTAAACGGTGTGTATTTTTTTTTTCCCAAATTGCATAAGTCTTGTTTGAAGAATCAAGTTGAATTGATTCCAAAGGCATATTGTAGAATATGTATTAGTATTGGATTCTAAAATGGCCCCTAAAAATAATTCAACACCAATTAATCATTTAGAAGGCTCTACTATGACTCATGAAGACGAAGAATGGCAACATGACATATCAAAATTACAAGAGAAAGTGCAACAAATTTCGCTCTCGCAAAGAGCAACAAAAAATGACATGAAAGTTTTGAAGAAAGGCATGGAAAATAAGATGGATGGTTTGAAGAAAGGCGTGGAATCTAAGATGGATGGTTTGAAGAATGGCATGGAATCTAAGATAGATGGAATGGAAGCTGGCATGGAATCTAAGATGGATGACATGGAAGCTAAGATTGATGAGAAAATGGAAAACATGAAGAATTATATAAAAGTAGACATGGAAGGTTTGACAAAGTTGATACAAGAAATGTTTCCTAATGGTGAGAATATAGTAGAGGAAACTCATGATGAGAACAAAATAAATGTTAATCGTGATTTCATAAAATCTAATGTTGGCAGGAATTACCACTCCTCAAACTCTCAAGATAGGACATATCAAGAAGAAAAAGGTAATAGTGTTGATTGATTAAGGTAGTACCCATAATTTTATTCATTGTAAGGTAGCCAAGGAATTGAATTGTTTCCTATACCCAACACCAGAATGTCAAGTTATGGTTGCAAATGGAGGAACTATAAATTGCTCTGGAAAACTCCATAATATCAAGCTAACCATGGGGGAATACGTATTGAATAGTCCAATGCTTTCCATTCCTATGGGAGGTGTTGATGTTGTACTAGGAGTACAATGGTTACAATCTTTGGGGATGGTAGCTTTTAATTTTCAAGAAATTTTCTTGAAATTTTTTTCAGAAGGAAAGGAAGTCGAATTACGGGGTATTGTAGGGAAGATGAGAAAGATAATAAGCTCTAATGTCATGACAAAGCTTCTAAAGAAAGAACAACAAGGTGTAATTTCACAATTATGCTCACTAGAGGTTCCAACATCAAAATCATCCATTTCTGCAGATCTCCAAAAATTCTTGGACAATCATTCCAAGGTTTTTGAAACTCCCAAAGGTCTCCCACCTATTCATGATCATGATCATGCTATTCATCTGGTTCCAGGAAGTGTTCCTCCAAACATTAGGCCTTATAGATATCCTTATGTCCAAAAGAGCGAAATTGAACGTATGATTGCAGAAATGTTAGACGCTGGTATAATTCAATGTAGTCAAAGTCATTTTTCTGCTCCTGTAGTATTGGTACACAAGAAGGATGGATCATGGCGCATGTGTCCAGATTATAGGGAGCTTAATAAGCTCACCATTAAAGATAAATTTCCCATTCCTATGATTGATGAATTATTGGATGAATTACATGGAGAAATTTATTTTACCAAGTTAGATCTTTGTTCAAGATGTCATCAAATTAGAATGAAGACTGAAGATATTTCGAAAACAGAATTTCGAACTCATGAGGGTCATTATGAATTTTTGGTCATGCCTTTTGGCCTTATCAATGCACCTTCTACATTTCAAGGATTGATGAATTCCATTTTCAAACCCTTCCTTAGAAAAATTTTTCTAGTATTTTCTAGGGTGCTCAAACTATTGCAGGAGAAACAATTATATGAAAAAACATCCAAATTTTTCTTTGGAGTACAAGAGGTGGAATATCTGGGTCATATTGTATCTCACGAGGGTGTTAAGGTAGACCCTAACAAAATTAAAGCCATTAAAGAATGGAAAGTCCTCACAACCATAAAGCAGTTGCGAGGATTTCTCTGGTTAACAGGGTATTATCGCAAGTCTGTTAAGAATTATGGGAGAATAGCAGCACCTCTAACAACATTATTGAAGAAAGATGCATTTTCATGGAATCCTGAAGAAAATAAGGCCTTTGAACATGTTAAAGAGCCAATGTGCCTAGCACCAGTCTTAGCTATGCCAGATTTCATTAAAACCTTTATTGTGGAATGTGATGCCTTAGGAAATGGAATTGGTGCTGTTTTAATGCAAGAAGGAAGACCCATTTATTTTGAAAGTCGTCCAATCAAAGGAAAGTATTTATAGAAAGCTATTTATGAGAAGGAAATGTTAGCAATACTGCATGCACTAAAGAAATGGAGAACTTACCTAATGGGAAGACACTTCAAGGTAAAAACTGATCATGATAGTCTTAAACACTTTTGAACGAAGACTATCTTCTTTAAGAGTATAAAAATGGTCACAAAGATGTTGCTGCTATGACTTTGAAATAATCTACAAAAAGGGAAGCTAAATGTTGCTATGTATGCACTCGCAAAAAAGAATGAAGAGGTGGAAGCATTGCTTTGTGCCATTTCTATTATCCAACCAGATTGGATAATCGAAGCAAGGGATGAATGGAAGAAGGAAGAAGAAGTGTGGACACTCATTCAAAAGTTGCAACAAGATCCTAGTACATCTGATACATTTAGTTGGAAAATGATTCCTTATGGTACAAAGATCGCTTATATCTTTGTAAGAATTCCCAACTAAAACAAAAGATTCTTTTTTAATTGTACACTTCTCCTTTAGTAGTACACTCAGGATTTTTAAAACTTACCACAGGGTGAAGAAAGAATTTTTTTGGAATGGCCTTAAATCTGATATTAAAAATTTTGTATGAATGTTTAATTTTCCAATAGAATGTTGAGACGACCCGGTCTTCTACAACCTTTATCCATTCCAAGTCAACGATGGGAGGAGATTTCAATGGATTTTATCACAGGTTTACCTAAGTCCGAAGGAAAGAGTGTCATCATGGTGGTAGTTGATAGAATTACCAAGTATGCACACTATTGTGCATTATCTCATCCATTTAAAGAAAGCACACTTGCTACTACATTTATGGACACAATTCAAAACCTACATTGAAACCCAAGGGTTATTGTGAGCGACAAAGATCCCATTTTTTACTGGAAATTTTTGGATGGAGTTATTTTCTTGTTTGGGTACTCAATTAGCTCATAGCTCATCCTATCATCCTCAATCCGATGGTCAAACCGAGATAGTAAATAAATGTTTGGAAGGATATCTTAGTTGTTTTGTATCTGATAAACAAACACAATGGGTCAAGTGGTTACCTCTCTCTGAATGGTGGTATAACACTTCCTTCCATACTGCAACAAAAATGACCCCATTTATGGCACTTTATGGATATCATCCACTGTCCATCACATCATCTTTAAGAGGTCATCTAAAGGTTCAGCCAAAGCAAGATCACATCAAACATCAACAAGAAGTTCTCCAGCTCTTAAAGGATAACCTGAATTTGGAACAAAATCGAATGAAACAACAGGCAGATCAACATCGTAGCGAGAGAAGTTTTGATGTAGGAGATTGGGTATTTTTATGGCTACAACCATACAAAAAAATGTCCCTCAAGCAAGCCAAGAAGGATAATAAATTATCGCCAAATTACTATGGTCCTTACAAGGTGTTGCAAAATATTGGTACTATGGCATACAAATTGGAGTTTCCTGCTTCTTCACGAGTGCATCCAGTTTTCCATGTTTCATGCTTAAAGAAGGTTATAGGTGAAAATATTCCAGCTCAAACAATATTTCTAGAACTTGATGAGGAAGGAAAAATCATATTGGAACCTGAGGTCACGAAAACAAGAACTTGACAACTACGGAATTGATCAATTTCAGATATCTCATCAAGTGGAAGAACTTACCCACTGAAGATTCTACATGGGAGGATGAGAATTTTATACAGAAGCACCCAAAGCTACTCAAGCATTGAGGACAACACTTTTTTGAAGGAGAGGGGCATGTTAGGTCCCTAAATTAATATTATAGTCCCTTATTGTCGTTAGTGTAACCCCCTTATTGTTGTTGTTGTACCCTTGTAGCCCCCATATTATTATTATTGTGCCCTTAAATTATTATTGTTAGGTCGGCTAGGATTACATTGTGGACCCACTAGGATTACATTGTGGCCCCATGGACTCCTATATATAGAAAGGAGGTTTTGTCATTTGTATCATCCAAGAATTGTTCATTCATGTAATGTATTGGAGGTTTCCCCCTCAAAGTGTCTTATTTCTAAGGCATTGATATCTCTTTTCTTCTCTTTTTGGAGTTGGTTTCACAATAGAGAGCCAAAAATATCATTGTGTTTCAAAATAATTTCACAACTCTAGAAGTGTGAAAAATCAAGGTGGAAACATCGGCTAGAAAATTTAAATCGAACCCAAAGCCACTCAAACATAGAAATCTGATTATCCGAATGTCACATTACGACATGCCTTATGGGTATTTTGATGGCATCAGTGAGGGAAAAACCCCTCATTGTGGCATGGGGTTTGTCCTTTATTTTAGTCACTATCACTCCATTTATTGATGTTATGCAATAGGTCGGGGATCAAAAAATAAAGTTGAATTTGCAATTCTATGGTACCTGTTGGAATTGGCAAGAAAAGAAGGTGTTTCTAGATTACAGGTGTTGGGGGATTTTTAATTTGTCATAAATTGGGAAATTCAAAAGGTGGAGTTCTCCAATATCATCATCAATACTTTGTTTTGTGATATTCACAGTTTTCCAAGCTCTTTTAAACGAGTGCTATTTTGTGACATTCTTCATGAGCTAAACATGGAAGAATATGGTCTCTCCATGTAATCCCTTATGCTCCTATTTTTTTAGTTGGGGTTTACAAGTTTACAAATGGGTAGAGGTTGAACCATTGGAACCCAATATCTCTTTCTAACGATCCTCTATGAATCCCATTTTCTTTGTTTTTTTTAGCCAATGAATTGCAAGCTATACAATGTTAGTGGTTTTTAAAAATCTTGAAAAACTTTTGATCTCTTAATATATTTTTTTGCATGTAGTTAGAAATTCTAGATTTGATGTCTGCAATTTCAGTTAGTGGATAACTATTGTATATAGCTTCTCTCATAAATATATATACAATTATTTTCTTTGAAAAAACATCATACACTAAAAAGGTGAATGATTTGGTAACAATTTCATTAATATAGTGAAATTTGATATGAAAGAGAATTGCATATGCCAAGTGAATTTACTCTACCAATCTTTCTCTTTCTACATTGTTTAATAATTGCAACAACTAATTATGTCTTTCAATACTAATACATATATTCCTAGTATTAATAGATTTGTTAAGGTTATCTTAGAGCCGAGGATAAATTTTCATAGCATTGTTGTATTAAACATTCAAATGAGTTGAGTTGTTATAATAAAAACAAAATAGATACCAAATTGAGGAAAAGATGACATGAAATCCAACCAGACACACCAAATGATCCAGGTGGATATCGGTGGCCACCCACCTATTCCATTTGGACCAGCACCATCAATTCTTGCAGATTTTCACATTCAGCACAACTTACTATTTTTAGCAGGTTTTCGGGTCCTCCACTCTCGAAGCCGTTTTGGGGGCTTAATGATCTAGGTGGATATTGGTGGCCACCCACCAATTCCATTTGAACCCCCATCTTTAGTTCTTTCAATTTTCAAGTTGCAACAAAACTTACTATTTTTAGCAGTTTTTCGGGTCCTGAACTTCTGGAGCCGTTTTGAGGCCCTAAACGACATTTTTGGGAAAACGGAGAGCAACATGGGTCCATGGACCGATGTTGCTCATTCAAAAATTGAAGTCCTCGGATAGATCTTTCTAACGAGCTATTGAGCGCGTCAAACGGAGATCGGGTGCCAAAGTTATGCCCCCGGGAAGTTGAACCACCAATTTACCCAAACGGGCACCCAGAGTTTTGGCGCCTCATCTCCTACTAGGTTTTTGGATCGTTTCTGTGACTTACATTGTTTCTCAACAATAAATAGGCCCTCGAGCCCATTTTAACACGCTCGCAGGTCTCGTAGCCATCACATCTCTTCTCGAGATTCGCTACCAACCTTAGCTATTTTATTTCCATTATGCCTCGTAAGTTTTATTTCGTTATTTGATATTAATGAAATGAAGCATTATTTCCGTCAGATCTCTATGTTCATGGTAGTTTCTCAGACTCGTTGCGTTTAGTTCGACATCCAACTTGTGCGTACCGTAGCGGTATGTTCTGCCTTTGTTTTTTTTACAAACCTCAACGCTGGTCAGTGGCATAAGGAGTTAGGGCTCGATCTCGTTGAACTTAAAAGATCGCCTCGCAAACCCCGACGACTCCCATGGCGAAATGGACTCCCATGGCGGAAGAAAAGAAAGATGAGGGAGCAGGAGATCCTATCAAAATACTGCTCGAGGAGGCCCTCGAGAAACAAAGGAACGTGATGATGGATAACTTTGCTCAAATCCTTCAACGATTGCCCACATATGGCGCATCTGCATCCAACAGCCACTCTGGAGGCGCCACTCCCTTCAAGGTACAGGTAAACTTTGACATTCCTATATTTGAAGGAAAAATAGATGCAGACGCTCTAGACAAATGGTTAAATTTGTTGGAAGGGTATTTCTCGGTCCATGACTTCTCTGACCGAGAAAAGATTATTTTTGCACTCCTCAAAGCCGCCCCCATGTCAAAGACTGGTGGGAAACCTACCGTGAGCAAGAGGGCGAAGGGGAACCCTCTCTGTTCTCGACCACACCCACTTGGAATTCGTTTCGAGACGGCATCAAGGAACAATATTACCCTGTGGGGAGCTATGACGACAAATACATCCAATGGACCACGCTGCGGCAACAAAAGGATCAAGATGTGCACGAACTGACGAATCTGTTCCATACCCTGCGCACAAAGTTGGGTATTAAAGATTCGGAGAGACATTTGGTGCTCAAGTACCGCGGCTGTCTGCACAAACACATTCAGGAGGAAATGGAGTTCCTCGACATTACATCGCTTGGCACGGCATATCGCTATGCCGCCAAGATCGAGCAGAAATTTAAGCAGAAGAAGCGAGACTTTGGATTTGCGAATCCGAAAGGTGCCCCTGAATCGAAGAACAAGGGGCAAGGCTAAAGCAATGCGACTCAGAACAACACCACAAATCCAAAGAAGGACACAGGGAAGTGGTGTGAATTTCATAACAGCCCCACTCACAGCACAAACGAGTGTCGGGCCAAACAGTCTTTGGTGGCTGAACTAAAGGCACCCGAATCAGATGCATTTTCTGATCCTGAGTTAGAACCAGACAAAGGCAATGACAAAGGGAAGCATATCATTGATGCGGATCCCAGTGCCATTGTTGCCACCACCAAGATCCAGAAGGAGGGTCCAGAGGATCCAGAGGAGGGGGAGCGCCTCTTCCAGTCGCAGATGTGGGTGAAGGGTTCTCCGCTGCAATTTCTCGTCGATAGCGGAAGCCAAAAGAACCTCATTTCAGCAGACGTCGTGAAGCGGCTCGGCCTACCAACCATAGCACACCCGCAACCGTATACCATTGGGTGGCTCCACCCAGGGAGAGATCTCCGCATCTGCCAGCAGTGCCGACTTCCATACAGTATCAAGCCATTCACGGATGAGGTATTGTGTGATGTTGCTCCTCTTGATGTAGCTGATGTATTATTGGGCCAACCATACTTATGGAGACGACATGCTGTGTATGAGTCTAGGCCTCGTGCCGTTATTATTACTTTGGGAAATAACTTGTACAGGATACCGGAGGTAGTACCGCCTCCTGCCATCTCTTTGACTACTGCAAAACAACGCAGTAAGATTGTTTCCCAGACCAGGAAATTCATTTTCCTTACGACTCACTCACAGGGAAAGAAGAATATTGTGGCGACAACCTCGAAACAGGGCTCCCTTTCACGGCTGCAGCAGATGGACAAAGTCATGGTGGAATACGATGACAATTTCTCCTCACTCATAGAGGTTCCTATACACTGTCAGGACAAGCACTCCATTGATCTGACTCCCAATGCACCACCACCTGATGTTGCCATACATCCTACAACTACACATACAGAATCCTATTTAACATATCTTTATGAAATTTGATAAGAAACCAAATTTACTAAACGCATTGGACATATTACCATAGTCCATAGCATCTTAATACATATAATACTCGGTTCAAATTTGACCTCTCCATCTCATGGAGGATCTCAACGCAATAGGGACCATTGCTTCCTAAGGAGGGAGGAATGATCCAGGTGGATATCGGTGGCCACCCACCTATTCCATTTGGACCAGCACCATCAATTCTTGCAGCTTTTCACATTCAGCACAACTTACTATTTTTAGGAGGTTTTCGGGTCCTCCACTCTCGGAGCCGTTTTGGGGGCTTAATGATCCAGGTGGATATTGGTGGCCACCCACCTATTCCATTTGAACCCCCATCTTCGGTTCTTTCAATTTTCAAGTTGCAACAAAACTTACTATTTTTAGCAGTTTTTCGGGTCCTGAACTTCCGGAGCCGTTTTGAGGCCCTAAACGACATTTTTTTGGGAAAACGGAGAGCAACATGGGTCCATGGACCGATGTTGCTCGTTCAAAAATTGAAGTCCTCGGATAGATCTTTCTAACGAGCTATTGAGCGCGTCAAACGGAGATCGGGTGCCAAAGTTATGCCCTCGGGAAGTTGAACCACCAATTTACCCAAACGGGCGCCCACAGTTTTGGCGCCTCATCTCCTATGGTTAGGTTTTTGGACGTTTCAGATTCTACATTGTTTCTCAACAATAAATAGGCCCTCGAGCCTCATTGTAACACAGTTCAGAGGTCTGTAGCCATCACATCTCTTCTCAGAGATTCGCTACCAGCACCCTAGCTATTTTATTTCCATTATGCTTGTAAGCATATTTTTGTTATTTGATATTAATGAAATGAAGCATTATTTCCGCTGCATCTCTATGTTCATGGTTATTTCTGTATTCTGTTGCGTTCCTGCATAAAATCCGGATCACCAAATGAAGAAGACTAAGTGAAATCATAACTTAAACAAACATATTTTTAAGTGTACCCAATATTAAAAACTACAATTTCCCCTAAAGGTGCAAAGTACACCGAAGGAATGGAACATTTGGAAGATCAGTTTTTCATGAACAAAGCCCACCACTACTGAATGCATGTGCTGAACAACTTCCAAAATCTCCAATGCAAGCATCATTAATCTTTTCTTTGAATGAACCTAAATTTCTTCTTGATAAAAATATGTAGCTAAATTTATGTATCTGTAAATACATGGATTCAAACATTTTTGTTAATATTTTTCAAAACATTGTTTAATAAATTATATACCACAATGATTATATAAAAATACCAACATCTATTATATTTGAACAATATACAAATGGAAACCACCGCACAACGTCATCTACGCACCAACTCGACCATCCATTTACAATAGTTAAAAGTATTTACCCCCAAAGAAAAAAAATAAGATTAAGGCCAAATTCAAGGGCCTAGCTTTAGTATTTTGCATGATCCAATTCACAACTTGAAGTACGCCCAAATAGAAGTTCTTATGTATATACTTTCATTTGAAAACTCATAGCCTCGTTACATTATAAATGGCTTTATTTGAGTTTTGCATCTAGTGTTCGTCATATTTCTATGGTTTTTTTTTTTTTTGAGGTGTTCTTCATGTTCCTATTTCTACAAATTACATATAGGTCATCTCTTCCATACACTTGGAAAACACTTCTTTCAGTAATAAAATTATTTAAAATTTATAAATTAAATTTCTTATAACTTATAATGTTAATAGTACCAAAAAAAATTATAAATTAAAATTATTAAAATTAATAATATTTGTGTGTTTATTATATATATATTATTATTGGTTTATTTTTTCATTGGTTGGTTTATTTATGTTTTCATTTATTTATTATTATGCTTTTATTTGTTGGTTTATTTTTAGTTTTTATTTTAACCTTTGATTTATTTTTTATCTTATTTTGTTATTTTTAAAGTTTGTATTTTATTATATTGATTTGGATTAATAATATTTTCTATGATATAATTAAAATGAGTAAAACTTGTAGTTATTAATATTTTCTTAACGTTCAATTTTATTATTTTTTTGGTAACTATTGTGTCACTAACTGTTTCACATCTATATATATTTATGTGTTTGAATATGCTCAATCATCATTCTCCTGATGATGAATTACCCTTAGTAAATCTAAACTAGTGGACTCTTCAAACTTTAATATGATTTTTAGAAAAAAAAATATTAAAAAATATTAATAATGTTTATTATTAATACATATTTAAGATAAATATACACAATTACTCCATTAAATTTGATAATCATTGTATTTAATAAAAATATTTGAATATTTTTCTTTTTGAAAAAATATATGATAATTTTTATAATGGTAATTTTTATACTCGTTTAAATTTTTATCACATATATTGAATAATTGTTTATAATAACATTAAATCATAAACATATTTAAATAATCTAAAAATATATAGGCAAACCACATTTGTCAAAGCAAGAAACAACAAGAAACCAAATGGACTTTTATGTTTTCTTGAAAAGCGACAATGGGAAAAAATCAGCGCAGAATGTGTGACTGATGAAAAACAAAGGGACTGTGTACCAACCTGAAGTCTGTGTTGTCCAGAAGAACCTTCACATCACACTAGAGTCACATATCATACAATGGAAAAGATTTAACCCAGTCTTCTTAAATTGCAAACAATAATAAGAATAAATTACAGAATTACAACAGTAAATATTACACAGCAAAAAATTACTGAATGGATATATCGGTCGAGCACTCAAATATCAACAATAAATTAATTAATGGTGCTCATCCTCCCCAATTCTTCTCTTACAACTTCACTTATTATTACTATCCACAATAAATTAATTAATGGCGCTCATTCTAATGTAATGCCTTTCGGGTTAAAGCATGCACCTTCTAAGTTTCAGAAGGTAATGGACTCTATCTTCAGACCTTATGCTGAATGGTTACTAGCCTATATAGACGATCTTCTTATATTTTCCAAGAACTTACAAGACCACTTCAGACATCTGAAAATCTTCATGAAGTTGGTCCAGAGAAATGGTTTGGTTTTAAGCAAAAAGAAGATGGAGTTGTGCCAAACCAAAATCAAGTTTTTAGGGCACCAGATTGAAAATGGACAAATTGCTCTACAGAATCATGCACTTGAGTTTGCTGATAAGTTTCCTGATGTCATCCTCGACAAAACTCAGTTGCAGAGGTTTTTAGGTTTTTGAATTATGTGAGCAGTTTCTATCCCTCATGTGCCATTGACAGGTCTCTGTTGAACCAGAGACTCAGAAAGAATCCGAAACCTTGGACAGAAGCGCACACTCAAGCAGTCAAGGAGATAAAAGCCAAGGTTCGTAATCTCCCTATTCTTTATGTTGCCGATGATAATGCTTTTAAGATTGTTGAAACAGACGCCAGCAACATCGGTTTGGGAGGTGTGCTTAAGCAAAAACCAAGTGAAGAAAGTCCGAAGGAACAGGAGCAGGTTGTGCAGTTTGTTTCAGGATTTTGGAGCAAATCAGAACAAAATTATGCTCCAATTGAAAAATAAGTTAAAGCTGCATGGAACTGCATTAGTAAGTTTTCTATTCACTTGGCAAATGTTCATTTTCTGCTGATAACCGATGCAAAAGCACTGGCAAAGGTAATCACCAAAACCATAAAGAGTCCAGAAGATGCAAAGTTTGCAAGATGGCAGGCTTTGTTTGCTTATTTTGATTTTAAAGTTGAACATATTAAGGGCTCTGAAAATTGTTTGCCAGATTTTCTCAGTAGAGAATTCATCCAGAATCAAGAACAGATGCATGACCAAGAAACAGAACTGCCTCATGTTATGGTCATCATCACAGAATGGGACCAGGCCCATCAGAGAGAGCAGCTCAAGTATATATCAGATGAAGAATCATGGCCTTTGTACGCAGAAAAATGGAGTCCAACGTGGCAACTCCGAAATACACAAGTGCTAGATGCAAACTTACAGAATCACAATGATATCCAGCACTTTGTACCTGAAAGGAGGGTGTACCCTAAAGGAAGTCGGTGGATACATGAGATGATGTATTCACACAGCATGATGGCTTCCCATGAAGCTGAAAGGTCACTCTCACAAGATTTTTGGGATCTCTCTGTCATTTGTACTGGTGGTGGAGATAGAACAAAAGTATATTACAAGTCATACAGCATAAACATGACAAGGAACCCTGGCCAATATACAGGTGGCAGATTCCAAACATGGCCAGAAAACAATCCTAAAATTATTTTCCCTGACACTGTTTATGATTTTGAAGGTTACAAGAAGTTATGGTGGGATTTATTAAATAAAGATGGACGAGAAGAAACCCACTATACCAAACTAAAGTTCTCTCCTACATGGATCAATTCAAGAGAACCAGCTGCACCTTGGTTAGAAGACCAAGGATCACAAAAGTATCATCCGGGTTGAAGACCAGCTAAGTTCTCCACAAGTTCAGAAACATATTTCTGAACTGAAAGAAGAATTTGAAAAGACATGCTGTTCAGAAGAACCAAATGCATTCTGGCATCGGAAACAACATTGCGTTGAGTTGCCCTATAAAGAAGGTTACAAGGGCAAGCCATGCAAAAGCAGAGCTATTCCTATGTCAGCAGAATACAGACAGCTCTGCTAGAAAGAAATTGATCAACTCTTACAGAGAAAGCTGATAAGAGAATCCAGCAGCCCTTGGAACTGCTACGGATTCTATGTCAATAAAAGAAGTGAACAGATCAGAGGAGTACCAAGACTTGTGATAAACTACAAGCCTCTGAATTCTGTTTTAGCAGATGATACATATCCGATCCCTCACAAAGGAGATCTCATGCGTCGGATAGCTGGAGCCAAGATATTTTCCAAGTTTGATTTAAAGTCTGGCTTCTGGCAAGTAGCCATTACAGAACATGATAAGTGGAAGACAGCGTTCAACATTCCAGCAGGACATTACAAATGGAATGTAATGCCTTTCAGGTTAAAGCATGCACCTTCTAAGTTTCAGAAGGTAATGGACTCTATCTTCAGACCTTATGCTGAATGGTTACTAGCCTATATAGATGATCTGCTTATATTTTCCAAGAACTTACAAGACCACTTCAGACATCTGAAAATATTCATGAAGTTGGTCCAGAGAAATGGTTTGGTTTTAAGCAAAAAGAAGATGGATTTGTGCCAAACCAAAATCAAGTTTTTAGGGCACCAGATTGAAAATGGACAAATTGCTCTACAGAATCATGCACTTGAGTTTGCTGATAAGTTTCCTGATGTCATCCTCGACAAAACTCAGTTGCAGAGGTTTTTAGGTTTTTTGAATTATGTGAGTAGTTTCTATCCCTCATGTGCCATTGACAGGTCTCTGTTGAACCAGAGACTCAGAGACAGTCCTGTTTTCAGTTGTTTGCGTCGCGCAATCTCAACATCATCATAAAATCCCTAATTAATCCAACACACATCAATGGAGTCTGAGAGTACAAATCTTGAGGACATTTTTTCTTACCAGATTATTAGTCCATACAAACACTCTCCTCTCCTCATAGAGTAGTGGGTGGGTCAATGGCCATCACCATTTCCTTCACCCTCGCCATTTCCTTGAATTTTTCTTTACGAAATTGAAAAAAGAAAAAAGAAAATGTATAATATGACACATTCATGTACATTATAATTTTTAATTTGCTGATTAAATTTTAAAAAATCACTTAATGAACTCATCTATTTATTTTTTAAAATAAAACTAAAATTGTAAAAATCTAAATATGGTGTTGTAATTGCCAAGTACCATGGAGAGTACTACAAAATCAAATTAATACACATTATATCTTAATAGATAGTAGGACAAGATTAATATACACACATTACGTTTCTATTGTGAAATAGGGCATTGGAAAAGGACAAAAGAGGGTAGGAGGAAAGAATACTTATTTTTTGTTCTTTTGGAAATGTGGAAACAAAAAAGCATTTCATTTTAGAATGCGAAGCATTCAAAGACAACAGGGAAAGTAATGCAGATATTCTAGTAGCTAGCTCTTGGTAAAATCTATTCAATGAGGGATTTGCCCAGAAGTTGGGAGAATTTATTGTCAAGCTTGACAAAACAGAAAATCATTTCATTTTAGAATGTGAAGCCTTCAAAGACAACGAGGAAAGTTATGCAGATATTCGGTCAGCTAGTTCTTGGGAAAATCTATTCAGCTAGGGGTTTATCAAAAAGTTGGGAGCATTTATTGTGAAGCTTCACAGGAAAAGGGTTGAATTCAACAATCAGATGAAAAAGAAATATGTCCCATAATCTATCTTAGGACAAGATCAATACACACACATTATGTCGTAGTAGATAGTAGATGAAAGTAGACAAAAATAGAGAATATAGTTGGCAGGAAGCCAAAGAACATCATCGTGGTGGAGGAGGAAGTAACAAATGGTTGGCTCCTAACTTATAAGGTCCCGGTTGTCCTTCCCCACAGTACTGTCTTCAAGAAGAGAGACTAAAGAGAAGCAGTTTGTGATGTGTAGATAGCAAGAGAAGAGGCTCCTAACTTAGGAGGTCCTGCTTGTCCTTCCTCACAGTTCTACTCCAACAACACTACCATTGCACCAAAGCATAAACTGAAATTCAAAGAGCAGCAGTTTGTGATGTGTAGATAGCAAGAGAAGAGGCTCCTAACTTAGGAGGTCCTGGTTGTCCTTCCTCACAATTCTACTCCAACAACAATACCATTGCACCAAAGCATAAATTGAAATTCAAGAAATGTAAAAGGATGATTTTTAGTTGCGATTCATAACTTGATAGAAAGAGAATTTAACTTAAATCCGTGGTTGTCATTTCATATGAAAATTAGATTTTAAACCAAAATCATCCAAAAATCATACAGCAACCATAACACATCTAAGTAACTGAATCATAAAACTAAAACAAGAAATATTGAATCAAAACTATGCTAATTTAAACAAAATTTAACCAATGTGTACTTAGTTTGGTATGGGGGCCCTCCACCCTTGCCTTGTACACTTGAAGAACTCTTCAGCTACAAAAAACTTAATAAATCATCCACAACATGAACAACGAATAGAACAATAGAATTGGTTATCCAAATTATCTCAAGTCTCCAATAGTCTCAATACAAAATTACATACATTCTCCATATCTGAATGGTCCATAAACTTTGTTTAAATAGGAAAATCATAAAAAAAAAATTCTATAATGTATCTAACAGTCTTATCAATCCTAATCCCATCCATATAGGTCAAAATAATCCATTCTGGTTCACAAAATTAGGAAAAATCCCACAAAATAATAAATTTGCCCCTTTTTACTAGGGATACCTGAATGACAGGTCAAGTTTGACCAGCGTTGACAGCCGTGTTTTTGTTCAGTTTGAATGAACCAATACATGTTTCTCCATTCGTGGTACCCAAGCTTTCCAAATATGTGCTCAGATCTCACCTAGTTGTCCTGCATATATCACTTTAATGGAGCTATTATGGGAATTTTTAATGCAGTCGAAAATTACTCTTAAAACCCAATTTTTACAAAAAATTCCAAAAATTGAACAACTTGATTTAGTTACCTAAATATGAAAAATATGAATAAAATGATGCATATATAGGTGAAATAGGATGGAATATGGTGGTAAATAAATGGATTTAGGATAAGCAAAACTAACTAGAATTGAGGGCCAACAGATGGTCTCTATATGTTTTATTTGGTGACTCGTAGTTCTATGTATGAAGGGAAAGCAGATGATAGATTAGGACAATATTTTCCATGTGAGAAGAATTGATCCTATGTGATCAAGTGCAGAATGACTATTACAGTCAAGTAGGGCGCAATAGATGATAACATTTTCTCTAATACAAGAGCCACTATAATTGCAGGTCGTTTAAGACTAAGGTTAGAGTATTCTGAGTGGTATTTTTTGTAAGAATTCTATATCAAAATATCAAACCAAATATTATGATTAGTGAATGCAACCTAATATGTAGATTGTAAAGAGAATACAAATCGAACATACTTTAAATATGTAGATTGTAAAGAGAATACAAATCAAAGATACTTTAATTTGTAATTTCTCAGTAATGCACCTTTGCAATAGCATGTATTGTCTTTAAAATCCCCACGTCCAATTGTTGTGACCAGAAAAAACCCCCCTTTTTATTTAATATTAGTAATAATACTAAATAAATGGGGACCCTTAGTTAAAAAATCCAAAAAATCAACTAGGATTTGTTTTCCTTTTCAAATAACTTTCTATCATAAACTTAGAGAAATCCCTTAGAAGAACATTAAGAAACACTTAAGTTTATGATAGATTACAATAAAATTGTTCTTTAAACAAAATAGCGCATGCATCGCAAAATGGTATATATCTTTTTAAAACTGAAAATGCAATTTTGCGCTTTTGCGATAATGCGATCCCAAAAAGCCTATACAATAAACATATTGGTTGCAGATCGCATAGCGCAGAAAACAGAAAAGTTAAATGAATATCTTTTGCGCTGTTTTCAATTTCGCGCTTTTGCGAGATTTGCGATGTGCGCTTTTGCGCTATTATGCAAGTTGCGCTTTTGCGCTATTTTACATAACTGTGATGGTTTCATTTTGCGATATTGCGATATTGCGACATTGCGATATTGCAATATTGCGCAGCAAATCGCAGATCGCAATATCACAGATTCATAAAAGCACGTTGTCCAAAAGCAATCTTCCCATATATCAAATCTGTTATGCGC
This sequence comes from Pinus albicaulis, assembly GCA_034641835.2. Taxonomy (NCBI): domain Eukaryota; kingdom Viridiplantae; phylum Streptophyta; class Pinopsida; order Pinales; family Pinaceae; genus Pinus; species Pinus albicaulis. Next base: position 1,453,519,554 of record CM076575.1, read on the forward strand.
TTTAATGATTAGATTAAATGATTGGATTGACAATTAATGGTAAATGAGATTTTGTTTTGATTGAAAGTCGTTTCACGATTAAAATAATATATTTCATCCACCTTCGCATTTAAAACAGTCTCATCACCTTTCTCATGCCATTACTCTCATTTAACTCGTAAAACGCAGGCACAAAGGAGCAAACGTCTATACAAAGCTTTCACTAAACACTATGGGTAAGAAGGAGAAGAGCTCGAATTCTGAAAACAGAGAAATGGCTTCACTGTATGCAGACACCGCTTGTAATAAGGATGCCGGTATATCCACTTGGGAAGGAATGTATAATCTGTTAGAAGAAGAAAATCTTGTGGTGATGAAATTTGTGGCTACAGCAGGTTCTAGTAATACATCTGAAGCAACCCTCAAAGAACTAGCTTGTTCATTTCTCCATAGAATAGCGGCAAGGCTGAGGATTCTCCCATATACGGACATGGTGAAATGGGTGCTGGACAGCACCGATATTTCAGACAGGCAATTTAGAACTCCATCTGAAGAGCTAATCGGGTCATTCACCACGGAAGACGTGAGGCTGATGTATAAGTTGTCGGAACCTCATGCGCCTTATAATAAACAATTTATGAAAGAATTTTCCAAAGAACATGCGAATTTGTCAGAATGCACACAGGAATGGACCAAAAGAGATGAGCCATTGAAGAAAAACAAACATGGGTGGATAGTACCAAAAAAGGATGTTTTAGACGCTGTTCACAAGTTCAAATATCCAAGTGGGCAAATTGACACAGTTTCTACCACAAGATAAGGTATGTAAGTTTGCCAAAATTATCCTCTATAGAGCTTTTAGAAGTTACTAAAGAAGCTGTTGGAGGTCAAGAGTTATCAGAGAAACATAAAGCTCTTCTTGAGAAAAGTCGGGAGTCAAAGAGACTTGAAATAACTGTAAGACAAAATGAGGAAACATTGACCAAATTCAAGGCACTTAATGCTGAGTAAGGAAAAATATGTGGAGCGTGTTCGGCACAGAGAAAAATTACTGCGAAAGGTCAAATCAATAAAAAAGAAACTACTTTGGCTAAAGTATGATATGAGAAAATGGTGAAGCAAAATCAAGATGAAATTGCAAAATTAATAACAGAGCAAAAAGCTCCAATAAAGGAAAATGCACAAAGAGAAGGCAACAGAGGAGGCGGCTACAGTGGCAAACACTCTTACCGATTGTGTAAATGATAATTTACACAAAGCTAATTTGATTCCAGAAACTGTTCCAGGATATCTCCCACAGGCACATCAACTGCAAACAGAATGGAGACAAAAGGCAGAAGAAAGAGCAAGATCAATCCAAGGGCTGACAAGATTAAATTGGGACTCATACTGGGCGTACTTGGTGAAGCCACACAGTCAGCACAGTGCGCTTAATTGTATCATCAATGCTACAGAGAAGATTGCGCCTACACTTGCCGACTCTGTCTTTTCAGGACAGTTGAATTCTGAAGTCGGCCAACCGCATCTTCTCAAAACTATGCTATATGCCTGCAAGTTTAAAGATCAAGTTCATAGATAGTTAGATTTAGTTTTAATTTTACTGTATTTTAGCCTAGGAAAAGGACGATCATTGAACCGAATCCTTAATTTTTGTAATAAGACTATTTTTAGATTTAGCTAAGTAGTATTTAAACCCTTCTCATGCATTTAGAGAAGGGTCCTGGATCTTAATATTTTTTTACTTGGAGATTGCATTTCTGTACTCCATTGTCTTATATATTTTTAAAAAGGATCACATCTAGTGATTTTTATGCGGAATTATCTTTGAAGTGTTGCATTTCTGTACCTTGGAATTTGATTTTGCATCAGAGTTACTGGATTAGAGTATCAGATTTCATTTGAAAGTCTTCAAGATGAATGGGGCATTTCTATCTGTTCACTGTTGATTTCTTTTGTCTTATGATATTCGCTTTAAAATTTGCTATCATTTATATATATTTGTTTTCACAACGATTTTTTATATATATAATTTCTGAGTATAATTGAAACGTTATCTTTCATAAGTATATATAGATGGTATACAATGATGAATGCAATATGCTAATACAACTCTGTTTAATTTCTTAAACAGAGTTAACCTTATTTGTTTCTGCACATTTCAATTTAAATAATAATACATTTTCATGGTTATTGTTAAATTGGAACAATCTTAAGTTGTATTCACATATAATTACCCGGGTTAGTGTTAGAATTTCTTTACCAGTATTTAGTTTAAATTAGATAGTTTTATTTTAGTTAATTTAGTTCCATTTCCACTCATCCAAACCAATCCATTTAGTTATAAGGAAATTGGTCCTTTAAATCCAGTCGGAGCCACCATACCAAACGGAAAAGGAGCTGTCTTAAGGTCTCGACCGGGTGGTTTTCCCCAATGTTTGAAGCAGAGATTTTCTAGGCTTCAACATTTTTGGCGCTAGAAGGAGGGCCTAAGCTATGAATGGCAAGTAAATCTTTATCCACAAGCCATTCTGAGAGCAAAACACCCTCATCAACTTCTTCAATTTCTTCTGAAATTCAAAATCCTAGAGAAGAAATTGCAGAGAATATTCAGACACCCACTACCAAAATCTCAAAACATTCAGACAAGAAATCTCCTGAATCTTCTGAAGTACAATATTTAATCCATAAATTGAAAGGATTCTCATTATCAATTGAAGAGTCTGAAATATCTGAAGGTAGTGTAACTTCAAAATTTGTTTCTTCGAAACCTCTTACTACGCTTCAAAGTGAAAAACTTGGTATTTCTCCGGAAGAATTCCCTTTACCTAGTAGAGTCAAGACAAGAAAAACTCAATCGGAATCAGTAAGTGATATAAGTTCAACATCTAATATTCAAATACCTGTTTCCGAAATCCCAACTCAACAAAGTACAATTGTTTCCACATCATCTGCTCAATCATCATCAATCTCAACATCATCTATTCCAACAACTTCTATTCAAACACCACCAGTTTCTACTACTCCTCCAATAGTTGTTCCAATAATGGCTAGACCATGGGCTACTCCAGGGGTAGTCAACATGGCTACACCTTTACATGATTTACCAGACAATCCTGGAAAATGGCTTCCAAAATTTAGTCCAGATCTTAACATTCAAGCTGAAGAACATATCAATAACTTTATGTTGGCTATTAATTTGAATGGAGTCACACATGAAGATGTTGTAGTCAGACTATTCCCTTATACTCTTCAAGGAGCAGCAGGATCATGGTACTTTTCTTTACCTTCGGGATCCATAACAAGTTGGGCCATTTTTGCAGATCATTTTTTAACCAAATTTGGAGATGACAGATCAATAGCTACTTTAATCAACGATCTCTCAAATTTGAAAGCGGAACCCAAGGAACCCATTAAAGAATTCAACGCTAGATTCAACAAACTCTTGAACAAAATTCACACAAATTCAAGGCCTAGTGAACAAGTCAGAATTGAATGGTACATAACTGCCTTACCCTCAAACATAACAATTTTTGTAGACAGAGCTGCAAAGCCTACATTAGCCGAAAATATGAAAGAAGCTATTGTAGTAGAAAAACAAATTATTTCTCTAGAAAAGAAAAATTCTATTGAGGAAAGGAAATTAAAGAAAAAGGCCAAAGACCCATACGACATGGAAGGTTTATAGAAAGTACTTAAAACCATGTCAAATGAAATGGTTGAAATTAAAAAATAAGTAGCTGAAACTTCTACCAAGAAACCATTCCGAAATTTCAGAAGAAACCAAGTTGAATCTAAACCTCCTAATACAATCTCTAATGCAGAATCAGAAGAAGAGGAAGAAGAAGAAGATACATCTCTAGTATCAGATGAGGAAGATGAAAATGAAGAAATAGCTGAATTGAATGGAACGTGGGATTTTATTCTCCATAATTCTGATAGTGAAGAAGCTATGCCTATAAGTACTAGGATTAAATCCATATCGGAACCAGTGCAAACAGTTACTAAAAAGAAAATTACAACTCCAAGTACCAAAGACAAATCCCCAGTAAGGAAAACTTCTCCATTACCTACTCAAAATCAGCCATCTTCTTCTAATCCTCCTACATCAACAGCAAAGACTTTAGTAGTGTCAGATCCGATGGAATACAACATTGTCGAGGATATGAAAAAGATCAAAGCCAACATTTCCTTACATGAACTCAGCAAACTAAAACACCAGCAAAAGTTGCTATTGAAAGAATTAAACGCTACACCAATTGCTCCTTTACCAAGCGGTGTAGTTGCAAAATCAGCTAGAGGAACTGGTAAGCCACCAGATAAGGTAGATGCTACTGAGACAGTGCTCATTGGAGAAAAGTCAAATTCTCAAACTCCTCCTTTTCTTTTGACTTATGAGATGTACAATAAAAATCTGCACAATTGTTTGATTGATTCTGGAGCTTCCTCCAATATAACGCCTACTTCTGTCTGTGCCAAATTGAATATCGAACCACAGAAATCAGCAGTTCATATCGTTCAATTGGATCGCTCTAAAGTTCAAGTTGTACGAGAAATCAATTCAGTTACTATTAGATTAGCTTCTGATCCTAGGATTGTCCAAGGAATTGATATTTTGATTGCTGATATTCCTGAATTCTATGGATTAATCTTAAGCAGGGACTGGTCTGCGAAACTTAATGGTTATATCTCAACTGATTATTCACATATGTGGCTTCCCTACAAAGGGAAACCAAATCAAATCAAAATTGAACGAGAAAAACATATGACGCACACTGTCACTGAATTCGAACAACTTAATGAGCATGTGGCATTCAACAACAATATTCTTGGAGATTATTCTGCTGAATCATTTCTTGGAAACTTCGAAGCACCTCAATCATCTTTTTCTGTAAATACTTTTGTTTCTCAAATAGAAAATTTTTCACAACTGATTCTTCCAGAATTGTAAATATTTCTGATGTAATTGTAGATAAACCAATAGATAAATCTTTATTTTGGTCATTATATTTTGATGGATCAAAGTCTAGTGATGGAGCTGGAGCTGGATGCATCTTAATTGATCCAGATGGAGAGAAAACCATGTTGTCATGTAGGTTATAATTTGAGTGTACAAACAACACCGCAGAATATGAAGTCTTGGTTCAAGGACTTTATAAAGCTATAGGGTTAGATGTTAAATACTTAAAAGTCTTTGGTGATTCCGAAATTGTCATAAAACAAGTTAGGAATACTATTCATTGCCTTTCAGGACATCTTAAACACTATCAAACCCTAGTACAAGATCTTACCACTCATTTTTTAGCATTCAATATTTCTCCTATTCCTAGGAATCAAAATACATCAGCCGACTTGTTAGCTAATGTTGCATCTAAACTCCTACCTGCTGAAGATTGCAGTCCTGATAGGTTTTCTGTAGAATTGATTTTTCGTCCATCTGTCCCAGACAATGTTACAAACTGGAGAGTATTCTATCATGATCAAGATATTTTAAATTTCATGACTTCAGAGAAATCATATGATGAGAAAATTATTGACGAAGATGATCATGATTTACAAATTGCTTCAAAAGATAATGAAAATCCCATTCCGAAATCTGTTGTTAAATTAGAGGATTTATATGACATTAAAGACAGATTCAAGAAAGTCACTAATGCTAAACTTCAAAGTTCCACTTTGAATTTTGAATTAGTAAATCTTGGTTCTGATTCTAAACCTCAAAACGTTAACTTAGTACTCAATTTAACACCAGAGGAAAGGAATGCGTTCATTAAACTGCTGAACAAGTATAAAAACGTTTTTGCTTGGAATTATGATGATCTAAAAAAGTATGATACTTCGGTTATTCAACACACGATTCCAATGCTTCCTGATATTAAACCCGTTCAACAGAAGTTGAGAAAGATCCATCCAAATCTCGAAAGTCAAATCAAATTAGAACTTAATAAACTTTTAAAAGCCAAAATCATTTTTCCAGTCAGGCACTTCAATTGGGTTTCCAATATGGTACCTGTAAGGAAGAAGAATGGTTATATAAGAATCTGTATTGATTTCAGAAATTTAAACAAGGCATGTTTAAAAGACAATTTCCCTTTGCCAACCATGGAACAGATACTTCAAAAGGTAGCTAGTTCTAAACTTATTTCCTTTCTCGATGGATTTTCAGGCTATAATCAAGTTTTAGTTCATCTAGATGACAGATTGAAAACAACTTTCAGAACAAAATGGGGAACTTATGCTTATCAGAAAATGCCTTTTGGTCTAATAAATGCAGGAGCAACTTTTCAAAGAGCTATGGACATAGCATTTAAAGGTCTGATCAATAAATCAGTTGTTTTTTATCTTGATGACATATCAGTATTTTCAAAAAAGAGAACCAATCATCTACATGATCTAAAGCAAATATTTGAAAGATGTAGAAGGTTTGGTATTTCCTTAAATCCAAAGAAATCTTTCTTCGCTTTGCATGAAGGAAAACTCTTGGGATTTGTTGTGTCAAAAGATGGTATATATATTGATCCAGATAGAGTGAAAGAAATTTCTGATATTTCTTTACCTCATAACAAAAAATCCATGCAATCATTTGTTGGACAGATCAATTTTGTTAAAAGATTCATTCCTGATTTTTATTTTATTGTTTTACCTATGCAAAATATGATCAAGAAGAATTCAGTATTCAAATGGGGGCAGAAAGAGAAAGAAGCCTTTGAGGCAATCAAACAAGCGATCATTAATGCACCAGCATTGAATACCCCAGATTTTTCTAAAGATTTTACTTTGTATACTTTGGCCACCGAGACATCCTATGCAGCTGTTTTAACACAACTCAATGATCAGAAAATCGAGGCACCAATTTCTTTCTTTAGCTCAAATCTGCAAGGAGCTGAGCTTAATTATTCCGATGTTGAAAAACAAGCCTTTGCCGTGTTTAAATCAATCAAACATTTCAGACCTTTTCTCTTGAAAACACATACAAAAATCATTGTCCCATTCTCTGCAGTGAGGCAATTATTAATTCAAAAAGAAGTAGGAGAAAAGAGATCTAACTGGGTAACAGCCTTGCAATAATATGATATTGATATAAAACCAGCTAAGATTGTTAGAGGACAATGTTTTTGCAGATTATTGGCAGGAGCTCATAACATACCAGAAAATCAAGATTCAAATCAAGATATTCAAGTAAGTCAGATAAGTGTTACAGATTTCGAATCCCAGTATGCTGATCTTATCTATTACTTGAAAAATGGGTATGCTCCTACTAATCTCAGCTATAAGAGTAAACGCGCTTTAAGGTTAAAGGCTATTAAATATGAGATCATTGATAATGTGTTATTTAGGAAAAATTATGATTCAATTTTATTAAGATGTCTTGAAAAGACTGAAGCTGAAAAGGTTTTGCAGGAGTTGCATGATGGACCAGCAGGGGGTCATTTTGGAGGTGATACCACAGCTCACAAAATAATTCGTGCTGGTTATTACTGGCCTACCCTTTTTAAAGATACGCATGATTACGTAAGGAAGTGCCGAATTTGTCAAACTGCAAGTGGAAGACAAAGGAAACCAACTTTTCCTTTGCAACCAGTGACTATTGAGCAACCATTCGAACAATGGGGGCTTGACATTATTGGTGAGATAGTACCTCATTCTTCCAAACATCACAAGTACATCCTTACTGCAACTGATTACTTTACGAAATGGGTAGAGGCAATCCCATTGAAGGTAGCCAATTCTGATGTAATTATTGATTTCATAGATCAATTCATCATAACCAGGTTTGGTGTACCTCAAGCTCTTGTCTTTGATAATGCATCTTACTTCTCTGGAAATAGTTTAATTGAATTTGCAGTCAAAAGAGGTTTTAAATTAAAATATTCAACAAATTATTATCCACAAGGTAATGGTTTGGCTGAATCCACTAATAAAAACCTTATCAAAATCATTAAAAGGACCGTTGATCAAAATCAAAAGAATTGGCACAAATCTTTAATCTTTTCATTATGGGCTGATCGTATCACTGAAAAAGCTTCAATACGGACCTCACCTTTCAATTTGGTTTATGGAAAAGAAGTTGTGATACCATCAAATTTAACTCTTCCATCATTAGCCCTAGTGCAATTTATTAAAGAAAATCCTTCTTCATCCATTTAATTGAGATATGATTAAATCTTTAAACTAGAAGAAGATAGGGATAAAGCAAAAATTACTCATGAAAAACATCAACAGCTTGTAAAATCTTCTTTTGATGCAAGTTCTACCGGCTCAAAATTTTTGTCAATTGGTGATCTTGTTCTGAAATGGGATAAAGCACACGAAGAAAAAGGTAAACATACCAAGTTTCAGAAAATGTGGCTTGGACCATTTCGGATCGTTGAAAAGATAGGCTCAAATACATTCATACTTCAAGATCTAACAGGTAAGAGAGAATCTCTTCCTGTAAATGGGCTTATCTTGAAGAAATTCTTTTCATAAGGAGGTAACCCCTTCTTAAATTGTACATATTCCTTTCTGCAAAATTTTGATTGTTTTTGTTTTTGCAAATAAAGGTTGTTTATGAGTCTCTGATTGACTGTTTACTATTTAAGAAAATTTCTTCGGAAGAATATTCTAAATATTTATTTTGTGTAAATAAGAATTTTTAAAGTAATGATCACAGTTTTTGAATAGTTTAAAATAAGATGTTAAACTTTGAAAGATTATTCCAATCATTTGCATGATCTTTTGAAAACTTGAGAAGAATGTAAATCATCATAAGTTTATTAAGCAGAGAAAGGTTATCTATCAAAGTAAAGATTTTTTCAAAGTTTTGGAACTCAAAAAGCTCTGAAAATTGTCATCCATTGATTCTTAAGGATAAAACTATTTCACCCCATCCATTTAAGTTGTAATTTTTTAGAATGTAATTCTAAGAAATTTGAAAATTTAAAGAGATAAGAGGTCTCATTATGAGCCGACTTACCATGTTCATAAGGAGTAATAAAACTGACATTACCAATACTGCATACCAAAACAGGGTAATGGCTTATAAATATAAGACAAGGGGTCTCATCACGAGCCAGCTTGTTCAGTTTAATTAAAACTAGTGAATGGCATTGTTATTAACTGGCTACCAAACCAGAACAATGGCTCTTAAAAATAAAAATAAGTAAAAGACAAAAACATGAGATAATAGGTCTTATGAATTTATCTTTTAAAAAGTCATAATTTTAGTTGGATGGGACAATGAATGGTTAATGGTTTAAAGGTAACCCTGTCGAGACTATGAACGTTTGCTGGCAACAGAGGCAATACCTATGGCAATAGAGTATATTATAAAACCAAAACTTCGAAAAACCCACTTACTTCATTATTAACACCAATCAAAGCTTGGGATAACCCAAAAATGTTTTTATTCTTAAGGAATTAGAAAGAAAATTGTGAATGATTTTTATTTCTTTTTCATAGTTACATTTTATTTGAATTATCCTAAGATAGTTTTCATTATCTTTAAAAATATTTACTTACTAAAGATAGAGTGTTCATTTTATTTTTTTCCAGAGATAACTGTTTCTTTCAGTGAATCGCCAATTGTTGTGACCAACAACAACCCCCTTTTTATTTAATATTAGTAATAATACTAAATAAATGGGGACCCTTAGTTAAAAAATCCAAAAAATCAACTAGGATTTGTTTTCCTTTTCAAAAAACTTTCTATCATAAACTTAGAGAAATCCCTTAGAAGAACATTAAGAAACACTTAAGTTTATGATAGATTACAATAAAATTGTTCTTTAAACAAAATAACGCATCCATCGCAAAATGGTATATATCTTTTTAAAACTGAAACTGCGATTTTGCGCTTTTGCGATAATGCAATCCCAAAAAGCCTATACAATAAACATATTGGTCGCAGATCGCATAGCGCAGAAAACAAAAAATTTAAATGAATATCTTTTGCGTTGTTTGCAATTTCGCGCTTTTGCCAGATTTGCGATGTGCGCTTTTGCACTATTACGCAAGTTGCGCTTTTGTGCTATTTTACATAACTGCGATGGTTTCATTTTGCGATATTGCGATATTGCGACATTGTGATATTGCGCAGCAAATCGCAGATCGCAATATCGCAGATTCATAAAGGCACATTGTCCAAAGGAAATCTTCCCATATATCAAATCTGTTATGTGCTTTAATGATTAGATTAAATGATTGGAATGACAATTAATGGTAAATGAGATTTTGTTTTGACTGAAAGTCGTTTCACGATTAAAATAATATATTTCATCCGCCTTCACATTTAAAACAGTCTCATCACCTTTCTCATGCCATTACTCTCATTTAACTCGTAAAACGCATGCACGAAGGAGCAAACGTCTATACAAAGCTTTCACTAAACACTATGGGTAAGAAGGAGAAGAGCTCGAATTCTGAAAACAGAGAAATGGCTTCACTGTACGCAGACACCGCTTGTAATAAGGATGTCGGTATATCCACTTGGGAAGGAATGTATAATCCGTTAGAAGAAGAAAATCCTGTGGTAATGAAAGTTGTGGCTATAGTAGGTTCTAGTAATACATCTGAAGCAACCCTCAAAGAACTGGCTTGTTCATTTCTCCATAGGATAGCGGAAAGGCCAAGGATTCTCCCGTATATGGACATGGTGAAATGGGTGCTGGACAGCACCGATATTTCAGACAGGCAATTCAGAACTTGAGCTCAAGAAATAATCAGGTCATTCACCACGGAAGATGTGAGGCTGATGTATAAGTTGCCGGAACCTCATGCGACTTATAATAAGAAATTTATGGAAGAATTTGCCAGAGAACATGCGAATTTGTCAGAATGCACACAAGAATGGACCAAAAGAGATGAACCATTGAAGAAAAACAAGCACGGGTGGACAGTACCAAAAAAGGATGTTTTAGACACTGTTCACAAGTTCAAATGTCCAAGTGGGCAAATTGACACAATTTCTACCACAAGATAAGGTATGTAAGTTTGCCAAAATTATCCTCTATAAAACTTTTAGAAGTTACTGAAGAAGTTGTTGAAGGTCAGGAGTTCTCAGGGAAACATAAAGCTCTTCTTGAGAAAAGTCGGGAGTTGAAGAGACTTGAAGTAACTGTAAGGAAAAATGAAGAAACATTGACCAAATTCAAGGCACTTAGTGCTGAGCAAGGAAAAAGATGTGTAGCATGTTCGGCACAGAGAAAAACTACTGCGAAAGGTCAAATCTATAAAAAAGAAACTACTTTGGCTGAAGTATGATATGAGAAAATGGTGAAGCAAAATCAAGATGAAATTGAAAAATTAATAACAAAGAAAAAAAGGCTCCAATAAAGGAGAATGCACAAAGAGAAGGCAGCAGAGGAGGCGGCTACAGCGGCAAACACTCTTACTGATTCCAAAAACTGTTACAGGATATCTCCCACAGGCACATCAACTGCAAACAGAATGGAGGCAAAAGGCAGAAGAAAGAGAAAAATCAATTCAAGGGCTGACAAGATTAAATTGGGACTCATACTGGGCGTACTTGGTGAAGTTACACAGTCAGCACAGCGCACTTAATTGTATCATTGCGCGAGGAAGATTGCGCTCACACTTAAGCGACTCGCTCGTACGCTGAATTTCGGGTCGGTCAACCGCATCTTCTCAAAACTATGTTGGATGCCTGCAAGCTTAAAGATCAAGTTAATAGATAGATAGATTTAGTTTTAATTTCACTGTATTTTAGCCTAGGAAAAGGACGATCATTGAACCGAATCCTTAATTTTTGTAATAAACTATTTTTAGAGTTAGTTAAGTAGTATTTAAACCCCTCTCATGCATTTAGAGAGAGGTCCTGGATCTTAAATATTTTTGGACTTGGAGATTGCATTTCTGTACTCCATTGTCTTATATATTTTTTAAAAGGATCACATCTGGTGATTTTCATGCGGAATTATCTTTGAAGTGTTGCATTTCTGTACCTTGAAATTTGATTTTGCATCAGAGTTACTGGATTAGAGTATCAAATTTCATTTGAAAGTCTTCAAAATGAATAAGGTATTTCTATCTGTTCACTGTTGATTTCTTTTGTCTTATGATATTCGCTTTAAAAATTGCTATCATTTATATATATTTGTTTTCACAACGCTTCTTTTTATATATCATTTCTGAGTATAATTGAAACATTATCTTTCATAAGTATATATAGATGGTATACAATGATGAATGCAATATGCTAATACAACTCTGTTTAATTTCTTAAACAGAGTTATCTTTATTTGTTTCCGCACATTTCAATTTAAATAATAATACATTTTCATGGTTATTGTTAAATTGGAACAATCTTAAGTTGTATTCACATATAATTACCCGGGTTAGTGTTAGAATTTCTTTACCAGTATTTAGTTTAAATTAGATAGTTTTATTTCAGTTAATTTAGTCCCATTTCCACTCATCCAAACCAATCCATTTAGTTATAAGGAAGTTGGTCCTTTAAATCCAGTCGGAGCCACCATACCAAAAGGAAAAGGAGCTGTCTTAAGGTCCCGACCGGGTGGTTTTCCGCAATGTTTGAAGCAAAGATTTTCTAGGCTTCAACATTTTTGGCGCTAGAAGGAGGGCCTAAGCTATGAATGGCAAGTAAATCTTTATCCACAAGCCATTCTGAGAGCAAAACACCCTCATCAACTTCTTCAATTTCTTTTGAAATTCAAAATCCTAGAGAAGAAATTGCAAAGAATATTCAGACACCCACTACCAAAATCTCAAAACATTCAGACAAGCAATCTCCTGAGTCTCCTGAAGTACAAGATTTAATCCATAAATTGAAAGGATTATCATTATCAATTGAAGAGTCTGAAATATCTGAAGGTAGTGTAACCTCAAAATTTGTTTCTTCAAAACCTCTTACTAGGCTTCAAAGTGAAAAACTTGGTATTTCTCCGAAAGAATTCCCTTTACCTAGTAGAGTCAAGACAAGAAAAACTCAATCGGAATCAGTAAGTGATATAAGTTCAACATCTAATATTCAAATACCTGTTTCCGAAATCCCAACTCAACAAAGTACAATTGTTTCCACATCATCTCCTCAATCATCATCTCCTCAATCATCATCTGCTCAATCATCATCAATCTCAACATCATCTATTCCAACAACTTCTATTCAAACACCACCAGTTTCTACTACTCCTCCAATAGTTGTTCCAATAATGGCTAGACCATGGGCTACTGTAGGGGCAGTCAACATGGCTGCACCTTTACATGATTTACCAGAAAATCCTGGAAAATGGCTTCCAAAGTTTAGCCCAGATCTTAACATTCAAGCTGAAGAACATATTAATAACTTTATGCTGGCTATTAATTTGAATGGAGTCACACATGAAGATGTTGTAGTTAGACTATTCCCTTATACTCTTCAAGGATTAGCAGGATCATGGTACTTTTCATTACCATCAGGATCCATAACAAGTTGGGCCATTTTTGCAGATCATTTTTTAACCAAATTTGGAGATGACCGATCAATAGCAACTTTACTCAATGACCTCTCAAATTTGAAGATAGAACCTAAGAAACCCATTAAAGAATTGAACGCTAGATTCAACAAACTCTTGAACAAAATTCACACAGATTCACAGCCCAGTGAACAAGTCAGAATTGAATGGTACATAACTGCCTTACCCTCAAACATAGCAATTTTCGTAGACAGAGCTACAAAGCCTACATTAGCCGAAAATATGAAAGAAGCTATTGCAGTAGAAAAATGAATTATTTCTCTAGAAAAGAAAAATGCTATCGAGGAAAGGAAATCAAAGAAAGTCAGCTTCAAAGATGATTCAAAGAAAAAGGCCAAAGACCCATACTACATGGAAGGTTTACAGAAAGTACTTAAAACCATGTCAAAATAAATGGTTGAAATTAAGAAACAAGTAGCTGAAACTTCTACCAAGAAACCATTCCGAAATTTGAGAAGAAACCAAGTTGAATCTAAACCTCCTAATACAATTTCTAATGCAGAATCAGACGAAGAGGAAGAAGAAGAAGATACATCTCTAGTATCAGATGAGGAAGATGAAAATGAAGAAATAGCTGAATTAAATGGAATGTGGGATTTTATTCTCCCTAATTCTGATAGTGAAGAAGCTATGCCTGTAAGTACTAGGAGTAAATCTATATCGGAACTAGTGCAAACAGTTCCTAAAAAGAAAATTACAACTCCAAGTACCAAAGACAAATTCCCTGTAAAGAAAACTTCTCCATTACCTACTCAAAATCAGCCATCCTCTTCTAATCCTCCTACATCAACAACAAAGACTTTAGTAGTGTCAGATCCTATGGAATACAACATTGTCGAGGACATGAAAAAGATCAAAGCTAACATTTCCTTACATGAACTCAACAAACTAAAACACCAGCAAAAGTTGTTATTGAAAGAATTAAACGCTACACCAATTGCTCCTTTACCAAGCGGTGTAGTTGCAAAAGCAGCGAGAGGAACTGGTAAGCCACCAGATAAGGTAGATGCTACTGATACTGTGCTCATTGGGGAAAATTCAAATTCTCAAACTCCTCCTTTTCTTTTGACTTATGAGATGTACAATAAAAATCTGCACAATTGTTTGATTGATTCTAGAGCCTCCTCCAATATAATGCCTACTTCTGTCTGTGCCAAATTGAATATCGAACCACAGAAATCAGCGGTTCATATCGTTCAATTGGATCGCTCTAAAGTTCAAGTTGTAGGAGAAATCAATTCAGTTACTATCAGATTAGCTTCTGATCCTAGGATTGTCCAAAGAATTGATATTTTGATTGCTGATATTCCTGAATTCTATGGATTAATCTTAAGCAGGGACTGGTTTGCGAAACTTAATGGTTATATCTCAACTGATTATTCACATATGTGGCTTCCCTACAAAAGGAAACCAAATCAAATCAAAATTGAACGAGAAAAACATATGACGCACACTGTCACTGAATTCGAACAACCTAATGAGCCTGTGGCATTCAACAACAATATTCTTGGAGGTTATTCTGCTGAATCATTTCTTGGAAACTTCGAAGCACCTCAATCACATTTTTCTGTAAATACTTTTGTTTCTCAAATAGAAATTTTTTCACAATCTGATCCTTCCAGAATTGTAAATATTTCTGATGTAATTGTAGATAAGCCAATAGATAAATCTTTATTTTGGTCGTTATATTTTGATGGATCAAAGTCTAGTGATGGAGCTGGAGCAGGATGCATCTTAATTGATCCAGATGGAGAGAAAACCATGCTATCATGTAGGTTATAATTTGAGTGTACAAACAATACTGCAGAATATGAAGCCTTGATTCAAGGACTTTATAAAGCTATAGGGTTAGATGTTAAATACTTGAAAGTCTTTGGTGATTCCGAAATTGTCATAAAACAAGTTAGGAATACTATTCATTGCCTTTCAGGACATCTTAAACACTATCAAACCCTAGTACAAGATCTCACTACTCATTTTTTAGCATTCAATATTTCTCCTATTCCTAGGAATCAGAATACATCAGCTGACTTGTTAGCTAATGTTGCATCTAAACTCCTACCTGCTGAAGATTGCAGTCCTGATAGGTTTTCTGTAGAATTGATTTTTCGTCCATATGTCCCAGATAATGTTACAAATTGGAGAGTATTTTATCATGATCAAGATATTCTAAATTTCATGACTTCAGAGAAATCATATGATGAGCAAGTTATTGACGAAGATGATCATGATTTACAAATTGCTTTAAAAGGTAATGAAAACCCCATTCCAAAATCTGTTGTTAAATTAGAGGATTTATATGACATTAAAGACAGATTCAAGAAAGTCACTAATACTAAACTTCAAAGTTCCACTTTGAAGTTTGAATTAGTAAATCTTGGTTCTGATTCTAAACCTCAAAACGTTAACTTAGGACTCAATTTAACACCAGAGGAAAGGAATGAGTTCACTAGATTACTGAACAAGAATAAAAACGTTTTTGCTTGGAATTATGATGATCTAAAAACGTATGATACTTCGGTTATTCAACACACGATTCCAATGCTTCCTGATATTAAACCTGTTCAACAGAAGTTGAGAAAAATCCATCCAAATCTCGAAAGTCAAATCAAATCAAAACTTAATAAACTTCTGAAAGCCAAAATCATTTTTCCAGCCAGGCACTCTAATTGGGTTTCCAACATGGTACCTGTAAGGAAAAAGAATGGTGATATAAGAATCTGTATTGATTTCAGAAATTTAAACAAGGCATGTTTAAAAGACAATTTCCCATTGCCAACTATGGAACATATACTTCAAAATGTAGCTGGTTCTGAACTTATGTCTTTTCTCGATGGATTTTCAGGCTATAATCAAGTTTTAGTTCATCCAGATGACAGATTGAAAACAACTTTCAGAACAAAATGGGGAACTTATGCTTATCAGAAAATGCCTTTTGGTCTAATAAATGCAGGAGCAACTTTTCAAAGAGCTATGGACATAGCATTTAAAGGTCTGATCAATAAATCAGTTGTTGTTTATCTTGATGACATAACAGTATTTTCAAAAAAGAGAGCCAATCATCTACATGATTTAAAGCAAATATTTGAATGATGTAGAAGGTTTGTATTTCCTTAAATTCGAAGAAATCTTTCTTTGCTTTAGATGAAGGAAAACTCTTAGGATTTGTTGTGTCAAAAGATGGTATATATATTGATCCAGACAGAGTGAAAGAAATTTCTGATATTTCTTTACCTCATAACAAAAACTCCATGCAATCATTTCTTGGACAGATCAATTTTGTTAAAAGATTCATTCCTGGTTTTTCTTTTATTGTTTTACCTATGAAAAATATGATCAAGAAGAATTCAGTGTTCAAATGGGGGCATAAAGAGAAAGAAGCCTTTGAGGCAATCAAACAAGCGATCATTAATGCACCATCATTGAATACCCCGGATTTTTCTAAAGATTTTAATTTGTATACTTTGGCCACCGAAACATCCTATCCAGCTGTTTTAACACGGCTCAATGATGAAGAAATCGAAGCACCAATTTCTTTCTTTAGCTCAAATCTGCAAGGAGCTGAGCTTAATTATTCCGATGTTGAAAAACAAGCCTTTGCTGTGTTTAAATCAATCAAACATTTCAGACCTTTTCTCTTGAAAACACATACAAAAATCATTGTTCCATTCTCTGCAGTGAGGCAGTTATTAATTCAAAAAGAAGTAGGAGAAAAGAGAGCTAACTGGGTAACAGCCTTGCAAGAATATGATATTGATATAAAACCAGCTAAGATTGTTAGAGGACAAGGTTTTTTCAGATTATTGGCAGGAGCTCATAACATACCAGAAAATCAAGATTCAAATCAAGATATTCAAGTAAGTCAGATAAGTGTTACAGATTCTGAATCTCAGTATGCTGATCTTATCTATTACTTGAAAAATGAGTATGCTCCTTCTAATCTCAGTTATAAGAGTAAACGCGCTTTAAGGTTAAAGGCTATTAAATATGAGATCATTGATAATGTGTTATTTAGGAAAAATTATGATTCAATTTTATTAAGATGTCTTGAAAAGACTGAAGATGAAAAGGTTTTGCAGGAGTTGCATGATGGACCAGAAGGAGGTCATTTTGGAGGTGATACCACAGCTCACAAAATAATTCGTGCTGGTTATTACTGGCCTACCCTTTTTAAAGATACGCATGATTATGTAAGGAAGTGCAGAATTTGTCAAACTACAAGTGGAAGACAAAGGAAACCAGCTTTTCCTTTGCAACCAGTGACTATTGAGCAACCATTCGAACAATGGGGGCTTGACATTATTGGTGAGATAGTACCTCATTCTTCCAAACATCACAAGTACATCCTTACTGCAACTGATTACTTTACAAAATGGGTAGAGGCAATCCCGTTGAAGGTATCCAATTCTGATGCAATTATTGATTTCATAGATCAATTCATCATAACCAGGTTTGGTGTACCTAACGCTCTAGTCTTTGATAATGCATCTTACTTCTTTGGAAATAGTTTAATAGAATTTGCAGTCAAAAGAGGTTTTAAATTAAAATATTCAGCAAATTATTATCCACAAGGTAATGGTTTGGCTGAATCCACTTACAAAACCTTATCAAAATCATTAAAAGGACCATTGATCAAAATCAAAAGAATTGGCACAAGTCTTTAATTTTTGCATTATGGGCTGATCGTATCACTGAAAAAGCTTCAATAGGGACCTCACCTTTCAATTTGGTTTATGGAAAAGAAGCTGTGATACCATCAAATTTAACTCTTCCATCATTAGCCCTAGTGCAATTTATTGAAGAAAATCCTTCTTCATCCATTCAATTGAGATATGATCAAATCTTTAAACTAGAAGAAGATAGGGATAAAGCAAAAATTACTCATGAAAAACATCAACAGCTTGTAAAATCTTCTTTTGATGCAAGTTCTACCAGCTCAAAAATTTTGTCAATTGGTGATCTTGTTCTGAAATGGGATAAAGCACACGAAGAAAAAGGTAAACATACCAAGTTTTAGAAAATGTGGCTTGGACCATTTCAGATCATTGAAAATATAGGCTCAAATACATTCATACTCCAAGATCTAACAGGTAAGAGAGAATCTCTTCCTGTAAATGGGCTTATCTTGAAGAAATTATTTTCATAAGGAGGTAACCCCTTCTTAAACTGTACATATTACTTTCTGCAGAGTTTTGATTGATTGTTTTTGTTTTTTCAAATAAAGGTTGTTAATGAGTCTCTAATTGACTGTTTACTATTTAAGAAAATTTCTTCGGAAGAATATTATAAATATTTATTTTGTGTAAATAAGAATTTTTAGAATAATGATCACAGTTTTTGGATAGTTTAAAATAAGATGTTAAACTTTGAAAGATTATTCCAATCATTTGCATGATCTTTTGAAAACTTGAGAAGAATGTAAATCATCATAAGTTTATTGAGTAGAGAAAGGTTATCTGTAAAAGTAAAAAATTTTCAAAGTTTTGGAACTCAAAAAACTTTGAAAATTGTCATCCATTGATTCTTAAGGATAAAACTATTTCACCCCATCCATTTAAGTTGTGATTTTTTAGAATGTAATTCTAAGAAATTATATGAAAATTTAAAGAGATAAGAGGTCTCATTATGAGCCGACTTACCATGTTCATAAGGAGTAATAAAACTGACATTACCAATACTGCATACCAAAACAGGGTAATGGCTTATAAATATAAGACAAGGGGTCTCATCACGAGCCAGCTTGTTTAGTTTAATTATAACCAGTGAATGGCATTGTTATTAACTGGCTACCAAACCAGAACAATAGCTCTTAAAATAAAAATAAGTAAAAGACAAAAACATGAGATAATAGGTCTTATGAATTTATCTTTTAAAAAGTTATAATTTTAGTTGGATTGGACAATGAATGGTTAATGGTTTAAAGGTAACCCTGTCGAGACTATGAACGTTTGCTGGCAACAGAGGCAGTACCTATGGCAATAGAGTATATTATAAAACCAAAACTTCGAAAAATCCGCTTACTTCATTATTTAACACCAATCAAAGCTTGAGATAACCCAAAAATGTTTTTATTCTTAAGAAATTAGAAAGAAAATTGTGAATGATTTTTATTTCTTTTTCATAGTTACATTTTATTTGAATTATCCTAAGATAGTTTTCATTATCTTTAAAAATCTTTACTTACTAAAGATAAAGTGTTCATTTTATTTTTTTCCAGAGATAACTATTTCTTTCAGTGAATCGCCAATTGTTGTGACCAACAACAACCCCCCTTTTTATTTAATATTAGTAATAATACTAAATAAATGGGGACCCTTAGTTAAAAAATCCGAAAAATCAACTAGGATTTGTTTTCCTTTTCAAATAAAACTTTCTATCATAAACTTAGAGAAATCCCTGAGAAGAACATTAAGAAACACTTAAGTTTATGATAGATTACAATAAAATTGTTCTTTAAACAAAATAGCGCATCCATCGCAAAATGGTATATATCTTTTTAAAACTGAAAATGCGATTTTGCGCTTTTGCGATAATGCGATCCCAAAAAGCCTATACAATAAACATATTGGTGGCAGATCGCATAGCGCAGAAAACAGAAAAGTTAAATGAATATCTTTTGCGCTGTTTGCAATTTCGCGCTTTTGCAAGATTTGTGATGTGCGCTTTTGCGCTATTACGCAAGTTGCGCTTTTGTGCTATTTTACATAACTGCGATGGTTTCATTTTGCGATATTGCGACATTGCGATATTGCGATATTGCGTAGAAAATCGCAGATCGCAATATCGCAGATTCATAAAGGCACGTTGTCCAAAGGCAATCTTCCCATGTATCAAATCTGTTATGCGCTTTAATGATTAGATTAAATGATTGGATTGACAATTAATGGTAAATGAGATTTTGTTTTGATTGAAAGTCCTTTCACGATTAAAATAATATATTTCATCCGCCTTCACATTTAAAACAGTCTCATCACCTTTCTCATGCCATTACTCTCATTTAACTCGTAAAACGCAGGCACGAAGGAGAAAACGTCTATATAAAGCTTTCACTAAACACTATGGGTAAGAAGGAGAAGAGCTCGAATTTTGAAAACAGAGAAATGGCTTCACTGTACGCAGATACCGCTTGTAATAAGGATGCCGGTATATCCACTTGGGAAGGAATGTATAATCTGTTAGAAGAAGAAAATCCTGTGGTAATGAAAGTTGTGGCTACAACAGGTTCTAGTAATACATCTGAAGCAACCCTCAAAGAACTGGCTTGTTCATTTCTCCATAGGATAGCGGCAAGGCCAAGGATTCTCCCATATACGGACATGGTGAAATGGGTGCTGGACAACGCCGATATTTCAGACAGGAAATTCAAAACTTCAGCTCAAGAACTAATCGGGTCATTCACCACGGAAGATGTGAGGCTGATGTATAAGTTGCCGAAACCTCATGCGACTTATAATAAGCAATTTATGGAAGAATTTGCCAGAGAACATGCGAATTTGTTAGAATGCACACAGGAATGGACCAAAAGAGATGAACCATTGAAGAAAAACAAGCACGGGTGGACAGTACCAAAAAAGGATGTTTTAGATGCTGTTCACAAGTTCAAATGTCCAAGTGGGCAAATTGACACAATTTCTACCACAAGATAAGGTATGTAAGTTTGCCAAAATTATCCTCTATAAAGCTTTTAGAAGTTACTGAAGAAGCTGTTGGAGGTCAGGAGTTCTCAGGGAAACATAAAGCTCTTCTTGAGAAAAGTCGGGAGTTGAAGAGACTTGAAGTAACTGTAAGGCAAAATGAAGAAACATTGACCAAATTCAAGGCACTCAATGCTGAGTAAGGAAAAAGATGTGGAGCATGTTTGGCACAGAGAAAAACTACTGCCAAAGGTCAAATCTATAAAAAAGAAACTACTTTGGCTAAAGTATGATATGAGAAAATGGTGAAGCAAAATCAAGATGAAATTGCAAAATTAATAACAAAGAAAAAAATGCTCCAATAAAGGAAAATGCACAAAGAGAAGGCAGCAGAGGAGGCGGCTACAGCGGCAAACACTCTTACTGATTGTGTAAATGACAATTTAAACAAAGCTAATTTGATTCCAGAAACTGTTCCAGGATATCTCCCACAGGCACATCAACTGCAAACAGAATGGAGGCAAAAGGCAGAAGAAAGAGCAAAATCAATTCAAGGGCTGACAAGATTGAATTGGGACTCATACTGGGCGTACTTGGTGAAGCCACACAGTCAGCACAGTGCGCTTAATTGTATCATCAATGCTACAGAGAAGATTGCGCCTACACTTGCCGACTCTGTCTTTTCAGGACAGTTGAATTCTGAAGTCGGTCAACCACATCTTCTCAAAACTATGCTAGATGCTTGCAAGTTTAAAGATCAAGTTCATAGATAGTTAGATTTAGTTTTAATTTTACTGTATTTTAGCCTAGGAAAAGGACGGTCATTGAACCGAATCCTTAAATTTTGTAATAAGACTATTTTTAGATTTAGCTAAGTAGTATTTAAACCCTTCTCATGCATTTAGAGAAGGGTCCTGGATCTTAATATTTTTGACTTGGAGATTGCATTTCTGTACTCCATTGTCTTATATATTTTTAAAAAGGATCACATCTGGTGATTTTTATGCGGAATTATCTTTGAAGTGTTGCATTTCTGTACCTTGGAATTTGATTTTGCATCAGAGTTACCGGATTAGAGTATCAGATTTCATTTGAAAGTCTTCAAGATGAATAAGGTATTTCTATCTGTTCACTGTTGATTTCTTTTGTCTTATGATATTCGCTTTAAAAAATTGCTATCATTTATATATATTTGTTTTCACAACGCTTCTTTTTATATATCATTTCTGAGTATAATTGAAACGTTATCTTTCATAAGTATATATAGATGGTATACAATGATGAATGCAATATGCTAATACAAATCTGTTTAATTTCTTAAACAGAGTTATCTTTATTTGTTTCTACACATTTCAATTTAAATAATAATACATTTTCATGGTTATTGTTAAATTGGAACAATCTTAAGTTTTATTCACATATAATTACCCAGGTTAGTGTTAGAATTTCTTTACCAGTATTTAGTTTAAATTAGATAGTTTTATTTCAGTTAATTTAGTCCCATTTCCACTCATCCAAACCAATCTATTTAGTTATAAGGAAACTGGTCCTTTAAATCCAGTCGAAGCCACCATACCAAACGGAAAATGAGCTGTCTTAAGGTCCCGACCGGGTGGTTTTCCCCAATGTTTGAAGGAGAGATTTTCTAGGCTTCAACACCAACCTAACTTGTAATCAAACCCTTTCTCAATCATTGTCCTTAGATTAAAACAATTTTCCATTTCTACATAGTTTTTTTTTGCTGTAATATTTTTTATTTATTTTTCTATTATACCTTCAAACCCTAACTCTTAATTGTGTGAAATAAATTCACAATATTATCCTTTGATAAAAATGATTTTCCTTTTATGCATAATTCTTTTTATCTGCTATATTTTTTATTCATTTTCCTATTATACCCTCAAACCCTAATACTGAATTATATGAAACAAATTCATAATAAACGTTTTTTTTTGGCGTAAAACCCAATTCAAAATTACACAACTAAAATAAAGGGAAGTAGCAGTCACAGATTAATTAACATAAGGGAATTAGACAAATAGACTTGATCCCTGGTTCTCTTCCACCAAATCAATTTGGAACCTTAATGTAAACAATTTTTTTTTTTTTCGAAGAGACAGGGCATCACGCCTACAACTTTTAAATTGTTATTATAATATGGAATTTTTTCTGGCCTATAGTGCCAACCTAAGATGGGGAAATAAAGAAAAATTCAGGACAAAATGGACATTGTATTTCAACTCTAACAAAATAGACACTGCAGTTCATCTCAGAAAAATAAAAGAGTTTTTTCTAAATGACTTTTCAAGGGTTTCGAGTGCTAGCATTTAGGGACTACACACATAGTACATATCAATATGTATATCTAATTAGAACAATCCATGAGTTAAAATGATTTTAAAAAACACTTAGGGGTGGTGGCGTAGTTGGTTAGCACACAAGACTCATTACTAATGGGGTAATTTCGAGTTCATTTATACAAGCTATTTTTTACTGCTAATCAAGAAATTCAAATGTACGAAATGCTAGTGTTTTAAACATTAGCCTCCCCTTTCAGTATAGGTTCTAGTTTAGTGTTCAGTAGGGAATTCAACAGCATTTACGGGCATACAGAGTTTCAAAATTTATTTTCCTTATGTTTATGTATAGACATTTTCAAATATTAACATGAAGAACAACAGACTCATGATGAGGGTGAGCAGACCTTTGATGATACAAAATAGACTTATGATGAGGGTGAAACAGAGCAGCAGGAGTAGCATGAAAGTGAAGAACAGGGGCAGTCAAAAGATGACACACAACAGCTGCATCGTGATGAACAGGGGCAACCAAAAGAGACTGAGCAGGAGCAACATTATAGTGCTGAACATGAGCAGCATGAAAGTGATGAGCAAGGGCAGCCAAAAGATGATACACAGCAGCCTCCTCAAGAATAGCAGCCTCTTCAAGAGGAACAACAAACTCAAAAAGAAGAGAGGCAAGGTGACAAGGGTAAAGGGGCCATGCCCTCTTCTCCGAAAATTTCCAAGCCTCGGACATCAAAAAAAAGAGTGCCGAGAGTTGTCACTCCAAATGTGACAAGGGCCCTCCGAAGCAAAGGAAAATTGCCCAAGAAGCCCATGATTGATTTGCCCAGGAGGAAGAGCACTAGAAAAGCCACCCAAAGCAAGGGGAAGGGCAAAGAAGAAGGCAGTCATGAACAGGAGAGTGCATTCGACATCATCCAAATCCAAAGTGATGATAGTGATAATGAGGCTCGGATTCTAGAAAACCTCTTAATCCGTAGAGAAAGCCAAATTGATGCCTTGAAGGATGATCTTCATAGAGCTAGGAATTTCAATCAATTTTTGCAAATCCAAAATAAGCAAATGAGTGTCCATATGGTTGTTTATGAGACACAGGCGACCAAATAAAAGAAGGAGGCCTCCAAATCCCAAGTGAGGTTGGAAGAACTCATGGGCAAGTTCGATGAAAGTGAAGGCAAATATCAGCCTAGGAGAAAGAGGCCAAGAACCATGGGGCTAAAAAAGGCCCTTGAGAAGCAAAAAGAAGAGGAAAATGCCCTTCTCCAATCTACCCCTCTCGCTGAATTGTTCGAACAAGAGATAGAGAACAATAGGGAGGCATGGCTTGAGAGAGTCAATGACCACTTGGAGAAGAAATTGGAGAAGGCAAACAGGGATTTAGACCTTCAAAGGAGAATGACGGGGCATTATAAAAAGTTAAATCAGTTTTCCCTATGCAAGTTGAAGGCTGCTCAAGAAAAGCTCAAGGAGGCTAAAGGGAGGCGCCCGGCACAGAAATTGAGGAAAGACACCTCGGGGCTTTAGATTTTTGCCTCTGCTTCACAACATGTTGTTGAGAACCCTTGAGGGTCATGCTCACCAATTTTGGGCGATTTTCGACATATTTTGGTTTTTTGTCATTTTTGGGTTTTTGGCTAAAACTCACGGGCTTCGCCATTTCAGATTGGGGGATCATCAAAGGGTGAGAATGGTATCATTGGATGCCATAATTTTAGAAGCACATCCTCAGTGATTTTTAGGACATTTGAAGATCATTTTCTCCCCTAAAATGGCGAAAAATGATCACTTTTTCTACACTCTGCCCGGTCTATCAACAAGCCTTATTTTTTGGTTTTTTACACACAGGCCTATTTTTGGAGGACTTCTAGGCATCATATTGTTAAAATTCTAGTTATTCAAGAAATTAGACACTCATAGTTTTCCAACGAGCTATCATGAGCTTCGTTTCGACATCAGGAAGGCTGCCAAAAGTTGCGGGCAAGTTAGGGGACTTTTTGCTGATGTATTTTTTGAGTATTTTTGTAAAAATTGAACCTTTAAAAACTGCTTTTTCCTCATGTGCGTTTAGCTATTTTTGCATATGAGAAGTTATGAAAAGTCAATTTATTTCCCTCTTTTAGCATTTTTTAGATATTTTATGAGATATTTTATGCCTTGGGCTTTGCAAAGCCTCAAGGACAACATAAGATATTTTGGATAGGCCAATGAGATTGCAAATTGAACTAAGAGGTTTTCCTCACTTGGGCCTATGTATTCCAAATGCTTTCATTTTAAACAAGGCTGAACTTGATGATAGAAGCAATATATGGTCATATAAGCTTTGGAAGAAATACTTGTCTCATGCTTTTGGATAGTCTCTTGGATGTTCTTGGATGATGAAAGAGGATTGTTGTTGGATTCCATGACTTGGTAGAATGGTATAGTGTCTCTCTCTTTGTTTTGTTTCCTAGTTTTCATTCATAAATCCATGTTTCATGCTTGCTATAGAACAGTAGAGAACAAATTTGAGACATGCCCTTGGAGGCACCTCAAATTTCCTGTTTCTTCATAGCTTCCATGTTTTCTTCATTCTTAGTCACATTAAAGAATTCTTGATTGCTCTTTAATAACTTTAGGATATTGTTGCTTGTTTCATTCATGGTTTTATGCATGTTAAGTATAATTTACGGCATGCCCTGCTTACTCATGGCTAGCCATAGCTCCATCCATGAAATTTCTCTTTGACTGATTAGATTGTCATTTGTTGAACCAAGGAGGTCTTGTTCTGATCTTGCCCTTTGCCTAATACTATGCAATCTTGTTTTTAAAGTGCCCAATAACTTGAAGTACTGTGTTTAGGCATTCCGACATAGTGATTTGAGTTGTTTGTCTGTCTTAAGTGTATTTCCCCAAAGTCTGATAGCCATTTCCCAAATTTAGAGAGTTATATATCTCTATGCATGGCTTGAATGTTTATTTCTATGTATTGATTAGCTTATAGTTACATTTCTCATGATTAATGGTTTTCCCTACCATGCTTATGTTAGCTATTAAACTATTTATGCTTGAAATCCTTTGTTGTTCACAAACTTGATGTCCATTTTACTCCATTTTTCCCAAATATCCTTTCTACCTCGAATCAAATCGTCTCTTCAACAGCCTTGTATCACCATCTGATAGCTTTCTTGACCTTTTCGACCCCATAGCCCAGTTGATCTGACATATTTTATCTATCTTATATCTTTGATCAGTTTCATCCCTCACAACCTAAAAACCAAAACCAAAAAAACCTACTTCATAACTAGCCTAAAATTAGAACACAATAAGCAAACACACAGATATCCCTTACACAAATAGAGAGAGCCCTCTCTGAGTCCAGGAAGGCTAGGTCCTTGGGCTCCAAAGACTGGTTTGATGTTACACTATCATTTGGCTTGCCAATTAGCCGAATCACGAGACACTAACATAATGGCGATCACGGTGGGACACTGAGTGATAAAAAAACTTAGATTCCCTAAACCTTTAGAGACCTTTGAAAATACTATCTTGTTGACTTATCCCACCGCTCACTAACATAATGGCAATCACGGTGGGACTAACTGAGTACATAACAGTCTAGCAAATTCTTGTAGATTCATTAGTCTTCAAAACTTAAACAGGCAAGCAGTCCATAGAACCATTTAGAGTAAACTCTTTTTGTTATCGCCACCCTAGCGAAGTGATGAAATAGGTTTAGAATACTTTAATAAACCATAGGTTGCACATAAAAACTCAGAAAAACCCCAAAACATTCCCAGATTGGCTTTTTCCTAGTTACTGGTGGTGGACCATAGCTACATCTTTATAAAACAACCAAGTTCCACCTGGCGACTCCACTAGCCTCGAGTAGGCCTAAAAACTCCATAAAAGACCAAAAAATTCATAAACCATACCTTTCTAATAAATCATCCTTCCAAAGACTTAAACTTAGGGTGGAAACTCTGTAATCAGTGACAAAATAAGTATAACTTAGCGATTCAGAAACCCTCACCTAAAACATAGGAGATAAGCAGAAGCCTTCTTGCCAAGAGAACCATTAGCTTGTCCATACAGCCTAGAAAACTATTGAAACCAAGTGAATCACTCTTCTTTGCAAGTTTCCATCTCAAATTTTTCCATAAAACTTTTTCCCAAGCATCTTTGATAGTATTGGTGGTGAATCATAGTTCTCATAAAAATCCACCTGGCAACTCCACTAGTCCATCCTTTTTGTTTTGACCATCCTTCACATTAGTAAAACCCTAGAGAGGCCATCCATCCAAAACATTCACAAATACCATCCTCTCTAAACTCTAGACCCGAAATCTGGCGTCACGAAGAATCAACACCAGATCTCATCCAGACCCAAATCCCCCTATCATAGTAGATGACCCAGAGAAGATTCTGTGGCAAGCTTCCGAAACTGGCAATTTAGCTACCGATAGGTCCATCTGTAAAGCAAGATCAACACCTGAACATCTCACTGCCTTGCAGGATTCCCCCTTTGACTTAAAATCAGCAAAAACCCTTTTCAGAAACAAGCCACAAAGTAAGATAGACTTTGATGATATTGAGCCCCTAGATCTGCCATAGATTCCTAGTAGAGAAGCCTCACCTACCACACCTCCCGACTTTGAACTTCTCCATCACTTTAGCTCCGACCATCCCAGATCTGCTCAAAATCATATCACTAGTCCAAGTACATCCGCCACACCTATCCAAACCACTACTGTTCAAACCACCTCAGCTCATCCCGCAAGCCCTCATTTTGTACATCATCCATTAGCTCCTGTCATGGCAGCTTGGTATACACCCTTGGTGTTTCCACAGCCTTTGGCTCCCTTACAAAATGACTATCAAGCCAAAATCCCACACTTTACTGGAGATGAGACTACCACAGCTCAACAGCATGTAGATAGGATTAGCGATGCCTTTGAATACATGGAAATAGAAGACAAGACCATCAGAATGAGGATGTTCACCCAAAGCCTGGGCGGAGAACCCAAAAAATGGTTTCAGAGCTTAACTCCAAACAGTATCCACAATCTCCTAGAACTCTACCAAATCTTCATAAAAAAGTGGGAAATCTGAAAGAACCCCATTCAAATCCTGTCAGAATATAACAATCTAAAACGGGAAAATGGGGAAAGTGTCCAGGGATACTGCACTAGGTTCAACAGTGTGTATAACGCTCTCCCACCTCATTTCAAACCCCTGCTTGGTTCAGCCTTGGAAAAGTTCCCCGAGGGTTTTGACCCAGACATGACTTATCAGCTAAGAGACAAGGACCCCCCTACCTTAGAAGAAATGCAAAAAGTGGCTATAAATGCAGAAGCCAACTTAGCCGAAAAAAGAGCTAGGATAAGAGCAGAAAAGGGAGTCACTTACCATGACGAATTTTCCCCCTCGATTTTTTACTCAGATCCTATAATAGATGGCCTGGTCAAATCCATGACAAAGATGTGGGAAGAAATGAGTGAGAAAGCACCTCTTAAGGACAACTAGCCAATCCCTCAAAACCGCAACCAAAACTTTAGGAGAGACCAATCTCAAAATAAAACAAGAGGAAAATACCAACAAGTCAGGCCATCCTTCAGTGAGAATTATATTGATGAAGAGGATAGGGATACTGAACCCATTGATGAAAATCATTGGAACCTCATAGGTTCTGATAACGAGAGTGAGGTTTACCTCACAGCAGAAGAGCAAGAGTTCTTCTCTCCAAGTCAGGACGAAACCAACTATGAAGATCCCGAAGATCCTGCCATAGATTTTCAGAATGCCATTATAGAAGCTCACATACATTATAACCTTAGAAGCAGAAAAAACCAAGAACACTCCAAGAAGGGTAGCCCTAACACTGCTAAAACCTCTGATACCATCCTTAAAAAAGCCATGGATAGCAACAAAATTATGGCCAAGAAAATTGACCAAAACAAAGATAAAGCTATTTAAACAAGTCTTGGCTCAGATACTCCTAGTACCTCCACAAAGACTCCCGAGGTGGCTGTGTCAAATAGGGTCCCAAACTAGAGTCAGCAAATTAAGAGCATAGAAAAAGTCATGTCCGAAAAAGCTGAAACAAATCTGTCCAAACTACAAACTCCTTTTAGTTTCGAGGGGGAAATTTCCAAAATAAAAATTACCATGCCCCTTACTAAGCTAATAACTGTAGATATGTATAGATCTCAAATATTCAAATTTTTTGATATAGGAAACGAGGCAGATACTTTAAATCTAACTGATGACAAACCCAAGCTTTTATTCGGCCCCAAAATAGAAGGTGAATACCAAGAAGGAACTATTTCTCCTTTCTATGTGAGTTTGAATGTACGGGACAAGATATTACATAATGCGATGTTAGATTCTGGTGCCTCCCATAACCTCATGCCTAAAGAAATCATGGAAAACCTGGGACTACAGGTAACTCAGCCTTACAAAAACCTGTACTCCTTTGACTCAAGTCAGTTCAAATGTTTAGGTCTAATAAAGAACCTAGGTTTTTCTTTAACACAACTACTAGCGAAAAACCTAGTCATGGACGTAGTAGTGGCCGATATCCCTCCTAAGTATGGAATGATACTATCAAGGGCGTGGGCTGCCAAAATACAAGGTAACCTTCAAATGGATATTTCATTCGCTACCATCCCAGTTTTCAACCAGACTAGGAGATTATACCGAGAGACTCACATGAAATACATGGTTAGCAACCGAGATAAGCCAAACAATACTCCCATTTATTCCATTCATTCCAATTTGGATTCTTTTATCTTATACAATGAAAGTGATATAAACAAGAAGATAATGGAAAATGAAGAGGTTTTCAAACCATCAAAAATGCATTTCCCATTACTGGATGTAGAGACTAATGACCAAAGCTCTAAGAAACCTGAAAAACATCCTAGTATCATGTATGAAAAGGAATCTCTTTGGAGTATAAGCTTTGACGGTTCTTGTGGAAAAACTGGTTCGGGGGCCAACATCTAGATACAAAATACTAATGAAGGTCATTCTTTCAGATTATAATTCCAATTTACTAATAACATTCCAGAATATGAGGCCCTTCTCATTGGTCTGCACATACTTAAGGACTTAGGCGCCAAGAAAGTATCGGCCCAGGGAGATTCAAAACTTGTAATCAGGCAAATCAAAGGTGAATATTCAGCGAAAAACCCAAGACTAAGAGAATACATGAATGTAGCTTTAGAAATCCTCAAAACCTTCGAGAAGTATGAACTCACTTATATTCCTAGGATTCAAAATAGCCTAGAAAATGAGCTCGCCTTTGCTGCAAGCAATGGCCAAATACCATGTTTGAGTGAGCAATATAGTATTCAGGTCAAACATTGCCCTACAGTACCAGATAATATTGACCATTGGAAAATATTCAAAGATGATGATCAAATTGATGATTTCTTACAATCTAGGAATGAATTTGAAGTAACCAAAATAGACTTAGAAAATGAAGAAAAGAAGTACAGCCAAAATCAGGATCAAGAGCCAAATCCACGTTCTTGGACGAATCTAAACCTGATAGATCATTCATATGGAACTGAGATAGGAGAGGACATTGACCAAAGAGAACTTGAAGTCTTACATTGTGAAAATGACACCATACCCAGAGGGCTTGCGCTTCTAGAGGAATTGTTTGATTTTAATGATGTGGCCAAAAAGCTAAAAATGGAATCTCCTGAGGTCGACATAGAAGAATATAACATAGGAATCTCGAAAGAACCTAGAAAGATCAAACTATCCAAAAAACTTCCGCCTCACATAAAACATAAGTACATCAAGTTGTTTAAAGAATTTAAAGACGTGTTCGCATGGGGATACCAATATTTGAAATCATACGACACAAGCATCATTCAACATAAGATTCCCCTCAAAGAAAACCAGAAGCCTTTAAAACAAAAGTTAAGAAGGATAAACCTAGTGTTACTACCTTTGGTCGAAAGGGATATCAAAAAGATGTATGATGCTGGGATAATAGTGTCCCTCCGGTACTCTGAGTGGGTCTCAAATCTAGTATCAATTAGGAAAAAGACCGGAGAAAGTAGACTCTGTATTGATTTCCGAAACCTAAATAGAGCCTGTTTAAAGGACAACTATCCTTTGCCCAAAATGGACCACATAATCCAGAAGGTAGTAGGTGCTAAAAGGATCTCCTTACTTGATGTTTTTTCTGGTTATAACCAAGTGATGGTTTACCCCACTGATCAACACAAAATAGCTTTCACCACACCTTGGGGCACTTTTATGTACATTAAAATGCCTTTCTGATTGATGAACGTTGACGCCACATTCTAAAGAGAAATGGACATAGCCTTCTCACAAGACATAGGTTTTTTCATAGTCATATATCTGGACGATATTACGGTATATTCCAAATCAGATGAAGAACACCTAGTACACTTGAGAAAGGTTTTTAACAAGTGTAGAAAATATGGTTTATCCCTAAACCCCAAGAAAACACTCTTCTTTCTAGAAGAAGGAAAACTCCTAGGTCACATTATTTCGGAAGAAGGAATAAAAATAGACCCCAAGAGAATCGAAGGCATATTACAAATAAGTCACCCCAGAAACATAAAGGAGCTACAATCCTTTATCGGAAAGATAAATTTCTTGAGAAGATTCATCCCAAACCTTGTCGAACTCCTAAGAAATATCACAAATATGTTGAAAAAAGAGGTCGAGGTTAAATGGACTACAGAAGCCAAAAAATCTTTTGAACTAGTTAAAAAGGCCCTAACTGAAACACTGGTATTGATAAGTCCTGATTTCACCAAATATTTTTACATTTTTTCCTTTGCCTCTGAACACACAATAGCTGCTGTATTTTTGCAAAAAAATGTAGCAGGGCAAGAGAAACCCATTGCCTTCTTCAGCAAATCCCTAAGAGAAAATACCTTGAAATATAACATCATGGAAAAATAGGCATTCACATTGGTGAAAGCACTGAAATATTTCCGAGTTTACATCTTGCATTCTCATGTCATCGCTTTTGTCCCTAATACCGTCATCAAGGACATATCAAACCAAGATCCCGATGGTAAAAGGGGAAAATGGATCGCTATCATCTTGGAATATGACTTGGAAATCCGACCTACCAAACTAGTTAAAGGACAAGGACTTGCAAGACTAATGGATGAAACCAACCTCCAAGCTTTAGATATAAATTTTGTTGATGCCTTAGAAGAACAGGAAGAATGAAAACCCCCTCATGTTGAGCAAGTGTTTTTAAATTCACCTTGGTATGTAGATATTATTTATGTATTATTTTATCTAAATGCTCTGCCAACTTTATCAAAGACAAAAGCAAGATTTCTTAAACAAAAGTCTTTAAAGTTTTGCATTACAGATGGTCTTCTGTATTGGAAAAATCTCGCTGGTATGTTGCTTAAATGTTTGCTTGAGTCTGATGGAGAGAAAATTATGCACGGAATGCATGAAGGAGAATGTGGAGGCCATCTCTACTCGAAAACTACAGCGAACAAAATCCTTAGAGCAAGTTATTATTGGCCCACCTTATTCCCTAGCACTCACAAACTAGTTATGACATGCCATAAGTGCCAAATTTTTGATGGCAAGAATTTTTTTTTACCTTTGCCCTTACACCCCATCATAGTCGAAGGACCCTTCCAACAATGGGGTCTAGATTTTATTGGGGAAATCCACCCTTCCTCATCCGCTCAACATAAATGGATCCTCACAGCCACTGATTACTTTACCAAATGGATAGAAGCCATACCTTCCAGGAATGCCACCGATTCAGTCATCATCAAGTTCCTAGAAACCAATATCCTATTTAGATTTGGCTGTCCTAGAAATATCATTACAGATAACGCCGCTGCCTTATCCTCCAAAAGAATGGTTGAATTCTGTTACAAATATCACATTTCATTAGGACATTCCATAGCTTATTACCCTCAAGGTAATGGTTTAGCCGAATCATCTAACAAAAGCCTAGTCAACATCATCAAAAAGCTTCTTGAACAAAATAAAAAAGCATGGCATGGAAAACTAGTACACGCACTATGGGCTGACAGACTAACCACCAAAAAATCCATAGGTATGTCTCCTTACCAACTAGTTTATGGCATAGATGCCATTTTCCCAACATCTCTAGGGGTTCCAGTAATGAAGCTATTGCAGGAAGTTCAAATAGAAGAAAATGACATGCAAAGAAGGGTAAATCAGACTATCCATTTACAGCAAACCAAAGAAGAAGTTTACCAAAAGGCTCAGTTAGCGCAAGACAAGATAAAACAGATTTTTGATAGAAGGACCAAGGAAAATAATTTTCAGATTGGGGACAAAGTGCTAAAATGGGATTCTAGAAGAGAAGACAAAGGTAAACATGGTAAGTTTGAAAACTTATGGAAGGGGCCTTTCATCATCAGCTCAATTAGCGGAAACAATGCCTTTTTCTTGCAAGAAGCTGATGGGACTGAAACTTTTGGAGGTATTGTGAATGGCAGGACATTAAAGCATTATTTTTGTCAAGAGCTCCAATTTTAACACATTTTCAACCATTGTATATACCATTGTTGAAAAATAGATAAAAAGTAGAAAAGTCAAAAACAATAGAAAAATAGAAAAGAGGGTAGTTAAAAAATAGAAAAAAGGCCCCATGTTCAAAAAATAGTCATTCTGAAAGCCCTCAAGTCTAAATGCCACTACTAGTACTCAAATGTCTTGTTCAGCTATCTAGCCTAATCATAGTTGAACATGTTTTAAATTTATTTGCTGATAAGTTAGTAAGTGAAAAAGATGGTCAACATTGTGTAATCTTGACTTATCAAAGAGAGTAGATTAGGAAAAGATACTGGTTCCACATGCTCAAAACAGAACCAAAGAGGGAAGCAGAGATGAAAAAAAAATTGTGCATCCTAGCCCTGTTTTTCCTAGTTTCCATTTTATGCAAAATAATATTCATGTGCAGCTTGTCTTTCATGCCGCAAGTACATGACAAATCAGACTGTCTAACCCTGATTTGATCATTTTAAATTTCATGTTTTAGATTAGAGAACAAAATCCTATCAAACAGCTTAACCTTGACAGTTGATCTAGCATAGGTAGAGTAATGAAGGAGTTCATCAGCTTAATCTAAACTCCCGGCGGATATAAGTGTAGAACTAGATAGGTTCATTTTTCAAAAAAAAAAAAACATATATTTTCAAAAGGTTGCTAGTCCAAATGCACCAAAAAGGAAGAAAAATGTTAGGAAAGATAGTGGGGTAGGTAGAAATATTATTGATGCTAATCATGCTGTCAATTTTCAGAAGTAGCATCAAGGAAGAATGAAATTTGCGCCGATGGATAAGGCACTGGTCTTCATGAACCAAAGATCTGAGATTCTGGACACCTCCTGAAAAAGAGCTGCCCTCCCCAAATGGAGCCATTGTCAGTCATCAGTATTTTTCACATGTCGGTGATGACTAGTTGTAATAGCCAAGTTTTCTAGCAGCTGATCTAAAAAATTGTCAAATTTTCCAGCTGGAAAACACCCATAAACATTTTTTGCACTCCTACCTTTTCAATCCGCCCATGACGAGATGAAACCTCATTATCAAGCCCTATCTAGCCTTAGCCATACTAGCTTGTCCATCAGCTCCAAAGAAAACAATCCAAATTTGTCCAAAGAGGTCTCCCCTAAGTTAGGAAGGGGCACTTTAGGCATTTCTCCCTTGGAAAACTATCCTAAAGCCAAAGAAACTCCATCTGCTACAAACAAGTCATAAAAGACCTCCCATTCTGCAAATAAAGTTGGTTACAAACCTAGGTCGCGCCACTCATAAACCCTCAAGTCTCAGCAATACATGTACCATAGGTCAAAATGATTTTAGGTGGTTTTACAGTTTTTTGATGGATCTTTCAAGAACAAAAGTATACCAGCATTCCCAGGAGACAGTTTTTGGTTCCACATGAGAAGACAGCTGCTTCTCAATGTGATTTTGAGCCTGGCATGCAGCTACAGAGCAGAGAATTGTTTCATTAAGCTCCTGCGATCACAGTCAAAGCATGAAAAGACAGTGAAAGGAAAAATAACACTGTTAAAGGCTGATGATATGGCATGAATGGAAAACCTCCTTCATCTATAAGTAGAGGGTCTGAAAACTGAGAGCGCCTCCTTCATCTACAAGCAGAGGGCCAATGGATAAAGTTTGATGTTAAGAATCTGCACTGACTAAAAGACATTTTTTGAGTATAGTGAGACAACAACTGAAGGTCTCTGCATGAAAATGATGATTTAAGGCAGAGGCCAAACGGTGGTGCTTTTCAAAGATTGTTTGCATAAGCTCCCTTATTATTGAGTTACAATATGAAGCTAATGAGTTGATCATCAATGGAGAAATATTATTGAGCAGATGGCCAAAGGAATCCAACAGTCTTAGCCTCTAACTAACTTCTTCCAACATATATAAGGGAAACCACTATCAGTAGGTTCTTCAAATATTCTTATTTTGATTGAGACAGAGGTTGGAAGGAAATCGGGCATTTGTCAAAATGGGCCTCCTTCATCTATAAGCAGAGGGCCAGAGCAGTGATTGATTTTAGGGTTTCACTGATTAAGAAACAAATGGTAAGAGAAGCAGAAGACAGTTGAAAGCTTCTGAACAAAGAAATCATGTCAAAAACAAAGGAAAAACATGAGTGCTATAAATATCAAAGAAGCTGACTTGTCTCCTATTATAGATTCTCTTTCAAAGACAGTCTGAAGCCAAGAAATGAACAAACCTTGCTGAGGGGTATAAATTCCTTAAAAGTTACAAAGACCCATCTCCTTGATAAGCAGGATGGACATTTAGTCTCTATTCCTTAAAAAAAAACAGAAGTGAAAAGAAGTTGAAATCAGCTGGGTTAGACACAGGCGAAAGAATGATAATTGTTTTTCAAAAGGTCCTGTTCTTCCTATTCATGAAAAAATTTCTTTCAACAAACTCATCATAAAAGAAAGATGCAACTTGAGTTTACTTTTCCCAAGGGGCAGTGCAACTGAACACACAAGCTCACAAATATGTAAGAAGGATTATGGCAGGAGCTTCAAGATTCCGGAACAACATTCAAATCCAATAATGCATGCCACTGTTACAAATGAAGACATTCTCCTTATGAAAATAGGTCAAAGGTACCTTGCTGATGTAGTTTGAGTAGAGAAGAAGTTTTCAGAAGAAGTTCCCTTTTGATAGACAGAGGATGATAAAGCCTAGGTGAGTACAACTAGCCCTCACCCACAGTCAAATAGAAACATCATTTGGAGAATACATCTATAGTCCCTATATGGATTTGAGTCGGGTCCCCTCTAACAAGCAGATATAAGTATAAGGAATAAAATTTGTCATCAAGTTTTAAAAGAGAGAAGTCACCTCCTTGAAAAATGGAAAAATATGCTTCACAAGTCATTGTTTTTCCTTTCAATAAGAAAAACACTGAGTGATGATTAGCTTTCAAAGTGGTTTTCTCACGGTGAACAAAGATCATGAGCATAAAAACCTCCAAAAACAGTCACCCATAGTTTTTCAGAAAGGCCTGGTCAAGTTTGTTTTTGTTTTATTTTGAAAAAACACAAATGGTAAGGTTAGGGGTTCATTTGTTATTTCAAACCAAATCCTGTTTAAAAAGAGGGACTTACAAAAACCCCACAAAAGTAACTCAAGGGTGATCGATTTAAAGGAGCTAAAAATACTGTTTCCCATATCTTTTTGCATTTCAAAAGCGCACACAACTCTTCTCTGCTATTTACTAGACCAAAGAAGAAGTTTTTGAACGAAGAGTTGCAGTGTTTAAGGCTTGAAGACTGCCCGACGCACCTGTAGAGTTGCGCGGCACGTTTAGGCGAGAGTTTACCAAAGGTTTACGTTGTTGCGCGATGTGCCTGTAGCGGCACGTGGCACGCCTGTAGGCGCCGGTCACGACTGCCCGTCAGTGACCCGACAACTGTTCTATTGCACGACGTTCTCCTGGTTGAACGTGTTGCACACATTTTAAACGCTCAAAGCACCTCAAAAGAATCTCAAAGCTGCTCAAACCCTCAAGCAAAGCACACCATCGATCTTCAAGGTATTTTGTTGCCTCCTTGCTCACTTCAAAATTTTCTAAGTAGTGGCGAAAAATGAAGCTCATGGTGTGAATCAAGGTAATGTTTTAAATGTGTTGAATAAGTTTGTCACGGTGGAAAGGTTAGTGGAATGATTCATTAGTTTCAAAGAACCTAGAGCTGCCCCCAAAGACTGAGATAAAACCATAACCTCTGTCAGCAAATAGAGTGGTGAAAACAGTGCTTAGGAGGGTTGATCTTTTTTGTTTAAAAACTTGAGATTTGCTGTGGTTTATAATTTCTCAAGGTCAACATAGTAAAATGGTGGGTTCTTATTGATGTCTAAAGACCTAACAAACTTCCCTCAAAACAAGTTGAAAGGTGGAGGCAGTGTTTAAGGGGAGGAAAGAACAGGGTTTGAAAAGCAAAGCAGTGGACCTAATTTCAACAACAGTGATCATTGTGTAAGCATTTTGTCATTTCAAAAGTCCCCTCTCTGTGGTAAAAAGGCAAAAAATAGTGTTTTCTCTTTTGTTCCATGAAGCAGAGTTTAATGAGTGAAGTTATTAAATCAGTTTGGAGGTTTTCTGTCTAAACTGTGGGTGAGGAATAGTGAACACAAGGAAGGTATTTTTTATTAGGAGGAGTATTTTTCCTCTGTCTGAAATACTAGGCTGCCTTGCTTACATCAAAGCATCAAGGGCTCTGTGACCTTATCCAAACATAGAAAATCACTTAACTGTGTATACATTTTAGTTGACTGTGTGTTGGTTATTAAAATTATTTGTTTATTGGCATACAATGAGAAAGAGCAGTGTTTTGGGAGGAGCAGAGACCTAATATCAAAGAAAACATTTCACACAGCATTTGAGGAAAATTTACCTTGATCAAAAAGTGATTGACAAAGAAGACAAAGTTTTGTTTGAGAAAACATTCTTGAAATCCTTTTTGAGGTAGTTTGGTTTTGCAGAGAGCATCCATA
This sequence comes from Pinus albicaulis, assembly GCA_034641835.2. Lineage (NCBI taxonomy): Eukaryota > Viridiplantae > Streptophyta > Pinopsida > Pinales > Pinaceae > Pinus > Pinus albicaulis. The sequence goes on from CM076575.1 coordinate 1,453,557,959, forward strand.
ACAAGATGCCTCCTAGGTAGGATAGTAGGAGTGGATTGCATAAGAGATTTGAGCCTACTTCCACTGAAGAAGTGAATGCCCACCCATCAGTATTGTTCAATTTCCATGAGGTCGGGTGTTTAGATTTTTGTCAAAGGGTGCAAGAGATGGAGCTTTTCTCCTTTGACACACCTTTGCGCTTTGAGGTTTCGAGACAAGCATTTGCAGCTGGCAGGCCTTGACTTCAAATTTTCTCCAAGGTCCATCTCCAAGGCCACTAAAATCCCCTATATTGGTGAGAAATGGTTTAAACAAAGCCTTTTGGACTCAAATGATTACAAGCCCTTTCTAAAGCCTGAGCACAGAGAGTCATGTCCTTCTATTTTCCCTTTCTCATATCTTTTACCTAGCTACGCCCCTCTCATGAAGATTATCATGAAGTACTTCACTTGTGAGGGAAGATTCTCTCGAATATATGCCTATCACATTCGACTGCTCATGCATTTCACAAGGACCAAGCTGCTAAATCTTCCTTTCTTCTTACACAAGAGCATTGATAAAATGGCCTCCACTGTTCAGAAGAAGCCTCCTTCACAGCAAATAGCCTGTCTCTTCCATCACTCTCTCATCAAAATCATCGTTCTTCATCAGCTTGAAAAGAGAGAGGTCTCGTGGGATACTTTCATCACTCATCCGGATTTCGCCACTGTCCCTCCAGTCCATACATCCCCTACACCTCCTACTCATCATCCTTCACCTTACTCTAGCAGACCCATTCCTAAAAAACTCTAGTTTACCACAGAACAAGCGAAGAGCCTGAAGAGGGAGAAGAGCATGACCATGATGATGAGGAAGATGATGAAGGGCATCAGCATGAAGAACATCAGACTGATGATGAAGGGTAGTAGCATGAAGAACAACATACTCATGATGAGGGTGAGCAAACCTTTGATGATACACAACAGACTTATGATGAGGGTGAAATAGAGCAGCAGGAGCAGCATGAAAGTGATGAACAGGGGCAGTCAAAATATGACACACAACAACTACATCATGATGAACAAGGGCAACCAAAAGAGACTGAGCAGGAGCAGAATTATAGTGCTGAACAGGAGCAGAATGAAAGTGATGAGCAAGGGCAGCCAAAAGATGATACACAACAACCTCCTTAAGAACAGTAGCCTCTTCAAGAGGAACAACAAACTCAAAAAGAAGAGAAGCAAGGTGACAAGGGTAAAGGGGCCATGCCCTCTTCTCCGAAAATGGCCAAGCCCTGGACAAAAAAGAAAAGAGTGCCTAGAGTTGTCACTCCAAATGTGACAAGGGCCCTCCAAAGCAAAGGAAAATTGCCCAAGAAGCCCATGATTGATTTGCCTAGGAGGAAGAGCACTAGAAAAGCCACCCAAAGCAAGGGGAAGGGAAAAGAAGAAGGCAGTCATGAACAGAAGAGTGCATTCGACATCATCCAAATCCAAAGCAATGATAGTGATAATGAGGCCCAGATTTTAGAAAACCTCTTAATCCATAGAGAAAGCCAAATTGATGCCTTGAAGGATGATCTTCATAGAGCTAGGAATTTCAATCAATTTTTGCAAATCCAAAATAAGCAAATGAGTGTCCATATGGTTGTTTATGAGACACGAGTGACCAAATACAAGGAGGCCTCCAAAGCCCAAGTGAGGTTGGAAGAAATCATGGGCAATTTCGATGAAAGTGAAGGCGAAGATCAGCCTAGGCGAAAGACGCCAAGAACCATGGGGCTAAAAAAGGCTCTTGAGAAGCAAAAAGAAGAGGAAAATGCTCTTCTCCAATCTACCCCTCTCACTGCATTGTTCGAACAAGAGATAGAGAACAATAGGGAGGCATGGCTTGAGAGAGTCAATGACCACTTGGAGAAGAAATTGGAGAAGGAAAACAGGGATTTAGACCTTCAAAGGAGAATGACGGGGCATTATAAAAAGTTAAATCAGTTTGCCCAACGCTGCTTAAGAAAAGCTCAAGGAGGCTAAAGGGAGGCGCCCAGCACAAAAATTGAGGAAAGACACCTTAGGACTTCATATTTTGGTCTCTGCTTCACAACATGTTGTTGAGAACCCTTGAGGGTCATGCTCACCAATTTTGGGTGACTTTCGACATATTTTGGTTTTTTGTCATTTTTGGGTTTTTGGACAAAACTCATGGGCTTCGCCATTTCAAATTGGGGGATCATAAAAGGGTGCGAATGGTATCATTGGATGCCATAATTTTAGGAGCACATCCTCAGTGATTTTTAGGACATTTGAAGATCATTTTCTCCCCCGAAATGGCGAAAATTCTCGCTTTTTCTACACTCTGCCCGGTCTGTCAGCAAGCCTTATTTTTTGGTTTTTTACACACAGGCCTATTTTTGTATGACTTCTAGGAATCAGATAGGAAAAATTCAAGTTTTTCCAGAAATTAGACACTCAGAGCTTTCCAACGAGTTATCATGAGCCTTGTTTCGACATCGATAAGGCTGCCAAAAGTTTCCGGCAAGTCAGGGGACCTTTTGCTGATGTATTTTTTGAGTATTTTTGTAAAAATTGAACCTTTAAAAACTGCTTTTTCCTGATGTGTATTTAGCTATTTTTTCACATGAGAAGTTATGAAAAGTCAATTTATTTCCCTCTTTTAGCATTTTTTAGATATTTTATGAGATATTTTGTGCCTTGGGCTTTGCAAAGCCTCAAGGACAAGATAAGATATTTTGGATAGGCCAATGAGATTGCAAATTGAACTAAGAGGTTTTCCTCACTTGGGCCTATATATTCCAAATGCTTTCATTGTAAACAGGGCTGAACTTGATGAATAGAAGCAATATATGGTCATATAAGCTTTGGAAGAAATACTTGTCTCATGCTTTTGGATAGTCTCTTGGATGTTCTTGGATGATTAAAGAGGATTGTTGTTGGATTCCATGACTTGGTAGAATGGTATAGTGTCTTTCTCTTTGTTTTGTTTCCTATTTTTCATTCATAAATCCATGTTCTTGCTTGCTATAAGACAATAGAGAACAAATTTGAGACATGCCCTTGGAGACACCTAAAATTTCTTGTTTCTTCATAGCTTCCATGTTTTCTTCATTCTTAGTCACATTAAAGAATTCTTGATTGCTTTTTAATAACTTAAGGATATTGTTGCTTGTTTCATTCATGGTTTTATGTATGCTAAGTATGATTTACGGTATGCCCTGCTTACTCATGGCTAGCCATAGCTCCATCCATGAAATTTCTCTTTGACTGATTAGATTGTCATTTGTTGAACCAAGGAGGTCTTGTTCTGATCTTGCCCTTTTCCTAATACTATGCAATCTTGTTTTTAAAGTGCCCAATAACTTGAAGTACTGTGTTTAGGTGTTCTGACATAGTGATTTGAGTTGTTTTTCTGTCTTAAGTGTGTTTCCCCAAAGTCTGATAGCCATTTCCCAAAGTTAGAGAGTTATATATCTCTATGCATGGCTTGAATGTTTATTTCTATGTATTGATTAGCTTATAGTTACATTTCTCATGATTAATGGTTTGCCCTACCATGTTTATGTCAGCTATTAAACTAGTTATGCTTGAAATCCTTTGTTGTTCACAAACTTGATGTCCATTTTACTCCATTTTGCCCAAAGATCCTTTCTACCTCGAATCAAATCGGCCCTTCAATAGCCTTGTATCACCATCTCAGTTTATATGACATCTTTTTATATATCTTATATCTTTGATCAGTTTCATCCCTCACAACCTAAAAACCAAAACCAAAAAAACCTACTTCATAACTAGCCTAAAATCAGAACACAATAAGCAAACACACAGATATCCCTTACACAAATAGAGATAGCCCTCTCTGAGTCCAGGAAGGCTAGGTCCTTGGGCTCCAAAGACTGGTTTGATGTTACATTGTCATTTGGCTTGCCAATCAGACGAATCACGAGACACTAACAACATCTGGGAAAATTTATTCATAATCGCGTTCCTTTGTTTCTCAAGGGCCTCCTTGAGTAATATTTTAATAGGATCTCCTGCTCCCTCATCTTTCTTTTCTTCCTCCATGGGAGGCCGTCACGGTTTGTGAGGCAAATCTTGAAAAGGTTCGACCATATTGAGCCATAACTCCTTATACCCAGACCTCGTTTGGGACATGCAAACAAATATCTAGAAAGAGGAGACCGCTCTAATACCACTGATACAGACTTATGTAGGAACGTAATAAAATACAAAAATAAACATAAATGAAAAAATGCAGCAAGAATACAGATAGAATGGAAAATAGACTAGTTCAGGCGATAATAGATTATCTTTGAGAAGAGATGTGGTGGCTACATGCCTTTGAACCTTGTTACAATGTGGCTTGAAGGCCTATTTATTATTGATAACAATGGAAAACCCTAAACATTCAAAATCCTAACCCTAGGAAATGAAGCACCAAAACTATGGGCCTTGTTTGGGTAAATTGGTACATCAACTTCTCAGGGACGTAACTTTGGCGTACGATCTCTATTTGACGCGTAAAATACCACATTATAAATATATATCCGAGCAATAAAACTTTCAAGTGACCAACATCAGTTGATTACCCATGATGGTCCCATTTTTCCCGAAAAATGTTTTTTAGGGCCTTAAAACAACTCTAAAAGTTGAGGACCCAAAAAACTACCAAAAATAGTAAATTGGGCCACAATTAAGGAAACTAAAAAGATAAAAGAATGAATGGTGGGGGTCTAAGTGTAATAGGTGGGTGGCCACTAATATACACTTGGATCATTCCTCCCCCTTAGGAAGCAATGGTCCCCATTGTGTTGAGCTCCTTCATGAGATGAGGAAACTTCTGCTGAACTTGGTCCCTAGTGAGCCACCTTCGTTGGTGCAGGAGTTGGCCAGCTTTGACACCTTGATACAACTAAATATTTTGTTCTTAGTTGTTCTTAATCTCTCTATCCATGATCCAATTAGTTGTGGCTTGTTCCATGCAGTTTTGGTTTAACTATGTTGGTGTGAGTTTTTCTTCAATGTCGGATGTGTCTAGCAATGGTGGAAAGTAGGGACGAAGGCAGTCGACATTAAACATTGGGTGTAGATCAAGTAATGGTGGAATACTGAGCTTAAAGGCATTGTCCCCTACCCCCTTGGTGATGGTATATGGCTCATATTGGAGCAGGTGAAGCTTGCAGTGGGGCCTAGCGAGGCACTCCTTTTTCAAATGTATCTAAACTTTGTTGCCCATCTGGAACTTGTGTGACACCCGATGTTGATCGTGTCGCTACTTGTACTTAGCATTGCCTCTATCCAATATGCCATGGACCTGTTGGTGTATGTGCTTAATGAATTTGTTCAGCTTGTTGTCTTTGGACTAGACATGAGTTGAATCTCCCTGAATAACTACAAATGGTATTGCCACATCAATGGGACATAATGGCTGGAATCAAAAGCCCACCGAAAGGGGTTGTAGCTAGTTGAGCTATGGAGAGCCTAGTTATAGATGTGCTGGACATAGGGGAGGGTTTCATCCCATGTACGTAGATGCTTTGATCTTTACATTTGCAGAATGTGTATGAAAATATTTTTGACAACCTTTGTTTGGCCATCAGTTTGGGGGTGGAAAGTTGTGGATTTAGTGAGCTTGGTGTCCAGCATCAACCAGAGACTTAACCAAAATGTATTGAGGAACATGCTATCCCGATCTAAGATAATGGACTGTGGGACCCCAAAGTGTACCCACACTCATTCAAAGAAGAGTTTAGCAGTGTTTTCTTCTATGATATTCTTCTTGCAGGTCGTCGTAATGGGAATTTTAGATAATTCGTCGATGACCAGAAAAGAGAAGTCATTGCCATGCATGGTATAAGGAAGGCCAGACATGTAATCCATTGAGATGGATTCCCAAGGTAAACTAGGGGTATGGAGCAGAGTATATAGGCATTGCTTCTTGATGGTCGGTTTGGAAATGGCACAGGTAGTGCATGATTTTATGTAATTCCCAACATCATGTGAAATATTTGGCCAATATAAATACTTCTGCAGTACTGCCACTATTTTCTCGATCCAAAAATGTCCAGCAACCCAAATTTAGTGCGCTTCCAAAATCATCTTGGTACGCTCGCTTGAAGGAACACAGAGGTGTCTTGGGTGGCATAATAGTGCATCCTAGAGGTGAAATTTTGGAACTTGATTAACCTCCAAGAGCGTCTCGTATGTTTTCCCGAATTCTAGATCACTTTTTTAGAGATGCGGGAAACTCGAAGTCCCGTGCCCACAAGAGTCGAGCACACTGGCTAGCGCCATGATCGGCAGCTAGTTTACACAATTTTTAACATTATTGGTGCTAACACTCTTGTACTTGATGTTCAAATGGAATTTTTGCAGGTATGCAGACCATTTCTAATAGTGATCGTTCTGCAACTTCCGTTGTGTCTGGATGAACTGCATGGGTTGGTGATCTGTGTGGATGATTGTTTCCTTCCCCAAAATGTAATTCTTCCATTGTTGGCAGGCCTGCATAATGAAATACATGTATTTGTAATAGGTGGGATACTTTCGAATTGTTTCTGAAATTTTCTCACTGTGATATGCCACTGGATGCCCCTGCTGATTAAGTATTGCCCCAATAGCATAGTCAGAGGAATTTGTCTTGATCTCAAAATTTTGTTGCAAGTATGGTATTGTGAGCACTGGTGCAAAGCAAAGGTGATGCTTCAACTCTGTGAATGTCTTCTAATGAGAATCAAATCAAAATAATTTCGCTTTTGCTCCTCCCTTGGTGACTTGAATCAAAGGCCAAGTGATATGAGAGAACCCCAACATGAGCCTGCGGTAAAAATTGGCAAGTCATACAAGTTTGCAGATCTTTGTTAGAGTGTTTGGGACTAGCCAATACTGAATTACCTAGATCTTAGATGGGTCCACATGTACCCCCTTTTCATCAATAATGTATCCAAGATATTGAACCTGGGTCATGCCAAAAATGCATTTCTCCAAATTGGCACACAACTTGTGTTTTTGCAGTGTTTGGAGGATTTGTTGAATGTGGTGGAGGTTCTCTTCCTAACTATGGCTAAAGATCAGAAGTTCATCCAAATACACTAGCATGAATGAGTTGGTGAATGATCACAAGATGTCATCCATTAGCCTCATGAAGGTTGTGGGAGAATTCTTCAACCCAAAAGTCATTACCAACCATTCAAACAGACCCTCATTGGCTTTGAAGGCAGTCTTCCACACATCGGAGGGTTCGATTGGTACTTGGTGATACTCGAAATTCAAGTTGATGTTGCAGAAATATTTGGCCCCTTTGATTTGGTCCAGAAATTCATCAATATATGGGATTAGATACGTATTCCTGATAGTGATATTTTTTAGCGCCCGATAGTCAATACAGAGTCTCTAAGTTCCATCCTTCTTATGCACCAACATGATCGGGCTCCCACGGGGTGATGAAATTGGTCGGGTATGACCTTTCTGCAGCAACTCTTGAATCTTCCTCTTGATTTCGTCGTTCTTCAGAAATTAGCATCAATATATTGGTCCATCAGGTAGCGGCGCACCGTGGGTTAGATTGATGGATTGCTTGACTTTAAAATGTAGAGGTACCACTTCGGGTGAAGTGAAGATGTCCCTGTATGCCTGCACAACCTTTTCCATATGTTGTTTCCATGCAGAGGAGCCCTGTCTGGAGGTCGTGGCCATAGTATTATTCTTTCCCTTAGCCCAAATCATCAGGAAAACAAATTTCCCAATTTTGGAAATGAGCTTACTGCATTTTTTTGTAATGATCAAAGAGATGGTAGTAGGCGGTGCTACCTATGGTATCCTGTACAACTTACTTCCCAAAGCAACAATAACAGTGCGAGGCTTAGAATCATAAATTTCATGTTGCTTCAACAAGTATGGTTGGCCTAATAATACATCACAAACATTAAGAGGAGCAATATCACATAATACCTCTTCTGTGAAGAGCTTGATGCTGTAAGGAAGGTGACACTGTTGGCTAACGAGGAGATCCCATCCTTGGTGAAGCCACTCAATGGTGTACGATTGTGGGTGTGATGTGGTTGGAAGGCCCAACCACTTCACGACCTTTGTTGAAATGAGGTTCTTTTGGCTCTATATGTCAACAATGAACTGTGACGGGGAACCCTTCACCCACATATGGGAGTGGAAGAGTCGCTCACCTTGTTTGGATCTTCGGGTTCCTCCTTCTGAATCTTGGTGGTTGCAATAATGGCGTTGGGCTAAGCATCGATAATCTGCTTCCCTTTGTCATTAACCTTGTTGGGTTCTAACTCAGAGTCAGAACATGCATCTAAATTTGAAGCATTCAGCTCGGCCACCAGTGAATGCATGGCCCGAAACTCACTTATGTTGTGAGTGAAGCTATTATGGAACTCACAGCACTTTCCCGTGTCCTTATTTGTATTTATGATGTTGTTATTCTCTTACAGCTTTAGCAGGTTTTCTTGGGCCACACCGCCTTGAATTTGTCCTTTGTTCTATTGTTTGGGGCACCTTTCTCTTGCTTCTGATTCGCAGATCCAAAGTCTCGCTTTTGCTTGAAGTTCTGTTCAATCTTGAAAGCATACTTGTATGTTGCACCAAGCGAGGAGATGTTGTTAAGTCCTTATATTAATAGTCTAGTCCCTTATTATGTCAGTATCCACTCTTATTGTTATTATTTTACCCCTGTAAACCCCATATTGTTATTATTGTGCCCTTACATTATTATTGTTAGGTCGGCTAGGATTACATTGTGGCCCCATGGACTCCTATATATAAAAAGGAGGTTTTGTCAGTATAATCCAATAATTGTTCATTCATGTAATGTATTGGAGGTTTTCCCCTTGAAGTGGCTTATTTATAAGGCATTGATATCTCTTTTATTCTATTTTGGAGCTGGTTTCACAACATTTGGTATCCGAGCTTTGGATTCTAGGGTTTCGCTGCTCCAAACAGGTCATCGTGGAATTTTCACTAGAATTTTTTTTCTATGAAGGTTCAAAAGCTGAAATTTTTAAAGTGTGAAGACAAAATCCTAAGGAACATCATCGCAAAATTTTAGAGCTTGGTTCACAATATTTTTGGAGATATGATCTGTGGAAGTTAGGGCTTTTTGCAGGCTCTTGAATTTCACTTAAAAAGGTCATCACAGAATTTTTGTTATAATTTTGTTTCTACGAAGGTTTAGAACTGGAAATTTTTAGAGATAGAAACAGAAATCCTGAGGAATAGTGTCGCAAAATTTTAGGGCTTGTTTCGCAATATTTTCAGAGATATGATCTGTGGAAGTTAGGTCGTTTTCAGGCTCCCGAATTTCATCTCAAAGAGGTGATCGTGGGAAAATATTCATAAGTCTCTCTCTGAGCATCGGATTGGAATTCTATAAAAAGTGACAGGAAGCACACAGTCTTTAGTTTCCTGTCTATAAATTTTAGAGCCAAAGGAGCCAACAGTGACACGTGGAAAGTCGTACAAGTTCGCTCTACTGAACTAGTCCATAATTAGGTCATTGTGGGAGATTGGACATAACTTTGCCTTGAAGAATCCAAATCAAGTTAGACCTGTGGAATTTGAAATAAGCTTCAGAGGACTACTATAGGGCCAAATTTTAGATATTGAGTATATGCAAGTATAGAGATAAGTCAATTTCAATATCGAGCTCCTCAAAAGCAGGTAAAAGGTGTGTATTTTTTTTTCGAATTGCATAAGTCTTGTTTGAAGAATCAAGTTGAATTGATTCCAAGGACATATTATAGAATAGATATCAATATTTGATTCTAAAATGGCCCCTAAAAGGAATTCAACACCCATTAAGCCTTTAGAAGGCTCTACTATGGCTCATGAAGACGAAGAATGACAACATGACATATCAAAATTACAAGAGCAAGTGCAACAAATTTTGATCTTACGAAGAGCAACCAAAGATGTCATAGATGGTTTAAAAGAAGAAATGGAGGCTAAGTTGGATGGTTTGAAGGATCAAATAATAGCTAATATGGATGATAAATTAGTGGATGATCACATCGAGCATCAACAACAAGTTCTCCAACTCTCAAAGGATAACCTAACTTTGGTGCAGAATTTAATGAAACAAAAAGAAGATCAACATCACATTGAAAGAAGTTCTGAAGTAGTCATAGAAACAAGAAATTGACAAGTACGATCAATTTCAGAGTATCTCAGCAAGTGGAAGAAATTTCCTGTAGAAGATTCCACATGGGAGGATGATAATTTTATACAGAAGCATCAAGAAATAATCAAGCGTTGAGGACAACACTTGTTTGAAGGAGAGGGGCATGTTAAGTCCATATTAAGTCTAGGTCGCCTTATTATGTTAGTATCCCCCCTTATTGTTATTGTTGTACCCCTGTAACCCCCATATTTTTATTATTGTGCCCTTACATTATTATTGTTAGGTCGGCTAGGATTACATTGTGGCCCCATGGACTCCTATATATAGAAAGGAGGTTTTGTCATTTGTACAATCCAAGAATTGTTCATTCATGTAATGTATTGGAGGTTTCCCCCTCGAAGTGGCTTATTTCTAAGGCATTGATATCTCTTTTCTTCTATTTTTTGAGCTAGTTTCACAACAGATGTTGAGGAACTCCATTTCCTCCTGAATGTATCTATGAAAAAAACTACGATATTCTAGCACCAAATGTTTCTCTGAATATTTGATACCCAACTTTGTGCACAGGGTATGGAACAGATTCGCCAACTCATGCATGTCTTGATCCCTTTGTTGTTGCAGCGTAGTCCATTGTATGTACTTGTCCTCATAGCTCCCCAGGGATAATATTGTTCCTTGTTGGAGTCTCAGAAATAATTCCAAGCGGGTGCAACCAAGAATAGGGAGGTTTCCATCTTGTCCTTTTTCTCATAGTAGGTATCCCATCACTCCTTGAAATGGGGGTCAGGTTTGAGGAGTGAAAATGTAATATTTTCTCGATTGTAAAAGTCATGAACTAAGAAATATCCTTCTAATAGATTCAGTCATATATCTATGGAATCTACATCTATTTGACCCTCAAATATGGGAATGTCAAATTTTACTTGTACCTTAAAATGAGTGGCGCCTCCAAAGTGGCTGTTGGATGAAGATGCGTTGTCGGTGGGTAGTCATTGAAGGATCTAAGAAAATTTACAAATCATCACGTTCCTTTGTTTCTTAAGGGCCTCATCAAACAATATTTTGTTAGGATCTCTTGCTCCCTTGTCTTTCTTTTCTTCTGCCATGGGAGCTCTTCGGGGTTTGTGAGGCAACTCTTGCAAAGGTTCAACCAGATCGAGCCCTAACTCCTTATACCCCAACCTCGTTAGGGACATGAAAATAAAGATCGAGAAAGAGAAGACGACTTTGATACCAATGATATGGACTTATGTAGGAATACAATAAAATACAGAAGTAAACATAAACGTAGCTATGCGGAAGGAATAACACTTTATTTCATTAATATCAAGTACAGAAAAATTCTTACAGACAGAATGGAAAATAAACTAGCTAGGGAAATGGTAGCTTATCTCTAAGAAGAGATGTGGTGTCTACATGCCTATGAACTGTGTTACAATGAGGCTCGAAGGAATACTTATTATTGAGAGCAATGGAAAAACCCTAAACATCCAAAAACCTAACCCTAGGAGATGAAAAGTCAAATTTATGGGCCTTGTTTGGGTAAATTTGTACATCAACTTCCCTGGGACGTAACTTTGGCATATGATATATGTTTGATGCACACAATACCTAGTTAGAAATATATATCCAAGGAATAAAACTTTCAGGTCATAGTATCATGTTGTTACCATTTTTCCTAAAAAATGTCGTTTAGGACCTCAAAACGGCTCTCGAAGTTCAAGACCCGAAAAACTGCCAAAAATAGTAAATTGTGCTACAATTAAGGAAATTGAAAAGTTGAAAGAAGAAATGGTGGGGGTCCAAGTGGAATAGGTGGGTGACCACCAATATCCACTTGGATCATTCCTGCCCCCTTAGGAAGCAATGGTCCGCATTACATTGAGTTCCTCCATGAGATGAGGAAAATTTTACTGAACTTGGTCCCTGGTGAGCCCACTTGCATTGGTGTAGAAGTTGGCTAGCATTAAAAACCCAATAAAACTGGATATTTTTTTGTCGGGTATTCTTAATCTATGTGTCCATGATCCGATCAGTTGTGGCGTGTTCCATGTAGATTGGGTTTAACTTTGTTGCTGTGAGTTGTTCTCCAAGGTCAAATATGTCTAGCAATGGTGGAAAGTAGGGACGAAGGCGGTCCACATTGAACATTGGGTGCATACTAAGGAATGGTGGAATATTGAGCTCAAAGGAATTGTCCCTTATTTCCTTGGAAATGGTGTATGGCCCATATCGGAGTGAGTGAGGCTTGCAGTGGGGCCCAGCGAAATGCTCCTTTTTCAAATGTAGCTAAACTTTGTTGCCCACCTAGAACTTGTGTGGCACCCACTGCTGATCATGTCACTGCTTTTACTTATCATTGACTCTATCCAATATGTCATGGACCTGTTGGAGGGTGTGCTCAATGTGCTCAATGAATTTTTTCATCTTGTCGGCTTTGAACTGGACATGAGTCGAATCTCCCTGAGTAGCTGTAAATGGTATGGCCACATCAATGGGACATAGTGGTTGGAATCCCAAGCCCACCTAAAAGGGGTTGTGACTAGTTGAGTTGTGGAGAGCTCAATTATAGTTGTGCTAGACATAGGGGAGGCTTTCATCCCATGTGTGTGGATGCTTCGAGTTTTACATGCGTATAATATGTTAGATCATCATGTTGAAAACCTCTGTTTGGTCGTCAGTTTGGGGGTGGAAAGTTGTGGAATTAGCATCGACCAAAGACTTGACCAAAATGTACTGGGGAAACTGCTATCCCAATCTGAGATAATGGACTGTTGGATCCCAAAGGGTACCTACAATCGTTCAAAGAAGAGTTTATCAGTGGCTTCTATTGTGATATTATTCTTGCAAGCCACAATAATGGCCATTTCAGAGAATCTGTCAACGACCAGAAAAACACAGTCATTGCCATGCTTGGTAGAAGGAAGGCCCAAACATGTAATCCATGGAAATGGATTCCAAAGGTTGACTAGGATAGGAAGAAGAGTATATAGGCCTTGCTTTGTGATGGTCAGTTTGGAAATGGCACAGGAAGTGCAGGATCCGATGTACTTCCCAAGCTTATGTCAAAGGTTCAGCTAATATAAATACTTTAGTAGTACTGCCATTTTTTTCTCGACCCCAAAATTTCCAACGAACCAACTGTAGTGTGCTTCCCAAATCATCTTGGCATGCACGCTTGAAGGAACACAAAGGTGTCCCAAGTGGCATAAAAATTCATCCTGGAGGTGAAAATATGGAACTTTCTTACCCTCCAAGAGCGTCTGGTATGTGTTGTCGAAATTCCGGTTCACTTTTTTAGTGATGCGGCCAACCCAAAGTCTCGTTGTTGAGCCCTAGAATTGCCTTCTCTTTTACAAAACTTCACTTCATTTCATCATTATTTTATCACTTCATAAGCCTAAAATCAATGAAGAATGATTAGGATTGTTTAAAGGTTACATGAAATTGATTAACATATTGTATTTTCATGATTTTTTGCTGTTTTAATAATTTTCTGCAAAATAGCTACAGAATACAGGCGTTCCGTAGCTGATCACGCGTTCCGTAGCCGTTTTAGAGTTTAAATGGGTTACAGGTGTCGTCTGAAGAAAAAACGCATATGGGAAAATTATACAAAACTCCCTCATCATTCGTTGCTCTCCACGAAGTCTGAGTTCGAATCTCCAAGCGGTTATGCACGTGGAAGAGATTAAAACTAAGAGGCAGTTTCCTATTAAAACACAGACTCTACAGATGTCCGCAATGAAGAACGAGGCTGTCAATAAGAGTTTTAATTTGATTAGAAGTGGGAAAGACACTTATCCCTTTATTTTCTCCATATTAGTTATGTAATCTTGATATAAATATGACTCGGGAGACCGAGCAACATTAGTTAGATTTTTGTTAGATTTTATGGTTGACTGCTAGATCTTTGAAGTCCGAGAATACTCTGTTTTGAAGTGATTCCTCTTTAATGAAAGAAGCAACATTTCCTTGAACGCGTTGAGTTGATCTTGAACTATATTTCATGCTACTCTGGTGGTAGAGGGCCCCTGCCTCCTGAGCGGCCTTGTTTATACAGTAGATAAGTATTCTAGTCTCGTTTCTATTTCTAGTTTAGGCAAGTTTCTGAATTTTATGTTCATATTTGTTTACATTAATTATCACAACTAGACTTACTCTAATAAGCTCTTCCAAAATATCAATATGATGAATGAGGCATAGCTGTGGTATTGTAGGTTTTAATTGCATTCTCTTTTGTTAATTATCACAGTTGGACTTACTCTAATAAGCTCTTCCAAAATATCATTATGATGAATAAGGCATAACTGTGGTATTGTAGGTTTTAGTTGCTAGTTTACACTAAGTGGCATAGCCAATCTTACTCTTACAAAGCTCTTCCAAAATATCATAACAATGAGTAAGAAGTAGCTGTGGTGTCTTGGATTTTAGTTGTATTTGCTTTCAGTCTTGTGTTTATGTTCAATTGCTTTGAATAATACAGCCACACTTGTTCTCACAAACTCTTCCAAAACATCATTCATACTGAACGAGATGGGCTGTAGAATTCCTTAGGTTAGTTGCATGTTAACTTAGTTATAGCACTCCAGAGGTAGAATGCATGTGATTCAGCTCTGTCATTTCATTTCCAGTTTGATAATGGCTTTTCGGTTCAACATTGTTTACTGTACTTCAATTAGACTAGTGGCACTCTAGTTTAGTTTTAACTCACTGTATTAGCACTCCAGTTTAGTTGCCATCCATTTCATTTTAAATCATATTAGTTATTAAATTTAAATACCACGGTCTTCATTATTTACAAAAATTCTTTTGTTCCAATCTTACATTAATACATAATCATTTGGACAGGAGTTAGTATCAGTCTAAGACCTAGATTATTTTTCAACCATTCTACCATTTCACAAACAAGCGTTTTCTCAAAAGACCATTCTAAAAAGGAAATCTATAACTTCTGAATGAGGCCTAGTGGTGTTAAATTGAGTTGCAGAACAGAATTAGAAGCTAGTTTAGAATAGAAATCTTATGATGCTACAAATGTTCTTTTCCAAATATATTCCAATAGATATTTAAACATGGATGAGATGTTGTAACATTGTAAGTTGATTGTTTGATTGTTTAGTTAGGAGAACTTCATTTACACTTAACTTGCCCATTTCTCAAGCTCTTCCAAAACATCTTTAATGAATGAATTGGACAAGTTTAAGCTCATGTTGTGATTTATTTTCTTGAAGTCATTATCAAGCTTTGTATTTGTTGTTTGCTAGCCATAGTTAGGCTTTGTTCTGTTTTAGTATTTGCATTTGTCATTTGCCATCCATAATTTAGGCTTTACTCTGTTTTTAACCAATAGCTTCTTCTCACCAGCATTTAGTTCTTTCCCTTGTGAACATAAAACCATAAAAAAAAACCAAAAACATCATAAAAGCACTAGACACAACGTAGTGAGAAACAAATACCTAGGCACATATAGTGCACCACACTTCAGCAGTTTACCAACCCTGGTTGACAATTAATGAACTCAATTTAGGAGACTAGGTTGAGCACAAACATTTTGGCGCCGTTGCCGGGGAAGTGTAACTAGGTAACCTTATTTCTTACATCCAAAAAAAAAAAAAAATCTTCAATCACCTACCACACCCACTATATCATGTGGTGTAGTAAGAGCCACACATCCACATCATGAATTCATATTTCTGCAGGTAGAAGAAGAGGTGACAAAGGAGGTTGAAGAAATGGATGGAGATGATGACAAAGAGGAATATCCTTTTGGATTTCCCATTCAAGAAACTGATATCAACGTTCAAATGAAGAAAATCCATCCATCTGTACTTCCTAACGTCCAAGGTATGAGATCAGAAGACCCGAAAACCTTTCTTTTTGAATTTGAAATAATTTGTAGATATTATGGCTACTCATTGCACATGCAAAAATTGAATTTGTTTCCAACAACATTGAAGGATAGAGCTCTTAGATGGTTCATGACTTTAGGAACAAATTCTATAAGGACATGGGATGATATGAAAAGAGTATTTTTGGAAAAATATAAAGGTTATTGTATGCACCATGACCTTAGAAATGAAGTCTTTAAGATGAACCAAAAAGAGGATGAAAGCCTAGAAGATTTAGTGGAGAGATTTACTTATAATATCAAAAGATCTAAATTGCATAATTTAGGATCAGATGCATTAAAAACTCTCCTACTAAATTCTATAAAAGATGAATGGATTGATCTTCTTAATCTTGTGGGAAAAGGAGATGTCTATCAATTTCCATTTCAAGAAATTTGTGAAATGTGCAAGAACATATCAAGAGAAAAAGCAAAGTGTGTAAGATCCCCTCAAGATCCATTTATGGCAAGAGTAAGTAATTCAACATCAAGATTGGTAAGTCAAACTGAACCTAACAATTTGCTAAACATTCTTGGTAATTTAAATGAACAAACTGACATGCTAAGAATGCAAAACAAGCAAAAAGTTGCTTCATTTATATTTTTCCCTAAATGTAGAAAGAAACATGTTTTGCATGAATGTCCACTTAATCACATTAAAATGTGTAAAATTTGTGCAGGATCACATACTACTGAAGATTGCCCATCATTACCAGGGTTGAAGGCAATTTACCAAAAGGATAATGGAGCAAATCAAGCACAAGAGCAACTTTGTTATGTAGCTCCAAGAGGACTATGGCAGCCTCATCAACCCAATATGATGCAATATCCTTATGCACAGTTTCAAGGTTATGCACAACAATCTCAAGGTAATTGGAAAACACCTTTGCCTTGGCAACCTTGGGCATCTCAATCCCAACCTCAAAACCAACCTTGGAAACCTTGGCCATCTCAATCCCAACCTCAAAACCAATCTTGGCAACAAAGTTGCCAAAGGCCCTATAAAGGAAATCCACCATTTCCTCAATCTTTCCCTCTCTATCCTCAATACCATCATCAATGTTATCCATACCATTCGCCTCCACTAAATCATCAATATCACCCTCATTTGACCTCAATTCAACCTTTCCCATTACCATCCACACAAACACCCCAAAGATTCCCCACTCCATTACCTACACAACCATTTCATATCCCCAACAATAAAACACCTCAATCAACTTACAATTTTGAGGTATTGCAAAATGATTCACCATCTATCATTGAAGAACAACAACCAGAAGAAGAAGACTCGGATAAGGTCCAAGAATCATGGATGTCTATTGATAAAGAGAAGATATTGGAACCAGAGATTGAAAAGTCTCATGCATGTCTATCACCACATTCTATGAATGAAGATCACATCTCCGAAGACTTGCATTTCATGATAGAGGAAAGACAAGGAAGACAAGATTACATTGAATCTTGGTTCAATTCAGTCATCAGATCCCAATGCTCAATTATTCAATATCTTCTGACATCATCTAAATCAAGATAGTTGGCATCTCATATACTGGTACATATCATAGAGTATCTTTCAAATCTGCATATGAGTTTATCTATCATCTTGTTACAGACATGGTTCCATTGGAAGTATTCATATACTTGAACAAGATTTTCTTTTTCAATTAGAGTAGGACATAAAAAAAAGAGAAAAAAAAGAAGAAGAAAAAAAAGAGAAAAAAAAGAGTTAAAAAAAAAAAAAAAAGTCCTATTGTGAAAACCAGCTTGCTGGCACAATTGGACATGAGCTTTGCTTGAAAACCAGGCAACTGGCGAGGAAATTTCACAATAAAGTTCTGCAATTTCATGATGGTTTCAATCTTTCATGGTTCTTCAAATCATTTTTGGTTCTATGCTCGAGTTGGATGATGTGGAATTCCTTAAGGTCAACCTTCCAACATATCTTGTCCCATTGACCTCAACACTTTATCTGGGATCAAGATTAGAGATTATTTGGAGTGCCTTGGAGCTTGCATTCATCAATGGCAAGCCTCCTCGTTGATAACAATGGGAATACAACAATGTCTCTTGATTGTCAAATCTTGTAGGTGACTCGACTTCGACACATTCATTCGTCCCTGTCAAGATGCACTAAGGTACCTTGACACTCATTTACATTATCGGTTAGTTGTCTCGCATTGGTTAATGATTTTCATTATTGATCGGTAATCCAATGATTTCTTCCCATGCTCGACTTCGACACATTTATTCACATGGTAAGAATTGTACCATGAATGTTGGCTTTGATGAAGACTAATGGTTTTATGGAATCAACAACAACTTGCAGCAGTACATTTTATTAGTTTCTTGTAGAAGCATGTTCATCTTTTTTTCAATTCAATAACAGCTGCGGAAAGTGGCAGTTTCTGCAGCTATTGCTGTAGCGGCCTGTTTTTGCTTTTTGCAACTTTTTCCAGAGGCAGTTTTGGCGCAAATATTGCAAGAGATTGGAGCAGAAATAAAAAATTCTGAGCTTCTGGGTTTTCTCAGAATATGATAAATTGAGTAACTCGTGGACAGAATTTGAAAAAAATCAATTTTTAAGGGCATTTCAGAAGGGTTTTTCAGGCATATTCTCATTTTTCAGCATTATGGACAGATTAGGACATATTTGAGTATTTTTGCACAGCAACACCTTTTCTTCATCAAAATGAAATTCTGGAAGCATGTAGCAGTAGATAAGGTAAAAATACACAGTTTCCCTTTTGAATCACTCAATTCGACCTTAAAATGAGTTCGTGACGTACTTTTTTGTTGCAACATTGGGCAAAATGAAGGGTGAAACAGGGCAGAAATTGATTTTATCATAACTTTCAAACCGTGCATCCGTTGGTCCTGAAATTTTTATGGTAAATGCATTGAGGAAGGGTGAATAAACACATAAAATTTCAGAGTGTATTTTTCAAGAATTTGGCCACTTTCACCTACAGCCATTTCTCATTTTTCGAGAGATCCGTGCAACCAATGGCAGAGATTTTTCGTCAGAAGATGCATAATAATATTGGTAACAACCTCAGAAAATTTCAAGGAAGTCTGATGTACCATTTGAGAGAAATTGCAAAATTCATTTCATTTTACAATTCCACTCCATCCCGCTCCACTTTCACTCCATCTCACTCCACTTTCACTCCATCTCACGCCATTTTCATTTCATTTCACAAGTCCTATTCCACTTTCACTCCATTACATTTCACATCCATCTTCCATAGTCATACTTCATTTCTTTTTACAGATTGCATGTTGCAGCCACATCTTATTCAGTAGTTCTGACACAATTGTACAACCTACAAAGAGATGATGATTGCAGGGAATTGAAGGATTCTGTTTTGAAGACCAACATGCTAAAGGAGGACCAAAGGAACAACATCAAAAACACCAATTAACAAGGTCAAAATTCTGAGGTAAATTGTGAAAATTATTTGAATAGCAAAAAGTTAAAACATGAAATAGATATAATGTGTATAATCATATGTTTCCTAAACAACCTATCATTCGAATTGATTAACATATCTTGGCCATATCCCTTATCCAACATTCCATAATGGCCATCATTAAAACCTTGATTAATGACTAATGGTCATAATCACAAACGTAACCTACTAGTCCACATCTCCTTAAGATTGTATCATTCACTTATTTCACCACAAGTTCATCATAAATTCTCCATCAGATCCATAGCCACTTCATTTTCCCTTATAGCTTAATTACCTCCATCCATTTACCTCCATTACACTTTGCAGCCAATCCATTTCTAAGTGCAGAAAGGTAATTCTAAGGGTGAAGCATCATTCTTCAACTAATCCATCTTCAGACACAGAGATATAGTTTCAAAATAAAGCATTAGACTCTGTAGTCAATCTAGCTTCAAGCATAGAAAAGTAATTCTGAAAGGAAGATAATCCGCACAAAGGAGGAATGTGGCTAATTGTCAGGACACAATCAGTTGAAGTCAAGTATTTGGAAGGATATCCACAAGTCAAGGAGCTACTACAATAAGAAGGGAGGCTAAATTTTATAGAGAAATTTGATGGCTTCCATAAGGAGATTATAAAATCTTTTGCCAAATCTTTTGATGGAGCAGAAGAAGAAAATCTGACATGGTTATTGAAAATAAACTCGACACTCCACTACAAGAGGAAGATGAAGAACTAATTTCTGAAAAGTTAACAGAGATTAGAAAATAGATTAGGGCCAAAAGAAGCAGAAAGATAAGGTTGGATGTTCTAACATAGGTTTCAAAGCACATGGAATAAGTTTTGATTAAATTGCATGAGGACATGCAATAGTCTTGCAGTGGGGGTATGTTGAGCCCTAGAATTGCCTTCTCTTTTACAAACCTTCACTTCATTTCATCATTATTTTATCACTTCATAAGCCTAAAATCAATGAAGAATGATTAGGATTGCTTAAAGGTTACATGAAATCGATTAACATATTGTATTTTCATGATTTTTGTTGTTTTAATAATTTTCTGCAAAATAGCTATAGAATACAGGCGTTCCGTAGCTGATCACGTGTTCCGCAGTTGTTTTAGAGTTTAAATGGGTTACAGGTGTCGTCTCAAAGAAAGGCTCATATGGGTAAATTCTACAAAGACTTCTCATCATCTTTGCTATACTCCACGAAGTCCGAGTTCGAATCTCCAAGCTGCTATACGTGAAGAGATTAAACTGGGAGGTACTCTCCTATTAAAATACGTACTCACAGAGAAAATAACATTAAGAACGATGTCATTAATAAGAGTTTTAATTCGATTAGAAGTGGGAAAGACACTTATCCTTTTATTTAATCCATTATTATGTAATCTTTTGATATAAATATGACTCCGGAGACCGAGTAACGTTAGTTAGATTTTACAATACCGTTGTATCTTTGAAGTCCGAGAATACTCTGTTTTGAAGTGATTCCTCTTTAATGAAAGAAGCATCATTTCCTTGAATGCGTTGAGTTGATCTTGAACTAGATTTCGTGCTACTCTGGTGGTAGAGGGCCCCTGCCTCCTGAGTGGCCTTGTTTATACAGTAGATAAGTATTTTAGTCTCGTTTTTATTTCTAGTTTAGGCAAGTTTCTGAAGTTTATGTTCATACTTGTTTACATTAATTATCACAGCTAGACTTACTCTAATAAGCTCTTCCAAAATATCATTTTGATGAATAAGGCATAGCTGTGGTATTGTAGGTTTTAATTGCATTCTCTTTCGTTAATTATCACAGTTGGACTTACTCTAATAAGCTCTTCCAAAATATCATTATGATGAATAAGGCATAACTGTGGTATTGTGGGTTTTAGTTGCTAGTTTACACTAAGTGGCATAGCCAATCTTACTCTTACAAATCTCTTCCAAAATATCATAACAATGAGTAAGAAGTAGTTGTGGTGTCTTGGATTTTAGTTGTATTTGCTTTCAGTCTTGTGTTTATGTTCAATTGCTTTGAATAATACAACCACACTTGTTCTCACAAACTCTTCCAAAACATCATTCATACTGAACGAGATGGGCTGTAGAATTCCTTAGGTTAGTTGCATGTTAACTTAGTTATAGCACTCCGGAGGTAGAATGCATGTGATTCAGCTCTGTCATTTCATTTCTAGTTTGATAATGGCTTTTCAGTCTAACATCGTTCACTGTACTTCAAATAGACTAGTGGAACTCTAGTTTATTTTTAGCTTGCTGTATTAGCACTCCAGTTTAGTTGCCATCCATTGCATTTTAAATCATATTAGTTGTTAAATTTAAATACCACGGTCTTCATTATTTACAAAACTTCTTTTGTTCCAACCTCATATTAATACATAATCATTTGAACAAGAGTTGGTATCAGTCTAAGACCTAGAGTATCTTGCAACCTTTTTACCATTTCACAAACAAACCTTTTCTCAAAATACCATTCTAAAAAGGAAATCTATAACTTCTGAGTAAGGCCTAGTGGTGTTAAATTGAGTTGCAGAACAGAATTAGAAGCTAGTTTAGAATAGAAATCTTATGATGCTACAAATGTTATTTTCCAAATATATTCCAATAGATCTTTAAACATGGATGAGATGTTGTAACATTGTAAGTTGATTGTTTGATTGTTTAGTTAGGAGAACTTCATTTACACTTAACTTGCCCATTTCTCAAGCTCTTCCAAAACATTGTTAATGAATGAATTGGACAAGTTTAAGCTCATGTTGTGATTTATTTCCTTGAAGTCATTATCAAGCTTTGTATTTGTTGTTTGCTAGCCATAGTTAGGCTTTGTTCTTTTTTAGTAGTTGCATTTGTCATTTGCCATTCATAATTTAGGCTTCACTCTGTTTTTAACCAATAACTTCTTCTCACTAGCATTTAGTTCTTTCCTTGTGAACATAAAACCATAAAAAAAAAAAAACCAAAAACATCACAAAAGCACTAGACACAACGTAGCGAGAAACAAATACCTAGGCACATATAGTGCACCACACTTCAGCAGTTTACCAACCCTGGTTGACAATTAATGAACTCAATTTAGGAGACTAGGTTGAGCACAAACACTCGTGCCCACAAGAGTCGAGCACAGTGGTTAGTGCCATGACCGTTGGTCAGTTGAGGAAATCTGAAACATTATTGCTATTACCCTTCTTGTAACTGATGTTCAAATGGAACTGTTGCAGGTATGTGGACCATTTTTTATGTTGATCATTCTGCAACTTCCCTTGTGTCTGTATGAGATATAGGGGTTGGTGATTTGTGTGGATGATCGTTTCATTCCCGAAAATTTAATTCTTCAATTGTCAGCAGGGTTGCACAGTGGAAAACACTTATTTTTCATAGATGGGATACTTTCGGATTGTTTCTGAAAGTGTCTCACTGTGATATGCCACTTGATACCCATGCTGAGTAAGTACTGCCCCAATAGCATAGTCAGAGGCATATGTCTTGATCTCAAATGGTTCCTCCAAGTCTGGTAATGTAAGCACTGGTGCAATGCAGAGGTGAGGCTTCATCTCTGCGAATGCCTTTTGTTGAGATTCGTACCAAAATAATTTTTCTTTTGCTCCTCCCTTAGTGACTTAACTCAAAAGCCAAGTGATATGAGAGAACCCTAACACAAACCTGCAATAGAAATTGGCAAGTCCCAGAAAGATGCAGACCTCTATTAGAGTGGTTAGGGATGGTCAATACTGAATGAACTATATCTTGGTTGGATTCACATGCACCCCCCCACCGTTCATCAATAATGTATCCTATATATTGAACCTGTGTCATGCCAAAATTGCATTTATCCAAATTGGCACACTACTTGTGTTGTTCCAAAGTTTGGAGGACCTGTTGAATGTGGTGAAGGTGCTCTTCCCAACTTTGACTGAAGATCAAGATGTCATCCAGATATACCACCATGAAAGAGTTGGTGAACGGTCGCAATATGTCTTCCATTAGGCTCATGAATTTTGCGGGAGCATGCGTAAACTCAAAAGGCATGACCAACCATTCAAAAAGGCCCTCCTTGGCTTTGAAAGTTGTCTTCCACATATCAGAGGGTTCGATTGGCACCTGGTGATACCTAGACTTCAAGTTGATCTTGTTGAAATATTTGGCCCCCTTGAGTTGGTCCATAAGGTCATCAATCCATGGGATCAGATACCTATTCCAAATAATGATCTTGTTCATTGCCTGATACTCAATAAAAAGTCTCCAAGTTTCATCCTTCTTCTTTACCAACACAATCGGGCTCCCACATGGTTATGAACTCGGTTGGATGTGACCTTTCTGCAACAGCTCTTAATTCTACCTCTTGATTTCGTCGTTCTCCAGAAAAAAGTGTTGATAGATCAGTCCACTGGGTAGCGGCGCACTGAGGGTCAGATCGATGGATTGCTTGACCTGAAAATGCATAGGTACCCCTTTGAGTGAGGAGAATATGTTCCCATATTCATCCATGACCTTTTCCATCTATTTTTTTCGTACAAAGGAGCCATGTGTGGAGGTCGTGGCCACAGTCTTCTTCTTTCCCTGAGGGAAGAGCATCAGGAAAACAAATTTCCTAGTTTTGGAAATGAGCCTACTGCATTGTTTTGCAGTGATCAAAGAGATGGAGGTAGACGGTGCTACCTCAGGTATCATGTAAAACTTATTTCCCAAAATAAAAATAACAACATGAGGTAATATCACATAATACCTCATCTGTGAAGGGCTTGATGTTGTGGGGAAGGTGACGTTGCTGCCTCATGTGAAGATCCAGTCCTTGGTGAAGCCATCCGATGGTGTACAATTGTGGGTGTGATGTGTTCGGTAGGCTCAACCACTTCACGACCTTTGTTGAAATGAGCTTCTTTGGCTCCCACTGTCTACAATGAAATATAGTGGGGAACCCTTCACCCACATCTGTAAATGGAAGAGGTGCTCCCCCTCATATGGATCTTCAGGTTCCTCCTTCTAGGTCTTGGTGGTTGCAATAGTGACTTTGGGTTCTGCATCAATAATCTGCTTCCCTTTGTCATTCCCCTTGTTGGGTTATAAATTAGAGTTGTAACATGCAACTGATTCAAAAGCCTTCAGCTCGGCCAGTAGTGACTTCTTGGCACGACACTCGTGTTGTGGGTGGAGAATTTATGGAACTCACACCACTTTCATGTGTCCTTCTTTGGCTTTGTGGTGTTGTTCTTGTCTTGCGGCTTTAATGTATTGACTTGGTCCACCCGACCTTGGATTTGTCCTTTATTCTATAGTTTGGGGGCAACTTTCGCTTGCTTCTAATTCACAGATCCAAAGTCTCGCTTCTTCTGTTTGAATTTCTACTCAATCATGGCAGCATACTAGTATTCTACACCAAGTGAGGAGATGTCAAGGAACTCCATTTCCTCTTGAATGTATCTGTGCAGACAACTATGGTACTTCAGCACAAATTTTATCTTTGAATCTTTGATACCCAACTTTGTGCACAGGTTATGGAAAAAATTCGTCATCTCATGCACATCTTGATCCCTTTTTTGTCACAACGTATTCCATTGTATGTACTTGTCCTCATATCTCCCCATAGGATAAAAAATTTCCTTGATGGCGTCTCAGAAAGAATTCCAAGTGGATGCAACCGAGAATAGGGAGGGTTCCCTCTCGTCCTTTAGCTCATGCTAGTTTTCCCACCTATCCTTGACATGGGGGGCAACTTTGAGGAGTGAAAAAGTAATATTTTCCCGATCAGAAAATTCATGAACTAAGAAATAACCTTCTAATAGATTCAGCCATCTATCTATGGCACATGCATATATTTGGCCCTCAAATATTGGAATGTTAAATTTAATTGTACCTTAAAAGGAGTTGCGCCTCCAAAGTGGTTGTTGGATGAAGATGCACCAACGGTGGGTAGTCATTGAAGGATCTGGGAAAATTTATCCATCATCGCGTTCTTTTGTTTCTCGAGGGCCTCCTCAAGAAATATTTTGATAGGATCTCCTTCTCCCTCATCTTTCTTTTCTTTCGCCATGGGAGGCCATCAGGGTTTGTGATGAAAATCTTGTAAATTTTCAACTAGATCAAGCCCTAACTCCTTATACCCCGACCTCGTTGGGGACATGCAAATAAATATCGAGAAATAGAATACCTATTTGATACCACAGATTTGGACTTATGCAAGAAATAAATTAAATATAGAAGTAAACATAAACATAGAGATGCAGCAGGAATAACAATTCATTTCATTAATATCAAATACTGAAAAATGCTTATAGAAAAAATGGAAAATAAACTAGCTCGGGAGATGGTATATTATCTTTGAGAAGAGATGTGGTGGCTACATGCGTCTTAATTATGTTACAATGAGGCTCGAAGGCCTATTTATTATTGAGAACAATGGAAAATGCTAAACTTACAAAAACCTAACCCTAGGAGATGAAGCACCAAAACTATGGGTCTCGTTTGGGTAAATTGGTACATACTCTTCTCGAGGACGTAAATTTGGCATACAATCTCCATTTGATGTGCAAAATACCTCATTAAAAAGATATATCCTAGTAATACAACTTTGAAGAGGCCAAATTCATTTGATGACCCATGTTGGTCTCAGTTTTCCCAAAAAAAAATCTTTTAAGGCCTCAAAAAAACTCTATAAATTTAGGACTCTAAAAACTACCAAAAATAGTAAATTGTGCTACAATTAAGGAAACTAAAAAGTTGCAACAAAAAATGGTGGCGGTCCAAGTAGAATAGGCGGATGGTCACCAATATCCACCTGGATCAGTCCCCCCCCATGTAGGAAGCAATGGTCCCCATTGCATTGAGTTCCTCCATGAGATGAGGAAAATTCTATTGAACTTGGTCCTTGGTAAGCCACTTGCCTTGGTGCAGGAGTTGGCTAAATTTAAAAACCCGATACAATTGGATATTTTGTTGTCAAGTGTTCTTAATGTGTGTGTCCATGATCCAATCAGTTGTGGATTGTTCCATGCAGTTTGGTTTTAACTGTTTCAGTGTGAGTTGTTCTGCAATGTCAGATATGTCTAGCAATGGTTGAAAGTAGGCACGAAGGTGGTCCACACTGAACACTGGGTGCAAACCAAGGAATGGTAGAATATTGAGCTTGAAGGCATTATCCCTTGCTGCCTTGTTGATGGTGTATAGCCCATATCAGAGCAAGTGAAGCGCTCCTTTTAAAAATGTAGCCAAACTTTGTCGCCCACTTGGAACTTGTGTGGCACCTAATGTTGATAATGTTGTTTCTTGCACTTAGCATTAGCTCTGCCCAATACTTCATGGACCTATTAGCAGATGTGTTGAATTTTATCAATGAAGTTGTTTTAATTTTTGGCTTCGAACTGGACATGAGTTGAATCTCCTTAAGTAGTTGCAAATGGTATGGCCACATCACTGGGACATAGTGGCTGGAATCCCAAGAACACCTAAAAGGGGTTGTGGCTAGTTGAGTTTTGGAGAGCCTAATTATAGTTGTGTTGGACATAGGGGATGATTTCATGCCATGTGCATGAATGATTCGAGTTGTACATGCACAAAATGTGTACAATCATTTTGTTTCCGACCTATGTTTGGCCATCAGTTTGGGGTGGAAATTTGTGGACTTAGTGAGCTCGGTGTCCAGCATCAACCAGATACTTGACCAGACTATACTAAGGAACTTGTTGTCCCGATTTGAGATAATGTATTGTGGGATCCCAAAGTGTACCGACACTCATTCAAAGAAGAGTTTAGTAGTGTACTTGGTTGTTATATTATTCTTGCAGGTCGCCATAATGCAAATTTTAGAGAATCTTTCGACAACCAGAAAAATGCAGTCATTGCCATGCATGGTAGAATTAAGGCCCGAAATTTTATCCATGGAGATGGATTCGAAAGGTTGACTAGGGTTTAGCAGCAGAGTATATAGGCCTTATTTTTTTATGGTTGATTTGTAAATGGCACCGGAAGTGCACAATATTATTTACTTCCCAACATCATGTTGAAGGTTCGGAAAATATAAATACTTCTATAGCACTACCATTGTTTCTCGACCTTGAAATGTCCAACAACCTGACTATAGTGCGCTTCCCAAATCATCTTGGCATGCTCGCTTCAAGGAACAAAGAGGTGTCCCAGGTGGCATAATAGTGCACCCTGGAGGTTAAAATTTGGAACTTGCTTACCCTCCAGTAGCGTCTGGTATGTGTTTCCAAAATCTAGATCAATCTTGTATACATGTGGCCAACATAAATTCTCGTGCCCACAATAGTTGAGCAGAGTGGCTAGTGCCATGATCTACGGCTGGTTGAGGCAATATACAATATTATTGGTGTTTCCAT
Source organism: Pinus albicaulis (assembly GCA_034641835.2). Classification (NCBI taxonomy): domain Eukaryota; kingdom Viridiplantae; phylum Streptophyta; class Pinopsida; order Pinales; family Pinaceae; genus Pinus; species Pinus albicaulis. The sequence goes on from CM076575.1 coordinate 1,453,585,744, forward strand.
TATTTTACTTGATGTTCAAATGGAACTGTTGTAGGTATGCGGACCATATGTGACGACGATCATTTTGCAACTTCCCATGTGTGTGGATGAACTGCAGGGGTCGATGATCTCTGTGGATGATCATTTGCTTCCCCAACATGTAATGATTCCATTTTTGTCAGCACTGCATAATGGAATACATTTCTTTGTCATAGGTGGGATAATTTCAGACTGTGTCTTAAAGTGTCTCACTGTGATATGCCACTAGATGCCCCTATTGAGTAAGTACTGCCCAATATCATAGTCAGAGACAATTGTCTTGATCTATAATGGTTGCTACAAGTCTGGTAATGTGAGCACTGGTGCAGAGTAGAGACAATGCTTCAACTCTGCGAATGCCTTCTATTGATATTCATACCAAAATAATTTTCCTTTCTCTCCTCCCTTGGTGACTTGACTCAAAGGCCAAGTGATATGAGAGAACCCCAAAAAAAACTTGCGTTAGAAATTGGCAAGTCCTAGAAAGATGAGGAGCTTTTTTAGAGTGGTTGGGGCTAGCAAATCCTAAGTGACTTGGATCTTGGATGGCTTCACATGCACCCTGTGTTCATCAATAATGTATCCCAGATATTGAACCTTGGTCATGCCAAAAGTGCATTTCTCCAAATTGGCACACAACTTGTGTTGTCATAGTGTTTGGAGGACTTTTCGAATGTGGTGGAGGTGCTCTTCCCAACTATGGTTAAAGATTAGGATGTCATCCAAATAAACCACCATGAATGAGTTTATAAATGGTCACAATATGTCTTCCATCATCCTCATGAAGGTTGCGAGAGAATTCGTCAACTTGAAAGTCATGACCAACCATTCAAAAAGGCCCTACTTGGCTTTGAAGGCAGTCTTCCACACATCAGAGGGTTTGATTGGTACCTGGAGATACCCAGACTTCAAGTTGATCTTGCAAAAATATTTTTCCCTCTTGAATTTGTCCATAAGGTAATCAATCCACGGGATTGGATACCTATTCCGGACAGTGATCTTGTTTAGTTCTCTATATTCAATACAAAGTCTCCAATTCCATCCTTCTTTTGCACCAACATGATCGAGCTCCCGTAGTGTGATGAACTCGGCTGAATGTGAAATTTCTGCAGTAGTTCGAGAATCTGCCTCTTGATTTCTTTGTTATCGAGAATAGAGTGTCGATAGATCAGTCCATTGGGTAGTAGTGCACCAAGGGTCAGATCAATGGAGTGATTGACTTAACAATGCAGAGAAACCCCTTCGGGTAAGGTGAAGATATCCCCGTACTCCTCCACGACCTTGTCCATCTATTTTTTCCATGCAAAGGATCCCTTTGTGTAGGTCGTGGCCACAGTCTTATTCTTTCCCTAAGGGCATATCATTAGGAAAAAAAATTACCGATTTTGGAAATGAGCTTACTGCATTGTTTTGCAGTGATCAAAGAGATGGTGGTAAGAAGTGCTACCTCTGGTATCCTATAAAACTTATTTCCTAAAGTAACAATAACAGCGTGAGGCCTAGACTCATACACATCATGTCGCTTCCATAAGTATGGTTGGCCTAATAATACATCACAAACATCAAAAGGAGAAATATGACATGATACCTCATCCATGAAGGGCTTGATGTTGTAGGGAAGGCGACACTGCTGGCTGACGCGGATATCCCATCCTTGGTGAAGCCACCCGATGGTGTACAGTTGTGGGCATGATGTAGTCGACAGGCCCAACCGCTTCACGACCTCTTCTGAAATGAGGTTCTTTAGGCTCTCCCTATCAAAAATGAACTGTAGCGGGGAACCCTTCACCCACATATGTGAGTGGAAGAGGCGCCCCCCTCCTCTAGATCTTTGGGTTGATCCTCTGGATCTTGGTGGCTGCAATAGAGGCATTGGGCTTTGCATCGATAATATGCTTCCCTTTTTCATTCCCCTTGTCGGGTTCTGACTCAGAGTTGGAACATGCATCTGATTCAGAGGCCTTAAGCTTGGCCAACAGTGACTTCTTGGCCCAGCACTCACTTTTATTGTGAGTGGACCTCTTATGGAACTCTCACCACTTTCATGTGTCCTTCTTTGACTTTGCGGTCTTGTTCTTCGCTCATGGCTTTGGCGGGTTGTACCAATGATCCGAACTTATGAAAGAACACAATAAAATAAATAAGTAAACATAAATGCAGAAATGAAGTAGGAATAACACTTCACTTCATTAATATAAAATACTGAAAATTTCTTACAGAAAAAATGGAAAATAAACAAGCTCGGGCGATGGTAGCTTATCTCTAAGAAGAGATGTGGAAAATAATTTCTATTAAATTGTGTTACAATGAGGCTCGAAGGCCTATTTATTATTGAGGAAAATGGAAAACCATAAACATCTAAAAACCTAACCCTAGGAGATGAAGGGCCAAAACTATGAGCCCCATTTGGGTAAATTGGTACATCAACTTACTGGGGGCATAAATTTGGCATACGATCTCCTTTTGACACACAAAATACCTCGTTAGAGATATATATCCAAGGAATAAAAGTTTCAAATGAACAACATCGGTTGAAAACCCATGTTGGTCCTGGTTTTAAAAAAAAAAACGTCGTTTAGGGCCTCAAAACGGCTCTGAAAGTTCAATACCCGAAAAACTACCAAAAATATTAAATTGTGCTAGAATTAAGGAGACTAAAAAGTTGAAAGAAAAAATCGTGGGTGTTAGGTTCCTGCGATTTAGTAGATTGGTATTTCAAATGACAGGGTAACATGAAACCAATCTTTGGAGTCCTAGGACCTAGCCTTCCTGGACTTAGAGAGGGATCTCTCTATTTGTTTGCAAAGGATATGAACTTGTTTACTCTATAGGGTTGAATTCAGGCTAGTTATTAAGTATGAGGTTTGTTGTTTGTTTTGGTTGGGTATAATGATAAAAAAGCATAGGTAGAATGAGGAAATATCTAAGTCATTTGGCAATGGAGTCTAATGGAATTTATGATAAGTTCATCAATGGATCGGGGAGCATCATAGGGAAAATCTAACTTGGCCAGTGGATCTTCAAGTTTTAAGGGTAATGAGATGGACATCAATTGTAAGAATGAAAATTAGGGTAAAGGGCAATCAAGAATCCATTATCATATGTAATTCTCAACAAAGGGACTTAAATATCATAAGCATGAAGAGGGAATCAATAGACAAGGAAAACCATAAATTCTACAATCTACACTACAACAGATAATAATTCAAGATAAACTTTTCCCATGAAATATAGAAGGCGAGAAACTCATTTAACTTCTAGTGATTTTACTTTCAAGGATAGAAAACACTTAAGACAGACATATAATTGTAATCAGAGAAGAGGGAACTCCTAAACATCCTTGATTATATTTATGAAGATCTCTAAAAAAATTATTTAAGCAAGTACAAAGGGTATGATTGAAATAAAACCTCTTTGGCAGACTTTAAAGAATGGTACATTAGAGTGAGACTTCAAAAACAGTGTTTTAGTGGTAGCAAGTAAGCATGGAAAACCATAAATCATGCTTGATACAACCTATATTCAACTATTTATGAAATAAACAAGATTAGGGGGTCTAGAGAGAAATTAAGAATTCTCTAAAATGTCCCAGCAGAAGAAAACATTGAGGCCGTGAACAATAAATAGAACTAAGGTGCTTTCAAAAGACATTTCTTAGCCTAAAACTTTTATTCTATTGCAACACAGAAATATGGAAACATAATGAAACAAGAAAAAAAAATAACAGATTAGAAGCACTTCACCAACAACCAAGCTTAGGGATCCAGTGATCTAGCCTCCTCTATCAACAAACAAATCAGGGCATCCACAAGTTCCAAGACATCAATTTCTTTTCAACTTCCAAGAGACTATGTATTACTTCAAAGAGTCATTATAATGTTCCAAATTTTGCAATAAAGTATTTGGAACATTAATTTTACTTTTATTTTAATAAAAGGAATAAAATGGGTGAGGGAACCCATTGTAGCAACTTAATAAACACTCCTGAGGTGCAAAAGTCACTTAAGTGGCTTAAGATAGCAGCCCAAGTGTGAAAAGGGCCAAAGGCAAGTGAGCTAGACCATGGTTGACCAAAGTCAACAACGTACCCTAAGAGGGGAAGCTTGCACAAGAAGATTGCGTAGTTGGAGTGGAGAGAAAATTGAAACGAGAGAAACCCTAATGTGAGTGGGGTCCATGCATGCTTTGCATAAAAGATGAAGGAGAGACATTGTGGAGATCATTATTGGAGATAGAATTCGAAGTTGAAGCTCTCTTCAACTTGTTGCTGTTTAGCACAAGAGGGATTCCTATTTAGGAATGCCCTTCTCTTCCATGGGAGGCCATGGAGAGATTTTTCTTCATACTCCTCACACCATGGCTTGAGGCCAACACAGTCATCTACAGCTACTGCGTTATTCTTGCAGCAAGAGAACGCTGGAGTTGCTGGTGTTGCAGTGAGGGACCTTCACCATCTCATTTCCAGAGTTGTTTTGTAGAGGACAGGCCATGTCTCTCTCTGGGAGATCAGCAAAGGAGATTTTGGAGTTTCATTTCATATTTTGGCATTGGGCCATATGTTTTCTCTCATGCCCAGTGTAGTCTCCTTCCCTTATAGCGTTATCTTCATAGGTGGCTTGCACAAGTGTTTCATTTTGTGCACTAGTGAGTGTAGATTTCAATAAGGGGATCAACTCCTTCATTTTGGAGATCATTGGAGGAGGTATCATTTTTTATTGCAGCATCTACTTCCTTCTCCATTCTTGTATTATTATTGAGTTGCAGCAGCTACACTGCAACTTCGACATTTTACTATTTTATGTATTTTAGCCAATCCCTTGGAGGATTGATGTAATAATGTTTTCTGTGGTTGAGATCTTGCTCCCCCATCTTTATTTGAGCTCATAATGTCATATTATCTCATGTATATCATTTTGCAGTCATTTTACCTCATAGACTGCACAGTTATAGAGTAGCTGGGTTTAAGCAGCAATGTATCCTATTGTTTATGTACATTTTCCTTAGAGGCTGATTTGCACTCACCTTGAGAGGTATTTTCCTCAAGGATCTTGTATAATATTTGCTACTACATATTATGTATCAGATTTGTACTCTTCTCATATTTTATGAGTCATTATTTCACTATTGTTACATGTTGGAGGTTTAATACTGCTGAAGGGTTTCTCATTGAGCATTATTTAAGTATACTTGTTGGTGGGAGATCTGAATAACCTGCTTAGGGTTATTTCCTTGGGCTTATATTCTGGAGGGAGTTTGTATCAGATGTATTCCAAGGCATCGCAGCATTGGATTGCCTTATTTTCACATGGGCTTCCTTATACAACGTCCTCATGGACAGATGTTGCAGAAATTCCTTGAAGGGAATTATTAGCTCTTGACAAGTTTTATTGGCAGAGTTTGCTAGTGGGCTAGGTATCCTCTGGATCTCATTCTTCCTTGTGAAGATGACATATCTAGTAAATTCCCCAACAGTCAATCTATGAAATATTTCAGTGTTGATTGTTAATATTCCTGGAGGTGGAAAATAGGAGTATCTCAAGATATTCTCGGCATTGCAGAAATTTCCCCATTTGGGACATTATAGTGGTATCAGAGCATGATCTTTGGCATAGCCTGTGAGATCAAGCTATCAGTGAATTAAGAGTAGAAGCAGAGATTAGATTGATGGATAGGATGAGATTACTCTCATCAATTTTCAGATAAAAAAAGGGCCTCTTCAAGGAGGTTCAACCAATGGAAGAAGAAGGGTGCAGTGAAACTCCAAGAGGGTTTCAAAGCAAAAGAAGCTACAGTGAAATTCCTAGAGAATTTCAGGAAGATGAAGGAGTACCCAGTACTTATTATGATGTGTGTGAGAATTCAACCACACAATCTTATTTACAATGTTGTCACATCCCCACTTTATTGCTGAGAGAAAGAGGAGTAGGAGAAGGAATGACAGAAAAGGAGATTCCCCCACTCTTTTTCCAGACCTTGAAGGATATTCAAGAAAATCTCAAGGAGGTTGAGGGGGTAGAGACTTGTACTAGTGCTGGCACAACCTTGGAGGAGCAGCCTTCATGTTCAATGGAGGAAGACTACACAGTTGCAGAAGAAGTTCTTGCTTCTACATTTCATCAAGGTATGGTCAAAGATTCATCTGTTTTCATTTCAGCCCATTGCATGGAGAGATCCACATTCATATGTGTTGCTGATCTAGAACAAAAAAATTGCACTGCGTTGTGCAAGAGAAGTAAGGGAGGAATAAGATCTTCCCTTGGAGATATCAAGGGGGCTGCATTTCAGAAGCCCTTGAGATGGAGAAGGTGCAAAGGCATGAGAATACCGAGAGAAGATGGGGAAGAGGGCCAATCTCATTCCTATCTATTGCAGAAGGTTGATGCACCTAAAGAGGTGATTGGATTGCACAGTGGAAGCATGGAGGGTTTTCTCCATCCATGTATTCAGTCACCACTAGATGATGTCTCATCTCTTGGAGACATTGCACCAAGGAGGCCACTTGATCAACAAGAGGAGGTGAGTGCTTCACATGGTGAGGCATTCCTAATTGATTTTAGAGAAGTGGAGACCTTGGGAGGTCTTGATGCAGCGTTGAGAGTCTTGGGTAGGCTCAAGGAGGAGAGAAATAGTCTCTCAATATCATCCACCCCCACTCTCATTTCAGTTTCTGCACTGTGGCAGGAGAAACAGGGGAAGGGTAACAACCTTTCCACATCTACATTGGGCATGGGGGTTGTACATGCACATGACTCTTGGGAAGAGTTAAAGCAGTCTCCTCTCTTCTCTTTGAGGATGGAAGGGGGCTCATATATGAGCTGCTCCCTTTTCATGAGCAAAAGCTATGGTAAGGACATTGTTTTTTTACTTTCTGATTTACATATTGCTTCCTTAACCATACATGTGCAGAATGTTGCTCCAAGGAGGAGCATTCTTTCTTTGAGGTTGCATGGTCTACTTGAGGCCATGAGCAATATTGTTGACCTCTCCCTAGGAGGACTTGGGGAGGGATTTTTATTTGGAGGACATACTTACATTGCCTCATCTATCATTCAGTTCCTCCAAGCTTATGAAGAGATTGGGGCAGCATGCAAGTGGTTGGGAGACCACATTTTTCAGCAGTGTCTTTTGCAGTTGAGATTCAAACTGCATTGGTTGCATATGAGGGATCATTTCCATTCACATTTGTTGCATATGGCAGCCAACATGATTTCTATTCTTGCTCCCTATGTTGCTGATGTTTCTATTTTTATGAGGAGCATATGTGGGAGAGGAGGAATGATACATTGGATGAATGTATCCATTGGGAATGCACTCTCCCATATTCATTTGTATTTAAAGAAGAGGAGGGAAATTTTTGTGGCTACTGCATGGTACATTGTATCATATTATACAAAGGGTCATGCATTGAGTTTGTATCATGAAGGGGAGCCTCTCACATGGGAGGAATTAGAGCAAGACATGTTTTGCTTGATCTCCATTCAGCCAACACTTATCTTCCTCTATCATTTCCAAGCTTTGAAGAAGCTTATTTCAGCAAGCAAGTGGTGGGATGCCCACTTATGGGATCACGACTTGAGGTAGCAAGATGATGGATAGCGCTGGTCACAAGGGAGGGACTATTGTCACCATCTAGCACATCATATGGCACTTAGTCCACTTGTCTTTTGGAGCACATATGGTGAAGATAAATTGTTCACTATATGCATAAGAGGGTGGGCAAGTAGGTTCACTGAAATCAATGGAGGAGATCATGAAGTTTCAAATTCCTTTTGGCTTCATGGTGACCACTTTTTTGTAGCCCAAGATCCACAACTCCACATCCATCAACAATGGGAAGAGGGACAACGTGAGTTGGATATATTCATTCCTCATTTCCAGCCTTGTAGCCCCTACTCAATTCACATCATGGGGATTAATGATTGTTTTTATGAGCTATCAAGGATGGCTCCTTTTATTTGGATGATAGCATGGGTGTGGTAGACACTCATTGGGAAAAATTTTCCTCGTGCTCTTCATCACTCCTACCTGATGAGGCCATTGAGAAACAAGAAGATCACCACTTGTACCCCAATTTCTCATGATGTACACTTGTTATCTTGCACTTGGAGAAGGTCATTGGAGTGAAGATTCATTGCTTACCATTTTCAGCCATGGTGGGATCCATTGATGAGGCCATAGAAGGGGAAGGAGAAGTCTGGTTCTTCCTTGTAGTTTCTTGAGGACAAGCAACATTTGGGAGGGGGAGACTGTAATGTTCCTAAATTAGCTTCAGCTAATTGGAATATTAATTTTTCCTTGTTCATTTTTGTATTTCATGATTGAAGAATAAAATGTAAAGGAGGACAAGAAAAACTCCTTAAGTCAAAGAATAAATACATGCCCAATGTGAAAAGGGATAAATCTGGGCCTTTTGTAACAAAATCCACTTGTGTGTGAACAAAAATTGGACCACCTTGGAGAACCAGCACAGTTTTAGAAGAAGGTTCCATTGTGAAAGGGGTTAAGTCCATTGAAGTGGTTTAGGTTTTGTGCACCCCTTCAAGTTATAAAAAGGAGGTGAGGGCTCAAGAGATGGTTGTTGAAGTATTTTTGAAATAGAGGTTGCTTGAGAAACTCTAGCTCTCTAGGCTGTTTAGCATAAGGGAAGAGGATTTCTTGTTTAGGAATCTGTTGTGGCCAGCAACAACCCCCCTTCTTATTTAGTATTTTCATTACTACTAAATAAGTGGGGACCCTTGGTCAAAAAATTTAAAAAATCGATTAGTGCTTGTATTTCCTTTTTCAATAAAACTTACTATCATAAACTTAGGAGAATACTCCTTGAAAAATCTAAAAAGGCTTAAGTTTTATAATAAGGTAGGATAAAATCATTCCTTAAGAAATATCGCATCGCAAAAAGGTAATGGGTACCTCCTTACAAGCAGAATTCTAAGATTGCGAGATCGCGATGTGAAACTACGCACTAAAAACATTCATCGCATCGTACGCCTCAAATATCACTTACGTTGAAAAATCTCAAACCGCCGATATGCGATGGCACATATTGCAAATCGCATTTCGTAGAAAACACATTAACGGATGATTGTCATATGCTACGCTCCAGTGATTTTGCGATATTGCGATATTGTGGTATTGTGATTCCACGAGATTGCGATCTGCGATATTGCGAAGCAAATTGTAGATCGCCTTATCGCAGATCTTTAGGGCTTGTTGTACGAATTTTTTTTTTCCATAAACCGAGACCTAGTTATACGCTTTAATGTTAATAAATGAGTTATTTGCCAATCATTAATGAAATATGGTTTTGTTCTGATTGAAGAGCCATTTCACGTAAGGTGGTATATTTTATATGTCTTCGGCATTTAAAGCTTTCCTGTCACCTTTTTCTTATCATTATTCTCACCTCATTTGTAAACTGTAGGAACTAAGAACAAAAAACTATACAAAGCAGTATTCAGGATATTATGGGAAAGAAAGGCAAAGCTCCAAGTTTTGAAGAAAAAGAAATGATGCCCTTGTATATAGACACCGCCTGTAATAAAGATGCTGGTATTACTACTTGGGAAGGCATGTACAATCTACTTGAGGAAGAGAATCCCAAAATGATGGAGGTTACAACTACTGCAGGCTCACATGGGTCTTCTGAGGTGTCTATTAAGAAGCTAGCTTGCTCGTTCTTGCACCGGATAGCGGCGAGGCCCAAAAATTCTTCCATACGCGGACATGGTTAAATGGGTACTGGACAGCGCTGACATCACAAATAGATAATTTAAGACTCTGGATCAAGAAACGGAGGCAGTTTCCGATGTGCGATTAACGCTAATCGCGCATCGCTGGGAAAAATCTCTTGAAGAGGAAAGCCTCTAATTGCTCAGTCACCTGTAAGCCCAGAAATTTGTAGGAAAGAACGCTAGAGGTAAAAAGGTAAAACTTGAATCCTAAAACCAGTGGTATTTGTCAGAAATATCTTCCAAGTGGTATGTATATATGCACAGCAACTGCAAACAGGCTGGAGACAGAAGACTCAAGAAAAGGTAGAATCAATCAAAATATTAACTAAGTTGAATTGGTATTCTTACTGGGCATATTTGGTAAAACCACATAGCTAGTGCATGACTCTCAAATTTATCATAAATTCTGCTGAGAAGATGGCGCCAACTCTTGCCGATTCTGTTTCCATAGGACAGTTAAAGTCAGAAGTCGGCCAACCGACTCTTCCCAAACAAATGCTGATCGCTTGCGATTTCAAGGAACATATACACAAATAGTTAGTTGTTAGTTTTAATTTTAGATTCAGTGTTAGTATTAATTTTGCTTTATTTTTACCTGAAATGAGGATGGTCATTTAAACCGTATCCTACATTTTTGTAATAAATTATTTTTAGATTTAGTTAGTAGTGTTTAAACCCTTCTCATGCATTTAGAGAAGGGTCCTGAAATTTGTCAAAAACTTGTCCCCAGAACATGCACTTTTGTACCCTCCGAGGAGGTTTTGATGAATGAATGGAACAGGATTTATTTATATCTGCATTTAATATCTACTACTGATGTTGCACTTTTGTACTCTTAGTGGATGTTGGATTAAGAAGAGATAAATCATTATTGCTTGAAGCTCATGAGTAGAACTAGTTATAAATGGTACTTTTATCTCTTCACTATTTCTGCCTTTGTGTTAAAGTGATATTCATGTTTAGTTGTTTATATATTGATGCGTGAATGCTTGAGTTATCATTTGGCACTTCTGTATGATGATAGCTATTTATTTATGCTTAATATATGAGTAGCTTATTATGTGATATGTTTTTCACAACTGTTTCGTCTAACTTTTTATACGAAGTGGTTTATCTCCATTGAATTCTTTTTTCATAACAGTTGAATGATCTTTATTACCAATTGTTATTTGAAATCATTTTAGATCACATAACGGAAATATTACATCCCGGGTTAGTGTAGAATTAGATATTTCTGTTTATTAGAATAGCATTGCATGTTCTTATATTAGAGTTAGAATAAAAGCATTTCACTTAGGAACTTTTAGAAAGGAAATATCAATTCTCAACACACACACACACATATTGGGAAACTGGTCCCATATCCCCAGTCAGACCCACTATACCAAACGGAAAAGGAGCTGCTAACCAAGGTCCGGACCAGGTGGGTATCCCCCTTGTTGTAGACCCAATTTTCGGGGCTTCAACATATTTGGCACTAGAAGGAGGGCCCCGAACTGTGAATGGAAAGTAAGTCAAAATCTAAATACCATTCTGAGATTAAATCGCCCTCACCATCTTCCCTGACTTCCCCATCACACTTAGAATCTTTAAATCTAGAGCCAGAAGTCAAAAGAACAACAGCCGCTGCCACAAACCTTGACATTTCAGAAGAATCCGCTATTGAACCTCCTGAAGTTCAATCTTTGATCCATAAACTTCAGCTATTTTCAATATCACCTCAAATATTTGATAAATCTCAAGGCAACATGACTTTGCAATATAACCCTACTCATCCTCTCACTAGATTAAAGAGTGAAAATTTTGGTGTTCAGCCAACCGAGTTACCTATACCTACAAGGAAGAGAGAAAGGAAATCACCTAAAGGGTTTGATAGCAAGACTCTTTCATCATCATCATCCATCTCAACCTCTTCACTGTGAAGTCAACCATCCACCCCTCCACTTCATATTATTGTCCACCAATCCACTGGAACTTCCACATATCCTTCTCAAACATCTGGAATCATAATATCCTCATCTTCCCAACCGGAGGGATCATCTTCTGCGCTTTCCTCTGTTGGTAGTTCAATGATGGCCCAATCTCCATGGAATAACCCAGGGGCAGTCTTAATGCCTGCGCCCTTGAGTCAAATACCCGCCCATCCTGAAAAATGGCTACCTAAGTTTAATCCTGAAGTAGGCATGCTAGCGGAAGAACATATAAATAACTTTATGTTGTCCATAAATCTCAATGGAGTTACCATTGAAGACGCTGTCATCCAAATTTTTCCCTATACTCTACAAGGAGTAGCCGGATCATGGTATTTCTCATTACCGTCTGGATCTATCACTAGTTTGGATATCTTCCAAGAACAATTTTTGACTAATTTCAGAGATGACAGGTCTACGGCGACACTGATCAATGACCTGTCTAACCTTAGGGCCGAGTCAAAAGAACCTATCAAAGATTTTAATTCACGTTTCAATAAACTGTTGAATAAAATTCCTACTGCTTCCAAGCCTAGCGAAGAAGTGCGAAGTGAATGGTACATCTCTACTTTACCATCAAACATAGCAATATTCATTGATAGGGCTAACAAAACAACTTTAGCTCACAATATGAAGGAAGCAATAGTGGTAGAGAAACGTATCATAGCCCTAGAAAAGAAAAACGTGATAGAGGAACGAAAATCCAAGAAGGTTACTTTTAAGGAAGGCCCCAAGAAAAAACAATCGAAAGATCCGTTCGATTTAGAAGGATTGCAGAAATTTCTGAAAACCGTGTCCAATGAAATGGTTGACATTAAGAAAAAAGTGGCAGAAACATCTTCTAAAAATATGTACAAGCCTTATAGAAGAAACCCTTCGACCGATTCAAAGCCGCCAAATTCTATCACAAGTGTTGAATCAAAAGAAGAAGAAGAGGAGATTACTATTGAAGAACCAACTGATGAAGAAGAAGTTGTAGAGGTACAAGGTATGTGGGTTTTCATCCTCCCAAATGAAGAAGATCAAGAGGCATCCCCGGTTAGCACTCGAAGTAGAAACCAACTTGATCCTCCTCAACCTACTCCTAAGCCAAAGAGCGCAAGCTCAATGACTAAGGATAAAGTCACAGCCAAGAAAACGACATCTAAAGCGACTCAAACTAGCCCATTCCAAACAGATTCATCAACTCCATGAAAAACGATGATCGTTTCGGATGAAATGGAGTATAATATCATAGAAGACATGAAGAAGACTAGGGATAACATCACTTTTTATGAATTGAGCAAGTTAAAACACCAGCAAAAGGTACTTTTGAAAGAATTACATGCTGTACCAATTGCACCTCTGCCCGCCGCTGTAATCTCTCAAGATTCCCAGGAAATGGGAAGACCTCCAACTAATGTGATTAATAAAGTTGATCCAAACGATATCGCTTTAATTGGAGGAAGGTCGAGATCTCATACTCCCCCATTTCTTCTTAATTATGAAGTTTTCAATAAAAATTTGCATAATTGCTTAGTGGATTCTGGAGCTTCATCTAATATTTTACCAAAATAAATATGTGCAAAGTTGAACGTTCAACCGCAAAAATCAGCTGTGCGCATAGTTCAGCTAGATCGATCGCAAGTTGAAGTGATTGGCAAATTAAATCAGGTTACCATAAGGCTGTCATCTAATCCAAAGGTATGCCAAGTTATCGACATTTTAGTTGCAGATATTCCAGAATTTTATGGCTTAATTCTTAGCAGAGATTGGTCAGAAAAACTTCACGGATACTTTGCAATTGATTGGTCGCACATGTGGCTCCCTTACAATGGTAAACCAAATCAGATAAAGGTTTAGCGAGAAAGACATCAGAAATACATAGTAACAAAACTGGAAGGAGAAAATGAACCAGTAGCATACAACTATAATATCATTGGCAACTACTCATTTGATTCTTTCTTAGGAAATTTTAATGCTCATACTTCACCTTACTTAGAAGATTATGTTTGATCTCAAGTAGAAAATTTTTCTCAAACAGATAGTTCTAAATTTATTAATTTTATAGATTCTTCTATAAATAAATCTTTATTTTGGAAGTTATTTTTCGACGGTTCTAAGTCTAACGAAGGAGCAGGAGCAGGATGCATGTTAATTAGTCCAGAGAGAAACAAAACTATGCTAACTTGTAGACTCGAATTCGATTACACAAATAATACTGCAGAATACGAGGCTTTAGTCCAAGGCTTATACAAAGCAATCAGATTAGACGTCAAATATCTACAAGTTTTCAGAGATTCTGAAATTGTAATCAGACAGGTACGCAATACTATACATTGTTTATCAGGTCATTTAAAGCATTATCAATCTTTAGTTCAAGATCTGACTGAAATCTTTATAGCATTTAATATTTCATCAATCCCCAGACTCTATAATGCTAGTGCAGACCTCCTAGCTAATGTAGCTTCCAAGCTCATTCCTTCAAAAGACTATAGCCCTAATTGATTTTCAATCAAATTAATCTTTAGACCCTCGATTTCTGATAACATTACCAATTGGAAGATTTTCAACGATGATCCTGATATTTTAAGCTTCCTCACATCTGAAGGATCTTACACCAATCAGATAATTGATGAGGACCAACATGACAGACAATTGCAACAAGATAGCACTAATAATGCTATGCCAAAGTTAGTAGTCAAGTTAGAAGACCTTTATGATTTGAAAGATCGATTCAAAAGATCTACCAATTCAAAACTGCAAAGTTCGACTTTGAACTATGAATTAGTAAATCTAGGAACTGATACCAAACCACAGAATATCAACCTAGGCCGTGGCCTAGCTCCTGAAGAAAAATTAGCGTATGTTCATCTCTCGAAACAATACAAAAGTGTCTTTGCTTGGAACTACGATGAACTCAAAACTTATGACACTTCTATCATCCAACATACTATCCCAATGATAAACGATGAAAAACCTGTCCAGCAAAATCTGAGAAAGATCCATCCCAATCTAGAAAAATAGATCAAATCTGAACTCAGTAAGTTATTGAAAGCCAAAATAATTTTTCCCATTCGACATTCTAAATGAGTTTCCAATATGGTTCCCGTTAGAAAGAAGAATGGAGACATTAGAATTTGCATTGAATTTCGAAATCTTAACAAAGCTTGCCAAAAAGATAATTTTCCTTTGCCTCCCATGGAGCAAATACTGCAGGCAGTCGCAGGATCAGAATTAATGTCCTTCATGGATGGTTTCTCTAGCTACAACCAAGTGTTGGTCCATCCTGATGATCAATTGAAAAACACATTCAGAACCAAATGGGGCACTTACGCATATCAAAGAATTCCCTTTGGTCTGATCAACGCTGGTGCCACATTTCAAAGAGACATGGACATCGGATTCAAGGGATTAGTTAACAAATCAATGGTAATTTACTTGGATGATATAACTGTATATTCCAAGAAACGAGGCAATCATCTTAGATATTTAAGACAGATCTTCCAATGTTGTCAAAGGTATGGAATTTCACTTAACCCGGAAAAATCCTTTTTTGCATTAAGAGAAGGAAAACTTCTTGGATTCATAGTGTGAAAATCTGGAATTCATATTGATCCTGACAGAATCAAGGAGATTTCCGAAATACCCCTACCTCACAACAAGAAAGCTATGCAATCTTTCCTTGGCCAGATTAATTTTGTAAAGAGATTTGTGCTAGATTTTTCAAGAATTGTATCTCCTTTACAAGCAATGATTAAAAAGAACTCAAACTTCAAATGGGGCCAAGATGAATATGAGGCATTAAATCTGATCAAACAAGCAATTGTTAATGCTCCATCTTTAGAAATCCTTTTATTTTATATACATTTGCCTCTGATAGATCATGTGTTGCAATACTCACTCAAGCAAATAAAGACAAGGCAGAAGCCCCAATTGCTTTTTTTCAGTTCAAATTTACAGGGGGCTGAGTTAAATTATTTAGATGTAGAGAAACAAGCTTATGCTGTTTTCAAAGCAATTAAATATTTCAGACCCTTTCTACTTAAAACCCATACAAAAATCATAGTACCGTTTCTAGTGGTAAGAAATCTCTTAGTACATAAATATTTGGGTGAGAAAAGAGATAATTGGGTTACTGCCTTACAAGAATATGACGTAGAAATCAAACCAACAAGTATTGTAAAAGTTTAAGGCTTTTGCAAAATGCTAGCTGGAGCATCGCTTATTTCCAAAATACCATCTGCAGAGATACAAATGTACGAGGTAAGCCTAAACAATGTTGAATAATTATATGCTGATATCATATTTTATCTAAAGAATGGATATTCTCCTCCAAATCTCGATTACACCAAGAAAAGAGCTCTAAGGTTGAAGGCTAAACAATATCAGCTCGTGAACGATGTTCTTTTTAGAATGAATTGTGATTCTGTTCTCCTTAGATGTCTTGAGAAATCTGATGCTGAAAAAGTCTTGTAGGAACTCCACGATGGGCCAATAGGCGGACATTATGCTAGAGACACTACTGCACATAAAATCCTCCACACAGGCTATTACTGGCCCACACTATTCAAAGACTCACATAGTTACGTAAGGAAATGTCAAGTTTGTCAAACTACTACTGGGAGACAAAAGAAACCATCATTGCCGCTGTAACCAGTCAACATTGAGCAGCCTTTTCATCAATGGGGATTGGACATAATAGGTGAGATCGTTCCTCACTCTTCTAAACAACATAGGTATATCCTTACAGCAACAAATTATTTTACTAAATGGGTAGAAGCAATTCCTCTCAAGACGGCTAATTCCAAGCACATCATCGAGTTCATAGATCAGTTCATAATCACCAGGTTTGGTTTACCTTCTGCTTTAATGTTTGATAATGCATCGTATTTTTTTAGTAATGCTATGACTGAATTTGCACTCAAAAGGGGTTTCAAACTTAAATACTCTGCCAATTATTACCCACAAGGGAATGGGTTAGCTGAATCTAAAAATAAAAACTTAATCAGAATCATTAAGTGAACCATTGATCAAAATTACAAAAATTGGCATAAGTCTTTAATATATGCTTTATGGGCAGATCGAATAACGCATAAAGCCTCCATTGGCGCTTATCCCTTTAATTTAGTTTATGGGAAAGAAGTGGTTCTTCCAAGTTATCTAGCAATTCCCTCTTTGGCCTTAGTTCAATATATTGATGAAGCACCAACTTCTTCCTTACAACTAAGGCAGCTGGAAATAATTAAGCTAGAAAGCAACGAGAACAGGCCAAAATAACTCATGTTCATCACCAAGCATTAGTAAAAGCTTCTTTTGATTCAAACATGATATCCAAAAAGGACTTTCAAATGGGAGATCTAGTTTTAAAATGGGACAAGGCTCATGAGGAAAAAGGGAAACATACGAAATTTCAACGAATGTGGCTTGGCCCTTTCCAAATCACAGAATTCATAGGTCCATCTACTTTTATGTTACAGGATTTAACAGGAAAAAGAGAGTCTTTTCCTGTTAACGGACATATCCTCAAAAAATATTTTCCATAGGAGATCATTCTTCTATTTTGTAGATCAGTTTTCTTTATTTTCATAATAAAACCAGTTGTAAATGGTTACATTTGAAATTCACGAAAAAGACACAAATTCTCTTTTAGATTTTTTTTTTCACTTATATAAATATAATTCTTCTAGAAAATTGATCATTATTATTGAAAGATATAGTTAAAGGCTCTAAGCCTAGAAATGATACTAGTTTCAACCTTGTAAATTTTGATAAAAAGCGACCTTTAGTGGGAAATTGTATTATATCAGTCCAATACAAGGTATCAATAACAAAACGAAGATTCTTTGTAGAAAATCTCTTTCAAAAAAACTCTACCATTGTCATCCAGAGCTATCTTAAGGAAACAATGACTTCCTCCCCACCTAGGAAATTACAACGTTCAGAGAATAATCCAATGATACACTTTAACTTAAAGAGTAAGAGGTCTCATCACAAGACGACTTATCATGATCATAGATATTATAGCTTGCTGACTTTGCCAATACTGCATACCACAATAGGGCAATGTCTCAAGATCGTTTCAATCAAAAGACAAGGGGTCTCATCGCGAGCCAGCATGTCAGCAAAGTTATAAATCAAGTGAATGGCACTGTCATAAATTGGCTACCTAACCAAGACATTGTTCTTTAAGGGTAAAAAGAAAATGAAAGTGATAAGTGTGGATATGGATTTCTCTTTGAAAATTGTATATTTCTCTAAGTAGGATACAGGATCATTGATGGGTAACAGGTAACCACGTCGAGGCTATAAACGCCTGCTGGCAGCAGAGGCTCTACCTACGACAAATGAGCATATTTAAAATTGATTTACAGAGAGGCCTTTGTTTTTATCTTTATAAAAAAAGTAGTGACTTATGTAGATACAAGGACTAGCTTGAGGAAGTAAACAATCAAAGTTAAACATAGAAGAAACGAAATATCATTAACAGATAAAAGCATGATGTACTTTTTCTTTCTATAATAAAGTTGATTTTCTGATTTTTTTTTTTTGTTTTAGAAGTTTAGAAAATTCAAAAGAAAAGCAGAGATAAATGGTTCTTCCAAGTGAATCGCAAATTGTTGTGGCCAGCAACAACCCCCCTTCTTATTTAGTATTTTCACTACTACTAAATAAGTGGGGACCCTTAGTCAAAAAATTTAAAAAATCGATTAGTGCTTGTATTTCCTTTTTTCAATAAAACTTACTATCATAAACTTAGGAGAATACTCCTTGAAAAATCTAAAAAGGCTTAAGTTTTATAATAAGGTAGGATAAAATCATTCCTTAAGAAATATCACATCGCAAAAAGGTAATGGATACCTCCTTACAAGCGGAATTCTAAGATTGCGAGATCACGATGCGAAACTACGCACTAAAAACATTCATCACATCGCATGCCTCAAATATCACTTACGCTGAAAATCCTCAAACCGTCGATATGCGATGGCACATATCGCAAATTTCATTTCACAGAAAACACATTAACGGATGATTGTCATATGCTACGCTCCAACGATTTTGCGATATTGCGATATTGCGGTATTGTGATTTTGCGATTCCACGAGATTGCGATCTGTGATACTGTGATCTGCAATATTGCAAAGAAAATCATAGATCGCCTTATCGCAGATCTTTAGGGCTCGTTGTATGAAATTTTTTTTCCATAACTCGAGACCTAGTTATACGCTTTAATGTTAATCAATAAGTTAGTTTCCAATCATTAATGAAATATGGTTTTGTTCTGATCGAAGAGCCATTTCATGTAAGGTGGTATATTTTATATGTCTTCGGAATTTAAAGCTTTCCCGTCACCTTTTTCTTATCATTATTCTCACCTCATTTGTAAAACTGTAGGAACGAATAACATAAAACTATACAGAGCAGTATTCAGGATATTATGGGAAAGAAAGGCAAAGCTCCGAGTTTTGAAGACAAAGAAATGACGCCCTTGTATACAGACATCGCCTGTAATAAAGATGCTAGTATTACTACTTGGGAAGGCATGTACAATCTACATGAGGAAGAGAATCCAAAAATGATGGAGTTTACAGCTACTGCAGGCTCACATGGGTCTTCTAAGGCATCTATTACAGAGCTAGCTTTCTCGTTCTTGCACCAGATAGCGGCGAGGCCCAAAAATTCCTCCATACGCGGACATGGTTAAATGGGTACTAGACAGCACTGACATCACAAATAGACAATTTAAGACTCCGGATCAAGAAATGGAGGCAGTTTCCGATGAGCGATTAGCGCTAATCGCGCATCGCTGGGAAAAATCTCTTGAAGAGGAAAGCCTCTAATTGCTCAGTCACCTATAAGCCCAGAAATTTGTAGGAAAGAATGCTAGAGGAAAAAAAGTAAAAATTGAATCCTAAAACCAGTGGTATTTGTCAGAAATATCTTCAAATTGGTATGTATATATGCACAACAACTGCAAACAGGCTTGAGATAGAAGGCTCAAGAAAAGGCAGAATCAATCAAAAGATTAACTAAGTTGAATTGGGATTCTTACTGGGTGTATTTGGTAAAACCACACAGCCAGTTGTTGTGTAACCAGCTCTAAAAAGAGAAGAAAAGAGATATAAACGCCTTAGAAATGAGCCACTTCGAGGGGGCAACCTCCAATACATTACATAAATGAACAATTCTTGGATGATACAAATGAACAAAACCTCCTTCTATATATAGGAGTCCATGGGGCCACAATATAATCCTAGTGGGGCCACGATGTAATCCTAGCCGACCTAACAATAATAATGTAAGGGCACAATAATAATAATATGGGGGTTACAGGGGTACAAAAATAACAATAATTGGGGCTACACTAACATAATAAGGGACTACACTATTAATATAGGGACTTAACATGCCCCTCTCCTTCAAACAAGTGTTGTCCTCAACGCTTGATTATTTCTTGATGCTTCTGTATAAAATTCTCATCCTCCCATGTGGAATTTTCTACAGGAAAGTTCTTCCACTTGCTGAGATACTTTGAAATTTATCGTGCTTTTCGAGTTCTTTTTTTTGTGACTGCTTCAGAACTTCTTTCGATGTGATGTTGATATTCTTGTTGTTTCATTAGATTCTGCACCAAAGTTAGGTTATCCTTTGAGAGTTGGAGAACTTGTTGTTGATGCTCGATGTAATCTTCCACTAATTTATCATCCATATTAGCTATTATTTTATCCTTCAAACCATCCAACTTAGCCTCCATTTCTTCTTTTAAACCATCTATGTCAGCTTCGGTTGCTCTTCGTAAGATCGAAATTTGTTGCACTTGGTACCATAATTTTGATATCTCATACTGCAATTCTTCCACTTCATGCATCATAGTATAGATTTTTGAGGGCTTAATGGGTGTTGAATTCTTTTTAGGAGGAATTTCAGAATGAAATACTAAAATATATGCTCAATAGGCCCTTGGAATCATTTCAAACTGATTTTTCAAGCAAGATATATGCAATTCGGGAAAAACAATACACACCTTTTACTAGCTTTAAGGAGCTCGATATTGAAATTGAATTATCTCTGTAATTGAAAATATTCGATATCTAAAATTCAGCCCTGTAGTAGCCCTCTGAATATTCTTTCAAATTCCACAGGTCTGACCTGATTTGGATTCTCCAAGACAAAGTTGTGTCCAATCTCCCACAATGACCTAATTCTGGACTGGTTCAGTAGAGCGAACTTGTACGACTTGCCACGTGTCACTGTTTTGTCCTTTGTTTCTGAAATTGATAGCAAAGAAACTACAGGCCGTGTACTTGTGACTAATTTTGACGGCACTCCAATCCAATCTTCAGAGAGAGAGTTATTGAACTTTTCCCACGATCACCTCTTTGAGATGAAATTCAGGAGCCTGAAAAAGCACTACCTTCCACAGATCATATCTCCAAAAATATTGCGAACCAAGCTCTGAAATTTTTTGAAGAATTTCCTCAGGATTTCAGCTTTGCACCATACGAATTTCAGATTCTGAACCTTCGTAGAAAAAAAATTATAGCGAAAATTCCACGATGACCTGTTTAGGAGCTTGAAAAAAGACCTAACTTCCACATATGATATCTCCGAAAATATTGCGAACCAAGCTCTGAAATTTTTAGACAATATTCCTTAGGATTTCAGCTTCGCACCCTAAAAATTTCAGCTTCTGAAACTTCGTAGAAAAAAGTTATAGCGAAAATGCCACGATGACCTGTTTGGAGCAGCGAAACCCTAGAATCCAAAGCTCTGATACCAAATGTTGTGTAACCAGCTCCAAAAAGAGAAGAAAAGAGATATAAACGCCTTAGAAATGAGCCACTTCGAGGGGGAAACCTCCAATAAATTACATAAATGAACAATTCTTGGATGATACAAATGAACAAAACATCCTTCTATATATAGGAGTTCATGGGGCCACAATATAATCCTAGTGGGACCACAATGTAATCCTAGCCGACCTAACAATAATAATGTAAGGGCACAATAATAACAATATGGGGGTTACAAGGGTACAAAAATAACAATAATTGGGGCTACACTAACATAATAAGGGACTACACTATTAATATAGGGACTTAACACCAGTGCATGACTCTCAAATGTATCATCAATTATGCCGAGAAGATGGCGCTAACTCTTGAAGATTTCGTTTCCACAAGACAGTTAAAGTCGGAAGTTAGCCAACTGACTCTTCTCAAACAAATGTTGATCGCTTGCGATTTCAAGGAACAGATACACAAATAGTTAGTTGTTAGTTTTAATTTTAGATTCAGTGTTAGTATTAATTTTGCTTTATTTTTGCCTGAAATGAGGACGGTCATTTAAACCGTATCCTACATTTTTGTAATAAATTATTTTTATATTTAGTTAGTAGTATTTAAACCCTTCTCATGCATTTAGAGAAGGGTCCTGAAATTTGTCAAAAACTTGTCCTCAGAACATGCACTTTTGTACCCTCCGAGGAGGTTTTGATGAATGAATGGAACATGATTTATTTATATCTGCATTTAATATCTACTACTGATGTTGCACTTTTGTACTCTTAGTAGATGTTGGATTAAGAAGAGATAAATCATTATTGCTTGAAGCTCATGAGTAGAACTAGTTATAAATGGTACTTTTATCTCTTCACTATTTCTGCCTTTGTGTTAAAGTGATATTCATGTTCAGTTGTTTATATATTGATGCGTGAATGCTTGAGTTAACATTTGGCACTTCTGTACGGTGATAGCTATTTATTTATGCTTAATATATGAGTAGCTTACTATGCGATATGTTTTTCACAACTATTTCGTCTAACTTTTTATACGAAGTGGTTTATCTCCATTGAATTATTTTTTCATAACAGTTGAATGATATTTATTACCAATTGTTATTTGAAATCATTTTAGATCGCATAACAGAAAGATTACATCTCGGGTTAGTGTCGAATTAGATATTTCTGTTTATTAAAATACAATTGCATGTTATTAGATAAGAGTTAGAATAAAAGCATTTCACTTAGGAACTTTTAGAAAGGAAATATCAATTCTCAACACACACACACATATTGGGAAACTGGTCCCATATCCCAGTCGGACCCACTATACCAAACGGAAAAGGAGCTGCTAACCAAGGTCCGGACCGGGTGGGTATCCCCCTTGTTGTAGACCCGATTTTCGAGGTTTCAACAGAATCCTCCCTCCTTCCTTGAGTAGCTCATGGAGGATAATGCACTGAAATGAGCCACTATCTAGCATTTGGGCCAAGCTCCATCTATTACCAGTGCTGGTCCTATTGAGGATTTTGCAGTGGCTTGAGTTGTAGCAAGTGGTAGTCTAGATCTGCAAAGATCTAGTGTTTTGGAGGAGTTTTCTCTTAAGGAGGGTGTCTTGTGACCACCCGGAAGAGGATCTCTCTATTATTTTTATTTCAGATCTATATTGTATATCATGTACTTCATTTTTATTCAGCTACTGCGCAGTCCCTCTCAAGAACTGCATTTCTACAATTGAGCGTTTAATTGTTATTTCAGTTTTGTGCAATAGATGATCTTCAGTGATTGAGGCTTGCCTCTCACTTTGTAAATATTTTATGTAGTTGTTGTTTAAGCTATTTTCAGATCTGATCTCTGTTATAATAAAGTCATCTTTAGAAATTCTGAGCATTCTGTAGTTCTGTAGCTTATATGTCAGATATACACTTATTCCGGCATTATTTTGATGAAATTCCAAGGGGATCTTGTAGAGAAGGCTGAGTAGTTTCCAGATCTGGTATAGATCTGATGTTTCAGCCATAGATCTGTCATTGATCTGAGTTTTCAATAACAGCAGCTGAAACCCCTGAAAAATAACGCTGATATAATCTGCAGTCTTTTTCCTATGTTTTGCAGCAACTCATTGCAGGGTTTTTCTTCATAGAAATGCTTGTTTTTCCATGCCTAAGATAAATGAATCTTATTTTGAGCCTTCATACTGATATTTCTACATAAAATCAGTCATTCCCTTTAGAAATTACGCTACCCAAGCTTCAGCACTTTTCTGCATAATTTAGGTCATGGGAAATCAGGGTTTTTTGTTGACTAGTCGGGAAGGAGGAACTTTTTAACATAGAAAAACGCCTTTTTTTGAGCTTAAATTCTACAGGGAAGTCCCTCTTCACCTAATATAACATATCCTAGATCCATTTACCTTGTTCTCACACATATTTCTTTATACACCTATTTTAGTTCATAAATTGCTGCTTTTCCCCACCTTTCTGAAGTTAAAAGCTGAGTAAAGAGTGATGATATAATTTTTATTAGTTGCTGAGAATTATCAAACATATTTCATGATAGCTTAAGCCATCATATCTGAAAAATTCGTTTTTTCAGTCATGATTTGCTGAGTAAACCCTTTGGGATCTCACCTCTTGACAAGGATGTATAGACAGAGTCTGAAAAGGGCCAGATAGCCTATGGATCTCATCCTTTCTTGTAAAGGTGACATATCCAGTAAATTCCCCTTCAGTCAATCTCTATTTTAGATCATATTGTTGATTGATAATGTCTTAAAGAGGAATATCTCACTGGTACCAATTTGTGGGAGATCTGTTTAGCAGATCTAACTTGATTTGTTTTTGAAGATATTGCATATTTTAGTCCCACACAACATATTCAAGAGGAACCAAGATTTTTCCTACATTTTATTTGTCCATATTTCCTTATACAATGTTCCTATTGAGCAGCTTGGCAATATTCCTAAAAAAGGGACATTACAGTCATCAAATGCCAACAAGATAATGAGTTTAGATTGAGTATTTATGCTACAAATGAGGAGGTGAAGCTAATCTAGGGTTTGAGTGTCATTTATTACAAATTTAATGAATTCCTAACCTTGAAGACCATGCAAGGCTCAAGGCAGGAATATCTGCAGATATTTCTCTGAATAATAACTTCTATCTTAACTTCCTAAGGAAAAATAGGTGAAATGTTTGACTTTAAGGCCTATTCATAACTTTTACAATAATTGTCTGGCAGATATAAATATCTCTGACTTAGCCTAATAACTGCTAAATGCTTTATTGAAGGAAACAAAGCACTAGGTGGCATAAATATCTTTTGAAAGGAGTAACTGCCACAGGCATGAGTCATTCGAATCTATTTTGGGTAAATCTGCTTTTGTTTTATTTTTAATTTCTGTCTTTAGGCCTGATTGCCTGCTTTTTATCATATTTTATTCAATTATGTTTATTTAATCATTTTAATTTATTTTGATCCTTTTTCTTTTATTATTTTTGTATTTCCACTGTCTTCTTTCTTTCTTTGACTTCTTCTTTGACTAGCTAATCCTTTGATTTCATGTTCTGAACTATGATTAACACTGTAATCTTTCTGCTTTCTTTTTCTCACTATTTCTCTGACTATTTTTTTTTTCTATGTGCAGGGGAGGTTGTCTTCATGGCTGGAGGGTTCCTTTGATCATTTGGTGATCATGTTTCATCGATGATCGACATTAATGCAAATCCCCTGGCCATATTTTATTTGAATTTCCCTCTTGGATTGTCACCCAGAGGTCAATTTGGTCGTTTCTTCACCATCAGAATGCCTTTTGGGCATTCCTCCATTGAACCTGCACACACAAAAGACATTTGTTAGTTAAAAAGTTGTGGGGAGGGCTTAAGACTGCTTTTAATGGGGTTTCGGGCTGTTGGGATGCTTTGGAGAGGAAAGGATGGTGCAGGGACAGGGTTCTGAAGGCGAAACCAGGAGAGATTCAAACAGAGGTGGGAGAAATTTTAAATTTTGGCGCGGAGGGTAAAGGTTGTTTTGAAAAACCATAAGTGGTTTATCATGTGGATAGAAGTCCATTTATGGTTTTGGACGAAATGGATGTGATATATCCCAGGGTTCGACGTGTGGGAGGTGAATACCGCCTATTTCACGCGGGTTGTAAAACTTTAAACCCATCGCAACTTTATTTGCGATATGCATCTTGGGCCGTCGGATCTTGGGGAATGAGATCGACGGTTGACACATGTTGAGAGGTGGTGGGCAGGTGATGGGATGGGCAGAGTGGAAGATAGATGTCAAGGTGTGGTTGGCTGATGGTGTTTTTAGTGGAGAATGGGGCCCGAGCGGGAGGTGACGAGACAACACCTTTGTCATGTAGCACAGGTTTATAATATATGCAGGGTTTGTTTATATGGGGGGAGGGAAATGATAGCCGTCAGATGGGGAAACGGATCTCTGATCAATGGTAGGGATGACTTGGCCATGGCACGGGGTTTTTTAAAGAAAAAGGGCCTAGTTTAATATATTCAAAGGTTTGGGGGGTTATAAAAAATAAAAGGGCAGAAGTATAATTTATACGGGGGAGGGGTTAAGGGATAGCGGAGGCTGAGGTCTCATGGGTAAAAGGGGTTGGGGCTTAAGAAGAGAGGAGCTTAAGGCCTATTATATTAAAGGGGAAGATTTTATACAAAAAACAAGGTTTAGTGCATATTTCAAAGGACCCGATAGGCTAGAAATTAACTTTAAACAATGTAAAAAGGGAGCTTTTTACATTGTTTAATATGTCGAAGGAAAAATGAAGAATGAAGGGGTTTTATGAGGGTTTTGAGGAAAGGATAAAAGGGGTTTTTCAAAGGAAAAGGCCATAAACAAGAGTGAGGGTAAGGCAATAGAATGAGGCAAAACAAGTCCAATGAATGAAGTTATTTTTTGCAGCAGTGGGGTAAAATTTTAGGAGGCAGAGGGAGGAGAAGATAGTGAAAATAGTTTAATTTAGGATAATGAAGGTAGTGAGATTTATGGAACTCACAATATTTCTCAAATCTTTTTTCTAGAGATCTAGGATCATAATTTAGTCATCTTTTTATATCAGCAAAAATTACTGATGACTAATAGTGGCTCCACTTGAGGAGGGCAGCTCCCTTTTGGAGATGTCCAGAACTTTCATTTTACCAAAACTTTGAGTTTTTGTAGACCAGTGTCTTTCCATCGGGAAGATTTTTCCCTTCTTTTCACTTGCTGATATTTCTTTTGAATTGACAATCTTAACAATCTGCATCATATGATTCCTTTAACAACATTTCTACCTACCCAAACTACTTGTCCTAACATTTTTTCTTCTTTGAGTGTATTTGAACTGGCATACTCTTGACATTTTTATTTTGAAAACATAAATAAACTATCTACTTCTACCCTTATTTCTTCCAAGAGTTCAGATTAAACTAGTGAACTCTTTTATTCTCTACCTAGGTTATTTGATTGCCAAGATTAATATGTTTGGAAATCTTGATTCTCTAAACTATTGACATGAAATTTAAAGCATCATTCAAATCAAGATTAGGCAATCTGACTTACCATGTTTGTGGCATTGGAACAAACAACACACAATCATTATTTTGCATAAAGGTAAAATAGAAAGATAAGGGCTATAAATTATCATTTGAAATGTATCCTTATCTTTCTCTTTGGTTCTATTTTGAGCATGTGGAACCAATATCTTATATTCCCTAATATATCTTTCTTGATAAGTCAAGTTTGAATAATTTTGACAATCATTGTTTTCACTAACTTATCAACATAAATTTAAAGCATGTTCAGCCATGATTAGGCTAGATGACTGAAAAAGATATTCTTTTTGAATCAGTAGTGGCATTTAATCTTGCACACTTTCAGAAATATTGTTTTTTGGGTATGGGGCTGTACCTCTTTTTAATTTGCCCTCTTTTTCCTTTCTTTCACTATTTTTGTATTTTTTGTTTTTCAAGATTTTCTCATACAATGTTTATGTACAATGAATGAAATCTTTGAAACAAGGACTCTTGATATAAATAATGTTTGAGTACTCTGCCATTGACATGAAATACAAATAATTCTTCTCCATTTAGCCCTTGTAAAAAGAAAGCATTATGATCCCTAATTAAGTGAATGATATAAGTCCCTTTTCAAAAAATTTCAAACTTGCCATGTTTACTTCTATCTTCCCTTCTAGAATCCCATTTCAAGACCTTCTCTCCAACTTGGAAATTATTAGATTTAGTCCTTCTATAAAAGATCTTCTTGATGCTCTCTTGAACTAATTGTGTCCTTTTGTAAACCTCCTCTCTTGACTGTTGTAAATGAATGGTTTGATTCAACCTTCATTGCATGTCATTTTCTTCTGATTGCACTTCTTCGAGAAGTTTCATGATTGGAACTCCCAAGGATGTTTGGAAGACTGCATCCATGCCATTTACCAACTGATAGGGAGACATATTTATTGATTTCTTGGTGTTAGCCCATAAAGCATGAACTAGCTTACTATGCCATGATTTCTAATTTTGTTCCAGTAGTCTTTTGATCATTTTGATCAAGCTTTTGTTGGAGGATTCAACAAGTCCATTTCCCTGAGGGTAGTAAGCTGTGGAGTGTCCCAATGTGATATGGTATTTATAGCAGAAATCAACCATTCTTTTGGATTTGAAGGCAAAAACATTGTCTGTAATGATCTTTCTAGGACAACCAAATCTAGATAATATGTTGGTCTCAAGGAACTTGATAATGAGTGAGTCAATAACATTTCTAGAAGGGATAACCTCTATCCACTTGGTAAAATAATTTGTGGCAGTTAGGATCCACTTATGTTGGGCAGATGAGGTTGGGTGAATTTCTCCAATAAAGTATAAACCCCATTGCTGAAAGCGAACCTCAATACTGATGGGATGTAAAGGTAAAGGTAGGAGTTTTTTCTTGCAATAAAAAATTTGGCACTTATGGCAAGTCATGAATAGTTTTTGGGTATCAGGGAAAAGGGTTGGCCAATAATAGCCAGCTCTAAGAATATTGTTTGTTATTGCTTTCCAGTAAAGGTGTCCTCCACACTCTCCCTCATGTAATTCATGCATGATCTTTCCTGCATCATTCTCAAGCAAACATTTAAGCAATACGCCAATAACATTTTTCCAATATAACACTCCATCTAAAATGTAGTAATTTAAAGCTTTCTATTTTAAGAATCTAGCTTTAGTCTTTGATAAAGAGGGAGGGGTATTGAGATAAAGAGGCACATATATGATATCAGCATACCAAGATGAATTCAGAAATATTTCTTCAATTTATGGAGCAGTGAATTCTTCCTGTTCTTATAAAACATCAACCATATTCATATCCAATGCTTGGAAATTTGATTCTTCCATGAGTTTTGCTAATCCTTTTCCTTTAATCAGCTTGGTAGGCCTGATTTCTAAATCATACTCTAAAATAATAGCAATCCATTTTCCCCTTTTACCATCTGGTTCTTTATTTAGAATGTCCTTGACAACTGTATGTGGGACAAAAGAAATGATATGAGAGTGTAAAATGTAGACTCAGAAATCTTTCAATGCTTTTATCAAGGCTAAGGCTTGTTTCTCCATGATGTTATATTTGAGTGGAGAATCTCTTAAGGCTCTAATGAAGAAGGATATTGGTTGTTCTTGGCCCAATTTATTCTCTTGCAAAAACACTACAACAATGGTGTGTTCGGATGCAAATGAAAAAATTTCAAAATCCTTAGTGAAATCAGGACTGATAAGAATTGGTGCTTGAGTGAGAGCTTTTTTCACTAGTTCAAATGATTTTTTGGATTCTAAGGTCCATTTAACTTCTGTTTCCTTTTTGAGCATGTTTGTGATATTCCTCAAAATTTCAACAAGGTTAGGGATGAACCTTCTCAAAAAGTTGATCTTCCCAATGAAAGATTGCAGCTCTTTCAGATTTCTAGGATGGCTAATTTTCAATATGCCTTCAATCCTTTTGGGATCCACTTTGATTCCTTATTTAGAGATTATGTGGCCTAGGAGTTTTTCTTCCTGGATACCAAAGAGTATTTTCTTGGGATTTACAGATAAGCCATATTTCCTACATTTCTCAAAAACTTTTCTTAAGTGGATTAAGTGTTCTTTGTCAGTTTTGGAGAAAATAGTGATGTCATCAAGGTAAATGATTATGAAATAGCCTACGTCTTCTAAAAACGCTATGTTCATGTACCTTTGGAATGTGGCCCCTACATTCATCAAACCAAATGGAATTTTAACATACATGAATATACCCCAAGGTGTGGTGAAAGCAGTTTTGTGTTGATCACTTGGGAGTACTAACACTTGGTTGTAGCCTGAAAATCCATCCAAGAGTGATATTATCTTAGATCCAACAACCTTTTGGAGTATGTAATCCATTTTAGGAAAGGATTAATTATCTTTTAAGGAGGCTTTGTTCAGATTTCTAAAGTCAATGCAAAGCCTAATCTCACCGGTCTTCTTCCTAACAGATACAAGGTTGGAAACCCACTGTGAGTATCTACGGGGAACTATGATCCCAGCATCATACATCTTTTTTATCTCTTTCTCAACTAAAGGTAATAAAACAATGTTTATTCTTCTGAGTTTTTGCTTGAAAGGTTTCTGATTTTCCTTATGAGGAATTTTGTGTTGAATAATGCTGGTATCATATGATTTCAGATCTTTGTATCCCCATGCAAACACATCTCCAAACTCTTTGAAAAGTGCAATATATTCATGTTTTATATGAGTAGGAAGAGTGCTAGATAACTTGATCATTTTGGGTTTATTCATGTTGCCTATGTTATGTTCTTCTACATTAGTTTCTGTAGGCTCCATCTTTGGTTTTTTAGCTATATCATTGAAATAAAAAATCTCCTCTAATGGTGTAAGGCCCCTTGGTATTGAATCATCTTTGCATTGTAAAACCTCAAGGTATTTTTGGTCTGAGTTGTCAAGTAATTCTGCCTTATAAATATGTTCAAATTGGTTTATATCAGAAATAGAGGACATCGCTGTTTTAGGGACTTGTTTTTCATCAAAACAAGCTCCTTTATGGTTTGAGCTAGGAGTTGGTATATCAAAATAATTTTTAGACTGTAGAAAATCATCAATTTGTTTATCTCCTTCAAACACTTGCCAATAGTTTTCATTTTCAGGGACTGTAGGCCTATTTTTTACTTTGACAGTGAATAGTTCATTTACATGGGGTAATTGAAAATTGCTGGCAGTGAAGGAAAGCTCATTTACAAGGTTATTTTGAGCTCTAGGGATGAAAGTGAGTTCATATTTTTCAAAAAATTTCAGGAGATCTAGGGTAGCATTCCTATATTCTCTTAACCTTGGGTTTTTGGCTGAATACTCCCCTTTTATTTTCCTAATAATCAGATCTGAATCTCCTTGGATTGATATTTTCTTGGCTCTTAAATCTTTGAGCAAATGTAGGCCAAGAAGGAGAGCTTCATATTCTGCAATGTTATTAGTAAATTGGAAATCAAGTTTGTAGGAATGTCCTTTCTTTGTATTATGTATCCATACACTAGCTCCAGAACTAGTTTTGCCACAAGATCCATCAAAGCTAATTTTCGAAAGTGTTTCTATCTCATACTCATCCTCATTTTGCTGTTCAGGGCTACTAAAGTTTGAGTTTCTATGTTTTTCATTTGAGGGCAGATTTGGCTGTTCAAGTGGGCTGAACTCTTTTTCATTTTCATTTTCTTGTATGCTGATTTCATCTTCATTAAACAAGATAAATGAATCAAGATTTGAATGAATGGAATAAACAGGAGTGTTGTTTTTCCTATCTAAGTTGCTTACCATATATCTCATATGAGATTCCCTATATAGCCTTTTTGTCTGGTTAAATACTGGAATGGTAGCATAAGACATTTCCATTTGAAGGTTCCCCTGAATTTTGGCTCCCCATGATCTGGATAGAAGCATGCCATACTTTGGGGGAATGTTAGCAGCAACTATGTCCATAAATAGGTCCTTAGCAAGAATTTGTGCCAGATTGACACATAAATCCTTGATTAGACCTAAACACTTGACCCTGCTTGAATCAAAGGAATATAGGTCTTTGTAAGGTTTAGTAATTTCTAGGCCTAATCTCTCCATCACTACTTTTGGCATGAGGTTGTGAGAGGCACCAGAGTCTAGCATGGCATTGTGTAAGATTTTATCATGTATATTTAAGTTGACATAAAATGGGGGAATGGCTCCTTCTTGGTATTTTATTTCTACTTCAGGACCAAACAACAATTCTGGTTTATCATCTGTCAAGTTTAAAGTATCATTATCAGTTCCTATATTCAAATCTTTCAAAACTTGATTTTTATATGCATCCTGGGTTACTAGTTCAGCTAAGGGTATGCTAATTTTGATCTTGGAAATTTCTCCCTCTAGGCTAAAAGGGACTAGTGTTTTTGACATATTTACATCTGATTTTTCAAACATAGTCTTTTCAACAATTCTGTTTTGCTGAATTTTATTAGGACTGCTATTTTGGACATATTTCTTAGGGCCACTAGCAAAAGTACTAGGGCA
This sequence comes from Pinus albicaulis, assembly GCA_034641835.2. Taxonomy (NCBI): domain Eukaryota; kingdom Viridiplantae; phylum Streptophyta; class Pinopsida; order Pinales; family Pinaceae; genus Pinus; species Pinus albicaulis. Next base: position 1,453,617,776 of record CM076575.1, read on the forward strand.
GCTTGGGTCAACACTTTGCTGGTTGATTTTGTATTTTTTTAAGTCAGTTTTCTTGGCCACAGTGTTGGTTGTGTTTGCTGTCTTTTTAGGAATATTTTCTGAGATTTTTCTAACAGCAGTTTCTGTGTTATTATTGTTGGAGGCCCCTTGGCTCTTTTTTCTCCTAAGATCATATTGTCCGTGGACCTCCATTATAGCATTTTCAAACCCCAATTGATAATATTCATAATCCTCGTGGTTGTTTTCAGTTTTTTCTGAGGAGAAGAATCCTTGTTCTTATTCAGTGAGATAAGCATCACCCTCACTGTTAGATCCTATCATATTTACATGATTTTCTTCCAACCTTTATGTCTCCCTTTCTTCTTCTTCATTTACATATTTTTCTTGGAAAGGAGGCCTAATTTGTTGGTCATTATCTCTTTGTTTATTTTGAATAAGATCTCTTCTGAAATTTGGATTTCTATTTCTGCTTTGGAGATTCACTTGGTTCTCCCTAGGAGGTACTCTATCTATTACGTTTATCTTGTCCAACATTCTTTCCATTACCCTTCCTAAGTTATCAATTTTGGCATCAGATGATGAGGTTGAAGCCATTGTTTCATCTTTGTATGTGACTCTTTTCTCTGATTTCAACCTAGCTCTTTTCTCAATCAGATTTGCTTCTACACTTATAGCTCCCCTCTACATATCTTCTAAAGTAAAGGGGTCTCTTTCTCTTAGCTGATAGGCCATGTCTTAGTCAAATCCCTCTGCAAATTTTGCGAAAGCTAAGCCTAGTGGAGGTTTCATGTTTGGGGGAAGTGCATTGTAAACACTATTGAATCTAGTGCAATAATCTTGGACACTTTCCCCAGCATTTCTTTTTAGGTTGCTATATTCTAAAAGGATTTGGAGAGGGTTATTTTTAATTTCCCACTTGTTGATGAATGTTTGGTATAGAGAAGGAAGATCATTTATGCTATTAGGAGTTAAGCTTTTAAACCATTTTTTCGCTTGTCCTCCTAAAATTTGGGCAAAGATTCTCATCTTAATGGTCTCTTCTTCTATTTCCATGTAATCAAAGGCATCATCCATTTTATCTACATGCTATTGGGCAGTAGTAGATTCAGCTCTAGTGAAATGGGGAATTCTGGATTGATAATCATTTGGTAAGGGAACCAGAGTTTGTGGCAACACCAAGGGAGCATACCATGTTGCCATGATAGGAGTGAATGGAAGATTTACAAGAGGTGGGTTTGTGGAAGGGAAAGTGGGATGATATGGGGTGTTTTGAAAAGTGGATGTGTGGATGGGTGTGGTGGAAGTAGTTGGACCGGAAAACTGAATATGAGCAAATTTTTTATGAAAAGAGCTGAAGCGACAGAGAAGCTGAAAATCAGGAGGAGTGGAAGGAGAGACTTCTCTATTTGAACTCTACTGCAAATCTATGGGCTCAAAGTCAATCTGGTCAATATCATTATGTAACTTGGTTCTAAATAGGTTCTTTGAATGGCACAAGTAAAACTAAGGATCTTTCAAGATTGTAAGGTTTTCAGGGACAGATCTTATTCTTTGGATAGTCCTATCAGTAGTTAAATTTCTAGCTCTAGAAGTTTTCCACAAAATATTTTTTGGATCATCAACTATAGTAGGAGGATTAGGGTCCGGATGAGCTTTGGTATTGATCCTATGTGAAGCCAGATTTCAAACTCAAAACTTTGGAGAGGCTAAAAGTTTTAGGACTGTTTTTTAGGAGGATGACCTCTCACAGTGTTTAGTAAATTTCTAAAATATGGGACTAGGATTCTAAACTTCTTGGGACTAATGTGATACAATCCTAATAAAATATAAAAGAACTAGTAAATTAATAGGCCTATTGGGGCTAGTGGAGTCGCCAGGTGGAAATTTTTAGCTGTTTTGAAGGTAGAAGTGTATGGTCCACCACCAAAAATTGACAAAAAAACCAATCTAGGGATGTTTTTGGGGTTTTCTGAGTTTCTTAATGTAGTTCTAAGGTTTGTAAGAGTGTCCTATACCTATATCATCATTTAGCTAATATGATGAAACAAACAAAGTCTAATCTATGGCTATTAGTTGAGTTTTCTATGATTTGATAATGGTTTCTGGAGTTCTAAGAAGTAATCATGTTGTCAGTAACTCAGAAGGTCCCACCGTGATCGTCAGAATGTTAGGTTCCTGTGATTTAGAAGATTGGTATACCAAATGATAGGATAACATGAAACCAGTCTTTGGAGTCCTAGGACCTAGCCTTCCTGGACTTACAGAGGGATCTCTCTATTTGTTTGCAAAGGATATGAACTTGTTTGCTCTATAGGGTTGATTTTAGGCTAGTTATTAAGTAGGAGGTTTGTTGTTCATTTTGGTTGGGTATAATGATCAAGAAGCATAGGTAGAATGAGGAAATATCTAAGTCATTGGGAAATGGAGTCTAATGGAAGTCATGATAAGTTCATCAATGGATCGGGGAGAATCATAGGGAAAATCTAACTTGGCCAGTGGATCTTCAAGTTTTAAGGGTAATGAGATGGACATCAATTGTAAGAATGAAAAGTAGGGTAAAGGGCAATCAAGAATCCTTTATCATATGTACTTCTCAACAAAGGAACTTAAATATCATAAGCATGAAGAGGCAATCAATAGACAAGGCAAACCATAAATTCTACAATCCACACTACAACAGATAATAATTCAAGACAAACTTTTCCCATGAAATATAGAAGGTGAGAAACTCATTTAACTTCTAGTGATTTCACTTTCAAGGACAGAAAATACTTAAGACACACATATAATTGTAATCAGAGAAGAGGGAACTCCTAAACATCCTTGATTATAGTTATGAAGATCTCTAAAACAACTAGTTAAGCAAGTACAAAGGGTATGATCGAAACAAAACCTCTTTGACAGACTTTAAAGAATGGTACTTTACAGAGAGATTTAAAAAACAATGTTTTAGTGGCAACAAGTAAGAAGGGAAAACCATAAATCATGCTTGATACCAACTGTATTCAACTATTTATGAAATAAACAAACTTAGGGGGTCTAGAGAGAAATTAAGATTTCTTTAAAATGTCCTAGCAGAGGAAAACATTGAGGCAATGAAGAATAAATATAACTAAGGTGCTTTCAAAAGACATTTCTTAGTCTAAATTTTTTATTCTATTGCAACACAGAAAGATGGAAACATAATGAAACATGAAATAACAATAACAGATTAGAAGCACTTCACCAAAAACCAAGCTCAGGGATCCAGTGATCTAGCCTCCTCTATCAACAAACAAATCAGGGCATCCACAAGTTCCAAGACATCAATTTCTTTTCAACTTCCAAGAGACTATGTATTACTTCAAAGCGTCATTAAATGCCAACAAGGTAATGATTTTAGATGCAGTATTTATGTTGCAAATGAGGAGGTGAAGTTAATATAGGGTTTGAGTGTCATTTATTATAGAGTTAATGAATTCCTAACCTTGAATACCATGCAAGGCTCAAGGAAGGAATATCTGCAAATATTTCTCTAAATAATAACTTCTATCTTAAATTACTAAGGAAAAATAGGTGAAATGTTTGACTTTAAGGCCTATTCATAACTTTTACAATAACTGTCTGGTAAATATAAATATCTCTGACTCAGCCTAATAACTGCTAAATGCTTTATTGAAGGAAAAAAAGCACTAGGTGGCACAAATATATTTTGAAAGGAGTAACTACCACATGCATGAGTCATTTGAATCTGTTTTGGGTAAATATGTTTTTTTTATTTTTTTATCTTTAATTTCTTTCTTTAGGCCAGTCTCTTTGCTTTTTATCATATTTTCTTCAATTTTGTTTATTTAATCATTTTAATTTATTTTGATTGTTTTTCCTTTATTCTTTTTTGTATTTCCACTGTCTTCTTTCTTTCTTTGACTTCTAATTTGATTGGCCAATCCTTTGATTTCATCTTCTGAATTGTGATTAGCCCTCTAATCTTTTTGCTTTCTTTTTCTCACTGTTCCTTTGACTATTTGTTTTTTCTGTGTGTAGGGGAGGCTGTCTTTATGGCTGGAGGGTTCCTTTGATCATTTGGTGATCATGTTTCATTGATGATTGACATTAATGAAAATCCCCTGGCCATCTTTTATTTGAATTTCCCTCTTGGATCGTCACCTAGAGGTCAATTTGGTCGTTTCTTGACCATCGGAATGCCTTTTGGGCACTCCGCCATTGAACCTGCACACACAAAAGACATTTGTTAGTTAAAAACCTGCGGGGAGGGCTTAAGAATGCTTTTAATGGGGTTTCAGGTTGTTGGGTTGCTTTGCAGGGATAGGGTTATGAAGGCGGAACCAAGAAAGATTCAAATGGAGGTGGGAGAAATTTTAAAGTTTGGCACGGAGGGTAAAGGTGGTTTTGAAAAACCATAAGTGGTTTATCACGTGGATAGAAGGCAGTTTGTGGCTTTGGATGAAATGGATGCGATATACCCTAGGGTTCGACGCGTGGCAGGTGAATACTACCTATTTTGCGCAAGTTGTAAAACTTTAAACCCATCGCAACTTTATTTGCGATATGCATCTTGGGCCATCGGATCTCGGGGAATGAGATTGACGGTTGATGCATGTTGAGAGGTGGTGGGCAGGTGATGGGATGGGCAGAGTGGAAGAAATATGTCAAGGTGTGGTTGGCTGATGGTGTTTTTAGTGGAGAATGGGGCCCAAGCGGGAGGTGACGTGACAAGACCTTTATCGTGTAGCATAGGTTTATAATATATGCGAGGTTTGTTTATATTGGGGAGGGAAACGACAGCTGCCGGATGGGGAAACGGATCTCCGATCAACAGTAGGGATGAATTGGTCAAGGCGCGGGGTTTTTTAAAGAAAAAGGGCCCAGATTAATATATTCAAAGGTTTGGGGCCTTTATATAAGGTTTGGGGGGTTATAAAAAATAAAAGGGTGGAAGTATAATCTATATGGGGGAGGGGCTAAGGGATAGTGGAGGTCGAGGTCTCATGGGTAAAATGGGCTGGGGCTTAAGAAGAGAGGGGCTTGAGGACTATTATATTAAAGGGGCAGATTTTATACAAAAAACAGGGTTTAGTGCATATTTCAAAGGACCCGATAGGCTAAAAATTAACTTTAAACAATGTAAAAAGGGAGCTTTTTACATTGTTTAATATGTCAAAGTAAAAATGATGAATGAAGGGGTTTTATGAGGGTTTTGAGGAAAGGATAAAAGGGTTTTTTCAGAGGAAAAGGCCATAAATGAGAGTGAGGGTAAGGCAGTAGAATGAGGAAAAACAAGTCCAATGAGTGACGCTCTTTTTTGCAGCAGTGGGGTAAACTTTTAGGAGGTAGAGGGAGGAGAAGATAGTGAAAATAGTTTAATTTAGGATAATGAAGGGAGTGAGATTTCTAGAACTCACAATATTTCTCAAATCTTGTTTCTAGAGTTCCAGGATCATAATTTAGTCATCTTTTGATATCAGTGAAAATTACCGATGACTAACAGTGGGGGTCCAAGTGGAATAGGTGGGTGGCCACCAATATCCACATGGATTAAATGAAACATCTCCTAAATTCATGAAATATTCTTATTTTAAGGAAATATTCTTATATTTTATGAAGGAAATATAACCCTATTAACCAATAATGAATCATATTTCTTTCTCAATACTTGAAACCATCATATTTTTTGTTGCTGAAGTTGAGGCAGCTAATCAACCCCAACCCAATAGGTATTGTATTATATTTTGGGAATTGATTCCCAATATTTTTGTGTTCATCTAAGTTTTATGGTTTTTCCACTATTGCGAGAGGGAAAACCCTATCCATATCAGAGTAATGGGAAATATGTCCACATACCAGTGACCTCCAGCTGGAAATTGTAGTGCCTTGTACACACATACACATAGAAATAAAATATTACCTTTCCTAAATCGTTATGGTTTCACGCTATTTACACTCACATCACATTAGATATTATGGACTTTTTTGTGGTGTTTAAAAAAATCAAGTATAGGATTGGATTCTATTTGTATGAAATTCCAACTTTCTTAACATTTATCCTAGAGTTAAGGTAAATATGCCTCATTTTTCTTGACACTCAAGCCAGCTAGTTAGTTGTTTTAATTTCAATATCCATGAGATGCTTGCATTCTTATTTTATTCCCCTACCCAAATAGGCATATCTTATCACATTATATATATATTTTCTCCCTGCTAAACTAATTTAATTTAGTCCTTGTAGAATTGGGATACTACTATACTAGTGTATACCTATCTCTCATAATCATTCTCCACCACCTATCGGATCTCTTGTTATTCCATTCAAATAAGGGATCAATAGAACATCAATTTTTGGGTGATCTATTTGAAAGAAAATAAAATAAGAGGGCTAGGTCAGGAAGACAAGCCCAACCAAGCCTTGTTCTATTGAGCATCACCAAGATCATATGTGGTCACTACCCTGCACCTACATCCTTAAATAGATACCAAGGACATTTCTTTAATGATGTGTGTTGGTTTTATTCACTTGAAGTGCTTTACGATGAATTTATTATTCAACTTAGCAACATAGGTAAAATCTAGTATATAAATCATACCCACTTCACTATCAAAGTTCTCCCCTCAAGAAACTTACTTTTCATCTCCATAAATTTATTGGAGTGTGGTTTCAAGTTATACACTCTATAAACTCAATTTTCCTCTTCATAAACTTATCCCCTCCAAGACCTTACTTTTCCTCTCTGTAAATTTATCAGATTTTGGTCCAATGTGATCCCCTCTATTACCTTACTTTTCCTCTCTATAAATACATTGGAGTTCATTAAGAGCCATCATCAAATTTTTTGGAAATATATTTGATTGAACATCCTCTATGTCATGGTGGGTATAGGTGCATCAATTATAGCATCAACCAATGATTTTCTATATGCCTCAACACATATCGAGTCCTATAGTTCAACAGTGAATTGTGTTTTTCTCACTTTCCTATTTCAAGCAAGGTTACATATTCAATTGATATGCCTAAAAGTGTTGGTAAATCTATAATTCACCCCAGTTGAAGGAAGTGAAGGAAGGGAAATTGAACCCCTCTCACCCAATGATTCAATGTTCAATGTTGGTGAGTAGTTCAACATTCAATGGTTCAATAAATGTCAAGAGAGAAAAGAGTCAAAAGTTTGGGATAAATGGAAAAACTTTCAAAATTCTCCATGAGGAGTCACTGAAAAGGGGATTCTAAACCTTGAGATATGCCACATTTCTCTATTCTTCTATTTGATAGAACATTTCTCACTCTAATTTCTCATTTTGTAATACCTAGTGTGATTGTATTTGAAGTTTGTGCAATTTTTCTTCTATAGCCTCTTCCTTTTTATTGGAAAATATAGAATAGTTCATTCAAACCTCCATTATTTCATCATAAGAGAGTTTTAAAATGTACCCATTTGTGAGAAAAATTTGTGTTTCCATCCATTCTTTATAAACACCTCTAACAACTACTAGTTTATGGGAGTACGCATCTAGTCTACAATTAGTGGATATTTTATAGTTGAAATTTTCAATATCTCCGCATAGCCTTCAAGTGGTTCATCTTCTCCTTTGGTCATTCTAAAAATCTCATCCCTAGTGTCTCAGTATTTGCAGTAATATTTTTATTTCTTAATGTTAGTATTGCTTCATTTTCTCCTAACAATTAATTGTATTCCCATACAAGCTAATGAACCAATGCAATGTTTCCTCCTTTAGGGTAGATGGGAAGATTCTAAGTTTTTGAGCATTGTTCTTGTAGTCATATATTCGAAAAATAACCTCAAACTCAAAGAGGAATATGTCGGGTATTCTATGATTAACCCATAAAATGAGGTAGAACAGAAGGATTTGTGGTTTTCATCTAGAAGGGGAAATATTTGTAAATAGCCCACAAAACAAAATCCTCCTTGAACTATCGCATAATACTCTACGAATTATTTAAATATTTTTTGTATGTCAATTGGGTCTTCTATAAAATGTTATCTTAAAAAAAAATCAAATCCTTTCTACTTTTCTGTAGAGGTTTCAAATAGTTTTTTATCCCATTTCTCACTAGTTTATGCCTATTTTTCACCATATATATAAGCTTTTGTAAGAAACAACCTAGTTTATCCCTACGTCAATGCATAAAACATATTGATGAATCCACAAAGCTTGAAAATATTATGAAAAACTCCATTAATCACTTTAATTATCAACCAGGGGATCATGCAAACTTATGAAGTATTGTGCAAATATATTAAAAACTATAGAAGTCTAATCCTCTTAGAAATGAGAAGTAAGAATTCCTAAATTTCAGAGCTATGATGTTGAAGTAAAAAAATAAATCAACAACTGATTTACAAACATAAACTACTCTAACTCCATTTTAAACAAAAAAGTTGATAACACTAAAGTACCAAGAATGCAAATACACATCTACGGGAATGCAAACAACTAGTTAACAGTAATGGAAATGGAAGAAAAATTATAACTATGATATCCCCTTGAGTGGTCCCTACCCAAAGGAGTTTTGGAACCCTATATAACAATGTCAAAACAAAATTGAATATACTTCTTATTCCCTAATCTTCAGAAATGACATATATCAAAACAATGTTGAAGCACTACTTTGTAGAATAATACAAACTAGTATATTACATGATAATGAAAATCAACATACAAATGGAAACCTATCTCTTCTATTATAATTCATTTAAATATTTAAGTTGAACTAAATAATCTCTAAATAACTCTATAAATAAAATCACAATTATTAAGGTTTGTCTACTTAGTTTAATCTTATACCCAACATAGGTGTGTCGATAAACTTAATTTTGCATCATATATATAGTTCTAGTTAAAAATATGGTTAAGACTTTAATGGTTCAAACTACTTATGGATTAAATGGCTATCTCCAAGAGTTTGTGGCCTATTTTAGTCACCTTCATGAGTGGTGACATGATCCCTTGATTTACTCCCTCTTGTTCCCTTATTGACACATCTATGGAGTTTTGAAGATCGAGTATATATGGAGGGTCAAAGCTCTCTTGGATCATGGGCCCACTCGATATTTTAAATCAATGTTCTACAATAAACCTAAAGCTACCAATAAAATGCTAGTGCTCATAATTTAAATTAACTATAATCAACTCAATTAACTCAGACACCATTGTATTCATCATACATTCACTTAAATAAACATATGCCAACAATATCTTGCTTGGCCATTGAAATAAGTCTAATTTAGAAAATAGTATGTCACTAAGAATACTAAGTGATGGTAATATATATAATGAATATATAAGGAATGGGATATAGATGAGAATATCGTGGCTCATCATTTATCATAAGAAAGGTGGAAAATAGTCACACTCGTATTGGGGAGGCGTGTTGTGAATATGCATGGAAATGATAATAGTGATTTGACCAATAACAAAAAAGGCATAGAGGGTGGGACACAATATGGGCCAGCATTAGTGTTACTCCAATATTTATCCTTGTCAGTAACATGACCTTCTGCACATCTAAAACACCAATGTGGCATATTTTCCAAAGCATCTTCCTCCTAACTTTTTTCTTTAATGACTTCTAAAACAAACTTTGTTTTTATGGTCTCGAATAGCATCTCTACATATTCAATCTTAGTATCCATATCTCTTACTCCATCACTACTATATGAACCTAAATCATTAAAATTTCCCTCTAACTATGCTAACTTTATGTCATTCATCCTTTATGTGAGTACAAACTCTCACACATAATCCTTGGGTCTAACCTCCCTTCCATTATTATCCAATCCTCTGCATCATTCCACACTTTGGATGAATTTCAATACTATATATTCTTATACGATAATATTTAATAGTGTTGATATTCTCCATTTCTTCTCGATATTAGTTCTCTATCAATTTTTCATGCTTTTTATCTTTCATCTTCCAATTACTATCAATTTATTTTCATCCTCCATTTTAAAACTTTTGGAAGATTGAACATTTAAATCCTTCATTAAGTCCTCCTATGAATCCACATCCCCATATAAAGCTTATTCTTCCATTTCAATGGTGTTCGACAACATCTCCTACTCTAGTAGCAACATCTTGATCCAAACAGAAATCTTATCAATTAAAATTTTGTGAAGTTATTTTTTGAAGAACTCCAACACTTTAGTAAAATATTGATGACATTAAGTCACAAATTGTAAATCATAACCTTCTACAATTCCTTTCAACCAAAAAACCACTGCTCTCATCAATTTATGATCATATGACTGATATTTACACAGATAGGCATATTGATTTCAGAGTTGGGTTGCAGGAATTTTGATTTTTTATTGAATGGATGGTTGGGATTTTATTTTTGAGTGAATATTATTCATCATAGTAGGACATGGAGGGATTATATTTCACTTAAAACCAAATCTTGCATGTGACAATATTATTAATTAAATAATAATATGATTGTCACTTCATTTGGTGTCGGTTTGGATGGTGTGGCATTCTTGCTTTGTTCCTCTACATGGATGTTGTATCTTGAATCAACCGTAGGGGCGATAGATATTCATGGACGAATGTGGTTTTATTATCTACACATCCAAGTAGTTAGGATAAAAAACTAGGATGAAAATATCGGTGAAGATCAATATCGGAGGGAGGGGCTGAGCCGCAAAGAGTGTTTGGGTACTTTTAACTTTGATGTTGATAAATCGAGTGTAGCAGGATTAAGTTTGATTTTGTAAATTTATAATTACTTGTGAATTTTTAATGTCTTTTTATTAATTCTTCTGTGTCCTTCATTAAAAAATTATACAAATTTTCAGTGTTTCAAGAAAACAAAGAGACAAGAGACACCAAAATTAGGCTCCAAGCCAAGACAAAACCCCACAAGGGGGAAAATGCAACAATTCTTCTATGTAGAATCATATCAAAATGACATATACAAGACCCAAGACCAAGACCAAAACAACCACAAATCTTCCAATTCAAACCCTCCTCTAAGTCCCCTCCAACACTCAACATCAACGTTGGTCAACCTTCTCAAAATTCGCATGTGTGATTTGGATTAGGGAAGAAAGCCTTTGATGTTCCTCTCTGCTTTGAATTCCTTCTATTTCCTTTGAAATCAGCCTTCATCTTCTTGTTTAGGTGCATAAATAGATAGAACATGTGTTGAATGAATGAAATAAAACTTTCCTTTTATATATAGTTGTCCAGGAGGGTTGAATAGGTGCTGCTGGGCCGACTTATCCAGGTTGAGTTGGTCTTTGTGTTGACTCTTCAACTCAAGAATACAATTCAATTTATTTTCTTTGAAATGTCCAAATAGGACATGACTTAAGTAAACTTTATTTTTTACTCTTTTAAGCATGAAAAACATGTTTTGACCAAAATAAAATATTATAATACTACATAGATAATAATTTATATTACATTATGAATAACAACTCTAGTTACAACCTCAACACTCCCTCTTAAATAGGGAGGTATTCATAATGACTCCATAGGATAGTCTCATGATGGAAAATTCAAATAAGAAAGGATTTGGATTGATAAGCATCAATAATGAATACATCATCATAACCATCATTGTCAAACTACTAAGTCCTTTACAAGTATGATCTATGTCTACACTAGATCAAAGCACAATGCTTGGAGGCATTAATTTGGACAACACTGCCTCTCAAAGCACATAAACCACCTGAGTGTTCTGAAGGTATGACCTCATAGGACCATTTTCTAAACTTAAGGAAAAGTATGTCCTCTGGACCATTATTTACAAATTCAATGTATCCAACTTAGGATTTTAATCCTAATCAACCACAATACATGACACAATAATTTATGTCCCTAATTCTTATCCAATCCACCATTCTCCATACTAGTGTTCATTCACTAGGATTATGGTTGTTAGTCATATCCATAGTATGTGACACATGGAGATCATGGTGTCTATCCTCACTCCCTCTCAACTAGGGAATTGATCCTCACTCCCTCTTAAATAGGGAGGAGATAAATACAAGCCCAAGCTTGTGCTGGAAGTACTCATACTTCCCTTATATCATCTACCTACTCTTCCATGGAGATCTATTGTAGCTTCTTAGCTCCTATTTGCATCATACTCTTAAATCATAAATAAATTCAACCTAAATATCGTAATCTAATTCAATATGTCATCAAGTAACTCATCAAACACCTTATGGAGCCAAAATTATTCACAACGGGTTGTACAAGCCTTGACATCTTCTTCCTTCGCATTGCAATATAATTTTGCTTCATGTTCTTCCAAGAAATCATACTAGTTACCAGCCATTAGTAGTGTTGGAACGAGGTTCCCTAAGCTACATTTTTGGTATATTTTTGTATAAATTAGTCTAACGCAGGGGTTTTGGGGCAGGTCAAAGCCCCCAATGTATTGTAATGGGTCAAAGGGTAGACCTAGATTCCACAAACCATGGTTTGCGGACCACAAGATACGGTAGGCTATGTTGATATAAATAGATGGGTAGTTTGAGTCTAAAGGTAGGTAAGAAGAAAGATTGATGCTACGTGCGAACTGTTGAGATCTATTTTGGGTAGTTTTGGGTAAGGACTCCTACTGGCTATGTGCGCAGAGATCCTCAATCCTGCTATGCACGGACCCCGCTAGCTGTGTGCGCTGGTAGTGACTTGGGTTTGTAACTGGTTTTTGGACTATAATGAATGCGGATCTGTTGAAGTACCTCTGTGTTATTTGTGTAAGCTATGTATACTATTGAAGTATCTCTACATGATCTGAATTAGCTGCGAATGCATCTATTTTATTTGAATAGCTACGATTGTGTTGTTTTGTGGTAGTATTTTCTGATGCACACATGGATGCGAAGAGTTTGATGCGATCTGTGTAATGGTGATAGATCTGTTTATGTTACTTGTTGTTTATAAGGATATAAGATTCATTGTTATATTGTTAAGGGTTTGGTAATGAAATTGCTATGGTGCGAACTTGATAGATCCTGATAAGGACTCCCTCCATTATCCACTTTCTCCTAGGGTGCGGAAACCTAGTTCCAGTACCCACCCATACTACTTCGGGTGAGACCTTGACCTGCGAAAGTAGGTCATTGCTGAAAGGGCCAGTAGTATAGGGGTTTATTGGCAAACCTTCACTCCGAACTTGGGTCAGGACCCCTCAAGACAACAAATGGTTTCGTTGCCGAGACCGGGATAATTTTGAGAGAAAGATCGGGTAATGCCACAAGGCTATTGGAGACCTGAGAAATTGGAGCTTGAAGACTTGTTCGAAAGACAGATTCAGGAATTTTCCATAAAATAGAATCGCAACACAAAGTTGACAGTCGAGAGGTGGAAGAAAAAATATATTTTCGCAGAAGTACATGAAATTTTCTTTGTAACTTTTTCATACGAGCTCTAGGAGTGGCTAGCAAGGCTAGTATAATTTCAGACATGCTGGAAAGATTATCAGGTTACGCAGTGGACTCCAGAATTGGTTCAACAACTGGAGAAAGCTGACAACACAATCACCTAGACTATAGATCACTGGGTGGATAGTGTGCTAGGAGGATTTGCAACAGAATTCACAGTCGATCAGTTTCTATCCTACTCTGAAGCGGAGTGGAGGTTCTTCAAAGGATTTCGAGGTAAGTTCTTATGAGCTTTGTCGCTGCTTTGGGTAGTTTTGGGTAAGGACAAGCGCATCCAGGAAGGGAAGTGTTGACTACCTTCAAGTTGTGGTTCAAAGGCACTAGCTATGTAAGGTAAGTGTATGGAGGCTGAAAAGAAAAGGGTGTTGTACTCTCATCTACTGTACAGATTAGTATATCAGTCTTTCGGGTTCCAAAAGATTCCTAATGGGGAGGTGTGATCAAAACTGGATCATGGACCAGAGTGATAGCTCAAAATTAAAATTGTTTAGAAGTGTGTTGAACCTGAGTGACTGGATAGATCTCGTCTTCTTGATTTAGGCGCCGTGAACGGTTTGAAAAACCGACACCGTATGCATAAATTATCGCAGTTTGAAAAGTCCATTAAATTGCAAAAACTAGACTTCGACCAAGTTTAACTTCGAAATTTTGGGAAATTAAAAAAGAATATTCAAGGGAATATTCTTGGAATATTCCCTAGAATATTCCCTAAAATATTTCATTCAGACCAATCACATGCAGACAAGTGTCAATGTGTGATTTGGCAGTGGGGTGACTGTTTTGATTTCGGCCAATTACAGGGCGACACATGGCCAACCCTGAGGCCGCCACGTGCCCTCAGACCGTGGTGTAAAATTTGGGGAGAGCCGACTTGAGTCGACCCTATGACCGCTTAGGTCACGTGCAGGAATTTTTACTATCTCGTCTACCGTTTGTTTCTTAACATCTTCTGTAGTGTGGTCATATTTGAAGTTGGTAGATTTAAGGTTTTGGGGTTTGGAGGGTTAGCCCCGAGGGGCCAGCGCCCCCCCCGCCCCATGTTGGTTATGTGGTCACATGTCACATTGATAAATCAAGAAAGCAAAACTCGAAGGTTACCATAGCTACTACCAGTTGAACTCATCACACGGCGGGTTTGCTGCAATGGTTACGTTGATGGTTGTAGAAACCCTGATGTAGACTCCAGTTTTCAAACCCTATTTTATGCGTAGTGCCGCTGGAGGTTGCGGTTAGTTGACCGCATTATGTGGTGGCCTGTGCCCAACCCACAATGTTAAAGTTAATGTTGCAGTTAGTGCTGGTGAAACTTATGGCACGCCACTAAAACTTTGTGGAAATTCCAAATTTAACTTCAGTAACCAGTTATGTCTAGATCCTCCACTTTTAGTGTAGTTTTTTTAAGGGTTACTGGGCAAAAACAGTTTAGGCTCTATCTTGAGCTAGATTCGCCCAATTTTGGAGTGCCAATAGTCAATTTTCATTATATCCAACATTCCAGAATCAATTGAGTAGGTTACAGAGCCATCAGAGAGATTATAAGTAGGTTTTTGCATCACTGAAGTTCAAGGGGCCACTAGGGACACCACGGGGCAGCAACAATTTGAGGCCTAGCTAGGGGAGCTAGAGGCCTTTTTCAATAATCCAATAGTCAATATTGGATAATTTAGATGTTCTAAAACTAATGAGATGGTTTTTGGTACCTGTAGAGGACTTTAGAAATCCAATAAGCTTCAGTAAAGTTCCAGGGGCCATAAGTGCCAACTTTTGCCAGTAGCAGTTCAGGGCCTAGCCAGGGCAGCTAGAGACCATATGCAGTGAAAAAATAGTCATTTTTTACTGTAAACATGCTTTTGAATCCATTGAAGGAGGTTGCAAAAGATTTTGAGTACTTATAGAGTTCGAGAACCCATCAGAGAATTTTTTAGTGACACAAGTGCCAGGGGGTGCCAATAGGTGTTGGAGGCGAAACCGGAGCAGCTAGAGGCTATTTTTAGTGAAAAAATAGTCTATCCTAACTAAATTTTGCATTATGAATCCAATTAAGGGATATTCAGAGCCATTTGATGACTTCTAGAGCTTGAGAAGTTGAGGGGAAGTTTTGGGCAGCTTTGGGAAAACCCTAGAGGAAGGCCTAGTTTGGGAATGCAGTGCTTGTTTTGAGAAAATTATCAATCGATATTTGGTGTCTGATGTGTGATGGATATATTAGGTGTGGTTTTAGGGACAGTAACAGAATTCTGAAGAAGTTAGTTCCATATTTTATCTCAGTGTAGCTCATAACACCGACTGAAGGAATCAAGTCTCAGGGAGCCTAAAGCTGTTTGTAGAGTGATGTAAACCATGACAAGTATATAGATGGTATTCTAAGCCCTTTGGATCATTTTAGTATCCATTGGATTTAAGTGTGGAACTTGTAAAAGAAACTTTACCATAATCCCAAAGGGCCTAGTCAAGATGACAAAGCTCAAAGGAGACGTAGCCCACGATATTCGAGTGAACTCCTAGATTAATTTTGCTGTTATGTGTGAATTTTTTATTGCTGCATTAATTTTCTGTTGCATATGTTTAATTTCAGCAAGAAAAAATGAAATTAAGGCACTTAAACAGTTAAAAATCATACACCTCTTTCAAGCATAAATTCCACAAATTGTCAAGTATAAGCTAGATATTTTATTTGTTTAAGTGAGTGGGAGGTTCTTGAAAAAAATAACAATTTATACAAACCATTTTCAAATTAGATTGGTATCAGAGCACTTGGTTTCTTGATTGACAGAGCAATAGCTTTCTTGTTTGAATTGAAAGGTGTTTAAACAGTGCAAAGGATTTGACATCGACAAGATCCAATACAAATTCCTTGATAGGTTCCTAATTTCAAATTATTTTCTCAACCCTTAGACTATCTCAAGACATATTATCTAATCATCTCCCCATTTGTCTTAGATCGTTTGGTGATTTAAATAAACATTCACACCCACATTTTTTCAACCACTCGTGGTTTTCTAAATAGGATTTTAAAAATATGGTTGAGGACACATGGTCACACTTACATACCTCTTTCTTGAACTCCTATATGGATCACTTTGCAAAAAATATTTCCAGAGTAAAGTAGGTCATGAAAGGATGGTCTCAACATCATACACATGGTCTCACCAGGGCCACCACGGGACAACAACAATTTGAGGCCTAGCCAGGGGAGTTAGAGGCCTTTTCCAATAATCCAATAGTCAATATTGGATAATTCAAATGTTATAAAACTAATGAGATGGTTTTTAGAGCTTTAAAATGAATTTTGAAAGCCGAGAATCTTCAGTAAAGTTCCAGGGGCCATCAGTGCCAGCTTTTGCCAGCAGCAGTTTAGGGCCTAGCCAGGGCAGCTAGAGACCATATGCAGCGAAGCAAAGTCATTTTTTTACTGTAAACAACATTTTGAATCCATTGATGGTGGTTGTAGAATATTTTTAGGAATTCTATAGTTCGAAAACCCATCAGAGAAGTTTTTAGTGACCCAAGTGCCAGGGGGTGCCGACAGGTGTTGGAGGCGAAACTGGAGCAGCCAGAGGCCATTTACTAAAAAAATAGTCCATCCTAACTAATTTTGGCATTATGAATCCAATGAAGGGATATTTAGAGCCATTTGATGATTTCTAGAGCTCGAGAAGTTGAAGGGAAGTTTTGGGCAGCCCTGGGCAAACCTGGGAGGAAGGCCTAGTTTGGGGATGCAGTGCTCGTTTTGAGAAAATTATTAGTCAATATTTGGTGTTTGATGTGTGTTGGATATATTAGGTGTGGTTTCAGGGATATTAAAATAGTTTTGAATAATTTGGTGCCATATTTTAGCTCAGTGTAGCTCAGAGCACCGACTAAATGAATCAAGTCTAAGGGAGCCTAAAGCTGTTTGCAGAGTGATGACAACCATGCCAGGGATATAGATGGTATTATAAGCCCTTTGGATTATTTTAGTATCCATTTGATTTAAGTGTGGAACTTGTAAAAGAAACTTTACCATAATCCCAAAGAGCCTAGTCAAGATGACAAAACTCAAAGGAGACGTAGCCCACGATATTCGGGTGAACTCCTAGATTAATTTTGCTGTTATGTGTGGATGTTTTATTGCTGTATTATTTTTATGTTACACATGTTTAATTTCAGCAAGAAAAAATAAAATTAAGACACTTAAGCAGTTAAAAATCATACACCTCCTTCAAGCATAAATTCCGCAAATTGTCAAGTATAAGCTAGATCTTTTATTTGTTTAACTGAGTGGGAGGTTCTTGAAAAAGCATAACAAGTTATCCAAACCATTTTCAGATTAGGTTGGTATCATAGCACTTGGTTTCTTGATTGACAGAGCAATAGCTTGCTTGTTTGACTTGAAAGGTGTTTAAACAGTGCAAAGTATTTGATTGTTTTACTGTTTGCAAACTGATTGTTACTTAAGTTTTCTAAAGGTGAAAGGATAGCTACTAATAGATAAGTCTAGAAGAGGACAAGAAGGAAGAAAGGGATGAAGGCATCTTCCTTACCCAAAGTGTTGGGCCCAAATTAAGGTATGATTCTCACCCTGTAAGTACTTCAAATTATGTTATAATTTCGGGGGAATACCTCTTCATATTAATAATAAAGAGAATAAAAGATTATGAAAATGAGAAAAATTAGACTAATGATGAAAATGATGTTTTTGTAATAGAAAATTGACTTCTCTTATCTTTGCATGCATGAAGGCAGAATGGCTGGAATAATAGGAAATAGAAGCCAACCAACAGATGCAAACATATGAAATCCTGGTAACTCCCAGCGGCCGGCAGAAGGCAAACAGACGAATTCGAGCCCAAGAACTCAAATGATAGCCACACGTAGCAGGTTGTAATTTGGAAAATACTTTCTCATTTTTGAAATCGCCTTTAAAAGGGCGAAGAATGAATGATAAGGGGAGTCAGAGACATGACAGTAGATTCATTCTATAATAGACACATCAGAAACAGTCTGTCTAATCGTGTTTTTATAACATCACTAGATGTAATATAGAGCTTTGAACAATAATATTTTGAATTTTTTACTACGCTAGGGCTTCTGGTGGTCTGGGCCCAACCTCTGGAAGTTCCACACAAGTTTTCATACTCTGTGTAGTTGCAGAACCAATGCTTAAGAATCTGATGCAGTTGTAAAGTATATTTCCATTCAACACAAATACAGTTCTCTTTCTTCAGGATTGTTAGAAATTGCGTTCTTGAAGTAGGACAATTGCAATCGTATTTTCCGACTTATAGAAATATTTTATTATAAGTAGATAGTTCCAATTCTTTTAATACCATTGCATTTGAATTACAAATTGTAGAATAAGCTGATTTCAATATTATTTGTCTTTATGAATTGCATTCTTCTTCTAGCATAACAAAGCGTTCAACCATCGATCAATGTTGATTAGTTAAGTCATAAAGAGAATTCCATTGCAAAATTACTTAATTAGTTGTTGTACAATTTATTTAATTCGCTTCAGTCATACTGCTATTCCATTAATATTAAGCTTAGTTATCCTACTGCTCCATTACTGCTGAGCTAGTTATACTGTTGTTCCATTACTGCTTAGTTAGCTAGACTATTGATTCAATTCAATTCCATTATTTTTTAGCTTAGTTAGACCGTTCTTCCATTCAATTCCATTGTTGTTCAGTTTATTGTTGAATTCAACTCAATTTCTAATTGGTTTCTCTAGATTATTGTTCGGTTCAGTTAAACTGTCGTTTAATTCCATTAGATAGATGCAAAATCCTATTGCTCAATCTTAGGTTAAAAACCTATCTAATCCACCCCTCGTAGCATAAGAAAGCTCAGGAAGTTAGAAAATTCGTCCTCATAAGTGAAAAGGAACATATGTTAGACGAACTGACTCACATATATTGTGCCAACACTCTTGGAATAAAAAGGCTTACCCCGGGTTGATAATTAAATGAGAAAGCACTAAAGTTTTCAATAAAAAGTCACCTCTTTCAGCACCAACATTTTGGCGCCGTTGCTGGGGAGAGTGTTAAGAGTCACCTCCTTAATTAATATTTCTCCATTGCTGTGAAGAATTGGGTATTGAAAATGAGGTAACAACCTGTGTACCAGCAAGCAACATGCCTGTCCTCTAGCCCTCTCACCAGTAAGTCGTACAAAGAACCGTAGGATAGGTGCTCTTGTTTTATGTATAGGAAGAAAAATATAGAAACAATCCGAAATCATCCAAAACCATCCTCACAATCCAAAGGACCGGTGATCCTTGGAATAACAACATATATAGATGAAATCATTAGGAAAGCTGAATCTCAGGCATCTATAGGACCCAAAACTGTTTCTGTTCAAAGTCCTAATGCACTCCCTCAGGCAACAACCTCACCATCTGTAGCCTATGCCAAGATTCACTGCAAGACAGAGGGGTATGAGCAAAGCTTGCAGACTGTCGTTCATATAGGCACTGACCCTTCAAAAGAGGGAGGCTCTTGCAACCTACAAGAAGGAGGGGGAGAAACTAGTGGAGGAAATTCACATAGAAATATCAGAACCTAAGTCCCCTAAAGAAGTAATCGAAACAGAAGTACTTAGGATCCCAGATCAAGGAAGTGCTGTAAAACCCCCTCCGCATTCGCCTCCCAATCCTATTAGAATCTCTCCTCTAGATCAAGAAGTTCTTGAAGATTTCTGGCACCTCTTTGATCAGATGGAAAATAATCAAATTCAGAATCATAGGTAGACGTCAACATTAGAATACCCTATTGTTAATGATGCTGCCAGTGGCCCTATGAAATCCATTCCCTTGCACAACATCCCCACCTTTCATGGGTTAACCATAGAATATCCTGATGCATTCCTATTTGAATTTGATGTCTTATGCAGAGGATATGACTACACCACTGATCCCCAAAAACTAAAACTATTTCCCTCTACCTTAAAAGGAACTGCACTCCGCTAGTTCATGGGATTAGGAGGGGGAACTATAAACAACTAGGACCAAATGAAGAATTTTTTTCTTAACAAATACCAAGACTATTGTCGAACCTGAGACCTAAAAGACGAAATATTTAACATGTCTTCAAAAGACAATGAAACATTAGAGGAATACGTAGAAATATTTCAATACAATTTACAAAGATCCCCATATACCATGCTATCCAAGGACATTTTAAAAGCCACGATGCTTAAAGGGATGAAGGAAGAATGGGTTGAGACACTTAACATAATGGGGAAGGGAGATATTTATTAGGAAGAATAAGACGAGATTATTTCTTTATGTATTAGATGCTCCCGAGGTAGCTCCCGCAATAGACCTGTTGGGCGTGATCCTATGAAGAAGGATCTTAAGAAGACCAATGGCAATGTAACTAGAGCAGAATTTGGAAATCTATTAGAAAATTTCAAAGCTGACATCTTGGGTACTTTGACAATGCAACTTGATGTTTTACAAGCCAAGTAGAAACAAGCTATAGCAGAAAAAAACCTGGCCATCTTTTTCCCAAGATGTCGAAAGAAGCACAGCTAGAGGGAGTGTCCTTTAGACATGGTTAAGACTTGTGCTATCTGCACTAAGGATCATACCACGAACCAGTGTCCTTCACTTCCTGGGCTGAAATCCGTCTACAAGGAAGCAAAAGAAGAAACAGAGACAATCTATTTAATTAATCAACATCAGAAATGGCAAGCATGACCTGGCATACCACAAGACCTACCTCAATACTTTCTATTGCCGCAGTTTAGCCAAAAAAACCCTGCAACAACTTGGCAGACTCAAAAACCCTTCCCAACTTGGCCAAACCAAGCGTTTCCTATGCCACCTTGGCCTATGCAACCTCCATCAGGGAGCAACTGGCAGAACTTCCCTTGCTCTCCCCTTTATTGGCAGAATGTCCCGTATCAAAACCAATGGCCAAACCCTCCTACTCAAAACACCAATTGGAACTGGCAATGACCTACGGGAATGGCCAATCTACCGATAGGAGCAGGAACCCAACAATTTCCAACTCCCTACCCAATTCAGCATAACCAACAGCTTGCCATACACCCTCATTTGCTAACCCAACCCAATCCTAATCCAAATAATAGACTGGTTCAAATAATTCATATCATAGAAAATCCAAAACCCAATGCCAAATAGAAACAGTGCAATGAATTGAGGTTAAGATCAGGACGTACCATATTACCTATAGAGGCCACAACTCCACCTCAGTCCCAATTTGAAACCTCCATAGAGCCTAGCCTAATGAATATAATAGAAATAGGTAAAGATAAGGAAACAATTTATCAACAAAGACCTGAAGAATTTAGGGTGACTCCGCCTCCATTTCCTGAGAGATTAAACCTACCAAGGCCTATAATCACTCCAGATTTTGACATCCTGGGGGAATTAAGAAACCTTTGTATCAAAATTCTTCTTCTCCAGACCATCTAATACATTCCCATCTATGCAAAGACAATCAAAGAATTATGAGGAAAAAAACAAATTAAGAAAACTATGGCTGCACCCACCATTCATGTGGTAGGAAGACTATCTAACTTGTTTTTAGGTATGGAATCACCTGTAAAATATTAAGACCCAGGAAACCCCATTACAACCGTGCAAATTTCTAGACACTCATTTCCAAACACATTGGTCGACCTAGGGAAAGCCATTAACATCCTAACTACAGGAGCTTGTGAAAAACTAGGCATATCAGCTTTATAACCTACGACCACACTTATGGAACTAGCTGACAGATCTATTTTCAGACCGGAAGGTATAGTGTAAGACATCATGGTCTCTGTGGACTCATGGAAATACCCAGCTGAGTTTTTAGTCATTAATCCAAAAAATAGGATGGAAGGGCACCCATTGATTCTTGGGTAGCCTTGGTTGGTCACAGCAGATGCTTACATAGGCTGTCAAGCAGGTAGCATGACTATCACTAGAGGAGAGTCTATAAAAAATATCATTATTTATCCGCCTGCCAAACCAAGCCTACCCATGGTAAAAATTCACAAACACCCAGATACATATTGGGAGAAAAACACCCTTCCACCTCTGACACTAGTAGAAGCTCTTGAATTCAAGGATCAAACTGAAGATGATGTGATTAATAACTTTATGAATCAGTCACCCAAGCCTGAAAATCTGAAATGCCAAATGATGAAAACAATGCTCGAACATGAAGATCAAGAGGATCCTATGACGGACTTCGAGACTCAACATATCTCCACAACCGATGTTTGTAACAACATACCTATTGAGATCGATCCAGGAAAGGTTCTGAATATTAATGGTAGCTTGGATGACAACCAAAAGCAGAAACTCATAAAAGTCTTCCAGAAGCACCAAGGTGCATTTGCGTGGGACTACCAAGACATTAAGGGCTTGGACCCAAAACTGTGCACGCACCACATCTATACTGATAGGGAAACACACCCCGTTAGACAACCCCAACGAAGGTTAAACCCGTATTTAAAAGATATTGTAAAAGATGAGCTGCAAAAAAATGTTAGATGTAAATTTTATTTATCCTATTTCAGACAGCAAATGGGTCTCCCCTTTGGTGGTCGTCCCTAAAAAGAATGGGAAGTGGAGAATATGTGTAGATTACAGAGAATTAAATAAGGCAACACAAAAATACCATTTCCCCCTTCCCTTCATTGACCAAGTCCTTGACACATTGGCTGGGAAACAGTTCTTCTCTTTTCTTGATGGATTCAGCAGATACAATCAAATCCAAATAGCTCCCAAAGACCAAGATAAGACAATCTTTACCTAACCATGGGGCACTTTTGCTTACAGATTTTTACCGTTTGGATTATGTAATGCCCCAGCAACATTTCAGAGAGCCATAATTAGCATTTTTTCTGACTTAATAAATGAAGGACTTGAAATCTATATGGATGATTTTACACCCTATGGGGAAGATTTTGATCAAGCTCTAGAAACACTAGAAAAAGTGTTAGAACGATGTATAGCTACTAGACTATGTCTAAGCAACGAAAAATGTCACATAATGATGACTAAGGGGGTAATCCTAGGTCACTACATTTTTGCAGCTAGAATACAGGTAGATCCGGCTAAAATAGAGGTAATATTTCTGTTGGCCACACCTTGTACACAAACAAAGGTACGCAGTTTTCTGGGATATGCAGGATATTATCTCATATTTATAAAAGAAAATCTCACAGATAGCTGCACCTCTGTATGCATTGACTGGGAATGTTGAATTCCATTGGACTAAAAAATGTGACACCGCTTTTATAGACTTGAAGAGGTTGGTCTCAACAACACCAATCCTACGAGGTCCTAACTGGAAACTGCACTTTCACATCTCTTCTGATGCATCTGATACAACAATAGGAGCAGTCCTTGGCCAAGAAGAATACCAAAAGCCTTATGCTATTTATTATATCAGCAAAAAATTTACTCCTACCAAATTAAATTATGTAGTGACCGAAAAAGAATTCCTGGCTATCATTTATGTTATCAATAAATTTAGGCACTATATAACCGGATATCAAGTGTTCCTATATACTAACCACTCTGATATTAGATATTTATCTAATAAACCAATCATGAATGGGAGAATAACTCGTTGGCTATTGTTGTTGTAGGAATTTGATATAATGATCAAAGACCGTCCAGGGAAGGAAAACGTGGTCGCAGACTTCTTGTCCAGAGTCCCCAAGATAGAAAACACGCTAATAGTTGACGATCAATTCCATGACAAACACCTGTTTACTATATCGATCAAAACACCATGGTATGCAGATGTGGAAAATTATCTGGCAGTGGGGAAGCTACCCATACATTTAACAGTGAGAGAACGAAAATTGATTGTACAGCGCAACATAAGATTCTCTTGGATTGGAGGATACTTATTCCATACAGGGGCCGATATGCACATATGCAGATGCATAAGGGAAGACAAAATCTATGACATCTTATGAGCCTGTCACGATGAACCCTGTCGTGGCCACTTCGCAGAACGACGGACAGGGCATAAATTGTTGCAATTAGGCTATTATTGGCCTACGATTTTCAAAGACGCAAAGAAGTATGTCCAGGCCTGCGATAGCTGCCAAAGAATAGGACGCCCATGCCAAGCTGATGAAATGTTGTTACAACCATAATTGGTGGTGGAACCATTTGAACGATGGGCATTGGACTTCATTGGGCCATTCAACCCACCATCAAACCAGAAAGCCCACATATTAGTTTCCATGGATTATGTCACCAAATGGGTAGAAGTAGTGGCCTTGTCAAGAGCCACGGAAGAATCAGTAATTAAGTTTCTCTTTGAATTATTCGTACGATACGACTTGCCAAGGGAAGTGATAGATGATGGGGGGCACAATTCACAGGAAATAAGATCACATCTACCTTAAGAAATCACCATATAATTCGCATAGTTATGTCTCCTTACCACCCGCAGGCCAATGGGAAAGTTGAAAGCATTAACAAAGTCCTGGAGGCAATCCTTACCAAGACAGTAGCAGCACACCACCGGGACTGGGCCACTAGACTACCAGAAGCCTTATGGGCTTATCGAACAACCTAGCGAAATACCATTGGATATTCACCATATCAGCAAGTATTTGGGAGAGAACCTATCTTCCCTATTGAGTTCGAAATTAAAACTCTGAAAATAGCTCAGGAAGTGGGATTGGACTTAACAGAAGCTCAAGCTAAAAGACTCCAGCAAATAAATGAACTGGACAAAATTTGACTGCTTGCCCTGCAACGCACAACGATCATTCAACAATAGTGAGCCAAGTGGCACGACAACCTAATAAATAGGTAGGTATTTCAAAAAGGAGATTGGGCACTCCTCCATGACTCCAGATTCCAAGACTTTCCAGGAAAATTGCAAACAAGGTGGCTCGGTCCATATGAGATTTAGGAAGTACATAGCAATGGTACCCTCACCTTTACCAC
This sequence comes from Pinus albicaulis, assembly GCA_034641835.2. Classification (NCBI taxonomy): domain Eukaryota; kingdom Viridiplantae; phylum Streptophyta; class Pinopsida; order Pinales; family Pinaceae; genus Pinus; species Pinus albicaulis. Next base: position 1,453,643,105 of record CM076575.1, read on the forward strand.
CATAGATGGGTTTGGTTGAAAATTTCGAGTTAACAGGCACAGAGTACGCCTCTATTGCAAACCTCTCATGAAAGAATCTTTCTGTCAATTGGCACGAAACGATCCCACCTTCCAAGTTGTGGTGCAAGGGGGTGATAACCCCACAAACTCAAGTACATGAGAGGTTTGACAACATCACTTGTAAATAATGTATATAATTTTTTTGTCTTGTTGTACATTCTTCCCATTTGAAATTCATTTTCCTTGTAAGACTGTGTTTTTATTGCTGTTCAATTCGAAAATAGCTGTTGTTCTATCTTTGAACAGTTGTTGTTCAATTGAAAATCCGTCCATTTGTTGTGTTTTTTTTCATTTTTGCTATTCGATTATCAGACAACTATTGTTCAATATTTGAACGGCTATTGTTCAGTCGAATTGAATAGCCTTTGGCTGTGTTTTTCTTTTTTCTGTTCAATTCACATATAGCTATTGTTTAATATCTAAACGGTCGTCACTCAATTGAACAACCATCTACGATGTTTTTATCTTTTTTCTATTCAATTCGGGAAAAGCTACTGTTCATTCTTTGAACGGACGCTGATTCAACCAAAATTGAACAGCTGTTTTTAAGTTTTTTTACTTTGCTGTTCAATTTGTGAACAACTGATGTTCAATCTTTGAACGGCTGCTATTCAGTCGAACTGAACAACTGTTCGTTGGTGTTTTTATTTTTTTATTTTTATTTTTGCTATTCAATTCGAGAACAACAGTTGTTCAATATTTGAACGGCCATGGTTCAACCAAATTGAACATCTTTTTGCTGTGTTTTTAATTTTGTTGTTCAATTCTTGGTTATTTGTTGTTCAATCTCTGAACAGCTACTGCTCAGTCAAATTGAACAACCATTTTCAGCGTTTTTAGTTGTGTTGTTCAATTCGTGGATTGTTGTTGTTCAGTCTTTGAACGGTTGCCGATTCAACCACAATTGAACACCCATTTCACATTTTTAAGTCTGTTGTTCAATTCTTGAATAACTGCGGTTCACTTCTTGGACAACTATTGTTCAGTCGAACTGAACAGTTGTTCACTGTTGTGTTTTTATTTTTTTTGTTCAATTTGGGAACAACTGTTGTTCCATATTTGAATGACTGTTGTTCATTCGAATTGAACAACCGTTTTTGAGCATTTTTTAAGGCCGAGCAATATTTGAATAGCTACTGCTCAATCTTTTAAAAACTACTGTCCAACGAACTTAAATAGCTATTCTTTTTGTAATTGAGTAACCTTGAGTAGGGAATGGCAGTTGGAAGAGAGAGGGGAAATGGTAAAATTACAAATATGATGGCCCTTTGGCACTATAATTCTTAAGCATGAAGCTGACATTATGCACGCATGAAATGAAAGGCTAAGTCACCCACAGTTCAAATATGATATCAAACAATACAGGACCTTATGATGATATATCTTTTTACATTATTCGAGTAATATGTCCCTACAACATGAAGAAATATAACAAGGGGTATTAATGGTATTGTTTTTTTTCGCTTCTTTCACCATCCCTCACTCTTAATGAGTCAATGAGCCTCCCTCAACAATCATTATGCAAATCTTTAAGAGGATAGGGGGTCTCATTACGAGCCAGCCTACCATGATCATAAGGATTTAACAAGTGACGTGCCCATTATGGCTACCACACCAGGGTAATGACCTTCTCATCTACTAGAAGGACAAGAGGTCTCATCATGAGCCAGCTTGATCACTCTGTTACAATTCTAGTGAATGGCATTGTGACTATTTGGCTACCACACCAGCACAGTGACCTCCTTATAGATCAAGATGTTACAATTCAAAAGGAAGTACTACATTTACATGCAAATCATAAGAGAGGATAGGGGGTCTCATCACGAGCCAACCTACCATGTTCATAAGGGTGTAGCAAGTGACATGCCCATTATGGCCACCACACCGGGGTAATGACCTTCTTAATGACTTGAAGGACAGGAGATCTCATCACCAGCCATCCTGATCACTTTGCTACAACTCTAGTGAGTGGCACCATGGTTATCTGGCCACCATACCAGCATGGTGATCTCTCCATAAAATTGGCAAAACAACTATTCTTACATAAGGATCCTGGCTCATTTTTCGGGTTAAAATAGCAACCTTGTCGAGGCTATGAATGCCTGCTGGCAGCAGTGGCTCTGCTTGTGGTATGAAAGTATGCTCCTTCAATAGCCAATTGCTTTTATATACCCCTTGAATTCCATTTTTCAACCACAAACTGTTACTCGAATTAGTAATAATTGTGACCTACCATAAGAATAACTAACAAAGATATGTTTACATATTTTGAACTTCGGAATGACAACAGTAATCATTACTTGACTCAGTCTTGCTTCTGTCATAACTTTTCAGTCGTGCAAGGAAATCATATCGCAATAATGGCTATGCTATTTCCTCTCGCTTTCTGGTCACATCCGCACAAGATACAATTATGAAAACTTCTAAATCTGACCTTTTTACTGCATATGTTAGTACTTACTCAACCGTCCGTTCCTTCACACGCAGATTATCATTACCAAATTCTGATATTCCCCTGTTTGCATTCATAAGCGACCAAATCTCTCCTGTACTTGAGGGCATGGGTACCCTTTCTTCGAGGGAGGGGGTGTAATTGGACTTAATTTCAGAAAACATGTGAAATCCCTACACAAATCTCGTCAAACGCATCGATAAGACCAAAGGAACACTACAATTAAGGCATGAAGATTATCTAAGTAGAGCCGCAATCTCTTTTCTGCTTGCAGACAACATCCAGTCGAAACAACAGAGCCAAGAAGGAAAATAATTAGAGGAAAAGAGCATATCAATTATGGGAGGAAATACCCTTCGAGGCGAGCCTACAAACTTTCCAATTTCAGAGGCAGCGAGTGCCATCCTCCAGTGAGTTGGATTGCTGACATATGTACACTGACTACAAGGATTCAACACGAGAATTGCAATCGAATTTCTGAAAAATTTGCAGGAAGGGAAAACCAGAGTTAAAGGCCAAACTATACCAATTACAGAGGGAATTATCATGGAAGTTTCTGGAATACCAGCGCAAGGAGAAAGATGGGCAGAGAAGCATCTCCTCCTGAGAGAAGCAGTAGCAGCATACCAGGACTCGGATGAACTGTTGGAACACAAAAATAGAGGGATTAACCCTACCTCTTTACACCAGCCATGGCAAGAACTGGCGGCATTCATCCAGAATTTTATTACATGCGAAGGATGTTGGGATGTGGTAAAACCTCGACAGCTCAAACTTTTAGCTGCACTTAAACAAAAAATTTCAATTAATTTTCTTACCTTTTTGAATTCCGTATTGCATGATACTGTTGTTCGATTGAGGAAAGCCAAGAATCCCCAAGCAGTGGTTAGTCACCAGGGGTTAATAAAACTAATCATCATTCATGAGCTAGATAGGTAGCAGATAGCATGGGATAATTTTGTTAACCCTGAGGCACAAGAACTAGAATTAAACCCTGATGGAACCGAAATTGAGCCCCCTAGGGTAAATCCACCAAGAAGAAAAAGGACCCGAACCTCAACGTCAGAGCCAAGCAGGCAAAAATGTTCCAAGACACCCCAAGGAACCTCAAACCTCATGGAGGAAGTAGAACCATCCCATGCACCCTTGCAAGAATTAGAGGAGGAAATGGCCTGAGTCCTAGGAAAAATAAGGACAAACTATGAATTGATAAACCCATTGGAAGTAGGGGAGAAAGAGGAACTTTCTGATAAATCTGCCACCCCTAGCAGCTCTGGTCAGACTAATATCCTACCTGACCAAAAGGAACCGCGAGATGATGAGGCTCTGTCTCCTATTGATAATTACGAAGCGTATAGTGATGGACAGGCAGAGGAGAGATTGGAATCACAGGATTATTCAGGTGACACTATCCTTATGGAGCAGAGCACACACATAGAGATAACCCCTTTGTCACCAGGACTTAGCATCGCTCCTCCTAGTCAGGACCCTCACATTGAGGTAAATTATGAAGACGTAATCAGAAACACCATTTTATATGCTATCCCTGAAAAGGGGAATTCCGCTCCCCTACCACCTGCTGAAATAAGGACAAGTGACGATTCAAATGAAAGGAGAAGTGATAAAATAAGAAGGACCTACAAGAGATTGAAAAAATTGGTAAAATATCTGAGAAAACAACTGAAAAAATAAAGAAGGGCTCGGAAGCCAAAGACAGAAACCTCTATTTCAGGAACTCAAACAGAACTAGTAAATACTGTCGAAAGCGAAATGAAAACTGACTTAGCCGACACCATGGAAACTAGAATAGAAACCAATTTGATAACTACTAGTGAAACTGAAATATAGAACAACCTAGCAGACACCACCGAGGCTAAAGTTCAGATAGAACTGGAAAACACCATCAAAGCCTCCACCCAAACTGAGCAGAAGGTTATAGAGGAAAAGGGGACCCAAATAGAGTAAGCCCCTGCCTATGCCCATCTAGTAGAGAAATCTACCAACTAGAAATTACGCAATGAACTAGTGCAAGTGCGGCATGAACTAACACAGTGCAGAAAGGAGGTGGTGCCATTACAAGAATATCGGGCACTACTAAAAAATTTCACTGACCTCTCCGCCACAGAAGATGATACATTTTCCCAGCTTAGAGGAGAGCAGGAAAAGGTTAAAGTGGTACAAGAGTAGATGGAGCAAGCTAAGAAGAAAATCTATACAATTTTCTCTCTATATAATGATGCGCTATCATGCAGAGCTCCGGCAACCAACTATGCCTTGTTCCTAACAGAACGATATTTACTCTTGAAATTTAAAGCTGTTAGGGAAGGAAAACCCACTACTTTGAGGACCATAGAAGAATTTGTCCAATGTTGTAATGATTAGGATGAGAAGGTCCAACGCCTCTTGTGTGAGCTTTACATGCATAAATTCTTCTTAGAAGAAGACACAGACAACAACCCTAGCCCCTTCATAGAGGATGTGCAGCTACAAGCCTTCCTTTCATTTGCTAAAAACTAGATCAGGTGGGCGAAAGCCTATGACATCTTCCAAAAAAGAGAGCATAGTCTAGATTTATGGGTCAGGGGGTAGCCTACGAAACCCCTACAACTGATCATCCAACACAAAAACTTCATGAGAAGGCAATGCGTGAGGACTAGGCTGGGACCCATCCATAAAGATATCATAGAAAATGCACGAGAATACTTTGGGGACATTCGTGAAGCAGCCTTAGAAGAAACCAAGCAAAGATGGATGGCCTCCACGAACAATGTGAAGAATAGGGATCCATTCAGTTACATGAATTTCAAGGTTTCTACCTTCATATTCCTTTCATACAACATCCTGGTCTACAGCATGGGGCCAACCTGGTTGGGATGCAGATATAGAAATGCTCTCCTTTGGCATCCTCCCGAGGATTATAAACATAATTACGAATTACCAGAAGGAGCCACAGGCGCTACCTTTGCACTCATGAAATGAAAACAAGGCTTCAGAGCATACAACAAAAAGGCCTACCCTGCCTACTCCTTAACACAGCTACATCTCAATCATTTGTTTGCATGAGGACCTGCAACTAGGTAAGCAGGGGAGTATGTTGGGCCCAAATTAAGGTATGATTCTCACCTTGTAAGTACTTCAAATTATGTTATAATTTCGGAGGAATACCTCTTCATATTAACAATAAAGAGAATAAAATATTATGAAAATGAGAAAAATTAGACTAATGATGAAAAGGATGTTTTTGTAATAGAAAATTGACTTCTCTTATCTCCGCATGCAGGAAGGCAGAATGGCTGGACCAATAGGAAATGAAAGCCAACCAATGGTGCAAACATATGAAATCTTGGTAACTCCCAGCGGCTGGCATAAGGCAGACAGATGAATTCGAGCCCAAGAACTCAAATGAAAGCCATGCACAACGGGCTGTCATTTGGAAAATACTTTTGCATTTTTGAAATCTTCTTTAAAAGGGCGAAGGATGGATGAGAAGGGGAGTCAAAGACAGGATAGGAGATTCATCCTGTAATAGACACATCAGAAAAATTCTATCTAATCATGTTTTTGTAACATCACTGGATGTAATATAGATCTTTGAACAATAATCTTTTGAAGTTTTTACTGCGCTAGGGCTTTTGGTGGTCTAGGCCCAACCTCTGGAAGTTCCACGCAAGTTTTCGTACTCTGTGTAGTTGCAGAATCAATGCTTAAGAATATTATGCAGTTGTAAATTATATTTCCATTCAATACAAATATAGTTCTCTTTCTTCAGGATTGTTAGAAATTGCGTTCTTGAAGTAGGACAATCACAATCATATTTTCTGACTTACGACAATATTTTATTATCAGTAGATAGTTCCAATTATTTTAATACCATTTCATTTTAATTAAAGATTGTAGAATAAGTTGATTTCAATATTACATGTCTTTATCAATTGCATTCTTCTTCTAGCATAATGAAGCGTTCAACCATCTATCAATGTTGATTAATTAAGTCATAAAAAGAATTCCATTGCAAAATTACTTAATTAATTGTTGTACAATTTATTTAATTCGCTTCAGTAATATTGATGTTCCATTACTGTTTAGCTTAGTTATCCTGTTGTTCCATTACTTCTCAGCTAGTTATACTGCTATTCCATTACTGCTTAGTTAGCTAGGTTGCTGATTCAATTCGATTCCATTACTGTTTAGCTTAGTTAGACTGCTATTCCATTAAATTCCATCGTTGTTCAGTTTATTGTCGAATTCAATTCAATTTCTGCTTGATTTCTCTAGATTGCTATTCGGTTCAGTTAAACTATTGTTTAATTCCATTAGATAGATGCAAATTATTGTTGCTCAATATTAGGTTAAAAAACTATCCAAGCCACCCCTCATAGGATAAGAAAGCTTAGGAAGTTACCAAATTCTTCCTCATAAGTGACAAGGAACATTTGTTAGATGAACTGACTTGCATATATTGTGCCAACACTCTTGGAATAAAAATACTTACCCCAAGTTTATAATTAAATGAGAAATAACTAGAGTTGTCAATAAAAAGTCACCTCTTTCAACACCAACAAAAAGGACCTCAAGTCCACCCTTGAAGAACAAACCCTTTTGTCGATTGTTTTTTGTGTGGCTGCTTGAATAAGAGCTTGTCTCTACAACCTTTTTGTTTAAAAGCTTTATCATTTGTTTTTAAAGCTTTGTGAAATTTTTTGAAGTTAATTTAGTTCATTTTCATGATGAAAACTTCTTCAAGTGAGGTTTCAAAATCCTCCTCCTTCACAAGATTCTTCGATGAAGAAATGAAGCGGGACTTCTACATCTTGAAGGACATGGTGTAGATTATATTTGAAGATAGAAGAGAAATCACTGAAATTTGTGAGCAATTGTTTGCTATGAAGCAAGAGAAAGAAGAAATTCGTCAAATATTGCATGATATGGAGATGTAGCTCCATCAAGCCCAAGAGGCTTTGACCAGGAACATGCGTGAAGCAGAGGTAATTCACTCAAATTTGTCTTCAATTTCCTCATTAGAAAGATGTGTTGGCTCATTTGAAAATCACACTAGAGGTATAGGGTTCAAGTTAATGTTAAAAATGGGCTTTGAAGGCAAGGGTTTAGGAAAGCATGCACAAGGCATGATTGATCCTATTTTGGTTGAGGAACGACCTAAGAAAGTTGGTCTTGGTTATGTGCAATCTAATGGCGAAGACTCCAAATCCATGAAGGCATGTGAGGCAACTTCAAAGAGAACTTTTGTTCCAAGTTCTAAATCACAAACATGTCAATTTTGTTTTCAAGTTGATTTCCATTGCTTTAAGCCTTTGTTGCAGCAAGAAGATTTTAGAAATGCATCTTATGGCGAGCATGCGAGTTTAGACAGTTTTCAAGACATGAATGATGATGTTAGTCTGCAAGAGAAAATGGAATCTCTACGAGTTAATCTCCTCAAGAAGGAAAAAAGGATGGAAATGAAAAGCAGCACATGAGGTATAATTCTTCCCATAGTCAAGTTGATTATGTTTATGCAAGGCATGACAATTCTACATGCTTAAATGGAAGAAATATTTTTTGTGTATATTGTGGTTGGTTTAACCATGATGTTTCGAGATGCTGAATGAGGAAGAAGGCATAGAGGAAGTAGATAAAGCAAAGGCAACCTGCAAACAAGGTGCATAAGACTTGCACACATTGCCAGAAGAGGGGACATGTTGTTTTCCAATGTTTGACATTGCATCCAACTAATCGTCCCAAGCACATGAGGCAAGAGGATAGAAATACTGGAAAAAGTGGAACCAAGGATTCCATCATTGATGTGAGAATGGATGTTTCACATGAAGAAGATTTGCAGCAGCAAAAGTTGCCATGGAAGTGGCTTGGTAAGAAGTGGTTTGACTTCTTGACACAGCAAGACATACACTCATTTTTACATATGAAAATTTCAGTATGTATGCATGTATTTATGTTATAATCTCACATTTGTTTGAGCCACCTTGGATCAATGATCAAGGTAGCGATGTTGAACTACCTTCTGAAAATTTCTCGCCATAAATTTCTGAGTGAGTGCAATGATCAAGGTAGCGATGTTGAACTACCTTCTGAAAATTTCTCGCCATAAATTTCTGAGTGAGTGCAATGATCAAGGTAGCGATGTTGAACTACCTTCTGAAAATTTCTCGCCATAAATTTCTGAGTGAGTGCAAGGAAGACAATTCTTGACAAGAGGACAAGCGCATCCAAGAAGGGAAGTGTCGACTACCTTCGAGTTGTGGTTCAAAGGCACTATCCATGCAAGGTAAGTGTATGGAGGCCGAAAAGAAGAAGGTGTTGTACTCTCATCTAATGTGCATATCAGTATATCAGTATTTTGGGGTCCAAAATATTCCTAATGGAGAGGTGTGATCAAAACTGGATCATGGACTAGAGTGATAGCTCAAAATTAATAGTGTTCAGAAGTGTCTTGAACCTGAGTGACCGGATAGATCTCGTCTTCCTGATTCTTGTGCCGTGAACGGTTTGAAAAACCGACACTATATGAAGAAGTTATCGTAGTTTGAAAAGTCTAGTAAACTACAAAAAATGGACTTTGACCAAGTTTGACTTGGGAATTTTGGGAAATTTAAAATGAATATTCGAAGGAATATTCCTCGAAATATTCCCTAAAATATTCCCTGAAATATTTCATTCGGACCAATCACATGCAGACAAGTGTCAATGTGTGATTTGGTAGTGGGGTGACTGATTTTATTTTGGCCAATTACAGGGCGACATGTGGCCAGCCTTGGGGCTGCCACGTGTCCCTAGGACTATGGTGTAAAACTTTGGGGAGAGCCAGCCAGAGTTGACCTCGTGACCTCCGAGCTCGCGTGCAGGCATTTTTACCATCTTGTCTACCATTTGTTTCTTAGCATCTTATGCAGCGCGGTCATATTTGAAGTTGGTTGATTTACGGTTTGGGGGTTTGGAGGGCCAGCACCCCCATATGACCTGGTGCCAAAACCCAAGGGATTAATGGCTCAAAAAATTCGCAACCGTCAGTTTGTTGATTATGTGGTCACTTGAAGGTTACCGTAACTACCACCGGTTGAACTTATCACATGGCGGGTTTGCTACAATGGTTACGTTGTCGGTTGTGGAAACCCCTACGCAGATTCTGGTTAACTCATTTTCAAACCCCAATTTATGCACAGTGCCACCGGAGGTTGTGGTTAGCTGACCGCATTGTGTGGTGGAATGTGCCCAACCCACAATGTTAAAGTTAATGTTGCAGTTAGCGCTGGCGGAACTTTTGGCGCGCCACCAAAACTTTGCAGAAATTCCAAATTTAACTTCGGTAACCAGTTATGTCTAGTTCCTCCACTTTTAGTGTAGTTTTTTTAAGGGTTACTGGGCAAAAACTACTTAGGCTCTATCTTAAGCTAGATTCGCCCAATTTTGGAGTTCCAATAGTAAATTTCAACTATCTCCAACATTCCAAACTTAATGGAGTAGGTTGTAGAGCCATCAGAGAGATTCTAAGTAGGTTTTTACATCAGTGAAGTTCAAGGGGCCACTAGGGCCACCAGGGGGCAGCAACAGTTTGAGGCCTAGCCAGGGGAGCTAGAGGAATTTTTCAATAATCCAATAGTCAATATTGGATAAATCAGATGTTCTGAAACTAACGAGATGGTTTGAAAATCTTGTAGAGGACTTTATAAATCCGAGAAGCTTTAGTAAAGTTTCGGGGCCATCAGTGCCAACTTTTGCCAGTAGCAGTTCAGGGCCTAGCCAAGGCAGCTAGAGACCATATGTAGCGAAGAAATAGTCATTTTTTATTTTAAACAACATTTTGAATCCATTTATGGAGGTTTCAGAAGATTTTGAGGACTTCTAGAGTTCGATAACCCATCAAAGAATTTTTTAGTGACCCAAGTGCCAAGGGGGTGCCGACAGGTGTTGGAGGCGAAACCAGAGTAGTTGAAGGCCATTTTCAGTAAAAAAATAGTCTATCCTGACTAATTTTGGAATTATGAATCCAATGAAGGGAGTTTCAGTGCCATTTTATGACTTCTAGAGCTCAAGTAGCTGAAGGGAAATTTTGGCCAGCCCTGGGAAAATCGTGGAGGAAGGCCTAGTTTGTAGATGCAGTGCTCGTTTTGAGAAAATTATTTGTCGATATTTGGTGTATGATGTGTGTTCGATACAGTAGGTGTGGTTTTAGGGACGGTAAAATAATTCTGAAGAATTTAGTGCCATAATTTAGGTCATTGTAGCTCAGAGCACCGATTGAAGGAATCAAGTATAAGGGAGCCTAAAGTTGTTTGTAGAGTGATGACAGCCATGAGAGGGATATATATGGTATTCTAGGCTCTTTGGATCAGTTCCGTATCCATTGGAGTTAAGTGTGGAACTTGTAAAATAAACTTTACCATAATCCCAAAGAGCCTAGTCAAGATGACAAAGCTCAAAGGAGACGTAGCCCACGATATTCAAGTGATATCCTAGATTAATTTTGCTTTTATGCGTGGATGTTTTATTGCTGCATTATGTTTCTGTTACACATGTTTAATTTCAGCAAGAACAAATGAACTTAAGACACTTAAATAGTTAAAAATCACACACCTCTTTCAATCATAAATTCTGCAAATTGTCAAGTATAAGCTAGATATTTTATTTGTTTAACTGAGTGGGATATAAGAAGTTGTAGTTGGTCGTGGGATATAGGAATATGCTGATATATTCTTATACTATTCATATATGCAACAACAACTTGAAGGAAGCATTAATTTTCAATTATTTCAGTCCATAAACTGCTTCCTAACCATATCCGCAATTCCTTGATCTACAACTCGGAATCACTAAGAAGTAGAATCTCTTCTTTCTGAATCGTAGAAAATGTAACCTCAGTTTTCTTATGCTCTTATGATTTTGTACCAAAATTTTTCAAGCAAATTTAACCAAGAAGTTTTAAAATTTTTTCATGATAGTCAAACTCAATTTTGAAAAACTACATATTGAATCACATGGAATATTATAATTTTATATTCTCTGTAAATCAAGTCTTTATTCCATGATTTATATCCCATATTCAAGCTTATCAATTTTTCATGATTTTATATAGGCCATGTTAGTGTCTAGATATTTAGTGATTAAATATTCTCTTTCAAGTTTACTTGTAGTCATCCTTGGTCAAAATTTTAAATTTTCAAACAAATTCTCAAATAAAATTTTGTTCATTGAATGTTGTCTAGGTATGAATGCTACTCCCTTCACTCATTCATAGTTATCATCAATTTCAAGGTCATGTCATTCATCATCACCTATGATCATATATTAGTTAACATACCTCCATCTAGGTCATCATCTAGGTTTACTTTGTTTTTCCATCATAATGTCCAATCATGTCATGAAAGAAGGAAAACAAGAGTCATTTTCACCATAAAAATCGCCTTCTTTGGAGTTGGAAAATATAGGAAAATAAAGTAAAGGAAAATTTTCTTTTATCAAGAAGTATGCTACTTGATCAAAGTTTTTCAAAAAAGGATTTGTTCTCAGAGTGTTTATGATTTCACTAGAAGACAAAAAAAAATAAAAAATTGTGAGTTATAAAAGGGAAATGAAGCTTTGGAGTTAATTTCATCATTTGGTTTTCAATATATCTCCCCTATCATACTAAAAACACTCCATAACCATCAAATATTGAAGACAACCAACAGAAACTGATCCAAATTGCTTTGCACTACGCTTCTGGTAGCTGCGTTATGCTTCTGTCAAGGTTGCTACACTTTTTATTCCAAGCTCCAAAACATCTATCCAAGGTTCAAATCAGCTTTTATCAAGGTTCAAAGACCTCCAAACCAGTAAGTGAATGCTCCTCATACCTCATTGAAAGTGAATTTCTTCAGCAAAGGGTGGATTCCCTCATTTAAGTTTTCTCCACTACGTTTTTAGTTTCTTTCATGATTGGTTGCTTCAATTGGGAAAACCATAATTTCATCATATACAAACATTCATACAAGACCCATTTTTATTATCAAATTATTACCTATCACTCATATCCATCCTTGCTACCATTTTCACTCAAACCCTACTTTTCACTACGTTTTTGCAGGGAAACTAGGAAAACTTTGTGTTTTTAACTTTTGGGCACCTTCCCCATACTCATTTCCAAATATTTTACTTGAATTTTGTTGCTAATTAATCACTGTAGCTCCCCAAAGTTTTAGATATTTTTCCCTATCTTCCTTCCATCTCATTTCTGTCCCTAAAACCACTCTACCACTATCCCCTATTTTCCTAATTTTTCACCTTCCTTTTCCACTACATCAAGCTAGGGTTTTACTTGTTGACAAACATCATGGATGGTGAGAAGAGGGTCCATAAGGGTGGTAATAATTCCAGGTTTAATCCATCCAATTTGTAGGAGATCAATGCTTCTCCTTATGTTAAGAAATATTTTGAAAAAAATGGTTTTTTAAGGTTTTGTGAGAGAATCCAAAAGGTAGGCTCTCATGCTCAATTGACAAGCCTTTTTGCTACCAGATTTAGGATAGATAAGGCTATCATAGCATGTATTGAACTCACCATATCAACATATTTTATCGCCTCAACAACAAGTATCCTAAACCATGGATAAATCTGGTTCAAAGGGATGGACTTGGACATTGAGAAATATAAAATGTTCTTAAAACCTCATTGTAAAGATGCTCCTAAGAAAATCTTTCCTTTCAGGAATTTACTTGAAAATTATGCCCCTTTTATGAAGCTAATCATGAAGTATTTTACATGTGAAGGAAGGTTATCAAGATTGTACCAGTACCACATAAGGTTATTGATGCACTTTAGTGCCACCAAGCCACTCAATTTTCCTCATTATCAATTCGGGAGTTTGGTCAAAATGACTGAGAAGATACAGAGTAAAGGAAAAGATCATCACACTATTTTTTTCCACCATGGTTTGGTCAAGCTTATAGTTTTGCATCAGCTCTTAGCAATCAATATGTCTTGGGAAACTTTCATGAAGATAGTTTCATCCGTGCCTACTACTAGTCCACCCATCATTCAGAGCATACCATCACCATCAGCGTAGCCAAAGGAGTTTGGCTCTTCAAGTAGAAAAGTAGAGGTTTCAAAAATGCCAGGAGCTGAAATCACTCAAACTTATGAGAAGGGTAAAAGGATGATTTTTTTTCCTATGATCACTAAAGGTGTGATTTCTCCTGAAAATACAATTGAGAAAAGAGAAACCATGGAGCAACCACCTATGCATGAGGATGAGTCACCATTGAAACATCATGATGAACAAGCCCTATCGCGGTTGACATGCTAGAGTAGGTGGAAGACAAATTAGTTGAGGAGATAAGAGGGGAAAAGGATGCAAAGATAGCACAGCTTAAGGAAAACCTCTCAAGGGAAAATTTTATGAAAACCTTTCTACAACAAGAAAATATGAAATTGAAGGTGAAAAAACTGCTCCAAAGAAAACCGAAAGAACATCTTGAGGCATAAAAAGGTAAAGGTAAAGTAGTGGTAGATGTTGATTAGTTGGAAGACATAGAGGTTGAAATAAGGCCAAGGAGGCCAAGAACAAGAGGATTAACAAGGAAAAAAGAACAAGAAAAAGAGCCATCTCCTCCATTAGGTCAGCTAACCTTTGATGAGTTGATCACTGCTGAGATTGAGAAAGACAAAGTGTTATGGCTTGACAAGGTGAACGTGCATATTGAGAATATTTTGAAGAAGGAAGAAAGGAATAATAACCTATAGAGGCACATGGCGAGACATTATTTCACTAGGAATGAAATCGCCAAAGTCAGGTAGAAGAATAGGAAGAAAAATATTAAAGAAACCCTAATTAAGCTAAAGCAGAAATATAAATTAGATTTTCTAGTTGAGGCATCCATAACTTTCTAGTTCATCCTTCAAGGATGACATGGACCAAAATTTAGTAAGTTTTGGACATTTTGGGTATTTTTGTGATTTTTGACAAAATCTAGAAATTTCGCCTTTACAGAAGCGTCGCGCAGTGGCGAGAAGCTTTTCCTCAAAGCCTCCAAATGAGGATTTTTCTATATGGCTAGATTCCTCTTGCCATGAAATTTCCAGGTATGGTCTCAGGTTTTTATGACACCCCCTAGTTTTGGATAAAAACCCAAAAAGCAACCTCTTTTTCATGCTTTTGCCATTCTTTTTTCTTGCGCGCGGAACTTCTGGAGTAAGCTTGGAAAAATGGATTTTTGAAGGCCTTGTAGGAGGTATTTTCTCAGTTTCAAGGTTGGGTTGGATAGAGGACATCCAGGGATACCTAGCCCAATCTTCAGATCAGTAGTAGGATTCCTTAAAATAATCCAAAATCACTTTCAAAGTGGTGCAGAACTGCTATTGAAAGGTGCGATGTTTCTGTAACTGGCGCGATACTTCTCTCTTTGATTATTTCTGGACAGTTGTCAAGCCAAAATGGTCCAAATCTCGAGGTTGCAGTTGTCCTATGAGGTGTTTTGTGGATAAGAGAGTTTTTTTTTCCCCTCATTGTTGAGGAATCCTATAATTACTAAAGGAGACAAACACTCCTAATTATTAGCTAAATTTGGGGGGATTGTTTCTAACTTCCCTAAATTCTAGGTAATGACTCATAGTGTGCATTTATGATGTATTTTGGATTAGGATTCGACCCAATGAGGTGGAACATTCTATATTTTCTATATATATTCCAAATCAAGTCATTTTAGAGGTTGGATAGTTGATATTGTAGTTGTGGAGCTTATGTACAGTCTTTTTCTGTGAAATCAAAGACATGTTGCAACTATTATTTTGGGACTCTAGTGGTATGCTTATTAGCATTTTTTTTCTCAATAACACCATCAAGTTGAATTTTTATGCTTCCATGAAATCACATGTATTATTCTATATGATAAATCTTATGAGTCTATGAACATAATTCTTGATTTTTGTGCACTGTTTTATAAGATTTTCATAAATCTGGTTTACCTCTTGTGATGAATGAATCATGTAATATGCTCATTCTGAATCTCTCTCTCTTTTCAAACCCTATGTAAAAATGACAATCTAAGTATGTTTCTAAGTATACCTACATGGCCTCATCTTCATCAGTGTAGCTGTTAATTTGAAGTCAGACCTAAAACCTAGACCTAGCTCCTAGAGTGACATTCTTATCCAACAAAATTAAAAAAAAAAACCTAATTCATTGAGCTTATATCTAGCCTAATAACATTACATATCCAGTCATCTCATTTACTATGAAATTGACATTGAGAGAGCCCTCTCTGGTTTGGTAGGGCTAGCTACCAAATCTAAATATTGGTTTGAGGTTACCTCCTTCAGTCTCCATTCTCAGCCTTGGGAAACAGAGGGAGTGATAACATGCCACATAGCACACATTACAACATATGATGGTTAGAGAAATGAAATTTCATATATTTGAAATAAATAAAAAAAATCTCTTTATAAAATCCATTTATAGATGAACAACATTGTTAATAAAAGTTGTAGTAGATGAAAACTTAAACACAAGAGCTTTAATATAATATATTATATGTTTTTCTCCATTACGTCATCTAAACTTTGGTAGTTTGAATACATTTTTTTATTTCGGAAATCTATTCAAGGGTGTTGGAGAGTTTGGCATTTAACATCATTTCTCAGTTCGATGATCTTATCTTTCTGGATGATATGGAAAAAGTGGTTGTTGACCAATATCAAACCTCCATTCTTCTTGGATCTAGCCGAAGTGTGGTTCCTCCTAATATAAAAGTTTCTACATCATCTTCACTTCATTTAAATTCCATCCCTCCATATTCTACTCCTTTTGCTACCCCCACACCACAATTGAGTCGAGGGAGGGGACCTATTTTCCCTTCTAATGGTTGTATATCTAAAAATGTGCAATACTAATTCCCTTAGAATAGAGGCCTACACCAGTGTCCCAGTGGTGAGAAGAAAGTTTGAGATACTAACCCAATGCTAATGAGCTTGTAAGGATCGTGAAATTTGTTTTGGCATAATTAGGCAAGGTCTGGTCCTACAATGAAAATCATGGAAGTAGGCCACACAACCCATAACTGATGATGAATCTGGTTATTTGGGGTGGTGGAACGATAAACTTAACTACTAAAATAGATATTCTTGAGGCTTATCCTTCTGTATAGTGGTAAGAAAGTGTATGGATAATGTAGGCTTTTAACTTTCAAGATTGCATAGATTTGGTGAATCAATTTCCTTTTCATACAATGGGTGAAATTTGATAAAATTTTACATTCTCCTTCACAAGGAGTGATATTTACTCCCCTATAGATGAGTTTCCACTAATGTAGTTACTAAGAATTCAAATGATAGTATTGTGGATTACAAGTTCATGAAACAACATATTGTAAGTGAATGTATTATTTGTATATTTTTTTCATATTGGACCCCTAATTTTTTAACTGAATTCATTCATTGAGAACTTATGTTCTATGGGATTTTATATACCAAAGGGATTCGACAGGAATAAATGTTCTGATCATAGTGATATTTTCATTAGCATTATCTGATTTTCAATATTTGTGCTTCAGTGTGTTTCTTGGGATGCCAATGTATAATTTGGTTTATTGTCTCAATTACTTAATTTAGTTCATGTCTCGAATCCTCATCAGTTTTCTGAAAGTTAACATATCCCCCCTTCTGATAGTTTAATGGAATATGGAGACTATACATTCCAACTATGAAATCTGGATATGTAGAGAATCACATGAGGATCTGGAATATTGAACAAATCAATAAAATGATAAATATATGGAAAATTGAAATTGAAATGATGAACATATAGTAATTGAGGCATTTGCAAGAAAATTCTTCTAAAGTGGATTTGGTGAAATCTCTTATTAGAATTATTTGACCGATAAAGGAGTCAATATAAAGTATAATGCATTAACATAACACATTTGCAAGGAAATTCTTGTAAGTGGATTTGGTAACAATCTGTCATTACATTTTATTTCACTATCATAGAAGTCAATATAGATTATAACACATTAAAATAATGTGTTCATTTCTATTGGATTAAAATGTGCCACTTATTAAAGAATTTAAATACAAAATATAGGGATGCTACATAACAAAAAAACATTTTTCTCCAAATTGTCTTCTAGACTGCCTAAAATTGTCATCTGAACATCACAACTTAGATATTGAAAATGACATGTGTGGAAGAAAACACACACGGAAAAGCTATCAAAACTAACTCCAAGTATTATTGGGGAAACATGAAATACTTTGTAGGAGATACAGAAACGAGAGAACTTCTTGTTGATCGAGCACAAAGTATTATACTGGACTTGAAGTAGAATTTTCCTAGATTCCCACAGACCATTTTGGACATCAACAAGGTCTAATACAAATTCCTCGACAGGTTCCTAATTTCAAATTATTTTCTCAACCCTCGGACTATCTCAAAACATATTATCTAATCATCTCGCCATTTTTCTTAGATCATTTGGTGATTTAAATAAACATTCACACCCATTATTTTTCAACGACTTGTGGTTTTCTAAATAGGATTTTAAAAATATGGTTAAGGACACATGGTCACACTTACATATCTCTTTCTTGAACTCCTATATGGCTCACTTTGCAAAAAATATTTCTAGAGTAAAGTAGGTCATGAAAGGATGGTCTCAACATCATACACATGGTCTCACCAGGGCCACCAGGGGGTAGCAACAATTTGAGGCCTAGCTAGGGGAGCTAGAGGCCTTTTTCAATAATCCAATAGTCAATATTGGATAATTAAAATGTTATGAAACTAATGAGATGGTTTTAAACGCTTGCAGAGGACTTTATAAAGCCGAGAATATTCAGTAAAGTTACAAGGGCCATCAGTACCATCTTTTTCGAGCAGCAGTTCAGGGCCTAGCCAGGGCATCTAGAGACCATATGCAGCGAAGAAATAGTCATTTTTTACCGTAAACAAAAATCTAAATCCATTGATCAAGGTTGTTGTAGGTTTTAACCCTGAACAGAAATATCTACACACGATTCTTATAACAGAAAATAAACAATAGCAAGAGCATAAAACATAAAACAGATAAACACAGAGATTTTCCCTTGGATCCCAAATCGGGACGACCAGCTTGATTTTTCATTATATTCCTTTTAGTGTTACAACACATATATATACATGCCGGAGCATACATAAATCCCAATCCATTAACCCTGGATTAGAACATAACCGTAGTTCCCTTGACCGGATCTACAAAAATACCAGGGGCCGAAAACCATCGAACCCCAAAACCATGTGCAAAACCATGCACAAAACCATGGGCGGATCCGCCTATGAGTGGGTCCACACAAAAAACAAATTTTGGCCGGGGCGCTGCCCCGAACCCCAACGGTGGGGACTGCTTCGCCCCTCGTGACCCCCCAGCTACGCCCGACGCAACATACAGCGCGTGGGGCCAATCGTGGAAAGAATATAACACATACCCAACATTCTCCCACTTGTTGTTTTCTTTCCACAGGGGGCCACAGGGGAGCTTAGTCATTGGCCCAATTCTTCAACACCCATTGTTTCTCTACACCAAGAGAACTTCTGAGTGCTCACATACTTTGTCAATGCATCTGCAACATTCTTCAAAGTGTCCACCTTTACCAGCAACACCCTTTTAGCCTCAACCATATCTCTAACAAAATGATATTGAACATCAATGTGCTTTGTCTTTGAATGATAAGCAGGGTTCTTAGCCAAGAAAATTGCACTTTGGCTATCACAGTCTATCCTTATAGCTTGTTGTACCAACCCCATACTTGAACACAATCTCTGCAACCAAACTGCTTCCTTGCTTGCATGAGTGGCTGCTATGTATTCTGCCTCTGTAGTTGAAAGAGCCACTACAGACTGTCTTTTACTCATCCAACTGACTGCGCCTCCAAATAGGCTAAACACATACCCACTTGTAGATCTTCTTTGGTCCAGATCTCCAGCCCAGTCTGCATCAACAAAACCACGAATGTCCAACATTCTTTCCAATCCTGGTCTTCCCTGGTAGCACAAGCCACAATCACTAGTGCCACGTAAATATCTGAAAACCCGCTTCACTGCTGTCCAATGCTCCTTCCCTGGGTTTGACATAAACCTGCTCAATACTCCCACTGCATGTGCAATGTCTGGTCTAGTACAGACCATTGCATACATCAGGCTACCCACTGCACTTGCATATGGAACACGAGACATATACTCCTCTTCTTCTTGTGTCTTGGGACACTGTTCAGCAGATAGCTTTACACCTACAGGAATAGGAACCTTCACCGGTTTACTATCCTGCATATTGAATCTCTGCAATATAGTCTCGACATACTTCCTCTGGTTTAACCAGAGCTTCCTCTTTTCCCGATCTCTCTTAATTTCCATGCCCAAAATATAGTTTGCAGCACCAAGATCCTTCATGTCGAATTTGGAGAACAGTTGGGTCTTCAAATCTTGGATAATTTCTTTGTCATTTCCAATCAACAACATATCATCCACATACAGGACCAAATAAATAACACGGTCACCAATTAATTTAAAATAAACACAGTGATCCTCCTTGCTTTTGGTGAAGCCAAGTCCCCGTATATAGGTATCAAATTTCTGATACCACATCCTTGGTGACTATTTTAACCCATATAGAGACTTCTTCAACCTGCATACCAGTTCTTTCTTACCCTTCACCATAAAGCCTTCAGGTTGCTTCATGTAGATCTCCTCTTCTAGATCCCCATGAAGAAATGTTGTCTTCACATCCATCTGTTCTATCTCAAAATCAAATGCAACAGCAACAGATAAAAGTAATCTAATAGAAGTAACTTTGGCAACAGGAGAAAAAAATATCACCAAAATCAATTCCCGGCACCTGGGAATAACCTTTCGCTACCAACCGAGCTTTGTATTTCTCCACCTTGCCTTCTACATTCATCTTCTTCTTAAACACCCATTTGCTCCCAATGGGCTTCCTTCCAGCCGGCAACTCCACCGGATCCCATGCATCGTTTTTGTGCAAGGATGCCATTTCATCAACCATGGCCTCCTTCCAGAGTTTTCCATCCTATGAATCTACTGCCTCCCTGACAGTTCTGGGTTCATCATCAGTTATAGTTAAGGCAAAACTTGAACAGAAAGCAGATGGACTATACCTTTCTGGTTGCCTTCTTTCCCGAACTGATCTTCTTAAAGCTGGAGTTTGTGGCTCATCATCTTCTGAGTCTTCTTCTGTTGTAGAGTCTGATTCATCCTCCTTTAGCTCAAACTCTATCTTCTCAGGTTCCTTTGGTAGGACTTCATGTTTAACAACATCTTCCACTTCTCTAAACACCACATCTCGACTGTACACAACCTTCCTTGTTTCTGGGTTCCAAAGCTTGTAACCCTTTAAACCATCCTTATACCCAATAAAGATGCACCTTTCAGATTTATTATCCAACTTAGTCCTTTTCTCCTTTGGAACATGTACATATGCATCACATCCAAATACCCTTAGATGTGAAAGAGAAGGTTTCTTTCCAGTCCATACCTCATGTGGGGTCTTATCCTCCAACGCTGATGAAGGTGATCTGTTAACTAAGTAACATGCAGTCTCCGCTGCCTCTGCCCAAAATTCTTGTCCTAACCCGGTACCACTGAGCATGCTTCTTGCCTTTTCCATCAACATTCTGTTCATTCTTTCTGCAACTCCATTTTGCTGAGGTGTGTATGGAGTAGTCTTCTGCCGTGCTATACCACACTTCTTACAGAACTCTTCAAATTCCTTCTTGCAGAACTCCCCACCATTATCTGTCCTCAGTGCCTTTATCTTCTTCTATGTCTGGTTTTCCACCAGAGCCTTAAATTCTTTAAATTTTTCAAAGACTTCAGATTTCTTCCTCAAGAAATATATCCATGTATTCCTTGAGAAGTCATCTATGAATGAAACATAGTACACAGACTTTCCCAGTGATGGAACTGACACAGGCCCAAACACATCACTGTGTACAAGTTCTAATATCTTGTTTGCCCTCTTAGCACTAGAAGGAAAACTCACCCGATTCTGCTTCCCATATACACAATGTTCACAGAAATCGAAATCCAGAGAACAATTAGACATACCTTCTACCATACCATCTCTATGAAGTATCCGAAGGCCCTTCTCTCCAATATGTCCAAGCCTTTGATGCCATAGCATGGTCTTTTCTCCAGAGACAGCTAGGCTTTCCGTCCCACTTTCAGGAACCACAGAACTGTTACACCCATCAATAATAGTACTACCTTGTAGCTTGTACAGAGTTCCAGTCTGAACTCCCCGCATTAATACCAGTGCTCCCCGAACCATCTTGCAAGCATCTTTCTCGAACACTGTTTTTACACCTGCATCATCCATCTTGCTTACAGAAATCAGATTTCTGGCCAATGCAGGAATATGCAGAACACCGGGAAGTGTTCTAATCCTTCCACCTTGTAGCTTCAACTTGACCTTTCCACGTCCGATGATTCTGGCCTTCCTATCATCCCCTAGGAAGACATCACCACCATCATATTTCTCATACTCGCAGAACCACTCCCTATGGGGAGTGAAGTGAAAGGATGCACCTGAGTCAATCGACCATGACTCATGATCTACATGTGTATTTGAAGAAGAAGCCAAATACACATCCCCACCTTCATCCGAGGTGGTTTTTGCCTCTGCAGAAGGACCTTCATCAGATCCCTTTCCTTTCTCAGGAGCTTTAGATCTGCATTCCTTTTTGTAGTGCCCTTCCTTTCCTCATTTCCAGCACACCTTTACAAACTTTCCGGGAGATTTAGATCTCCCTCTAGATTTATATCTCCCACTCGAAACCTTATTCGTGTTTCTGTTCTGGGACCTTCCTCGTACAGATAAGGCATCTCCATTCTGACCCTCCATATTTCTCCGTCTCATTTCCTCCGACAGCAAGGCTGAGACAATGTCATCAAAATTCAAGGTAGTTGTATTGCTACCTATTGTAATAACCAGACTGTCCCATGAATCTGGTAGAGAACACAACAAGCTGATGCACTTATCTTCATCTGAGATTTTAATATCAACAGATGACAGCTGACTTACCATAGTATTGAAGGCGTTCAGATGCTCTGTCACCGAGTCTCCATCCTTCATCCTCGGGTTATACAGCTTTTTCCGCAGGAACAACTTATTCACCAGAGACTTAGATTGGTACAAAGTCCCAAGTTTTTCCCACAAATTCTTCGCCGTAGCTTCCCCAGATACATTCAACAATACTGAATCTGACACACACAACCGTATTGTGCTCTTGGCCTTCTGATCCAGTTTCTTTCCAGTCTTCATCTGACATTTCCGTTGGTTTAGTACCTGGATCTACCGTGATCCACTGATCTTTATCCACCAGCAGATCCTCCATCTTGAGCTTCCACAACTCAAAACTCTGACCATTAAATTTCTCGATCTCTATCTTTCCGCCGCTCGCCAGATTCTTTCACCGCAAGAATCGATCCCGCAGATCTCCCACTGCACAGGGTCTACCACAGGCCCGAGAAAAAAACCCTCAACAACAAAGGCGTCCCCTTGAAGCCGAAATAGCTCTGATACCAAATGTACGTTTTAACCCTGAACAGAAATATCTACACACGATTCTTATAACAGAAAATAAACAATAGCAAGAGCATAAAACATAAAACAGATAAACACAGAGATTTTTCCCTGGATCCCAAATCGGGACGACCAGCTTGATTTTTCATTATATTCCTTTTAGTGTTACAACACATATATATACATGCCGGAGCATACATAAACCCCAGTCCATTAACCCTAGATTAGAACATAACCGTAGTTCCCTTGACCGGATCTACAAAAATACCAGGGGCCGAAAACCATCAAACCCCAAAACCATGTGCAAAACCATGCACAAAACCATGGGCAGATCCGCCTATGAGTGGGTCCGCACAAAAAACAAATTTTGGCCGGGGTGCTGCCCCGGACCCCAACGGTGGGGACTGCTTCGCCCCTCGTGACCCCCCAGCTACGCCCGACGCAACATACAGCGCGTGGGGTCAATCGTGGAAAGAATATAACACATACCCAACAGTTGTATAATATTTTGAGGAATTATAGGGTTCGAGAACCCATCAGAGAATTTTTTAGTGACCCAAGTGCTAGGGGGTGTCGACAGGTGTTGAAGGCAAAACCAGAGCAGCCGGAGGCCATTTTTAGTGAAAAAATAGTCTATCCTAACTAATTTTGGCATTCTAAATCCAATGAATGGATATTTAGAGCCATTTGATGAATTCTAGAGCTCGAGAAGCTGAAGGGAAGTTTTGGGCAGCCCTAGGCAAACCAGGGAGGAAGGCCTATTTTGGGGATGCAGTGCTCGTTTTGAGAAAATTATCAGTCGATATTTGGTGTCTGATGTGTGTTGGATATAGTATGTGTGTTTTCAAGGATATTAAAATAATTTTGAAGAATTTAGTGCCATATTTTAGCTCAGTGTAGCTCAGAGCATCGACTGAATGAATCAAGTCTAAGGGAGCCTAAAGTTGTTTGTAGAGTGATGAAAACTATGACATGGATAAAGATGGTATTCTAAGCCCTTTGGATCAGTTCAGTATCCATTTTATTTAAGTGTGGAACTTTTAAAAGAAACTTTACCATAATCCCAAAGAGCCTAGTCAATATGACAAAGCTCAAAGGAGACGTAGCCCACAATATTCGAGTGAAATCCTAGATTAATTTTGTTGTTATGTGCATATTTTTTATTGCTGCATTATTTTTATGTTACACATGTTTAATTTCAGCAAGAAAAAATTAAATTAAGACACTTAAACAGTTAGAAATCATACACTTCTTTCAAGCATAAATTCTGCAAATTGTCAAGTATAATCTGGATCTTTTATTTGTTTAACTGAGTGGGAGGTTCTTGAAAAAAATAAAAAGTTATCCAAACCATTTTCAGATTAGGTTGGTATCAGAGCACTTGGTTTCTTGATTGACAGAGCAATAGCTTGCTTGTTTAACTTGAAAGGTGTTTAAACAGTGCAAAGGATTCGACTGTTTTACTGTTTGCAAACTGATTGTTGCTTGAGTTTGCTAAAGGTGAAGGGATAGCTACTGATAGCTAAATCCAGAAGAGGAAAAGAAGGAAGAAAGGGCTGAAGGCATCTTACTTACCCAAATGACCTCAAGGCCACCCTTGAAGAACAAACCCTTTTCTTGATTGTTTGTTATTTGGCTGCTTGAATAAGAGCTTGTCTCTACAACCTTTTTGTTCAAAATATTTGTCACTTGTTTTGAAATATTTGTGAAATTTTTTTAGGTTAAGTTATTTCATTTTCATGATGACAACTTCTTCAAGTGAGGTTTCAAAATCCTCATCCTTCACAATATTCTTTGATGAAGACATGAAGCACGACTTCTACATCTTGAAGGACATGGTGCAGATTATATTTGAAGATAGAAGAGAAAGCACTGAACTTTGTGAGAAATTGTTTTCTTTGAAGCAAGAGAAAGAATAATTTCTTCAAATATTGCATGATATGGAGATACAGCTCCATCAAGCCCAAGAGGCTTTGACCAAGAACATGCGTGAAGTAGAGGTAATTCACTCAAATTTGTCTTCAGTTTCCTCATCATTTTTGGGTGAACTCCTAGATTAATTTCGCTGTTATGTGTGGATGTTTTATTGCTGCATTATTTTTGTGTTACACATGTTTAATTTCAGTAAGAAAAAATGAAATTAAGACACTTAAACTGTTAAAAATCATACACCTCTTTCAAGCATAAATTCCACAAATTTTCATGTATAAGCTAGATCTTTTATCTGTTTAATTGAGTGGGAGGTTCTTGAAAAACATAACAAGTTATCCAAACCATTTTCAGATTAGATTGGTATCAGAGAACTTGGTTTCTTGATTGATAGATCAATAGCTTGCTGAAAGGGCTAGAGTATAGGATTTTGTTGGCAAACCTTCACTCTGAACCTAGGTTAGGAACCCTGAAGCCAACAAGTAGTATCTTTATAATCATATTTATGTTAACCCAATCGATGTGTTCTTGAATCGAATATATCATGGAACCGATCAGTTGTCTGTACGATGATTTATCAATAATATCATAACTATTCAACTTCTTGATAAAGGGTATTGCCATAGGTATGTCATTTGGCATTTTTATCACAAGCTTCTTTGCCAAAATTCAAGTAGTATTTTATCCATCCAATAACTTAGATCTACCTCTTTCTAGCTAAGGTAAGTGAATGCATTCCCTTTTATGAAGTATTTCTTTTATGTTTCCATCTAATCAGCTTCTTTGAAGCATAATTCAAACTTATTTCTCCTTCTTCATTAATGTTTATTAAGATTCATAAAAGTATTCATGCTTTGGTTTGTTCTTTCAATTATTCCATCTATTAACTTAAAGGTTTAGATAGTTCTCATTTTGACTTTCATATTTTATTAGAAGACTTTGAAAGAATAAAAATCAAAGTGCATAAACAAAATAGTAATGGTAGTAATTAATGAAAGGATATGTAGAGTACTTATCTTTTGAGGAAGGTCAGCTCCCTCTTAACCTTGAACCTTTTTACCAATCTTATCTTTCAGTATGATGTCATTTCTATCATTCTCAAGAGTTAGGTCTTCTTATTATAGAAGAAATGATTAGCTAGGGATTTATTCCTAAGGTTTTCTAATTAAAATCCTAGCTAGGGTTTACAAACCCTTCAATTATTTGGCATCCAAAGTCTTCAATATATGCCATTATTTTTGTAGTTGCCTCCTCCCACATTTACCCAAATTCACAATCTATCCAAGGTAAACATGAGACGAGTGTCACAATGTCATGACCCGACCTTCGATATTCTAGTTAAGGAAGTGGGGTGTTTATGGATTATTTCCTTCTGCTGACAGAAGTAAACTCCCTAGACCTAGTGGCATAATCTAGAAACAACCAAGACAAAATTTCTTTTATTTCCTTAGTTAAATTTGTAATATGGAAGTAAGACTTACGTAGAAACTAATGTAGACACTATTCTTCTTCCTACTTGCAAGATTTATCTACAACTCCAAATTCTCTAAGTGGAACCTGCAAAACAGCTAAAACAAGAAAGAGAAACAAAACATACAAATAACATATACAAATATGTCTTAAAAATAATCCAAGGAGTCATTGTTCTACATATGCATAAAAGAGACATAGTGTATAGAAAAATAATACGTTTTTATATCAATGAAAGTAGGAGATGATTACAACCCTTTGAAAACATTGACCTTTTATATATCTCCTAGTAAACTTGTCCTTCCTTTGTCACAAAGAAAGCCTTCACTCATTTCTCAAGTACATGGATGGATTATGGACCTCTAAACACAAATGGGAAGCATGAGGGCATAACTAAGAGTCTCAAAAATCCAACTTAGTTTCAATAGTAAGAAATACACTTATAGGAGAAGTGAGGAGGTTTAAGATCCATCAAACTAGGGTAAGATCCACTTTAGAATGGGATAATCTACAGAGGATAAGGGATAAGGGCTCATTTGTAGGAATTCGAGGACATCCTTAACAAAGAATGGAAACTTCCATGATAGAAGCCTCTATAAGTGGAAGCTTCAAAATTATTTTTAATTTTTTCCTCGTTTCAAGTTCTGAACTATGGAAGTGCGATGGGGACCTAAATTAGTGTTTTTAGACAATATATTGAAAATTTATTGGAACTTATGGAAAGGGGATGCTTTTTCCTTTGCAAGGAATGATTGCAAGTTGTGAATGGATTATGAATGATGTGGTTTCAAGCTAATTTGGTTGAATGTGACAAAATTTCCTGTAACAAATTCCCCCCTAAAGTACAAATTTAGAAGCAATGGCTGAGGATTGAAGTGCTTTACCATGTGATAAGTTTGGATCAAGAATAAATTGGTTGATCTCATCAATTGTGTGTTATAACACATTATCATCATGATATCATTTTTGAGGTAGGCATACTCGTACTCAGTGTATAATCCATTTTACATGTACAATGATCAAAATCATGTCCATTGATGACATATTGTGGATCCATGCATGGATGAATTTCTACATGAATATATCCATCATACTTTTTAACCTTGTATGAATCATAAAATCATAGCCCAGATGGATGGCATTAGATACAAGGTCCTCTACCTCGTTACTCGATAGTACGACTCTAACCACGTGAATATATGTGTTGGAGTCAAACATGGTAGACATCATATAATAACTAACCAATGATGAAATTCATTAAAAAATACAATAGGAACCACCAATAATGTTAATGGACCTCAAGGTACTACAATAAAATCCATATGGTGTGAACAAATGAGTTGAATTCAAACACCATACAAATCTTCCCGTCAAAGGCCAATGATGAAAATTTGTTTCCCAAAGCGAATAAACTTTCCATTGAGTTATGCATGCTCCAATGCAATAAAAGGATTTTATAATTTAACTTCTTGTATAATTTGTTTATGTCAACAAGAATTAACCCATCGAAAGAGGACCTTGATGTATCCCCCATCTGTAATATTCCAAAATAGGAAAAGCAACAATATTGAACATAAACTGGGAAAATGGAGTGAATATAAATACATTAAACATGAGAAAATCATAGATCCATTTTATTATGTATAATAGCAGAAAATATTACAATATCTTGAGGAACAAGTCACTCAAACTAGGCAAGAGAAACCTCCAATGCTCAAATACACCCAAACATGAAATGTTGTTGCTACACAAAATGCTAGAGAAATAAGATAGCACAGTCCCGGTGAGTGAAACTATAGTTGGAAAATACAAATAGATAGATATACTGATATAATGCTCCAATAGTGCTGGAAATAGAAATCTAAGCTCCCAAGCAACTTTCCAAGACAACCCAGAAAGGGTTTCCCGAAATATACAAAATACAAGATGATGAAATGTAGCCTTACAGCTGAACAATCTCTGCAACTGGATAACTGATAGGAGTTGGCTGATCTGGTATGGAAATGGCTAATACTTCTCCAATAGGTCTCCTGGATGAAGGCCTTCTCCCCTCATTGACTAACTCACAAACTGGGGCACTCAACCCTCTACTACAACTACTCAATAAAATAACACAGTTCCTGAAAGAGACTACGTTGTATGTGATGGAAGCTGCTTGGAATAATGCCAAATGACTAAATAATGCTCAAGGACCCTCCTTGCTAGCCTCCTGGATGAAGGGTTGCTCCCTCTAGTGGAAAACAAGCTCAAAACTAGATCTATCACTCCTCCACTACTACTGCCCTGCAAAACTACACAATCCTGAAAGAGATTGCGCTATGGATGATGGCTGAAGCTTGGCCTGATGTTGGATAGTGAAAATGAGTGGGCACTTGAATTTCCCCAAGGATGACGGTGGGATTTCTGCTCAGAAACACCATTGTGCTAAGCAACACAATAGACTCCGTTAAAAAACTGAAGCGTGCAAGAAGTCATAAAAGACCAAGGCATAAAAAATAATCATGATGCCTTCTATGGCTGATATCCCCTTTCTTATATTCTTTGTGAGCATCCTCACCTTTGAACCCACACATTAAAGTTATTACTCTCATGGAGACTCCCTCCCACTAACATTGTTTTGTCCCTCATTAACTCTCCACTACCTCCATACCAACGTTGTTGATTTGGTCAAACTTAACCCTATCCATATGCTTCAACCTCTATTCACACATAAGGGTGCTTTATCTAGCTAATAAGATGATCCACATTCACATTAGAAGTGGCTTTATTCCTACTAAGGAGATTTATGGGTCTCCCTACTCTTATTCCCCTATCTAAATGACAAAATCAAATTTTTAATATTCCAACTAGCTAAAAGCTAATTAGTAATATTACAATCCTCCCCTCCCAAATTTTGCTTGTACTCAAGCAACTGTAAGGGTGAATGCTGAAAAACCTCTCCTTCTTCCCAACTGGCACCCACATATGATAAGCTCCCCCATTGAATCAGGTGTTCTCCCATCAATCTCCCCCTTACTTGATCCTCCCAAGTGTCCAAGTTAGCCAAATGGCTCACATCATAAGGAAGTAAGAGATCTATGGTAGCTATCACAAACTATCCAATGTTCTCACTGAAGCATGGGGTATAAGATATGATGGAGATCGCACTCCTAGTGAACATCTCCAATCCATGTGCCATTCCTCCCATCATCCCAACAATAATGATAAAAACATCATCAATATATGGGATCAAAATCAAGGATACACTGACTTCCATATGAAGCACCAGAGGGTGATAATAGTACCTCAAATGGAACTAGTGTAGTTCTGCTCCTTGTTGCCCTAGAACATGATGGTGAGAGCAGCTTCCTAGCCACTTGCTTGCTGCCCCTTTTTGCTCATCTACCTGGGGAAAGTAACTGACGTTTGGTGTCAAATGAGTACACCCCAAATAAGATATCATCTCCTCACAACCTCTTAGGAATTGTCCATTCCCATCACTGATTGTGGCTCCAAGAAGATCATGAAGTCTAAAGAGAGGCTTTCCATCTTGTGGTGAAATGTATTGTAAATTAATGGCAAAGGAAGGAAAATTCTTGATTAGTTGATCAATAAGAATAAATACACAATCCTCAACATGTATTGTTGGCAAGCTGGTGAAGAGGTCCATAGACGAGCCTTCCCATCTTTCTATTAAAAAGGGAAGTGGTTGTAACAACCTTGCAAGGTGGTGGTTTTCCTCCTCATTCATCAATAAAACTACATACCTCCTGATATGTTGTTGTATATTCTCTTTGAGATCCTCCCATGAGAATCCTTCCATAATGGTTTGATATGTTCCCATGAAATCTATGTGACCGGAAAGAAGTGCTTCATGTGTTGCATGTAGAATATCCTCCTTGAGCTTGGAGTCTCTAGTTAAGAAGACCTAATCTTGGTAATAGATGGATACATCCACCACTTTATACCTCTCATCATCTACTTGCCCCTTAAGCACCTCACATGTGAAATGATCCTTGGAATACTCCACCAAAAGCAAGGACTCCCAATATGGATCTATACTCCTCAATAACATTGTTGCTAACTTCTGTGATAAGGTACTTGTCATCTCATAGCTCCCCTCTTTGACATGATCAATGACAAAGTCATATGCCAGAATACTGCTAACCTACCTTTTTTACCTCCCTTGTAGCTGCTTCTGCCTAAGAATTTTATGGAGGTTAGTCTTCACTTGGAAGCTACTACCTATCCACAACTTTATGAGTTTGGCCAATGTATTCATGAATTCCAACAACCCTCTACCATATATGGAAGATCCATTCCTATGTGGAAGTATCTTCTGACTCTCAAAGGCCATGGAGTAGCCCCCTTGCACCATCATTATGCCATCATCCATGCCTGAAACACCTCCTCTTAGCATAATATGCTTGGAGAGAGTTGGTAATACTAATATCGGAAGAATGGCCCTCTCCTCCTTGAGCCTACCAAAGACTCTCTGTGTTGTACTAAGCTCACCCAAGGTTCCCATCTTAGCCAATCTAGGAATGGTGCAGCTTGTTGTGAGAACTCTTTAACCAACTCCTAGTCCGAGGGCCTTCCAAGCGGAATGCCTCCAAATAATACTACATCATGGGTCAAGGTCAACTACATGATTGAGTGGACTGATGTGTCCCTATTTTTACTTTGCAAATCAGTCTCTATCTTGTGTGAAGAAACTATCTGAGGGGGCTAAGTGTGTATGCCTCTGATCATCTGATCCTTACCACTCTTCTTATCTACCCATTCCATCTGCAAGGTCTCCCAATCTGTGGTAACTTTCCAAAATGTAATCAATCACTGCACACGCAATATAATATTGGTGTCAGGAATGTCGACCACAAAGAAGTGATCAGTCAAAGTATATTTCCCCAAGGTTACCGACAATTCCGGAACATACTTCATACACTACATAGTTCT
Organism: Pinus albicaulis; assembly: GCA_034641835.2. Lineage (NCBI taxonomy): Eukaryota > Viridiplantae > Streptophyta > Pinopsida > Pinales > Pinaceae > Pinus > Pinus albicaulis. The sequence goes on from CM076575.1 coordinate 1,453,674,509, forward strand.
AGATCCTTGAACCAGAACTGAAAATACCTCAAAATAATCAGTGGGCATTCCTCTTCTTTGTACTAACTGAGCATCAATAAAGTTGTGGGTAGCCCCACTTTCAATCAATATTGATACTCTTTCATCCTGAATGGTACCTCAAACTCTCAAAGTCATATACTTGGGTACTCCCCGCAAAGATACAAGGGCCCCTCCAACTGGAGAAAATGCCCCATTCCCACCTCCTAGTGGTGGTGGATCCTCTCCTGCTATCACAATGATGTCATCCCCTTCTATCTCCTCCTCTTCCTCCTCCTCACTATTAGAGAATAACTCTATATAGTGTGCTTTCCCTACTGCACATCGATGCCCTGGTGCCCATGGTTCTTGGCATGTGAAGGAAAGCTTCCTTCTCCTCAAGTCTCTTCAAAAATCATCACTAAGAGGCCCTTTCCCCTTTGTCTGAAAGGGTGCACTTTGATGAAATGGAGCCTTTGCCCTTGGAAAAGAATCATGTAAATTTCTTGCCCTATCAATAGAATCTTGAAGAGTAGTTGTTTTAGTAGTCTTAACCAACCCATGCAGAGGCTCTGCTAGCACATAAATGAACATATAAATGCTCCTAACTACAAATTAATTAGGAAACATGATAGAAAGTTCTAGAAATTCAAAAATATAGGTTTCTGGATTACTTGTCTACTTGAGCTTGGCTAGCTCAATAAAATGTGCCTCTGGGTCTCTTCGATCAAACATCTCTACTAACCTCTGGGTGAGCTCTAAATATGAAGTCACATTGGCATGACCCAATGTAGAAAAACCATGAAACCACCAATCATGTAACTCACCTTCAAGGTGTAGCGCTGCAATTTTGATGGCCTCCATATCCGATACTTGCTTTAGCTGAAATTAGATGTCTAGCTTATCCACCCAAGACTTGGTTGTGCATTTGGATGACCCATCAAAAGTGGGAAAAAAAAAAAACCTACCCATGGTCTGTTGTAGAACATTGTTTTGTATGAACCCTCCACTTCTATTATTATGCTGGGGTCTCCTGTTGTCCTTGATCTGACAAAACTCATGAAAGTTAAGATTATCTTTAAATATCTAAGATTGAGACTCATATTCTAGAAAATAATCTTCGAGAGTTTCTTCTTCTTGAGGTCCTCCACCTCCATTTTCCACTGCTAGGAATGTAGGCATAGTGGAGCGTTGGGAAACTTGCTACTTTATTGGTTGATCATACCAATGATGTGAAATGTTAGAGCTTTCTCCATGTAGCAACCCTCTAGGAGATTCTTTATGTCTCTCCATCCTCATCTCCTTGACTTCTCTTGAAATATCTTGCATGGTATGAAGAAGAAGCTTAGAAAACTCCTTATCATCCACCTCTCCCGATATTGGATTTTTTCCCTTGTCTTCTTTGTTGTATTTATAATCATATCTATGATTTCTATTAAGGTACCTCTTTTCTCTCTCAGTGAGAGGCTGTTCTTCTTCTGATGACAGAACTGTTGTACTACACAAGCTGAGCCAAGATTATGCACTGATACCACTGTAATATTCCAAAATAGGAAAAGCAACAATATTGAACATAAATAAGGAAAATGCAGCTAATATCAATAAATTGAACATGATAAAATCATAGATCCATTTTATTATGTATAAAAACATCAAATAGTACAATATATTGAGGAACATGTCACTCAAACTAGGCAAGAGAAACCTCCAATGATCAAATACACCCAAACATGAAATGTTGCTGCTACACAAAATGTCTAAGAAACAAGAAAAAGCAGTCCCAGTGAGTGCAAATGCACCTAGAAAATACAAATAGATAGATATATTGATATAATTCTCAAATAGTTCCGGAAATAGAGATCTAAACTCCCAAGAACCTTTCCAAGACAACACAGAAAGTGTTTCCGGAAATACACAAAATACAAAATGATGAAATGCGGCCCTAGGGCTGAATAATATCTGCAAAAGGATAACTGATAGGACGTGGATGATAAGGTATAGAAATGGCTGAAACTCCTCTAATAGGTCTCCTAGATGAAGGGCTTCTCCCCTCACTTAGAATCTAACTCACAAACTGGGGCACTGAGCCCTCTACTGCAACTGTCCAATAAAATAACACAATTCCTAAAAGAGATTTTGTTGTAGGTGATGGCAGCAGCTTGGCCTAATTCCATATGACTAAATAATTCTCAAGAACCCTCCTTGATAGCCTCCCAGATGAAGGGCTACTCCCTCCACTGGAAAACAAGCTTGGAACTGGATCTATCACTCTTCCACTACTACTGCCTTGCAAAACAACACAATCCTGAAAGAGACTGTGAAGTGGATGATGGATGAAGCTTGGCCTGATGCCGGATGGTGGAAATGCAGCTTAATATACCTCTCCTTAGTGGGCACTCGAAGTCCCTCGAGGATGAGGGTGGTATTTCTGCTTGGAAACACCCTTGTGATAAACAACATAACAGACTCCGCTAAACAGCTGAAGCGTGCAAGAAGTCATAAAAGACCAAGACATAACAAATAATCATAATGCCCTCTATGGCTGCTATCCCCTTCCTTATATGCTTTGTGATCCTCCTCACCATTGGCCCCACACATTAAAGTTACTACTCTCATGGATACTCCCTCCCACTAACAATGTGTTGTCCCTCATTAACTCTCCACTACCTCCATACCAACGATGTTGATTTGGTCAAACTTGACCCTATCCATATGCTTCAACTTTTATTCACACATAAGGGTGCTTTATCCAGCTGATAAGGTGATCCACATTCGTATTAGAAGTTTTTTTATTCCTACTAAGGATATTTATGGGTCTCCCTACCCTCTTATTCCCCTATCTAAATGAAAAAAACCAAAATTTAAATATTCCAACTAGCTGAAAGATAATTAGGAATATTACACCATCAATGACATGAAATAGGTATCAATATTTGAGACAGAATTTTGATGATTAAGAGTTGGTTCAAGGGAAAAAAACATGAAAGAAGGCTTAACATATTGTAGCAGATGTCAAATGGGGGTGGACTTTCTCTTGAACATATCAGTGAAACTTATATGGAGTTGGAAGCATTGAATCAAAGACCCATCATGAAGACTTTATTTAAGGTATGACCAACAAAGAGGCAAGCAGATTCCCCAACCCAAAATAGTCACAGAGGTGAGAGAGTGTCATGTTAAAGAGGAATAATTTCCATAAATAGGTATTATGCATTGTTTTCCCAATTTCCCAATAATTTATGGTCGGTACCTCTTTATTTTTGACAAGCTTGAGGAGGATAAAATATGCTTGATCTATAAGTTCATCCTTTGGATGAATAATTCTGAGTATTTTTAACAAACCCTAAGAATGAGTGGTTCATTCTTGTCATGCTTGACAAGTCATACATTGTTTAATTGTTTTACGAGTCCAACGAAGGTATAAATAGACTTTTTTTCATGTTTAGAGAGTTTGAAAATAAGGTGAAAAATAAAACTCCAAGAAGTTCCTTTTTTTAAATTTGTCTCTTGGGCCCCAAAAGGAATAAAATAATACCCAAGAGAAACTTTTAGCCATTTTCGACTAAAGTATTCATTTTTCGTTAATATTTGGGCTTGTAGTCCAGAAAATGGTTAAACTTATACTGGGCAGATGTCTTTTCATTTAGTTTAACAAGTTTGAAAAGGCAAGTGCTCGATAATATTTTCATGTTTTGGGAGTATGAAAAGAGCTTAAAGAGGACTCCAGGGGGTTCCTTTTTGTAATTTTTACGAGCCCAAAAAAGCGATAAAAGTGTACTCATTCATAACCTGCGTTTGCAATTTCAATATATATAACCTACATTACACTCTTCAATTTTCATTTAACCCTCTCGAAGCATCATAAAAACATCAGAAACACATGATATATGGTAAAATTAGGTAAAAAATATTAAAATATAATAAAATAATGATTTTTTTTAACCATAAAAGAGGTGAAAGTAAATTATTTTTCACCATTTGAAATTTACCATTTTGAGAGAGCTTTGAGTGGTTTTTACCCTGATTCTTTAGCAGATGATTGAGGCCAATCCAGTGGGCTATTTTCATTTCCATTAGTTCGAGGTAAGAAGTTTGTCATTTCTCATCATTTTCATGGTTTCCATTTTTTATTTCATGCATTTTTGGGGAAAGTTTTGGATTTTTTAGAACTTATAAATTTTCTTTTAGCCCATCACACTATTCCTATGTCAGTAGGCATGATGGTTTAGTTAAAATCACACTGAAAAGTGTGTCCCAATTTACTTACCAAGAAAGGTAAGTCTGATGGGACGCACACTCTAGGAAAAGGTAGTGCGATGGACGCAGTGAGGGTTCCAAAATTTTCATTTTGAGCTAGTTTTCTCCCAAAATTTTTACATGGCTAATTTATATGTTTTTTCTTTTATTTTTGCAGATATTTACCAGAGTGAAAATGGTGTTATCATGGAGAGAAAGGGAACATGAGATGCAACACATGATGGCAACAAATGACCCAGTCACAGTTCAGAAATTGAGAAATTATGGGCTATTGAAGTTCTTCCAGATTCCGAGTATGAGGGCCCAGTTAGAGTTGTTGCAGTATCTAGTTAGATCCTGGGACGTAAATGGGCAATATTTCAGGATTAGTGAGCATATTGTCACAGTAGATGTTGAGGAAATTTATTTCCTGACAGGGCTTTCATGTAGAGGGGCTCCCATTTCTTTATCTTAATAGAAGAGAGATAGAGAGACAGTGAGGGATTACATAGATATCCATTATCAAACTTGCACCCAGCCTAGAAAGTATGGGAAAATTAATATTTAATATGTTCATGAACTTCCCCTCAAGACAATCCTATTATCCATTACACAATTAGTTGGCAGCACTTCTCCTCACATGGCTAGACTTAGATGCAGTATGCTTTGGAGTGCCTAGCACCGACAATATTCAACTAGTTTGAAGGGTTGGTTAATGTGAGAGAACAAATCAATATGGAAAAGATAATACAGTTAAAAAAAATTGGGTATGACTCCATCGTAATATCATTTTATTTACATAGGGTACCATTATTTTGACCTCAGAGAATATCTTCTGAGATACCTAGACCTAGAAAGCCTCGCATGAGGCAATGAGTAGACTTGATGTCTTGACATAGAGGAGGGCCTATGATGACATTAAATCCTAATTTCTTCAGATGGATACAAGAGAAGCTAATCATGATTGAGGACTACCCTTATGTTGGGGTAGATTTTCGTTGAAATCTAGAGCCTGTTTTACATGAGGATGAGTAGTGGGGTGATGCAGTTAAAAAGCATTGTCATTTTGTATATTTTTGGATTTTTATGTTTTAAAATTTTATTTTTATTTTTTTTATGAATGCAAAATAATAAATATTGGTGTTTCAGGTAGATATCAGACCACTAAGGCTAGTGGGCATGTCCCCACTCCATCGACAAGCATAACCACAAATAAGACACGCTATAGACGGTCAGGCAGAGATGGAGGAGCTATGAGATCCATACTTCGAAGAGACATTAGCCAAGTTAGAAAACCATGTAGAGTGCTTGACTCACCCTATTCCAGATATTGGGGTTGATGATCTCCCCATCTATTTACAAAGATATACTATGGGGATTCCATCTCATATCAATTGACTACTGCACAAGGTTTCCCATGTGGTCGTGTGTTATCGTGATCACCACCAGGATTATTCAGCTATGGATGTAGAATCATATTTTTTCTTTTAAATGTATTTATATTATAGGCCATGAGCCATATGTGTCTTAGACACAATTTTTGTAAAACTCAAACATTATTTATGGATCTAATATATGGATGTTTTTTACTTTATTTTGTTGTCTTGTACAGTATGTGATAATGATTGTATTTAAAAATGTTGCAAATGTTTGTCTAAAACATAATTATCCAATGCATATGTTAATTTGTTTATACTTCTTGGGACATGTTTTTATTCAATGTAATCAAAATGTCTTTCTAAAAGGAAAGCTCTCAAAAACATACACAACATAGTTGGACTTATTACTCAATAAACATTATTGAAATGTATCACCATGAGTTGTGAATCAAGTCTAAAAACCAAATGATGAATACCACGTGAAATGGAATTAGATAATAGTTTTATCACTTCACTATACTCAGTGATATTATTAGTTGAGAAACCGATGCAAATTCCTTGCAAAATCACTAACTCGTCATTAGGACAATAGATTTCCCATGCTACGAAGGAAAGGTTATGGATATTACGGTTATCACCATCATCATAACAAGGATATGGTTGAGGGAACACCAACATCTGCAAATCAAATGTAATCCAAGATGAGTAGAGGTATTAGAAAGCTCTCAATAAAACACACCAACAAACCTATACAATATGTACACAATGACTATGTAGAAAAATTATAAGCATAGTATGTTTTGAGGTACAACCCATTGTGAGGTTGTGCCAAGGTAATTATGTCAAAGTCTACAAGCTCATAAGCCCCTTTCACAAGTACATATTTAGCTATATATGGACCTAACCACAGTAGTATAAGTTTCCCATCTCCTAAATTATCAGCTTCTTGTTCATACAAGAGGACCAAATCACCTTCAGAGAAGACACGAGGTTTAAAATTTTGGTCAAATTATGATTTGATACATTTTTTGTTAGCCTCATTAGGCATCGCAACATTGCGTTGAGTCTCATATAGATGAGCTAAGTTCAAAAAAAGTTCATCTTCAGCAGAGGTAGTGGGAACACGTTTTATGGCAAGTTTGAAAAATGAAATTTCACATTCAATTGGAAGAATTACTTCCAAACCATACACCAACTAAAAAGGTGTGAATCCATTCATGGTTTGGAAAGAGGTTTGGTATGACCACAATGCTGAAAAATAAATAGTAGGACAATTCATTTTATGAATCCATACCATATGTTGAAGCATTATTTTCAAGAATTTATCGGTGGCTTCCACCTAGCCATTAGCTTGTGGGTAGTAGACAATTGAGATATCATGCTGTAAGAAAAACTTGGTAGTCAGTTGAGACATCATGTAATTGCAAGAATGTTTACCATGTCTAATATTCCATTTTCTTTATGTGGTCAAAATGGACAGAATCTACCCATCGTATTTACCATGGTATTTTCCCATAGTATTTTCCATCTTTTTTTTAGAAAAAAAAAAATAAGGTTTTTAGATAGCCCCTCAAGCCTAAATGGGATAGCAGCTAGGGATTTGGATCATCTTGAATTGTTCTATCATATTGTGTGTCTGTTGAGAACTTGGTGTGGTCATTTCTAGCTTGATCATGGGATGAAAACCCTAGGGTGTCATTTGTGCGGTGGATCCATCCAGGATTCACAAGTGGGATTCATTGTCCTTGTTTTCTTGTGAATTGAGTATCCATGTATGCTAAGGTAGGGGCTTCAATATTTTTCTTATATTTGGGCATGTCTCATTTTCTAAGTATTAATTGAAATAAGGGTTTTATTTTTCCAGATCCCTTTTTTGTTGAGTGTTGTGTTGAAAGTATTTCTATTATAACACTTAAATGTACCAGATATGTTGATAATTTTGATGTTTGAGATTTTATAATGGGATCAGAGCTTTGCATCCTTCCAGCCAAAGGGTTTTATGCGTGGATCTTTGGTGGGAATTCTTCTCACCCTAACCGACATCTTCCATCTTCGATGGTATTTAATATCTTCGTAGTTGGTTTCTTATTTTCCATTTTTCCTATAACCGGATCTATATCTGTGGAACATATATTTTTGAAGTAATAATCAAGGATATATTTTCTTCCAATTCAAAGATTGAATCATTTTCCAAATCCATTAAGAGGTCGAGTTATATTAGGTAAAGAAGGTCGAAGTATTTTTAACATAGGATTGAACTGTACACTTTGTTAGAGGGATTGAGGATTCCACTAACATGCAAAATTTTATTTATTGAAAACCCTAAAACTAGGTTGAGTTGCTCAATTTTCTCACTTAGACACATTCCAAATATATTATACTAGATCTGAAGCTTGAAGAAAGGACAAATTTCACATTTGTGGGATTTTTTTAGCAGGTGTTTATGACCAATTATTAAGAATCGAGTTCAATCCCAAGGGAGGTCAAAATTTCTTCTTCAAGTCCTTTTAGGTACACTTATTCCAGATAATATCTCACCCTATGAGCAAGGCTGAGTATATATACTTCAGTAGTAGTATATTTTATGAAATTAATTTTTTGTAGGGACTAGAAGTTCCATCAATTCTATGGCATAACGTGTTGTAGCAGTAGAGGATGAAATATTTTGAAAAGGAATTAGAGCTCATATATTTAAAAATTAAGGTTGAATATTTATTAAGCAAAAATCCTACAGCAGTTATTTAATAGAAGAATAATTTCTGAGTGATTTATGGAGTTGGTTTTGCATTGAGATCGTGGTACAAATTTCAAAGAAAGGGGCCAAATTCTCTTCCATTTTGAGCTAAAGAAAGGAAGCCAGCTGATATATTCACCTTCAGTTATAAATATGAAGTCAAATCCTAGGTCCAAGTTACATTGATGTTCAATGGTCCCCAGAATGTCACCGTTGTAAGACAATTGGAATCTTCTCTTATACTCCATAGTTGATGATGTTTCATTTGTAATTTCTATTCACTATTAGATCGCTACAATTCTGGTACATGTTGAATGATGATTTTAACCATTAAATAATTATTTTTTCATTACAAACTCAAGACAGTCACATAAATTTGCATTTGTTTCACTTATGGTTCAATTAATGTTGTATATAAGTTATGAATTTCGTGGTTAATACTTGGGACAATTCGTTACCTATTCATTTCTGAGATACTTGGCTAAATGATTATGATAATTTCATTATATGAGTTCAAATTTTGATGAATATGTCATAAGATTAGTGCACCTAATGTTTCACTAAAAAAAGGGGCCAAATTCCCCATTCCCTATGCTAGTCAAATTCACTGTGTATTTTGGACCAAGTTCTCCTTCATTCTCAGTCGAACATGATTTATATTGTCAGATGTGGGTTTTCTCTCTAATTTGGACGTGTTTTGTGCATTTGGAAAACATATATTGCCTCCACACATTAAATTTTTAAGGGAGAATGCAGAAGAAACATTTGGAAAGCCATAAAAATATTCGTAAGGGGTCATATTCAATCCATATGGATGAGTATTCCCTTGAATATGAGTGGTTTATGTACCTCATGTAGCTGATTATGGTCACTTGTAACCACCTAGCTAGAGTTCACTAAATTCTGGGAAGTGTGTGTGTGTGTGTGTGTGTGTGTGGGTGTGTATATGTGAAATTCACCAACAATAGTATCGTCAGGATATACAATTCCTTCTTCCAATTATTATGCCAAGGAATTATGAGGATCCAAGCTAGAAGCAAGGTTCTAGTGGTAACTTTTCATATTCAACAGAGAAGAAGTCTTTGCTAGTTCTTGCATATTCTTGCATTAACAAGCTTCTAATTTTTTCCTTATTGAATGAGTCGACCTGCTAAGGATTAAAGTGTGAATCAAATTTTGGGACAAAGTCAAGTTAAAAATTTCCTTGAAATTATAAAATTCAAATCTTATGTGTCAAATGTGACTTGCATGATCGGGAAAGGGATTTGAAATCAAACTTTATATATATATATATATATATAAGAGAAGAAGAAAAAAGAAGATAAGAAGAAAAGAAGAAGGTTTTTTTATTTCTTAATACATGTTTGAATAATTCATATTCCTAGGCTTTGGTATGTGAGAAGATGGGTCGCCTTGAAGAGACCTTGGAAAACACCCAAAAACTTCTTGATGAACTAGTGATAATATATGGTTATTTATGCAGCAATACCTACTTAGGAAAAAATGATGGTAAAAAAAGCATACCATTATCAAAAAGAGTCCATGTCATTCTGTAGTAAACTCACCCATGGGAAGTTAAGGAGGGATAGGAAAGAGAAGCTAAGCTCTTCGCACTTGGATCTGAATTGCAAAGAACAAATTCAGTCATAGACCTTCATAAATTGGAGGAATTAGACACATGTCTCTCTGAGGTGGGTCAATCAAAATGTAAGAAACTTATTTGGGCACTCAAGCCATCCATGCTTACATTGATACAACCCAAACTCTGGGAAAATCCTTGTGAAGAGGTCAGGCTCACAGTTGCTTCTTGTCTTAGTGAGATCATAGATTTAACATCACCACTACCGCCTTACAATAATGATATCACGGGGGATATATTGTTGTTAATATTAGAAGCCCTTCAAGGGTTGAACAACATCATGTTTCCTACCTTTCAGAGGTAGCACAGAATCTTATAACTCATGGCAGATTTTAACTTTGGCACATTCATGTTGAATATGGAATGTGATGACTTAATCTTTCAGGTATTCCAAAACTTTTACACCAAATTTACTTCATCTCATCCAGACCATGTAAAAATAATCATGCAAAAGATTGTGTCCTTGTTACTAGGAGATACCGACATCTCCAAGATACCGAGATCCAAAATTTTGACCATTTGGAGGAAGGAACTAATTTTATCACCAACTACCTGTGATCTAGTGGATAAGTTGGTCATGAAAAACATAAAATTACTCAAAAGGGTGTTATCTAAGTGGATATTAAAATTTATTTATGGAGCAAACAAGAACAAAGGTAGTAAAACATGCATCGAGAATGAAATAAGAAGGAGAGGACTATGTTTTATCTACAAGGGACATTGGGCACTTAACCATTCATGTCCAAGTGATAAGGAGGCAACAAGGGAAGTAAATTTGGAGACTCCTTCATATCATGGGGATTCATTTATAGTTGGGTCCATCGGTTTTCACGAGAGCACCCACAAAGGACCCAAGAATTCAAGTACAGATGGTAATAACAAGTATAGTGTTTTTCAGAGAGACTTGTAGGACAAGCCGATGATAATCAGTCATCTTGAATAAGTACATGGGGGAAAGGAAGGAGTTAATTCCTCCTAATGATGTGGTAGAAACTTGTATAATTGAGTTCATAGATATACAAGAGGACATCCATGAGTATGAGCAATTAGGTGTAGATAACATTCCATAATTACATCCATGTTTGATAACCAGAGAGGGTGAACAACAAAATTGTCCCCACACATGGAGAAGACAAGGAAGAAGACATTCAAGGAGACTCAAATGAGGAGATAGTATTAATAAATTGACATGATGAGTATGATCATGAGAGGTAGCATGACAAACATAGTATGCAGGATGAGCCATTTTTGGAGAGTCAGTCAAAGGTTCAAGTTGTAGCTATGATAATTTAGCATCTAGTGCAGAAAACTATAAAGACATTCAGTAGGGCACAAGAATTTCCAGTAGAATACTTTCAGGAAAATATCATTCATTTCAATACAGATCTTATGATGTTCAAATAGAGATTCTAAATAGTTTGAGACACCGTCTTACATGAGAATAGGAAAATTAAGGAGCTCATATAGGTAAGTGTTGAATCAATGACCAAGTTGTCTAGTGTTGAAGAACGACTCAAGTCCCTCACAAGGAAGAAAGATGAGTACAGTTGGGAGTTCCAGAGTAGCCCTCTACATGAGTATATGGACAAGTCTTGTAACACTACCAACCCACCTTTATACATTGGGAAGAGCAGGGCAAAGTTCTCAAAATGGATCATGTTGGGTGACCGAGTGGAAAAGCATGAGTTGAGCATCAGGAAACATCCATTAGGGGAACTTTGAGGTCTAAAATGGGCCTCCTAAGAAAAATGTAAAACCAAAATAAAATTTATAAGAACAAATAGGATTCAAGATGATGATGTCAACCATGGGGGATAATTCATTATTTTTTAAGTAAAAGGGTAAAAAGATTAAAAAATAATAAAATAATAAAACTACTTTTTCAACTCGTATTTTCAACTTATCTCCCAAAGTTTTTACTCAAATTTCGAGCGGGAGTACTCGTTGGATGAAAAATTTAATTTCTCATCCAAGGAGTACCCATGTTTCATACTTTTGATGGACTTTGCTACACAAAAAATGAAAAATACATGAAAAAACATGATTGCAAGCACGTTTTTCATGTATTTCTCATTTCTCGCATAATAAGATCGATTGAAAGTATGCAACATGAGTACTCCTTGGATGAGGAATTAATTTTTTCATCCAATGAGTAGTCCCGCTCGAAATTTGAGTAAAAACTTTGGTATATAAGTTGAAAATATGAGTTGAAAAAGTATTTTTTTCTTTTTCCCTCCAAAATTTGATGATGTAATCAAATATTATTTTATTATTTCCACTATTATTTTATAATTTCCTTAGGAGGCCCATTTTAGCCTTTAAAATTCCCCTAATGAACATATTATACTTATTCCAAGTGCAGGCATTCTTGCATTAGATCCTTCCCACAAGATAAATTGGTGGGAGATTATTATTTGGAACTCTATCAATGGGATGATTCCTAGGAGGATACCCTTAGCCAAGTGAATATCGCAGTTTGGGCCCTTAGGCACAAGAAGTGATGGAGGGTCGAGATGGTATCATAACCACAGGTCCTAGGAATTAGGTGGCATTGGGATCCAGGTGAATATATTGAGGGAAATATTGGTCGGAGGATAGTTTTGGATCTAGGTATCGAAGGATCCATTCAAGACCATTTAGCATGGAGGCAAGGAATAACACATTTGTTTGTTTGGGATCCAGGTATTAATATACAAATGTTTATTCTATGGAAAGGAGTGTATTTATTTAGGGAAAGCAATCTTTGGGCGAGAGGATTTGTAATATTCCCTTTTCTTGATGTGATCAAAATGGACGGAATATACCCATGGTATTTTCCCATGGGATATTCCCATAGTATTTTCCTTCATTTTTCAAGGGAAAACAATAAAATAAGTTTTCTAGAGAGACCCTCAATCCTATTAAAGGGGATAGGAGCTAGGCATTTGGATCATCCTGAGTTGGTTTATCTTATTGTGTGTTTGTTGAGAACTTGGTGTGTCCAGTTCTATCTTGATCCTGGGACGTAAACCCTGTGGTGTAATTTATGTGGTGGATCCATCAAGGATTCACAAGTGGGATTCAGTGTATTTTTTTCTTGTGCATTGAGAATCCAAGTATGTTGAGGCGAGGGGTCCATTATTTTTCTTGTATTTTGGAATTTATCATTTTTTAAGTATTAATTGAAATAAGGATTGCATTTTTCCAATTCCCTTTTGTGTTCAATGTTTTTTTGAAATTATTTCTATTTGAACACTTAAATGTACCATATATATAATTTTTTTTTTTTTTTTGGGATATTATACCATGGTGTGTGACTATAACTTGTGGCACACCGAATCTCGCAATAACGTGGTTAAATAGGAATGATGCAATAGTTTTTCCAATGTTGTTGCATGTAGGCATCGTTATGGCCCATTTAATAAAATAATCTACAACAATGATTATGGTACCATTCCCACAAGACAAACGAGGGTTACAGGTCATGAATTCGATATCCCATTTGGAAAAGGGTCCAACAACGACAACTAAATGCAATGGAGTAGGTGGAGCATGGCCTTTATGGTTATATATCTGGCATGTGTGACACTTTTGGACTGCTAAGTTACAATATGTAATGTACTAGGCCAAAAGTAATCAACACGTAATATTTTTTGGAAATTAGCATATCTATAAATATGTTTGTCACATGCTCCAACACAACAATCATTCAAATCTTTAATGACCTCATCATGATTGAGGCATCGTCAGATGACAGTATCGATACCACAATGATAAAGAGTGTCGTTGATTGTGATATAACGGTGAGCCTAGTATCAAATTTGAAGTTAATCGGAATGAATGGTTTCAAGACGGAAAATTTTGGGTCTGGATATAAATGATGATATCTCCATACCATCGATCAAAAGAGTCGATTAGAAATCATGTTTCATCAAGAGAATATCATTAGTTGGTGATTCTAACTCTAGATAGGGAAGGTCACATATCAGTTCTAAATAGAATAAAAAAACCTTAGACTTGGATTTAATGAAGTTCAAATCAAACTCTTGGAGGATAATGATCCACTTTGAGTATTTTCCCCTAGAAATTGGCGTGACAGGATGTAGGTCATAGGGTTGCAATTGGAAACCTAAATAGTCTTTTAAATGCTAATATAGTGGAAAAATATTTGAACAACTTCCACAATTTCCAAAGCTAAATTTTCAACATAAGATTACATGGATTCAGTATTGTTCATATTATGGATCAAGTACTAAATAGGGTGTTCACCACCTAAATCATCTTCTTGTACCAATACCGCATCGATAGTGGAAACTACTGCAGCAAGATAGAGTAAATAGTCTCGATGGTAATCAAGGGGATATAGAAATGATGCTCTGACTAATAAATCTTTCAAGCCATCAAAAGCCCTTTGAGCGGTATCATCCCAATGAAAGGGAACACCATTTTTCAATAAACGAGTAAATCCTTTGGTAAGTTTTGCATAATTAGTAGCAAAACATAGAATAAATTTAGGCCTCCCTTGCAAGTGTTGTAACTTAACAAGAGTGGAAGGAGTAGGCAAATCAAGAATTTCCTAGACTTTCAGGGGATTAATACGAATCCCTTACTTAGATACAACAAATTATAGAGATTGATCAGATTGAACACATAAGACACATTTGTGCAAGTTTAATCGTATGTTATAATTTAATAATCGTAAGAATATTTCTCTCAGATGCATCAGATGGTCTTGATGAGGTTAAGAATGGGTAGGAAAATCATCAAGGTATGGTTGCATGAAATGCTTATGTTGGCATTTCTGGTATCCTAGTATATTGAATTGATTGTCCTTGATGGCAACTCTCTCACAAAGGATGCAGACTGTATAAAGAACTCAGAAAACCATCAGCAGTTCTATACAAGTAGAATATACGACTGAATTTGAATTGAACGAAGCTCTATATTTAATGGGAAATTCGATGTAAATAAGGGTCTAAATTCTCTGTGAATTATATGTATACTCTTGATAGAATTCAGTAGGAAGGATAGTTGACTCCCTGTGGACAATTATGAATCATTGTGAAAGCATGGTCTGTAAAAATCATAAGCTCTGTGGAAGGAGTAGAGTCATGAACCTGTATAAGGTAATTTTGAGGAGTATTTATTGGACAAATCGTTATTGATTACACAAATTATTGTTCATTGATACTAGTATCTCTCTCCGAGTAATGCATTGCCGAACATTTGATTGCTAAGGTCATGATACAGTGAGCAATGGGAATATATAACCTGATGAAGCAGCGCGTTATAGTATGCGGAGGAGTATTACTATGAAACTCCCTACCACATGATTGGACCGAACTCTATTAAAATAAACCCGAGTTGTGAACCTGAGTTAAGGGACCAAAAGGAATAGAGTAACCCGACTTAACCATGGGTTGGTCACTGTTCCAAAACCACGAGCGAGTTTACAAAGCTGGATTGCCCATATCCCACCGCCTTTTAGAGATAAGTGGTTTCTTCGAGTTGAGGAGCGATTCCATAGAACGGGCGACACGCGTCCCTGTACGACTCCACAAAACCGCTTGTCACTGCGCGCCATCACGTGTTATTATTCGACCCAGGATGCCCAGCGATATTGTTGAGCACTTTCGATCTGGAGGGAAGCCATCAGACGATGGTCGTATGAGGAAGATGCGCGAAGGTTAACCAAAGCATGGCGGCCATCGCGCGTTATTGTTCGTGCATCTTCGCTGAGCGATATCCATCCGATCAAATGAGGCGGTGCGACGTGATAACAACCATCGATTGGAGACGACCATTAAAGTTGGGCCCCATACCCGTGGACACAATTAGCACACCGGATATCAAGATGAATGGCATATATTGAGTGCAAGGGCACAACTAGCACACCGGATATCGAGACAAGTGCCTCTGCAGTTAACCGAGTTGACTGCGGGGACAACAAGTGCGGGGGCACCAGCCAAAAATTTTCATCCGTACCTTGAGAGCCCCCGTAGTGACGCAAGACACTGAGTTGGTCACAGCTGTCTTCCACGTCGAATGGAGATGACCAATTGGGGCCCATACGCATGTATTGAGGTTTTTGGGTTTAACCAAGGTTGTTTAAATTAAATATAAATTATGATGAAAAGTGATTAGGCCATCATTTTGTATGTTATTCCAAAGTTGGTGGAACGAATAAACCTGGGGGTCGACATATGAAGGTCATTACTAAAGGAAGTTGATTATGAGAAGTTGTTTGGGGTTTGGGTAGACCCCGCTGGATTATCTAATTGATCCCGTCCAGGAATACCATCAGCGGTTTGGTGGTTTTGACTCATGGTTTTAATAAAGGCAAAAACTATATAAGGAGAGGAGGATTATAGTACAAGGTGTGCATGTGGAAGGGTTGTTAATAAATAAATCTCTTTAAGAGATATCTGGATATATGATGCACCTATGGATATGATCTAGAAATGATGAATCTCTATGATGATCGGCAAAAAGAAACGACGAAGACCTGATGGAAATCTTGATGAAGAATTGAAGAAATCTGGTGGATCTGAGGGTTGAAGCCTTCTGTATGAAAGTGGAAGTATCCTGCCAGTAGAAGCTGGTGTTAAAATCAGGGGGTTGGAGCTCCCTTCCAGTAGTGGCTGGAGAAGGAGAGAAGGTTTTAGCCTTTCTGCAGGTGGGTGCCTGCGTGCTGGTATGAGTCTACGCCAGTACAGAATTGTAAGAAGTTTTCTTTATAATAAATATTGAAGAGAGAGACGACAACAGTGGTGATTTTCTCTCAAATTGGGTTTCCACCTTAAATACTGGTGTTCATGTTTGTTGCTTATGTGTAATGGTTTATTCTATTATTACTGCACATGCTTACTACTTACTAAACATCTGATGAATGAATGTTGCAATGATCTAAGTAAAGAATTAAATGTATAATAAGATCTCTGGACATATGCAATTTTTCTTAAAGATATCTACATTTATATGCGAGTTAGGTTCAGTAAAGTAACGTATGGGTTTAAGAGAAACAAAAAGTGAAAAGTTTTCAGTCACTTTGATTTATCTGTCCTCTCTCCAAGATTCTGTCAACAGTGGCCCAGGTCCTTTGTAGCCCCAGAAAGGAAGACAACCAAGAGGAATGTCAGATCTGAGCAGGCCTGCTCCTTCAATGAAATAATAGTCTTCAGAAAGTAAAGGATGAGATCCCTATATTCCGCCTAGAGCTGACAAGGCTATTGTTGAAGGGGGATATCAACATTCAGCCGCAAAGTGACTAACAGACCCAATGGAAAAGAAAGAATTACGAAACAAAATGCAAAAGCGCTCAATTTATTGGGAAGTCTAATCGAATCGTACTAAAGTCAAGGCAACTTCGAATACAGCAAATGCCATATGGGACAAAATCATTCTAAGTTATGAAGGTGATGCAAAGGATCTTCAAAATCTTACAGTGGTGCAACTTCATGGCATACTAACTGCATATGAAATGAGAAGAGGAGGACCATCTGAAGTCAAAGAAGCCGTCTTTAGAGCTTCTACAAAAGGGAAAGAAGTACAAGAAACAAAAGGATCAGGGTATATCTCAGAAGAAGATGAGGTAAATTTTGTAAAGAAACTCCAACTTGGTACAGGACAGTTTAGAGGTAAGCTTCCTTTCAAATGTTTTTCTTGTGGAAGAGTTGGTCATTATGCTGCTAAGTGTCCTCACAAAGAAACACATGAAAAAGGAAAGGAAGTAGCAAGAAGAAATAAAAACCGGTTTAGCACTAGAAAAAGTTACTATACTCATGAAGACAGTGATGGGTTATCTAACAGTGAGGAAGAATGTGAACAAGATCTTAGACTTCTCATGGCATTTGAAAAGGAATCTAGAGAAGAAAAATATACTTTTATGGATGCTTTAGAGGACAATTATTTTCTTGATGAAATCAATCAACTCAAAATATGCTTAGAAGAAAGTAAAATATCCATAGAAACTCTGAAAAATCAGCTTGAAGAAAAGGAGAAACACAATGAAAAATTAGAATGTGAAATAGTAAGTCTAAGAAAAGAAATTGAGAAAGTGAAGACTTTGAATCTTAGATTTGCTAAAGGATCTGAAACCTTAGATGAGATTATCAAGGTACAACGCTCTCCTTTTATAAAGACAGGTCTTGGATATATCGGAGAATCTTCTCAGACTTCAGCACCAAACTATCTAAAAGCAGCTACAGCCAGTATACAACATTCTGCCACTCAGCAAGGGAATAAAGAATCTTCACAGGTAAAGCATGACCAGCTCAATTCAAAGAACACTAACAAAAATACCTTTCAAAGAAACACCAACCAACAGGTAAATTCAAGTAGAAGATTTCATGATCATAGAAAATTCTTCTTCAATGGACAATGTTTCTCATGTCACAATTTTGGTCATAAAGTTGTTCAATGTGTTGCATACAAAACCATTATGACAAGAGAAGCAAGAAAGAAAAGGAGGGATATTGGAACAAAGAAGAATACCTATAACAAATTTTCTCCTCTTCAAAATGAAGTTGAATGTGCTTATTGCAATAACTTTGGCCATGAAGAATCTGAATGCAGGAGCAAAATCCAGCCAAAAGAGCAATTTCCTTCAAGCTCCAATGTGTGGAAAAAGAAGGAATTACAGGTTGAAAATTGTGGCATAGCTTTATTTGCAGAAGGTGAATAAAATAAATGGTACATTGACAGTGGATGCTCTAAAAACATCACAGGTGACAAAACAAACTTCTTGCATAGAGTGCTCTAGAAAAAGAGAAGAATGTTACATTTGGAAATGATACTCCTGCTGTTATTAAGGGAAAAGGGTCTGTTTTTCTAAAAGAAAAGGTGAAAGCTAATAATGTAATGTATGTAGATGGATTAAAGCATAACCTGTTAAGTGTAAGTCAAATGTGTGATCAAGGAACTGAAGTTGTCTTTAGTTCAAAAGAATGGGTGGTACATGATCTTGATACAGGTAAAACAATTATAAAAGGAAACAGAACTCCAAGCAATCTGTATGTATTGAAGAACTGCAAAGAACAATGTTACTTGAGTAAATCTTCAGAAAACTAGCTATGGCATAGAAGGTTGGAGCATCTGAGCTTCTCTCAAATCAACAAATCAAGCAGACTTAAAGCTGTTCGTGATCTTCCCAATATTACTCTACCTGAAAGTATCATATGAAAATCTTGCCAATTTGGTAAGTAGACCAGAGTGCAATTTAATGCCAAGGAAGGATCATCAATTAAGCCTCTTGAACTCATTCATATTGACATATGTGGACCTATGAAGAAAAAGTCACCACGTGGTGAACAATACTATATCTTATTTATTGATGATTTCTCTAGAATGTGTTGGATTGGGTTGATTAAACACAAAGATGAAGCATTTGAGAAATTTCAGATCTTCATAGAATGGTTGAAAATGAATTAGATCTAAAAATCAAGTGTCTTAGATCTGATCGAGGAGGATAATATACATCAGATGAATTCCTTGAATTTTGTGAACAACATGGCATAAAAAGACAGTTTTCTATAGCTGGCACTCCACAACAAAATGGCGTAGCAGAAAGAATGAATAGAACAGTTCAACAAATGGCTAAAGCTATGCTTGATGATTCATAGCTCACACGACACATTTTGGGGAGAAGCAGCACATACGGGGGTAAATATTCTTAGCGGGGGCACATGTTCGTGTAAATAGTGATAAAACTCCATATGAACTATGGTATGGTAATCCTCCCCCTTTATGAAGCATTTTAGAGTTTTTGGAAGCAAATGCTTTATCAAAAATAATGATGAAAAACTTGGCAAGTTTATTTGGGCTTGAATGAAGGAATACTTCTTGGTTACTCCTCTAGGAAAGTGACTCTAAATGTTACAATAAGGAGCCGGAATATTGTTGAATGTATTGATGTTGTTATTGATGAGTCTCTTGCAGCTCCAAAAGAAGAAAAACAAACAACAGATGAAGACGATGGTGACATATATCCTTATACATCAAATAGAAATGATATAGACATTGAACCCAATAAAAAACCCGAAGATGATTTATCTAAAAAGGCTCCATCCAGATATGTTCAAAAGAATCATCCAGAATCTCAAATTTTGGGAGAAAAGGGATCAGGTGTACAAACAATAAGGAATCTTGTGGGATCTTCTAGCTATCTGGCATTTCTATCCACTATTGAACCACAGAATGTCAATCAAGCTAGCAAAGATGAATTTTGGATTGAAGCCATGAATGAAGAGCTTGATCAAATTTAAGTATAAAGATTAGTACCAGACATCCTTTGTCATTATTGTTGAACAAATGGATATTCAAACAGGTCAATGAGAATGGTGATGTTATAAGAAATAAAGCTAGACTTGTTTGCAAGAAATTTATGCTCAACGAAGGTATAGACTTTGAAGAAACTTTTGATCCTGGCTATACTTGAAGCCATAAGAATGTTCTTTCTTTTTTCAAGTTTTCAACAAATCAAAGTTTATCAAATGGATGTCAAATCTCCTTTCCTCAATGGTGATCTAGAAAAAGAAGTTTATATAGAACAACCAGAAGGATTCATTTTGGGAAATGATGAAAATCTTGTTTGTAGACTTAAAAAGGCTCTATATGGTCTCAAACAAGCTCCAAGGGCATGGTATTATCGTCTTGACAAATATCTTCATCAACAAGGATTTTTAAAGGGGTCTGCTGATAGCAACTTATACACAAAAATTGAAAATGATAAACTATTGATTGTGGTTGTATATGTTGATGATATCATTTTTGGAAGTAATGAAGAGTCTATGAGTCAGAAATTTGCTTCTGATATGCAGCAAGAATTTGAAATGTCTTTACTTGGGGAACTAACATTCTTTTTTGGCTTGCAAGTGCAACAAGAAATAGATGGCATATTCTTATCACAAACAAAATATCTTAAGAAAATTCTGAAGAAGTATGGCATGGAAGAGTGAAAACCTGTAAGTACACCAATGGTAACCAGATGTAATCTCAGTTCTCATGATGATTCTCCCACAGTGAATCAACGAGAATACAGATCTATGATAGGAAGTCTACTTTATCTCACTAGGACTAGACCAGACATTATGCATGCAGTTGGAATTGTTGGACGATTCCAAGATAATCCAAAAGAGTCTCACCTTTAGGCTGTCAAAAGAATATTCAAATATCTACAAGGAACTCAAGACTTTGGACTATGGTTTCCAAAGAATGCTGATCTCACTCTTCATGCTTACACTGATGCAGATTGGGCTGGAAATGTTGATGATCGGAAAAGCACTAGTGGTGGTGCATTCTACATGAGGCCCCGGTTAGTATCTTGGTTCAGCAAGAAGCAAAGCTCTATTGCCTTATCTATAGCAGAAGCAGAATATGTGGCTGTCGCATCATGTTGCACTCAACTTCTCTGGATGATGCAAACCTTACAAGACTTTCAAATCAAATGTTCACCTCCTATATCCATTATGTGTGATAACACAAGTGCAATCAGTATCTCAAAGATTCCTGTTATGCATTCCAAGACCAAGCACATTCCCATCAAATATCACTTCTTACGTGAACAAGTGCTTGAACAAAAGGTGAAGTTGGAATATGTGCCCTCCAAAGAACAAGTTGCTGATATATTTACCAAACCTTTACCCAGGGAAGCGTTCGAATATCTCAGACAAAAGCTGGGAGTAGTCTCTGCCATGCAGAAGATCAGATCTACTTAAATACAAAAGATTAAATTGGATACGCGGATTTCCTGAAGGATAGAAAACCACGTATGGGTAGTTGCTGACAAAATTTTTTTTGGTCAGCATTATTCAGCACAGCTGCGGTGCTGTTGGGTATCTCTGGATGCACAGGTTAAGGGGGAGCATTGGTCTAGTGGAAAGGATGCATTGTTGGCATTCTAATTATGTTTGAAGATGCAGCATGATCTCAGGGGGAGCATGGTATTGTCGGTACAAAGGATCTTGATCTATCCTTTGCCCTTGATGTCAAAAGGGGAGAATATTTCTTAATGTATCTCTGGTCATGGTTGCCATCAAGTCCAAAGGGGGAGATTGTTGGCATTTTTGGTATCCTAGTATATTGAATTGATCGTCCTTGATGGAAACTCTCTGAAAAAGGATGCAGACTGTATAAAGAACTCAAAAAACCATCAGTAGTTCTATACAAGCAGAATATACGACTGAATGTGAATTGAACGAAGCTCTGTATTTAATGGGAAATTCGATGTAAATAAGGTCTAAATTCTCTGTGAATTATATGTATACTCTTGATAGAATTTAGTAGGAAGGATAGTTGAGTCCCTGTGGACAATTATGAATCATTGTGAAAGCATGGTCTGTAAACATCATAAGCTCTGTGGAAGGAGTAGATTCGTGAACCTGTATAAGGTAATTTTGAGGAGTATTGATTGGACAAATCGTTATCGATTACACAAATTATTGTTCATTGATACTAGTATCTCTCTCCGAGTAATGCATTGTCGAACATTTGATCGTTAAGGTCATGATATAGTGAGAAATGGGAATGTATAACCTGATGAAGCAGCACATTATATTATGTGGAGGAGTATTACTATGAAACTCCCTACCGCATGATTGGACTGAACTTTATTAAAATAAACCCGAGTTGTGAACCTGAGTTAAGGGACCAAAAGGAATAGCGTAACCCGACTTAACCATGGGTTGGTCACTGTTCCAAAACCATGAGCGGGTTTACGAAGTCGGATTGCCCATATCGCACCACCTTTCGGAGATAAGTGGTTTCTTCGAGTTGGGGAGCGATTCCATAGAACAGGCGACATGCATCCCTGTATGACTCCACAAAACCACTTGTCACTGCGCGCCATCGCGCGTTATTGTTCGACCCAGGATGCCCAGCGATATTGTTGAGCACCATCGATCTGGAGGGAAGCCATCAGACGGTGGTCATATGAGGAAGATGTGCGAAGTTTAACCAAATTACGGTGGCCATCGCGCATTATTGTTCATGTGTCTTCGCCGAGGGATATCCATCCAATCAAATGAGGTGGCGCGATGTGATAACAACTGTCGATTGGAGACGTCCGTTAACGTTGGGGCCCATACCCGCAGACACAACTAGTGCACTGGATATCAAGATGAATGACAAAGATTGAGTGCGGGGGCACAACTAGCGCACCAGATATCGAGACAAGTGCCTCCGCAGTTAACCGAGTTGACTGCGGGGACAACAAGTGTGGGGGCACCAGCCAAAAATTTTCATTCATACCTTGAGAGCCCCCGCAGTGACGCAAGACGCTGAGTTGGTCACAACTGTCTTCCACGTCGAATGGAGACAACTGATTGGGGCCCATACGCATGTATTGAGGTTTGCGAGTTTAACCAAGGTTGTTTAAATTAAATATAAATTATGATGAAAAGCGATTGGGCCATCATTTTGTATGTTATTCCAAAGTTGGTGGAATGAATAAACCTGGGGGTCGACATATGAAGGTCATTACTAAAGGAAGTTGATTATGAGAAGTTGTTTGGGGTTTGGGTAGACCCCGCTGGATTATCTAATTGATCCCGTCCAGGAATACCATCAGCGGTTTGGTGGTTTTGACTCATGGTTTTAATAAAGGCAAAAACTATATAAGGAGAGGAGGATTATAGTACAAGGCGTGCATGTGGAAGGGTTGTTAATAAATAAATCTCTTTAAGAGATATCTGGATATATGATGCACCTATGGATATGATCTAGAAATGATGAATCTCTATGATGATCGGAAAAAAGAAACGATGAAGACCTAATGGAAATCTTGATGAAGAAATTGAAGAAATCTGGTGGATCTGAGGGTTGAAGCCTTCTGTATAAAAGTGGAAGTATCCTGCCAGTAGAAGCTAGTGTTAAAATCAGGGGGTTGGAGCTCCCTTCCAGTAGTGGATGGAGAACGAGAGAAGGTTGTAGCCTTTCTGCAGGTGGGTGCCTGCGTGCTGGTATGAGTCTGCGCCAGTACAAAATTGTAAGAAGTTTTCTTTATAATAAATATTGAAGACAGAGATGACAGTAGCGGTGGTTTTCTCCCGAATTGGGTTTCCACCTTAAATGTTGGTGTTCATGTGTGTTGCTTATGTGTGATGGTTTATTCTGTTATTACTGCACATGCTTACTGCTTACTAAACATCTGATGAATGAATGTTGCAATGATCTAAGTAAAGAATTAAACGTATAATAAGATCTCTGGACATATGCAAGTTTTCTTAAAGATATCCACATTTATATGCGAGTTGGGTTCAGTAAAGTAACGTATGGGTTTAAGAGAAACAAAAAGTGAAAAGTTTTCAGTCAGCTCTAAATACTAATTCACCCCCCCTCTCAGTATTTTTCCCAACAGCTTAATGTTGTGAAAAACATAGTTCATCGCCCATTTGGAAGTTACTCCTACATTCTTAATACCAAAAGGAAGTTTGTGATAAGAAAATAAAAACCCCAAGGATAGATGAAAATAGTCTTATGCTATTGTGAAGGGATTATTTTTGTCTTATTGTAGCCATAGAATCTGTCCATGAACAAGAAAATCCCACTCTTGACACAATCACCAACAATTTGGTCGATAAAAGGCATTGGGTAGTTGTATTTGGGAAAATCTTCATTAATATCCCGATAATCAACATAGAATCATATCATACCATGTTTCTTCATTATGAGAACTACATTCAAGACCCAAATGGTTAAAGGGATAGGATAAATGAAACTAGCTCGCAAACGTTTCTCAAATTTTTCTTTAATCACAACAACTTTATTTAGGTGCACCGGATGTAGACGTTGACGAAAAAGTATTGCATCTGGATATTTTTTAATTTCATGCACCATGATAATTAGATAATTGTATGGAATCTATTCATAGGTCCAAGAAAACACATCAGAAAATTCTTGAAACAAGGCCTTTTAAATTTTAATCTCATCTGGAGAATAAGAGGCTCATATGTGGACATTTTCAACAATTCTAGGTTTAACTGAGATATCGAGGGGAATGGTTTCCTTGATATTTGGCAAGTTCTTCTCAGAATAAACCCCATGAATGGAGATGGGATTTGAATGTTTTTGAGTAATATTGAATGTTAAAAATCCTTGAAAATCATTCTCAATAATTTCTGGTTGAAGGAAGGAATGATGATGACTATCGTCCTAGGGGTTTCTTGTCTAACGTCATGATATCCATGATGATTTCGTCTGTGGGAATGATGTCAACAAAAGGGTTGGAGTGGAAAACTAAATTTGAATCTTTAGAGGGACAATCAACCAAGTTTACTAAGTCTTTTTTTTCAGAAATGGTCAGATATGCCAGTTTAATAGCCTCATAAGATAACTTAGCAGGACTGAGTGTCATATGGTCGCCAAAGGAGTCGATGCTGGAATTTCCAGGAATTAGCAAAGGATCATAGGGAATATTACTAGATGAAAGCATATTAATTGATGCAACTATAGTAGGAATATCAGAAGGAGGGAGCATGAAAGTTCCCATTAAGGATGAATCTTGTAATAATCCTACTCCAACATTATCATAAGGAAGTGGGATTTTACCCATGAATGGTATGTTACTAGTAGTTTTGGAATCAGTGGCTAAAAGGGAAAAATGATCAACAACCACAATTCCCCCTTGATGAGGGAAATAAATCATCCGAAAGTAGGAAAAGACTATAGTTTCCATAGCATAAACACAAGTACATCCTAGTAAGAGGTTATAATCTAATGGACCACCAATGACTTTGACCTCTAATCAAAATATCTTACCTACTAATTCCACTTGCAATGATTTTAATATCCGATAAGGTTTGAACCCTCTCCCATAAAATTATTTAACAGTCGTTGGTGACTGGTTGAGTTTTGGATGACCTAAAGCTTTCTAGCATGAAAGAGACATGATACAAGTAGAGGCACTTTCATCTATGATTGTGTGAAATATAGTTTTACCTCTAACAACAATTTGAATCATAAATGCAAGTTAAGGTGGAATTTCAGGTTTATAGTTCTTGTGATTAAACACAATAAGACCTGAATCCAAAGGATCTAATCCTTTTATTTCTACTAACAAATATTTTCTCTAATAAATACAGTTGTGCAAAACTTGTAGTCGAAGGAGCCTCAGCCAAATCCTCAACTATGTTATAATTTTGTGCAGACATTTCCCAAGGGTAAAAGGATGATTTGTGAATTATTCCCTTGGTGGAGTCGAACTAGAAGGTTGATTAATAGCCTTTCCATTCGAAGGATTTGGGTTAACATAGTCTTTATTTCCCGTAGTGTAACACCCCCTTCCCACATCTACCCAAGCAACTGTCTAGCCGAGGTAAATATTCAAGGAGAGGCTACTATAATGAGATCTAGACTCCTAGGTGACCTTAAGGAAGTGGAACTGATGGAAAAATAGCATACATACCTTGTACAATAATAGCAACACTCCGAGGAGGTAACCCAACCTTTCAGGCCTCTTACCCCTGGGTCACACTGAAATTTTTAGCACTTTAAGCCATACCCGCAGGCATAACAATGCATGCCAGCAACTAAGAGGCTATATCCCTAGGCATAACATTACATGCCAGTGGTCAAGGCCCTAAAAAATTCAATTTTGTGCCTACATCTATGGGATTTGAGCCACCTTTTCTGGCCCATAACCCATTGGTTTTCCCAGAACTTCATGAAAATTTCAAGGATGATAAATAACAAAAAGACAATGATAAGGAAGCAATCACATCATTAAGAACTCATTTGGACCCCTCCTTCTTTTAGGATTTCTCCTCATGGCTTGTGGTGTTCAAATGTCTATAAGAGATCAAGAGACAACAACAAGGGGCATGACAAGATACATAGCATACATTTAATACATACTACCGAACATATCAAGGAGAATTAGGCAACTTGCATAAAAATCTAGACAGCTATGGAAAATTAAACATCATATGTATTATTAATTATAGAAAGAGGAATCATACAACTATGGCCTTGATGTTGGACACCTCCCTTTGGTGATGTCCAAGTCCAAATTGAGGCTCTTCATACAATCCTTCTCCCAAGTGGAAAATTAGGCATAATCACAGCATAGGGATGCAAAGGATTAATGCTCAGGTACGACCAACCAATAGTGGAATGATGGGATTCAATTTATAGGTAGGGAGAAGGAATTAGGAATCCATAAAGGAAGGAGGAAGGCCCACTTCTCAAGGGAAAATTATCTAATGATAGGATCAAGAGCTCTAAATGAGAGAGTTCGACCATATCTCCATTGTACCATATCCAACTTATTCTTCTAGAAGCTTCTAGTGCACGGAGATTCTTCTCCATTTGAGGAAACACTACTAGAAATGGATCAACGCAGTTTTTCCAATCAAAATCATGTTGGTAGCACAAGGTCAAAGTGTTGCAACATGCCATTAGCATGGGCATGCAACTAGCAAAGAGCACTGAATTAGAAATTTAGGTTTTGAGTTGAGCTTCTCCAGAAATTATTCAAGGTAGGTTTATATTAATATTTAAGGGATATCTTGATGTATTTTCCATGGTGGATATATTGTACAGTAGTCATTTCAGGTCAATTCAAGATCAGGGATAGGAAGTGAACGAGGTGAAAATTTACTGTATAATATATGCCCCCTAAAGCATGAAGGCATAACAGGGAGTGACGGGTGAAATGCTTTACAAACCAAGGCATGGACTTGGAATACTGGCAGGAGACCTACCAAATCAAACATAATAAAATATGTGACATATATGATATAAGCATGCCTAATAACATATCTCTGAATAGGCCTCAAATAACACATGAGCTGACGGCATGGTCACAGCCACCCATCTGAAAGAGGTCATGGAAATAGATCCATAGTATGGTCACAACCATTCATATAGCAAGGATCATGTGTAAAATCATGAATATCAAATAACTTCACGCAGCCTAGATAATAACATATGTGATCCAAGGTCTTTCTCTCTATCTCGATCTACTCACTATATGAATCTAACCATGTGAATAGATGTACTGATGTCAAATATGTTAGAAACCACTTGATTACTATTCAATTATGTGAACCGTTAATAGGCACGAGAGAAACCACCAATAATGATGAGGATTCTCGAGGTAAAAAGTCACAATCTAGAAGTGTGAATAAATGATTTGAAGTCTAACACTTGCAGAATCATCTGATCGCAGGAAAATGTTGTGAACATGTCATCGAACACAAAGAACTTGCCACTGAGGCATGCAAGCTCCAAGGTACTGAAAAGGGGTTTCTAAATCATCTTCCTAGATAATGAGTTGAAGTCGACATGAAGTGATCCATTGAAGGAGGTCTATAATGATTCCCACATCATCAACATGAAACAAAGGATTTCTCAAGATGATAGGAGTGATTCCATATTGTTGCAGAGAGAGTCAAATAAATACAGGATGTTTGAATTGTACAGAGTACTTCTCTTGAACATATTGGTGACACGACTCTAGAGTGTGGCAACATTTGACTCAAAATAGGATCAAAGGTCATGATGACAAAAATGGTGATCAGATAAGAGGTAAATGGATTTTCCAAACCCATAAATGAAAGTAACAAACGAAGGATGTCACCAACCTGACATGAAATGCAGATAAGTGTCATGCTCAAGAGCGACATGTTGCATAAAAAACACATAGGAAGTTTCACTTTCAATTTTCTCCTGTTATTGCTAACGAGTACCTCTTTATTTTTTATAGCAAGTGTGAAGAGGATAGAATATGCTTAGAGTATAAGTTCATTCTTTGAATGAATGCATCCTATTAAGTTTAACGAACCCTAGGAAGGAGTAACTCAATCTTGTCATTCTGACAAGTCTTTCACCGTTTAAATTTTATGAGTCTGACAGAAGAGTAACTCGGTGCCTTTTTCATGTTTAGAGAGTTTGAAAAAGAGACAAAAAAGAAAACTCCATAGTTCTGTTTTCATAAATCTTCCCTTGTATCCGAAAAGGTAGAAAACAATATCCGAGATAACCTCTTGACCATGTTCGATCAAGGTATTCCCTTTTTGTAAATAGTAAATATTAGCCCGAAAAAGGGGTAGACATATACTGAGACCACATCAATTCATTTAATTTAACAATTTCTAAATGGCAAGTACTTGTTGATCTTTTCAGTGTTTGAGAGTCATAAAAGAGCTTAAAGATGACTCTAAGGGGTTCATTTTTTGTTTATTTTTAACGATTCCAAAAAAGAGATAAAATAAACTTGTTACATCAGTAAAAAATGATGACTAACACTATTAAAAAAGATCTTGTTGTTGCACAAAGAGAACCACACATCCCTGATATAAAGAAAAATAATAAAATATTGGAAAAAACATGTTTAAAACTTATAAAGAGATCAAAAGTAAAAAACATTTTTACCATTTCACTTTGGGTAAATTGGAGAAGCACATTTTACCCCATTTTCCTCTGATCTTTAGACAAGCGGTATGGTCGATCTAGGAAAACATTCAACAATCCATCAGTTGCAGGTAAGAGCTCTATCTTTTCTCATAATTTGCATTCCATTTTAAGCCATTTAATTCAGAAATTTAAGGGTTTAAGACGATATGTTTAAGTTTTATGTCGCAGGCGATTGGTGCAGGTTTGACCTATCGAACCTGCATCGATCATCCATATCCTATTAGGTCAACATGTCGTTGGTGCGAGTTTAATTCCGACAGATATGCTGATTGTAGAGAATATTTTAAAACAAATAGATCTTCATTTTTAATGATTTATGTCCAGTTTTGATCGGTTGAAAACTCCTAAAATATCATTTATGGATGTTTTGCAGGCATTTTTGACAAAAATGGTTATTGAATGGAAAGAAATAGGCCATGAGGTAGAAGATCATGAAGCTCTCCAAGATCTGCCTTGCATCAATGCCTTGATAAACTATGGCTTTCTCAAGGTATTTCAAACCTTAGGACTTAGAGCTCAACTTGAGCTATCGGAACATCACATTGGGCTATGGGATGTAGATTGCCAAATTTTCATCATCGGGGACCAAGAGCTCGAAATAGATATTTTGTACCTTCATTTCACTACTGGATTGTATAAGAAAGGAGAGAGGATCCTACTCTCTGGAGCTCGCACTAGGGGTGAGAGAATGAGTATGCTCATTGGGAGACATTGTCCTGGTGTTAGAAATATTTTGCAAATGGTCCAGCAGTCACAACTGGATACAAGGGAGCAAGTGGGGTGCATTCTTTCCAAGAATAAATTTGGAAATCACGGCATTTTTCGAATGGTAGGAATGCAATATTTGAAAATAGATGCCCAAAAATATCTTTCTCGAAGGATTTTGTGAGCATTAGCATAATCAAGCATATGACCACCACAGGCCCCAGAGTGGAAATCATTAAGGACTTTCTCAGCTTCTTCAAGATTTAAGCATCAATGGAGGATGGAATCGACACCAGTCTAATACAAAGTATCTCCAATGATGTGATATGGTTGAGATTGGTTATGAATCCATCATCTCTTAGAGTGAGATAGCTCTGGTAAAAATTTTTGGGTCTTGAGATAAAAACTACGTATCCATACCATGGATCAAGAGTACTAATGAGAAAGAGTGATTCATCGGGAATTGATTCATCAAAAGGGGTGGGATCAACTGCATCTAGAAGATCACAAATCAATTCAGTAAAGACAATTTATTTCTTAGACTTAACCATAACAAACTCTAAGTTGAAATCCTGGAGAATTAAAATCCATTTGGAGTATTTACCCCCAAGTAAATGATGAGTAAGAATTTAAGTCATGGGGTTGCATTCATAAATCACAATAGTCTTATGCAGTAGAATATAATGGCGAAAGTGCCGAACATAATGAACAATAGCTAAGGAGAATTTTTCTATGTGAGCATAGCGAGTCTCAGCACTGAAGATATTTCGGATATAGTAGTAAACAACATGTTCATTACCATCATCATCGTCCTAAACCAACACCATACCAATAGTGTTGTCTGCGACAGCGAGATAAAGGAAATAATCACAATGATAATCGGGAAGATGCAATAAAGGAATACTGACAAGGGTTTTCTTCAAAGCATCGAAAGAATTTTGATAAATCTCATCCCAAATGAATGGGACTCCCTTTTTCAACAGATGGGTAAATCCTTTAGCAAGCTCTCCATAATTTGGGATGAATCGAAGAAGAAAATTGGCTTTCCCTGACAAGCTTTGTTGCTAAAGTAAGGAGGAGGGAGGAGGGATGTTGATGATGGCCTCTACTGTGAGAGAGTCAATCCAGATTCCTTCTTTAGAAGCCATGAAACCTAAGAGATGACCTGATTTAATACAAAAGACATAGTTATGAGGATTCAACTGTATTTTATAGTGTCGGCAGTGAAGGAGGATCTCTCTAAGATGTTCGAGGTGATCTTGACATTTCGCTGAATCAGTTGGAAGGTTGTCAAGATATGAATGAACTATGTGCTTAATATCATGAAAATAATAGTACATGAACCTTTTGAAGGTAGCCCTGGTATTTTTCAAACCAAAAGGGAGATTCTTATAGGAAAAGTTTCCCCAAGGACATATGAAGGAGGTTTTATGTTGATCAGTAGGAAGAATATTGATCTGGTTGTAGCCATAAAAATCGTCCATAAAAGAGAGCATATGAATCCCAGCACACTCATCAATAATTTGATCTATAAAAGGAGTGGGGTATTTGTATTTAGGACAAGCCCAATTGATATCCTGGTAATCAACAAAAAATCGAATGGTCCCTTGATTTTTGGTAATAGGAACAATATTAGAGACCCAATATATCAATGGTATAGGATACATGAAACTGGCCTTGAGAATTTTTTCAACCTCTCCTTTAATGGAAACAACCTTTCTTGGGTGCATAGGAAGAAGTCATTGACAAATAGGCTTTGAGTCTGGATATGTGGTAATTTCGTGCACCACAATACTAGGGTCTATATGAGGTATTTATTCATAATACCATGCGGAGACATTGTGGAATTATTTAAAGAGATCGGTGTAAATATTTACCTCATTGGGAGAACAAGATGCACCAATATGGGCATTCTCAATAACCCCTAGCTTAACAGAGATGTCAATCAGAATGGTGGCGGAAATGTTATCCATGTTTCCTTTGGACAACACTTTATGAACCAGAATGGGATGCTAAAGTGGGCCTGTCAATTCAAATGAAACATGGGTTTCCAGATAAGTATAGAATTCACCCAGGAGTGGGAGAAACAAGGAATGATGATGACCATCATACCAAGGGGTTTCTTCAAGAGACATAACTTCCATGATACTCTCGTTAGTGAGAAATATCTCATTGAAGGGATCAATTAAATCCCAAGAACCAAACCAGGGAGACTATGAATGCATGTCCAAAGATAAAACCATGTTATCGTTGGCTTCAAAAGCATCCCCATAAGATAGAAGAATGCTTTGATAATTTTTTTCTGCAGGAATGAGGGGCATAGCCTCACCAAAAATTTCAATTTGGTCGAGACTAGGAAAAATCCATGGATCTTGACCATATGATATCATGTTAATAGAGGCAACATTAGGAGGTGAGAGAGGAAAAAATCCCATCAAAGGCAAGTCTTTGAAAATACCTGGGCCAACGCTCTCATAGGGAGTAGAGGTATTCGTAATGTATGGAACATTTCTAGTAGAATAATCGGGGGAAAAGGAATAAATTTGATCGACAGTGACTATATTCCCCTGATGAGGAAAGCATAGAACATGTAAAAGGGTAGAGACCACAAATAATCACATGAGTCGAACTAAGTTTGAGCAGAAGGTTGTAATTAAGGTTGGCATCTACCACCTCCACTTCCAGGTTCACCATTTTACCCTCCAATTGAATTAGAAAGGATTTGAGAATACCATACGGTCGAGAACCTCTGCTGTCGAAAGCTTGTAGAGTGTTAGGGAATTGATTTAAGGTAGTAGATTTGATGGCTTTCCAACACGCAACAGACATGATGCAGGTGTAAGTACCTTCATCAACAACAGTATGATGAATGGTTTTACCCATCACAATGACTTGGATAAGGAAATATACTTGTGATGGGAGCCGAGGAACATGATTCTCTAGATCCAAAGTAATAATATTTTAATCTTCAGGATCAATCCCTCCGATAGCAGACAATAGTTCCTTCTATTGTGATGGGTATGACTGAAGGACTTCCAAGGCCAACATTGTTGATGGCACTTGAGCTAGATCCTCTATGATGTTAAAGTTCTCGATAACTCGCATGTTCATATTGTAATATGATTTCCAAAGAACACTCTTGGGATGTGGTTGGACAATGGAATCACTATTAGGTCTCTCAATATGGAGAGGACCAAAACTAGGAGGACTGTAAGAAGAAGGAATATATGAAACATCCTTTTCCACAAGATATTTCAAAGGATTTGGGTACTATTTCGATCGGGTGGCAATGGAAATTGGTTATGTACCAGCCATAAATACTTGGGAGCTTGTGGATGCAGAAGACTAGCGTTGATCTTTCATTTGCGTCTGTTGAGATGGAACTGGCTCTTTCAAGACAGTCGAGGTCCCATTTGCGCCTTTAAGAATATGGGAGACTTCAACATGCCAAGGAAAATCCTTGGTGTAATTATCCTCATCACTTATCAGGCAAGGGTACTTGGGCTTACGCTTGGAAGCATCATCCGTTGAAAAGTCAACAAGAAATGTGTGTCTAATTTTGTTTTCCCTTAATTAAACTGGACAATAAAATGTAATCTTATCTCATAATCACTTGTAATAGTTAACTAAGTGTGATCAACTCAGTTAGTTCATGAACTTGGAGTTGAGGGTGGTGGTGAGGCATGCAAAGTGATTCTATTAGTTATGGAGTTTGAGTTGTAGTTAGTGCATTAGTTTAATGCATGAGAAATCAGTTAACTCAATTTATTGAGCTAAAGTTAGTTGAACTAGTTGTAACTATTTATTGCACTAGCAAGAGGTCAAGTGAATTAAATCGGATTTAATTCGCATGCAGTGATATTTCATGCAACTTATGATTTACTATTAATAGTTGCATGCATGTCAGTTCTAGTGGAGACCCAGTTGAGACAAAGGTTAAAGGGATGTTAACTATCATTTGTATCATTAGTAGGCTGCCCGAATGCAGTAATACAACCATAGGATTTCCCATGAGAATTGTGCATTTTTGGAAGGCTTGATTTCCTAAAGAATAGGGATTGCATTCCATATTAATTTTTCAAGAAAAGCAAGCTGAGCAGAGGCTGAAAATTGGCTAAGTGTTGGTCGATTTTGTCCAAATCAGTTTGAGATAGTTGTGAGAGTTCATGAGACTCTTGTGAGAATATTGCATTATAATTGTTTCATGATTCCTTGGTCAATATACAATAGAAGATAGAGGGGTTTTGAGTAGCAATCTTTCCCCGGGAAAATATCTATGTTATGGTTTGATTTGCTTGTTTATTTACTTGTTTTAATTGGCGATCGTTTTTGTTTTCCACAATTAATTTGTAGAAGGATTCAGTATTTTGATTTAGCATATCTCATGAATGGATTGAATCCATTGATATAAATATTGTTTGTATAATTTCTACATGGTATTGGAGCACAGGAAATCACTATAGTGGAGAAGAAACTGAGTTTGTGACTGAATAACATTCTAATTTGCAAAAGTACTCTTTGGTGCGATAGGCAAATCAGGATTAAGATGGATTTCAATGGCTTGAGATTGGAGTATGCACTTGAGGGAAGTTCCAGTTATATTGCATGGAAAGACAGGATGGAGGCAGTTCTGGAGGACAACAGGTTGAAATAATTCATTGATAACGACATTCAAAAACCCGCAACAGTAGATGCGGCTCTTCTTGATGCTTGGCAAAAGAAGGTTGCAAAGGTGAGGAGGATCTTACTGGAGGGAGTAGGAGACCACATTGTCTCAAGTCTCAATGGAAAAGCGACTCCATATGCAATATGGAAGGCTTTGACATATATGTTTCAGAACAGTAGTGACCACAGAAAATTGGCACTAAAGGACAAGCTCAGGAAAATAAAAAAGGAGAAAGCCATGCGATTGTCCCTTGAGAGGGAAATTGATTTGCATGAAAATGAGGAACTCTTGGTTCCAAAGGATGAACCCCAATATGTGGAGTAGCCACATGAGGAGGATCATGGAGTGGAAGAAATCACTCATGCAGAGACATCCACAAACCATGGTAGGAGGCGCACAACAAAGACCTCCAGGAGGGGGAAATTTTGAGCCATATGAGCAAAGGGAGTACATGCAGCTATACCTCCAAGTGTGAGGTGGGGCGATGTGCAGAATTAATCCCAAGAAGAAATTGGGCAGGGTTCATTGAGATAATGTGTCTCATGGTTTGAACCTGGCTACGAGGAGCCCACAGTACAATAGTAGCAGGAAGGATCGGTTAGATTGATGCAGTCAGATGTCAGGAAGACAGAAATCCGAGTGACAGGTGTTGGATATTGGAGAGTATATCAGAGTTGGCAACATTGCAGAGTGCATGGATGTAGATGTCAACAACACAGAGAGTCTAGTAGACATGTGCAGTAGCTAGCAGCAATTAGAAGATTTTGATGACAGAAGCATTATACTAATTTAATTTTTTGGAGGCTATTCAATTTCAGAAGTGTTGCATGCAACAAGAAATAGTGAAATTGGCATCAAGAAAAAACATGATAGCACACACACTAGTGTGGGACCATAGGTCACACAGTGATGGGTCCAAGTGATACATTAGTGTGCAATAAAATTTATTTAATAAATTGAAAATGTGTCTAATTTAATTATCCCTTCATTAAATTGGACAATAAATTGTAATCTTATCTCATAATCACTTGTAATAGTTAAATAAGTGTGATAGACTTAGTTAACTCATGAAATCGAGTTGAGGGTGGTTGGTGAGGCATGCTGAGTGATTCTATTAGTTTTTGAGTCCAAGTTACAGTTAGCGTATTAGTATAGTGCATGAGAAATCAGTTAACTCAATTAAGTGAGTTAAAGTTAGTCTAACTAGTTGTAATTGATTGTTACAGTAGTGAGAGGTCATGTGAATTAAATCATATTTAATTCACAAGAAGTGATGTGTCAAGTGACTGATGATTTACTATTAATAGCTGCATGCATGTCAGTTCTAATGAAGACCCAGTTGAGAAAAAGTTTAAAGGGAAGTTAACTATCATTTGTATTATTAGAAAATTGCCCGGATGCAGTTAAAACACCACAGGATGCCCATGATTTATTGCGCAGTCAAGGAAGGCTAATTATCCTAATTAATAGGGATTAATTCCCTAGGGATTGTGTGAGCAAGGAAGGCTGAAGACAGGCTAAGAATTGGCTAAGTGTTCAACCAATTTTTTCTAGATCAATGTGAGACAGTTAGAATAGTGCATCAAAAACTTGTGAGAAGAGTGAATTGTATTGTTTCATGGTTCCTTGGTTCATTATACAATAGAGATAGAGGGGTTTTGAGCAGAAATATTTCACCAGGAAAAATCTTTTTGTTGTGAATTGATTTTCTTATTTATTTTACTTGGTGTGATTGTGTGACCGTGCTTAATTTCTGCAAATTAATTTGTAGAAGGATTTAGTATCTTGATTTAGCATATCACATGATCAGATTGAATCCATTGATATACATTTTATTTGTATAATTTCTACACCGTCATCATACGACTTAGCGAAATCTTGTTTGGGGGTGTCGGATTTAGCTTTACCTTTCACCTTCTTTTTACCTTTTGAGGACTTGTCTGTCGCAGTATATTGAATAGCATTAACCTTAGAGGTTTTACCAAGATTCTTTGAATTGTTCGAAGGAGTGGAGGGATCAATGGTAGAAGTAGATTTTGAGCCTTCAAATTTTCATAATTTTGTTGATGAAACAATCTATTTTCACATCATTCCATTCACCCATTGTCATCATTTTTAACCATATTTCTTCATAAATGCACCAAATACCCACATACATGTTTACATTTTTTATTATTATTATTATTTCTATTATTTTTAATGAATTAAAGATAATTATGCATGGTTTTACTAATGATAGTTTTACAATTCAAGTTTCTACAGTTTCTGCAGTTGTCTCCATGGTTGAGGTAGTATAACCACTCTAGAATGAAATCTAACACATGTACATTGTTTCTAGAAGCTCTAATATGGATTTTTGTTGTTCAAATTCCACCCAACTCACACACGTGGACCTCCAGGGAAATATCAATGGAAAATCACAACATTTTTTACCAATCAACTTCAAATGCGTTTTTTGAGAAAATGAAATAAAATATCACAAAAAAACATGGGTTTTATTCTGCACGGGCCCAATAAAGTTCATTATGTGTATTTTTCCTGAATTTGTTACCATTTGGGATATATATCAGGTTCTTTGGAGCTCTATTTTGTAGTTGTGTGAGAAAACATTGCACCCATGTGTCAATAAATGCCCAGTCAAGAAAAAAGAGGTTGGAATGGACTGTGCTTCATCAAATTCGTGGAAAATAGGTGTCCATTCAGTTCTGATCTTTAGCCATATGAATCTCCATGAAGTTACATTGAAACCCCTATATAAACACTCCATTGAAACAAAGAGGGGAGGTTAATTTTCTGAAGCATATTGTGAATTTTTAAAACTCTTTTTTCATTCCTTTTTAATAAAGAAGTACCTTGAAGACTTGATGCATAGCTAACTGTTTGTGTGAAGCTTTGAGACCACCTGTTTTCCTGCAAACAGTGAAGGTTTTGCATTTCATGTTTTTAATGTAGTTGTTTTCATGTTTTCATGTTTTCATTTTATCATTTGATGTAGTTATTTTCAGAATTCCAATTTGTCATTTTACATAGTTGTTTCCAAAATTTCAACTTGTAATTTGTTGTAGTTACTTCCATAATTTCATTTTTTTCTTTGATGTAGATGCTTTCATAAATATTATTTTATCATTTGATGTAGATTCATCAATCTTTCCTTTCAAATTGTCAAATTGTAGAGGATTCATAATTTTACTTCTATAGTAGAAATGATTTATTTTAGAGTAGTTTTACAAGTTCATGAGTGGTTTATTTCAAGAGCATGGGTGATTTCTTTTAAAAACATTAATGATTGAGTGATTTCCTTTCAACATATGAGTGCATTCTTTTCAGTTCATGAGTGATTTATTTTCAAGAGATATAGTGAGTTATTTACAAGTTTCATTACCATAACATTTCATTTCAAAAACATAAAAATGTATAAATCCCCTTTTCTATAATTTGATTTTATCTTCGTACACTAGACTGTAGAATTTTTAGACACTAACAAATTAGTTAAGATTTCTTCATAAGACAGAGAATGGTTTTTTTCATATTTTGCAAAATAGAAATCATGTTGATTTTTAGAACTTAGTTGTAATTTAAATTTATTTCATTAGGAACATAAGAATAAAAACATATTTAGAATCAATCTCTAAAAATTCAATAATCACACCAATAAAATGAATTAAAAAAGGCTTCTAGCATATATTATGCACTTTCACTTCACAAATTTTCCAACTCCGGTTGATAATTTATGTAATCAATTAAAGGCAATTAAATTGAAAAATAGTAGACTTGGACTTCGAAGAAGCCTTTGGTGTACTATTATCAGTATGGACCATTTTCCCAATGACGCCATTGACAAGAGGCATAACAATAGATTTGGATGATGTTGGGTCGGTTGAAGGTCGTGGTGCATCAGGTAAAAGCTCATATAAAGTTCTAGATTGGGAATAGGAGAAATATAAATACTGAGCATGGGCGATTACTTCCTCTTTCATAAAAAAACCTACCCATAGTGAGATCTTCAGCGATTTTAGGAACAAAATATTTTATGAACCACTAAGTCAACAATTGATCAGAGATTTCGAATTTAAAAAGGTGGCGCCTGTGCCTCCATTCATGGATATGGTCTAAGATATGAGTAGAAGTTGACTGCTTCAAATATTTCAAGAGATGGGTGTCGTTCTCATACCAGATGACAACTAGAAACGGGTGAGTATGGCCATGTCCAAGGTATTGAAATCATAGAAGTTACGAAGAGGAAGTTCAATGTACCATTTGGTAGCAGCACCTGTCAAAGTGTGCTGGAAAATACGTAGAAAAGTTGAATCATCAACCCAAGAGTTGGAAGAGCATCATAAATGGTACATCATGACATGGGATTGGGGGTCTTCCCCATATTTTTCTTTAAACTTTGGACAATCTCTGGGAATTTTGGTTGGAACTGGAGACCAAAGAAACATGTGCTAATTGGGGTCTCTAGTCAATTTAGACACATCTGGCAGTTCCAACATAGCCAAGAATGGAAACGAAGGGTGATGAGGAGAAAATAGTATTTGGAAATTACCCATCTGTAGGTTCCAACCTTGCTAGTATGGATTCTACCCCCATTGGGGCTAATTCTGACCATATTGCCCAAATTTTCCCCATTGGTGTTTATAAGGTATATATGATTGATAGGAACCCTATTGTGGTTGGGGTTGCTGATAGGTACCTTATTGCGGCAGTTTTTGAACGTATGGTCCTCTCTAGGGCTATTGATATGGCCCTTGCTGAATATAAGAACCTTTATGGGGTTGTTGATATGGCCCCTACTGGATATAAGCTACTTGTTAGGGTTGTTGGAACTGACCTTGAGGTAGTTGCTGGTATTGGACACCAGGCTTATTGCGATAAGTTCCAGTTTAACCCAGAGGGTTCGGACCATATTAGATGAGAGGATTTTCCGCAACAACACGCAATGGATTTTGGGGTTGTTGTAAAAATGGTTGTGATCCATTCGGTCACTGAACATACTGATATTGTATGTTCAGTTGTTGAACATGCTGATATTGTACATTTGGTTGCTGCACATGGGGTTGTTGAACCTAAAGGTACTGAATGTGGGGTTCTTGATAAACAAGTTGAGACGAAGTAGGTTGACTAGTTGGTAAGGAGGTTCCTATGACAACACTTTTTGGTTGTGAAAACGTAGTTCCACTAAGACTAGTAGTAGGTTGTCATGCCCCTGATACAGTTCCAGAGTTTATATTTCCCCCACTTGAAGAGGGAGGTACATATAAAGTATGTGATTTTGCCCCAAGCACAAACGAAAAGATATATTGTCCACTCAAAGGTGGAACCACAGTGATCGTGGATAATTATAAGGGAGTAGATGATCATATCAAAACGGTCATTTTACCTACAGAAACTACAAGGTTGTGAAGCGGTTTGTGAAATGGCAGCTGCATTTGAGACAAATGGGCCGGTGAAACAAGGATGTAGTCCCAGAAACTCTTGAAACAAGGTTTCCAAGATAATTATACCCTGATGGAAGCATTGAAACGAATTGACTACAGTGAATACTCGTCCCACTTCCTTTGTTACGAGGAGAGGAGACATACGGAAAACCTTACGAAGGGAACATAGATGTGATGTCAACTTCTAGGATATGGGATGAAAATTTTTCCATAGGAATACACTGAAGAGTACTCATGAATGGAATATCGTTAGAATTTGACACCATATCTGGTGGACACAACTGATGAGTAGTACTATGAGATGCTACAGGAGAAGCACCTAAAGTAACGTTGGGACTATCAAAAGGACTATACGTACACTTGACAGATATCACAAATGAATCGTAGAGTGGATTTGGAGGAAAGAACATAAATTGTGCAGAAGGTTGAGGAATTTCCAGCTTAGGATCCTCAGATGATGATGAAAGCCAGTCATCAGGCGTTGGCCGAGATAATATTGGTTGGACACTTATAAAAATTCCAAATTCAACACCTTGAGCTTGAAGAGGCCTAGGTGGAAATTTTGGAATCTTAGGAGGAGGTCCTTGAGATCCTTCAGAAGAGGAGCAAGGTGAATTTGAAGATTCGACCACAATGACCTTTAGGACAAGATCAACGAAGGGAAATGTAAATCAATTTTTGAGAAATTAATATTTATAATTAACCAAGCAATATGAGGCCAAGATTATTGCACATGTAGGATGTTATCATTGGTAGTAACTTTTATAATTAAACATTTAAATAAAAAAAGGGTAAATCTAGGCATAAAGGATTACCAGGTATCCATGAAATACAATATACACCTTAGCAAAAGAAATTACCAAGGACTTAGCATACGACACCCAATCTCCCTGAATGTTTTCTTCGGTGTATCATGTCTACAGGGTGGTCAACTCAGTTACCTATGGCAGGTTTGCAACTTAGTGAGGTCTCCTGAAATATACTCGATGATATGTGGGAGCTTAGTCCATTGTAGCATTTTATAATGTGTAATCGTTCAATGAGAGCATCCCCTTATAATTTTCATACATGGAGCACAGTCATATATAATTTATTACGTGGGATGGGATATCACTCCTAGGATGCAACATAGGTTGTTCGTGACAGCTACTATGCTTAACAACATCGGAACACGTCTCTAGCCTAGAAATATATATATTTGTGTTAATTCCAAATGCTCTTTAAGTTTAATTGAATCAATTTTTAAGATTGATATTTGATTATGTTTCAATTTTGGGCTCAAATCAATTCCACTTGAATCCCTACAATGCAGCTAAATAAAAAAAAGAATTCATTTCATTTTGATGAACTCTAAACTAATGAGGGAGAAAGTGCAAGCAAGAATGCAACAAACAAGCAATGATGCCCCCTATCTAGCTCAAAATTACTAAAATGAAACTCTTAAACGAATTCACTTTCACTATCCCCAAATGAAATCTTATTGAAAACAAAATCACTTATTTTTGCACTAAGATGCACCAAACATATTTTTTTCCTTTTCACTTTTAGATGTTCAAATGAAAACTAATGCAATTGATGAACTAATCAAAGAAAAAAATAACCAAATGAACAAAGAATTGAAACAAAATTTCCTTTCACTTTCTTCTTTTCGAATGGAAAACTAATCATTTCAAAAAGACTTGAATGATAATGACTTTCACTTTTTATTTTCAAAATGAAGAGTCAAAACAAACACACACTCTCAAACTTGCAAATAAAACATTCATAATCTATGTTTGACAGTCAATCAAAGGTGATTTCAAAGTGAAATAATGACTTAGTGCAAATGAAGACAACTTTGAAAATGCAAGCCAAAAGTAATGTGAAACATTGTTTCAAATGATTGCATCAGAGCCTTCAGATAGAACCAACTAATCTCTTGATGACACATGCAAGTGGCAAGTGAAGGATAACTTGACCTAGAAACTCTAGAAGATAATCCAGCTTCACTCAAACAAAAAAAGGGTCAAAGAGACAAATTCAATACTCAAGCAAGGAAATCAAGATAAACATAGTGGTACATCATCTTATCAAACTACAAAGACACCTCAGAGGCCAAGACACATTGGAAAAATTAAAGAGAAACCCTAATTTCTCCAATCTTTGGGATCAACACACTTGTGAAAGGAAAAATCATCCTAAAATGTAGATCAATGCGACTATTTTATATCAAACAGTGACGTAGGCGCTTCTGTGAGGAAAGAAAAATTCACTGGGAGAGAAATGAAAGAAAAAATAAAAATAATTTCAATAATCAAACCAAACTTGGCACTCTAAATAAAAAATCAAGCACTATGCATACCTATAGAGATCCAAAGATACTCATATCTTAACAATCAATCAAAATTATCAAAAAATAAAATCAGAAAAGGAGAGATAAAGAGGCTATATCTCCCCAGTAGAGTCCCCAATTTTTTTGTGAAGACAATCCCCTCTATGGACAGAGATAATTTATATAGCCCTGGAATGGGTCTAGAAACACATGAGAATATATATTGAACCCTTTCCTAGTTTATATTCAAAGCGAAAGAAGAAGAAGAACCTAC
Source organism: Pinus albicaulis (assembly GCA_034641835.2). NCBI lineage: Eukaryota > Viridiplantae > Streptophyta > Pinopsida > Pinales > Pinaceae > Pinus > Pinus albicaulis. The sequence goes on from CM076575.1 coordinate 1,453,717,277, forward strand.
ATATTCCTGATGATGTCGTCCAATCCTCTGATGAAGATCTTGATTCCATGATCTTTTAGGCTCGCTTCTCACGAATTGTGGTGTTCAAATACCTACAAGAGATCAAGAGACAACAATAGGAGGCATGAAAATATACATTACATACATTGAATAAATTATACCTAACAGATCAAGGAGCATTAGGATACTTGCATAGATATCTAGAAAAATATGGAAATTGAAACATCAAATGTATTATTAATTATAGAAAGAGGAAGCATATAACTATGGCCTTAATGTTGGAGACCTTCCTCTGGTGATGTCTAAGTCCAAACCGAGGCTCTTCAAGAAATCCTTCTCCCAAGTGGAAAATTTAGGCATAATCATAGCATAGGGATCAAAGGATTAATGATCAGGTAAGACCAACCAATAGTGTAAGGATGGGATTCAATTTATAGGTAGGGAGGAGGAGTTAGGGATCCATAATTAAGGAAGGAGAAAGGCCCACTTCTCAAGGGAAAAATATGTAATGATAGGATCAAGAGCTCCAAATGAGAGAGCTCGGCCATATCTCCACTTAACCATATCCAGCGTGTCGTTCTGGAAGCTTCTAGTGCATGAAGCTTCTTCTCCATTTGAGGAAACACTGCCATAAAGGGATCAGTGCGAATTTTCCCATAAAAAGCATATTGGAGGCATGATGTAAAAGTGTTACAACTTGCCATCAGCATGGGCAGGTAACTAGCAAAGATAATTGACCCAAAAATTTAGGTTTTGAGATGAGTTTCTCCATAAATTCTTCAAGTTAGGTTTCTTTTAAGCTTTAAGGTATATCTTGATGTATTTTCCATGGTGGATATACTGCACATTATTCATTTCAAGGCACTTCAGGATCAGGGATGGGAAGTGAACGGGGTGAAAAATTACTGTGTAACACTCCTAGCCATAACATGCCTTTTGTCAAATATGTCGCAAACATTAAAGCTACAGGTATAAACAATAGAACTGATCATAGGGATCTCATACTTATCTGAGAATCGCTAAGAAGCTTTGCTCCACTACATCATTAGTTTTCATACAATCTATTTTACCATAGATACATTGTGCATTCATTTACAATAAAAAAAATGGATAGAGCCATACATCATCACTGATAAAACACAAGATTATAACCAGCATAATAACAACAAAAATACCATGGATAAAAAACAATGGAATCCACATAATAAACAGTGCAATTATACATCAAATACCAAAGGAATGAGCTTCTCATTAATGAGTGTAAAAGATAATTGGAGATGGGACTTACACATGCCACCTGATCATAGATTGATTGAGTCAAATATCTCTTCATCTAATCACCCTCGTGCCATATTCCAAGCATGAATGTGGGACTCAAACCAAAAGAACCAACCAGTGCATCCCGAGGCTAAACCACCACACCCTCATCAATAGAAATTAGGCTTTAACGTGATCTACACTCGATCACTAGGCCAAGACAAGCATAGATATCATCATATTCTCTTTCCTAAACTGTGAGGAATTTTCTTGTCTCATAGTCTCTCGGGTTTACTGCAACCCACAATCTCAATCAGGAGTCACTAGGATTTACCGTATATCCCAAACTCAGGATTCCTAGGCTTGAATGGAGAGAAAACCACCTATCAGGCTTTACCACAATACAAAACTGGATTATTAGGCCCTAAACCGAGTCAACACATGAACTGATTCTATAATTATTCAGGGATCCACGTCACTCAGCCTTGAATCCATTCAGAAATCCTTTTAAACAAAAAAAAGTGGACTCCACCACACCATGGCTATCTAGAAATGGCAAGTCTAGGCTAAAAACAGTGTCATACCTCAAAAAACCCATGCGAAGGTAGAAAAGAACCACATGCAATACCATGCATGCTAGATCTAGAAAGGAAATCATACATGAAAATCAATACCTGCAAAGAATCATGTTGTAGAAGATGGATCCCCGTTGGGATTCGAAATGTCGACGAATGTTCTATAACACTGTGGATAATCTGGAAATATCTTCAATAATGTTGTAGTTGTTTATTCTTGCTACTCCTTGTTTTCTTCCTCCTTCTTCTTTCTTTCGCTCCTTTCTTCCTCCAATGCCAAAGTGGTCCAAAAAACTCTGTGTCCAAGAGTGAGAGGAGAGAGACATAATAATGAGAGAGCTCCAAAAATGCACTGACAAAAGGTTGAGCCAACAAAATATTGCCAACTAATCCTCTGAATCCTTTTTATCAATGAGGTCTCTATTTTCTTCATTTTCCATTATTTTCCTTCATCTTCCTCCTCACATGCAACCTGTGACCTTTCACCTCCCTTTTCTCCTAATTTCCATTATTTTCATAAACAAATGCCAATTAATGCCTCATGCATTTCCAAAGACTTTGTCATTGCCTTTGCCAATTTTCTTTAACCATAATAAACCGAATGAACACCCACTAGGATTCTTTGCCCAACATTAATCTTGGAATACGTGTCCCATCAACTGTGGTTATTATTTTTTTGAACTTTATTACATGGAATTTTCACCAGGGATGTTATAGAACCCTCCCCCTTGGGGGACACTGTCCTCTGTGTTCAACCACACACATACCTCAGCAAAACTGCTGAAAAGAAACCATAATTCCCATGGAACTTTATAACTTAGCTCTTTGCAGTCTTTACAATGAATAACCTGCTCAAAGTCAAAACCATCATGAAAATCATACCGCATATGGGAGCTTTATAACATGGCTCATTACGGTATTTATAATAACAACCACATATATACATATGAACATTTTCCCAATTGGAAAATAAAATGATACGATGTCTACATCCGTAACAAGGGAATCCATAGGCTCACACTTCCACCCTTAAAGTAGTACTAGGATTCAGTTCCTTTCCACGAAGTCCGTAATCCACTATTATAGTCAAAGTCTGCATCCAATGTCTAGCACTATAATCCTGCGCTACTTTACCCTCAGTGAGAAGTTATTGGCTCATTGTACCAGGTTACACTCCCAATGTGCATCTGATTCCATATGGAAATGTTAATGACAAAAACAAATCTATACCCAGCCTTCCCTTCTCTGCTACACAATCCCTCAGGAAATCTGGTAATCCCCTTCTATGTAGTCACTCACCTTCCAAGTTCCCTGACATCCCCTATCCTAGGTGATCCATCCCTTGGCGATGCTTCCTCGAATCAAAAGACACTAAAAACAAGGCATTTACATGCCTCAAAACCATCATACCAGTCATAGCATGATCATGGATATTAATGAACACTATTGGGTATGAGTGTCCCACAATCGCCCTGCACCTGAAGTGCTTTACCAGCACACTGTTGCATGTTCCAATTCATTTTTTTGTTGTTTCTAATTCTTGCAGTTGTTTTCAACCACCCAACCAGGAATTTTTATGCTTCCTATACCAAGAACATTATTTCCATAAAATTCAAAATAAATTGAAATAAATTCACATCATACGTCATTGGTAGCTAGTAAATAAGGCACACTTGCAATTTTGTTCACTTCCTGTCACAACAAGTCAAACCAGTTGTTTGATAAAATCATCATGTATAAGCATATCAAATTTGGTTAGCTCAAAACACAACCATCATAGGTCAAAATCATGAATCACAAGAAATAATCATAAATCACATGTAACCATCATAAGTCAGAATCATAAATCACATGCATAATAGAACTGAAATAAAACTGATACTTATCCTTCATCAGTCCTTACTTTTTCCTTTTTTCTTTCTGTACACACACTGGATCAACTGCCACACCTGACAAACACCATTGCCTTTTCATAAACTACGTACACATGCACATATTATACAACACGTACATCCACACAAGGCATACAAAACCACACAATATATACACTCACACCGACATATGACACATACACCTACACCTGATGTACAATACAACACAATACATGTGCCTACACTGACATACAACACATACACCTACACCAGGTAATAAAACATAAGAAATACACCCACATCCGGTGTACAACACAACACAATAAATATACATATACATAATACAACACAACAAATGCACATGTCACTATACCACTACTACACCATGCACATACATAGTACTGCATGCTCGAAACACAATATGTATGACATGTATGGAATACCACATGCATACCAGTACCATATGCACAGCATGTAAATAGTACCACTTGTACACAACACTACCTTCACAATGTGTGCCCAACATCACATGTACATGGCACCACCTGCACAATGTGTACACAACGCCAAATGTACACCGCACCACTTGTACAATGTGTACACAATACTACATGTACACAACACCACATGCATGACATGTACGCGACACCACATGTACACAGCTCCACATGCATGACATGTACATGACATCACCTGCACACAACACCACATGTACAACATGTACACAATACCACATGTACAATCATACACACAACGTCATATGTACAACACGCACACAAAAACATATGTACATAGCACTGCATATACAACATGTACATATAACCATACATACATAGCATCACATATCCAACATGCGCACAACACCATATGCACATAACACAACATATCCAACAAGTTCACAGTATGGTAGGTACACAATAGTGCATATCCAACATGTACGTAGCACCATCTATACCTATCACTGCAAATGAAATATACACACAACACCATATATACAACATGCATACAACATCATATGTACACAATACTACATACGTTACATGTACACATCACCATAGGTAAAATCATTGAATATACAAAATGCATCACATATACACAATAGTGGTACTACACATCCATAGACCACACATTGACCCCACAAGCAACATTTCTTATAATGTCTTTTCACTATCCATGCTTATCCTAACATGATGCAAATCACTCTACTTTCGCTTCACTGATGTACCCGTCAGCATTACCTGTCCATAATATGAACATAAGCGTAGTACAAGCATATAATATCAATTCATTTCCACATGATATAAACCTCATAGACCTGTCAAAGCTACTCTTCCCACTTGATTCCTCATAAGACCAAGAACCTCTTCATGTCATTCACCTGCATAAGAAAGAATTCCTCCACAAGAATGATCCTTGAAAACCCTGTCATACAATGACATAGATACATACATACATATATATAACCATCTACATAAAACAATCATGATCCTATCAGACAACAACATACATACACACATATATACATATAAAAATTTAGCATCAAACAACCATGTTCCATGACGACCCTATCAAACACGACATAAATACATACATACATACATGTATACATATATAAACACCAGCATAATCATGATCACATCATATTACCATATAGCATAAGGTCAAGGTTAAGATAACTTCCTTTATCCATGCACAACATGCACAACATTAAGAATAATGGTTCCCGACATTGCCAAGGCATCTAACACCTCAGATCCATTTTCTTTACCTTTTTTGTTTCCTTTCTCATGTATGTACTGCCACCTTCCATTTACCACAATGGACCCAACCATTCTGACCAAATGTCATATTCTTACCTTCCACTGCACTTACTCACGCACCGACCTTCATCCGAATATTACATTACTTGTTGGGTATCACACATCTCTCCCCAAGCTCCATTAACTTTCCTATTTTCCAACCAATTCCCAAGACTCAAAACATAAAAGGAAAGAACAATAAACAAAAGAAGAAAACTATGGAAAACCAATATCAATATGATACCATGAACAAAGTGGCATCATCATGCACTAGACACAATCAAGACCGCAAATCAATCACAAGAGATCAAAAATACCGAAAGCACAAGACTAGCAACAAACACCATGACTCAATTCCCCATGGGTTCCCAAAGCTTCCAATGGAAAGTTTAGATCAAGCCTTCTTCAATATTTCATGGCAGTCTCTTTTTCCATTCAATATGGCCTACATCATACTTCCATAACCACACAACTAGCAGCGCATAAATAAATATAAAAATATACCAGTTATCTTACCTTGTTGTGCCAAGCACGTTGACCTGTATCTGAACATACATGTCAGTTGTATGTACCAAAGATCAAGACAACACATCTATCAATTTGAAATCAATGTTTACCAAGAAAAATCACATTCATTAGTCATAATACATAATTCTACAACTATCACCTACTTACACTCAAGTACATATCATATGTCCCAACACATATGTGTTAGTACAACCATCTTAAAACAAGATCATTTCTTCATGCAATCTTATAAACACATACTCATATCATGTAATTAATCAAACATTAAAACAAACTATAAATTTACAGTGTTAGATACATCAACTAGACGACATAATAGACACCAAACACCCTACACAAGATACATGGCTTAATCAAACATCCAAGTACAAACTAGATTACATAAGCAAGATCATACCTTAATGTATTTCATGGAAGGCTATCTTATCTGCTCAATCAATCTAGATTATCATAATAGAACTTCACAACACATCAAATCAACCTAAATAAGGTCATGATATCCATAATAGTAACTAGATAACATGTTCACATCATATACTCATAAACAAATGGAATTCATGCATAACAATCACATATGCATAGTCAATCTAGATTAATATGACATAATATCAAAAATAAGTTGACTCATACCTGAATGTCATAACCCTAACCATCTGCCTAGACCAATCCAATTTTGCATGATACATATAACATCACGATATTAATGTTATAACCCTAATCATCAAGTTATCTAACATATAACAACAACAAACTAACATATAACATAATCGTCAACAAGATATAACATAATCATTGAGCTAGTTACAATTTAAAATATAACATATTCATCAAGTTAATACCATGCTTCACTAACCAACGTATATACATATGATCACACTAGTTAACTAACATATATCATGCATGTAACCATAACGTCAATATAATGAAATACATACACATAAACATAATGCATATGACTACACTGATAAACTAGCATTTATCACATACATAACCATAATAACAATGGAATGACAAACATATAAGTAACCCTAATGCTTACAACAACCATGAATAACATACCTACATGCCAAACATAAAAACTTGTATGACGATTTTATCTTACCCCAAAGTCCATTGTTGCAACTTCACTTTAATTATATGCATCTCCTTCTCTATCTTAGCCAACACATTAGCATCATAACATACCAATACCATTATGATGACCTAATTGCATACAATGACCTTATTCACAACAACCTCAATCAAACCAATGAAAACTTAACCATATGCACCCACTTGACATGTAGAACCAATCATGAACGACCAATGCATGTTCAAAATATGATATCACACAATAAATCATACACGGATAACACCGAAGCATGACCAATATGTAACCCTATCATAAGCAAACAATTCATGTGCAATATGTAACACTATGTAAGCAAGTGTGTACGAACAATACACAAGCATGAGCAACACATAACCATTCATACACTCATGACAACATGTTTACAACAACACCATCAACACTTCCATGGCGAAACCATGGCCAACACAGCACAGATGCAACAAGCGCATACACCATAGGTATGAGAAACACATATGCAACTAATAGAAAATCATGACAAAAACACCGCCCATTCAATCCAAGGGTTGAACCATGCTTTGATACCACCATGTGGCATTAGATATCAACCAAAGAGAATGGGAACTAGACATCACTCAAAGAGAACGGAAACCAGACATCACCTAAGGAGAGCACAACCACGCTCTGATACCACTCTATAACACTCCTTTCCCACATCTACCCAAGAAACTAGCCAGTCGAGGTAAATATGTGACAAGAGGCTACTATAATGATATTAAACCTCCTAGGTGACCTTAAGGAAGTGGAACCAATGGAAACATAACATACATACCTTGTACCCCAATGAAAACACCCCCAGGAGGTAACCCAACCTTTCAGGCCTCTTACCCCTGGGTCACACTGACATTTTGACCTCTTTGAGCCATAGTCGTGGGCATAACACTGCATGCTAGTCACTAGCACCCGAAAAAATCAGTTTTTTGCCTACATCTCTTGGATCTAAACCATATTTTTAGGCCTAAATCCCAATGATTTTCCCAGAACTTTATGAAAAATTCAGAGATGTTAAATAAAAATAGGACCAAGATAAGGAAAAAATAACATCGTTAAGAATTCATATGGACCCCTCCTAGCCATGACATGCATTTTTCCAAACATGTCACAAACATGAAAGTTGCAGGTATAAGCAACATAACTAAGCATAGGGGTCTCATACTTATCTGAGAATTGCTAAGAAGCATTGATCCCATACATCATTAGATTCCATACAATCTATTTTACCATAGATACATTATGCATTCATTTACAAGTAAAAACATGGATACATCCATACATCATCACTAATAAAATAAATCCTTATAACCATCATAATAACAATAGAAATACCATGGATACAATAGCAATGGAATCCACCTAATAACCAGTGCAATCATAAATAAAATACCAAAGGAATTAGTTTCTCATTAATAAGTGTAAAAACCAATTGGAGATGGCACTTCCAGGTTCCACCTGACCATATATTGGCTGAGCCAAATATCTCTTCAGCCAATAACCCCCGTGCCATATTCCAATCATGAATGTGGGAATCAAACTAAAATAACTAACCAAGGAATCTCGAGGCTAAACCACCTCACTCTTATCAATATAAATCATGCTTTACTGTGATCCACACCTTATCACTAGGCCATCACATGCATGGATATCATTGAATTATCTCCACCTAAACCGTGAGGAATTTTCGTGTCTCCTAGTCTCTCAGAATTTACCGCAACCCATAGTCTGAATCAGGGGTCACTAGGCCCAAAAATGAGACATACACTCCAGGATTTATCGTATATCCCAAACCCAAGATTCCTAGGCATGAATGGAGAGAAAACCACATCTCAGGATTTACCACAATCCAAACTTGGATTACTAGGCCCTAAACTGAGGCAACACATGAATCAATTCTATAATCATTTGAAGATCCACCTCACTTTTCTTTGAATCCATCTGGAAATCCAGCTAAACCAAAACATGAGAAATCCACCACACCATAGCTATCCGGAAATGAAAAGGCTAGGTTGAAAACACTATCACACCTGGAGAAACCCATTCAAATATAGAAAATAACCACATGCAATACCATGCATGCCAGATATAGCAAGGAAATCATACATGCAAATCAATACCTGCAAAGAATCTTGTTGTAGCTACTGATTTATGGTCCTCCTTGCTTGTTTCCTTCTCCATCTTGTTTTCCTTCCTTTCTTTCTCCAATTCCAAAGTGTTCCAAAAAAATCTAAGTGTCCAAGAGTGAGAGAGAGAGAATAATGAGAGAACTCCAAAAATGCACTGAAAAAAGTTTGAGCCAGCAAAATCTTGCCAATTGATCCTTAAAATCAATTTTATTAGTGAGGCCTCTATTTTCTTCATTTTCCTTCATTTTATTCCTCACATGCAACCTATGACCTTTCACCTCCATTTCTCCAAATTTCCATTATTTTCATAAATAAATGCCAAGTAATGCATCATGCCTTTCCAAAGCCTTTGCCATTGCCTTTTCCAGATTCCTTTAGCCATAATAAACTGAATTAACACCCACTAGGATGTTTTTCCCAACATTAATCTTGGAATATGTGTCCCATCAACCATGGTTATTATTTTTTTAACTTTATTACATGTAATTTTCACCAAGGTTGTTACATGTAGCCACCAAGACATCTTTCTTATTTCGAGTATCCACTAGCATCAATACTAGGGAAAAGGAGGATGGGTTTTGTGCAATGATATTCGTCTCCTGGTTTGAGAAAGGGTTCATAAACACGGCAAGTGAAGTTGATGAAAAATTAAAAAATTGATTGATTTCTACTCGATATGGATAGTCCTTGGTAAAATTCTCTTCATTACATATTATACACGGATAAAGAGGCTTGCAATTGTCGTCAAGAGACTATTTTTTTTGTTTGTCTTGTGGAGGGTTTTCTTGTTTATTGTTTCCTTTACCCTTCTTTCTACTTCCTAGTTTTTGATATTTTCCTTTATTATATTGAACATAATTAATCTCAAAAGTATTCACAGGAGCGTTGGGAGAGGGGCTTTGATTGGTCACAGTAGGAGCAAACTTCAGATCATATTGACCATAATACTTACTCATCGTCTATGTATTGACGGAACCAATCACGACATCAGTAGCATGTGATTCCTTCTAGGGGACAGGTGGAACAATATGAGAGGGTTGTGGAGCATTGGCTATATTGTCATAGAGCATGCCAAACTTGGTATAAATCAAATCTAAATATTTAACATGAGAAATGAATTTATTTTTAGCAACAACTACACCCTTGGAAACATCCTTAGTTATGGAAGACAACAAGGATTTGATGAACCATTCTACCAACAATTGATCAAGAATTTAAGTTTGCACTATATGATGGTGACATATCCACTCATGTATATGATTGGACATATGAGTCGAGCCTAATTGTTTCAAAGAGTTCAAAATATTTGTATTAGTTTCATAACATATGGTTAATTTAAAATGAGTTAGAAATGTGGTTTTCAATGCATTGAAGTTGTTAAATGAAGCTCTAGGTAATTTGACATACCATTTGGATACCGAACATGTAAGAGTTCACTAGAAAATATGCAAGCAATGGATTCATCATTTAAATAGTTCGAGGGCCACCATAAATTATACATCATGACATGGTTTGATAGGTATTCTACAGGATTCCCATTGAATTTGGGAATATCACTCGACAATATAGCTAAAATAGCTAGCCACTAAGAAGAATGATAGATTGGATCATTGGTAAGTCAGAGAGAGATCTAGTAATTTTAGTGTTGCAATGAAAGGAAACTACCTATTGAAGTCTGTCTGTGGAGGCTGGTAACCTTGTGGGTAAATGTTAACTATGTTTTGGGATATCCTGAATAGGATGGAATGGGTTGTGCTATTGGAACTTACATTCCACTAGGGTAAGGAAGAGTTTGAAAAGTAGGATAACCCATACCAATTTTTCTAGTTCCATGAAAACCTTGAAAAGGTGAGAAAGGCTTACCTTGGATGTATTTATCTTGATAAGGAACTTGTGGTATGGTTTTTGTTTGACCAATAGGGATTTGCGGTATACCTTGTAAATATTTTATAGCCAGAATTTTCATCATTCCTAGACCAGGTTGGCTGGTTTGTACCTGTGGCATGCCTTGAACAGGTTGATTTAATTATACCCGAGATATATTCTGACCAAGTGGATTAGGTGGAATTTGTAATATACCTTGTATAGGCTAGGTATATGGGATTTCAGGAATCCCCTGTACCATTTGGGTAGTTTGTATTTGGTATATAGACTGAAGAGGTTGAGTTGTTTGAAGTGTGACTTGGACAGGTTGACTAATAGGAATTTTAGGTATAAACTATGCTGGTTGATAAGAAATAACCTTAAGGCATATCCTGGACTATCTCATAGGTCTGAACTTGAGCTAAGACCTGATTAGTTTGGTCAGACACGGGAGGGGTAACATTCCGAGGAGTGGCAGCCATTCCTAGAAATGGATCACCAATGGTAATAGGACTTGTGATAAGTGGAACACCAACTTCTAACATATGATCGGTGGGTAGGAACATTCCAGCAATAGGTTCCCCCACAACTGGAGGAATCAGAGTGAAAGGAAGCCACTTCCCCCCTAGTGGGAGAGTATCCAGTATAAGATGGATTGGGTTGTTGTGGCTATCCTAATCCACTAATAAATGTGCCATATTGCTTATCTAAAGGATTTTTGGGTGCAACAGCTGGAACAAGTTGTGGGATGTTCGGTAAATATAGACTAGATAGTATTCTAGATGATGAAAGTAAAGGAGAAGTCCAGGGACTAGTCGAGGCATCAGAAAAGGTTATTGACAACAACTAGTATCCAGGTGACAGTGATGGACCACCATACAGGTGAGTTTTGGGTGAATTTGTGAACATCTATTTCACTGCAACTTTAGTCGATTCACTCATGATGGAAGATATAGGTTGGCTTAATGTTGTCGATTTCAAGACTGTGTGGGTGGTTTTCTGAGGAGATTTCAAGGGCGAATTAAATCGAGAAGTTTGATTTAAAATATATTGTAGTTGAGTATCAGGGGTAACAAAAGGAAAATCTTTATAAAGAGGAGTTCCAACAATGTGAACACGAGTTTGAGGGCGAGCAGGGTCTTCCTCAGTAATTTCCTCTATAATCAATAAACTAGGTGGAAGTTGTTCTTCTTCAACACTCGAAGACAAAGGTTATGGATTAAAAAATGGTAGAGGAGTATAAGAATAAGTTACTAAAGTGATTTTTGGTTCCTTGAGTTGTATTACTTGAGGTTGTAATATTTCTAAATCTTCAAATTCAGGTTCTATAACTTCAGTTTATAAGGTCTTAATAACTTCTAGTTGAGAAGTTTCAATTGTCTCTGGATGTAACTTCAGGTCCATTAATAATGGGAAGTGACCATTCTGGTTGATTAATTTTGGATGTAGTTCCAGATGGGGTAGATTCTGAAGTACCAGGTTTGGTAGTTTGTGTTTTCTTATTTTTACGAAATCCAGGTGTTGCCTCTGGAGGTATAGGAGGAAATATTTGCATTCTATGCAAATGACAAGGGTGTTCTTCCATGGTTAATTAATTGATTTTAGAAATTAAAAAGACTAATAAAAACAAAAAGGGGTAAATAGGGATAAAAGGTTTGCCAAGTCACTATGAAATGAAATATACTGTTAAGTACGTGCAGGAAATATCCCTGAATGTTATGTTTAGTGTATCACAGTTAACAAGGTAGTCGTCTTGGTTACCTATGAAAGGATTGTAACCTAGTGGGGAATTCCAAGATATACCCATAGGTATGTGGAAGCACAGTCCGTAGTAGAGTTTTATAACGTATAATTCTATTATGGGGGTGTTCTGATATACTCAAAATTATGTGGAGCACCATCTTATAGAACCAAAGGTACGTGGAATAATGTTCTAATATACTCGGATGTACGTGCAAAACCAACCATCCTCGGGATGTAATGCTGAAAAGTAATGACAACTCCTACATTTAATGATGTTGGAACACATATTCTAGCCTAGACCACTAAATGTGCCGCTAATGTTCCAAATTCTACTTAGATTAATTGATAAATTTTAAATTTGATCTTGATTAAGGTTTCAGTTTCAAGGCTCAAAACGAATTCACCTGAACTCCTAGAATGCAACTAGAATGAGAAAATGAACTATTTTCATTGAATGAAGATCTATCTAATGGAAGGGAAGTATTTTAAAACAAATATGCAACAAACAAGAACTTTTAACAATATTTTCAACTTTCACTATTCCAATGACAATATTCAATGCCCTAATACATAAATAAATGAATTTTTCTTTTTCTTTTTCAATTTTTAATGCAATAAAAAAATATGATTATATTATTGAATCAAAAAAATTCACATGGATTATAACTATAACATGAAACCATCTTAAAAAATCAATAACCAAGACAAATGATTGGGGACCCTGACTGACAAGAAGAAACAAAAAATAAGCAAACTCTTATCAAAAGGAAATAAAACTTAATTCCAAACAAACTATTGGCTTTATAGAGAACTTGTATAAAGCAAAGGCTCAGGAAAAAACTGTAATCAAAACAGAATTCAAAGCAAGGTAAGGAAATCCAATTTTTTTGCACTTACAAAGGTCATCGCAGGTTATACATATCAATTAGTGTGAGTCATCACACTTACAGAATGAGAAAAGTGCATTTGGGAACTCTTGTCTCATAATAGAAAATGCATTGGGCCAAATTTTCTTAAAACACACAAAACCTAATGTAACCAAGCTCAAAATTATAATTCCCTAGGTCCAATAATTTTATGAACAAGTCAAAAGGATTTGTTTTCAAAGGTCCTAAAAGACCAGACAAAGGCCAATTTTTTTATGCCTTATTTCCTTCTACAGACAAAAGAAAACTCCCTACACCTAGTGGCTTGATCTAGAAACAACCAAAGTATATTTTGTTGCTTTCCTTAGAGAAGTTTGTAATATGGAAGAAAGACTTACTTGGAAACCACTGTAGAATCTCTTCTTCTCCCTGCTTGCAATATTTAGCTCCAACTCCAAATACTATAAGTGGAACCTGAAAAACATATAAAACAAGTAAGAGAACCAAAACATACCAATAGCATATAAAAATATCTCTTAAAAATAAGCCAAGGAAGCATTGTTCTACATATGCATAAAAGAGACATAGTGTATAGGAAAACAAGACATTTTTTGTATTAATGAAAGTAGGAGAAGGTTACAACCTTTCGAAAACCTTGACCTTGTATATCTCTCCCAGCTAACTTGTCCCACCTTTTTCACAAAGAAAGCCTTCAATCATTCCTCAAGTACATGGATGGATTATGGAATTATAGATACAAATGGGCAGTGTGAGGGCATAACTAAGAGTCTCCCAAAGACAACCTAGTCCCAATAGCAGGAAATGCATTCATAGGAGAAGTGGGGAGGTTGCAGATCCATCAAACTAGGGTAAGATCCACTTTAGAAGAGGAAACACTCCATGGGATAAGAGAAAAGAGATCATTTGTAGGAATTCAAGGAAATCCTTAAGAGAGAATGGAAACTTCCATGATAGAAGCCTCTAGAAGCATAAGCTTCAAAATAATTTTTAATTTTTCCTCGTTTAAAGGTCCATCGCACTTGCAGTAGGATAAAGCTCTGTTGACCAACACTTTTCCATTTTATGAAACCAATGTTATCGCATTGTCTAAACTATGGAAGTGTGATGGGGACATAAATTAGCATTTTTAGCCAATAGAATGAAAAATTCTTGGAACTTTTGGAAGGGGGTACTTTTTCATTTGTGGGGTATCATTGCAAGTTATGAATGGATTGTAATTGATCCAGTTTCAAGGTCATTTGGTTGAATGTGAAAAAATAGCATGTAACATTGGGGCTACAAATGAAAAATTACTAACATCATATAGGGACTACATATCACTCGGGATTTGAACTACCAACCTAGGTGATCAATCCCTAAGTTGGAACCCTTTTTTATTGACCTAACACCCCAATTGCATGCACAACTAGGAAAGGGTGCAGTTATAGGCCTCCAAACACATTAATAGGCCTACTTCCATGCGATTATGGCCTACATTCCCATGTTTTGTGTCAGTGGTCCCAAGATATGAGCCACTTTTCCAGGCTATCCTCCAAACCACTTCCCATAACTTCCAGTAACTTTCCAGAATCATATTTAACATGATGGAAAATTTACACATTCAAACTTGAATAAGAAACTTGACCCAAGATTCCTAAAACACATTATACATTTTGTCAAACATATGGCAAAAATGTAAGCTAAATTTCATGAATGCATATATGATCATAAACTGATGGTCTTCATCTGAGAATCAATAAGAAGGATTTAAGCCCTCTCTAGCTAGTTGCAATAACACTTGTTATTTTATGCATTCATCAACCATTCAATAAATTATCAAAACATGATAGGAGCCATAGATATAATACATCATATAACCAGCAAGTAAAAGCATAGAAACAATGGAAAATAAGCCATAATATCACTAGCATAATCACTGCAACCTCCCATAGATAATAATAGGAAAATATCTCATATTAACATACCGCCCATGGCATAGACTGGGCTGAATCAAATATCTCTTTTAGACAATTTACCCCCACTCCATATTCCAAGCATGAATATGGGATCTCATGGAATAAACCGAAACAAAACCAAACCAGGGCTTCGAGATGCCAAACCAAATCAACCCTCAACCATAGTGATTCAACCTTTATAGTCCTGAAATCACTAACATCAACCAAATCGGTCTCTACCCAAGTTTCCCAAGGCTCCAGGAACTAGTAACTCAACTTATGGCCTTATAGGGATCCAGAGCAGTTATTCCAACAGTGGCTCTAGGTACTAGTAACTCAACCCACCAATGACTCCAGATCATTTGTCCCAACCTATAGCTCCAGAAACTAGTAACTCAACCCAAGTTGTTCCACGACTTCTAGACCATTTGTTCCATCCCATAGTCATCATGAACTTGAGCATTAATTAGAAAACAACAAGTGGAAAACCCAAAAATACATAACTATATAGGAAATGGAAAGGAAAGTTTGAAACCATAATCAATCCAAGACAATATCCATGCTAATGATAGCACATAACCAGAGAATCACATGCACATGACATGCATCCATAAAATATCAAGGAAATAACACATGCAACCTGTTACCTACAAAGAAATCTAGTTGTAGTTGTTGATCCAGTTATTTCATTATGTTTCCATACTTTCCTTTTCCTTATTTCTCCAAATCTAAGTGAATAATAGAATGCTCCAAGCATGCTCCAAGAATTCTCTAAGTGTATAAGAGTATGAGAGAATGAGAGTGTGAAATTAGATCTCCAAATAGAATTGACAAAATCTAAACCAGAAAAAGATGTGAATTGTTTCTTTGAAGCCTTGTTAGGTCCCTATATTACTAGTATAGTCCCTTATTGTTATTAGTGTAACCCCCTTATTGTTATTATTGTACCCCTGTAACCCCCATATTGTTATTATTGTGTCCTTAAATTATTATTTTTAGGTCGGCTAGGATTACATTGTGGCCCCATGGAATCCTATATATAGAAAGGAGGTTTTTTAATTTGTATCATCCAAGAATTTTTCATTCATGTAATGTATTGGAAGTTTCCACCTCGAAGTGGCTTATTTCTAAGGCGTTGATATCTCTTTTCTTCTATTTTTGGAGCTAGTTTCACAACATTTGGTACCAGAGCTTTGAGATTCTAGGGTTTCGCTGCTCCAAACAGGTCATCATGGAATTTTCACTATATTTTCTTTTGTACGAAGGTTCAGAAGTTGAAATTTTTAGGGTGCGAAGCCGAAATCCTGAGGAACATCGTCACAAAATTGCAGAGTATCTCATCAAGTGGAAGAACTTACCCACTGAAGATTCTACATGGGAGGATAATAATTTTATACAGAAGCACCCAGAGCTACTCAAGTGTTGAGGACAACACTTTTTTGAAGGAGAGGGGCATGTTAGGTCCCTATATTACTAGTATAGTCCCTTATTGTTATTAGTGTAACCCCCTTATTGTTATTATTGTACCCCTATAGCCCCCATATTGTTATTATTGTGTCCTTAAATTATTATTGTTAGGTCGGCTAGGATTACATTATGGCCCCACTAGGATTATATTGTGGCCCCATGGAATCCTATATATAGAAAGGAGGTTTTTTAATTTGTATCATCCAAGAATTGTTCATTCATGTAATTTATTAGAGGTTTCCCCCTCGAAGTGGCTTATTTCTAAGGCGTTGTTATCTCTTTTCTTCTATTTTTAGAGCTGGTTTCACAACAAGCCTTTTTATCATTAGGCCTCTATTTTCTTCATTTTCTCACTAATTTCCCTTGCATGCAAATATGTACATCGTCACCTTCCTTTTCTCCTATTTTCCTTTATTTTCACAAATAAATGACAATTATTTCCACTTTTCCTTTGCCAAATTCCATAGCTATTAATCAATCGAGTAGTATTTAGTGCGACTTTTTGAAGGGTTTTATGGTGATTTTTTCTAGTTTATTTTCTTTAAAATCCAACAGTAATTTATTGAAAACATAATTTTGATGGGTAGCTTTGCACAATGGAAGTGCCCTAGGGTTTTTTAGGGTGTTGAATCCATACATACAGTCAAAAAACTAGTTTAAATAACATAAATCAAGATTTTACCTCAATTTTTTTCACCAGATTCTGGCACCTGAAACTCCAAAAAGTTGCACTAAAGACAACTCCTTAATCAGTCAAAAGTGATGCCCACTATAATTTTTTTCCAAACATTCAGCTTGGAATATGTGTCCCATGACCTTGGTCTTATTTTATTTACATGGAAATTCAACCAAGGGTTGTTACAGATCCCTCCACCTTGGGGGAACACTATCCCTAGTGTTCAATGATGCTTATAACTAGAAAATCATGTTTCCCATGGAGCTTTATAACAAAAATTGATGCAACATTTACATTATACCAAAATATTGAAAACATGAATACTATACTTCTTATTGGAGCTTAATAACATAGCTTGTTTCATTATTTACAACATAATTCTTATTTGAGATTTATAACATAGCTCATTGCAATATATACAATACAAATATGCATGAAAATAAACCAAAACAAATAAATCAAACACATATTCCCAGCCAACAAAGAAGGAAGGTTACATATCCCGCATCTGATCAACCATATCCCATGTAGCTTTATCAGGCCCAAATTTCTTCCACTACACTTTAACTTGATCGATTTCTCGGTTTGTAGCATAATTTGTTTCTGCTTCAAAATGAACTGAGGTTCTGGGTAGTATTCTCCCTTTGTTCCCACCTACAATACAGACCAATAAATCACATGATTAGCATCATGGAATACTTCTTAAGTAATGAAACATGGAAAACATCATGGAATTTCATTGTTAGCGGTAGTGCAAGTCGATGGGCCACTGATCCAATCCTCTCAAGGATCTCCAAAGGCCCACAATACCAAGGTGCCAACTTGGCACATGATTCAATCCTCAAGGATCTCCTCTTGGGCTTGATGCAAAAGTACACATGCTCCCCAACCTGAAACTCCTTAAACACTCTATGTTTATCTGCATAAATTTTATGCATGTCCTACGCTTCCTTTAGATTCCTCTTGATAACCTGCATCTCCTGCGCCATTCTAACACCCTCCTCCCACACTTACCCAAGTTCAATGGTCCACTGGGGTAAATATGTGATCAAGAGTTACTATGACATTACTCAACCTCCTAGATCACCTTAAGGAAGTGGAATCGACAAAACCAAACCCTACTGACTTCCCTTGGGTGGTATAGGACCCCCAAGGGTTAAACCACCCTTCTAGGTGCCCAAACCTTGAGTTAAGCCTCTTTTTCAATGTCTCGGACTCCTCAGAATTAGAAAATAATTGAAAAAAATAGACTATAACCCTCCAGTCACATGCATAAGCATGTAAGGGAGTGACTGCATTATTTTTCACCCAATTCTATGCTTGTGACCGCGAGATCTGATTCACTTTTTCATGGCTAGTCGCTTCCAAAAATTTAATGAAACTTTCAAACATGATAAATGACATGGGTACAATTCCCTCCATACAAAACTTAGACAAAAAATTGACCTAACCAGGCCTAACCATGACAATCATTCTATCAAACACATCATGAACATATAATCCACAAGTCATAATTATATATTGAACATATTGATCTCATACATATCTGAGAATCATTAAGAAGGTTGATGCCCTCTCAAAATAGTTTCATCTATTAGGTCGTAGATTCATTAACCATTCATTTACTAACCCAAACATGATGATATCCATAACTAAAGTTAGCCATAAATCATGCCTTTAACCAAAATATAACTAGAATAATAACAATTATAGTACAACCATCAAATCCACATAATAACAAGTATAAATAATCATGAAATACAAGAGGAAAAGAGATATTATTAACATATGAAAATTCCAACAAAGTCGGGGACTTCCATGTACCACTTGACCGTAGATTTGGCCAAACCAAACCTTTCTTTCATTCAATCACCCCCATGCCATATTTCAAGCATGAATGTGGGACTCACAACAAAACAACTAGGGCTTCCTCTGGCTTTACTGTGTATCCTGTTGTTACCTTTCATTATGCTAATGGTTGATCCTATATCAATTAAGGTATTTGAAATGAGTGTTTTTCGATTGTACACTTACATAACATAAATACCAAGATATTCATATTTCAAATTAATAGGTTACCTAAGCATAAGATTAGAAAAGTGTCTTGTTGCTTAACTATTAAAAGGATATTATTATTTTTTCTTCGTAGTTGTTTTATATATAAATCCCTCAGAACATTTTTATGAATTGAAATATCCTTAATTTCCTAGATCAAGAGAATTAGAACACAAAATATTTTGTTTCTCTAAAATTTTAAATGTTTCTTATAAAACCAGTTTCACCCTATTAAGTCTCTCTAAAAAGGTGGAACTTCATATTCCATTAAATGTTCTTCTTCTTTTGGAGCCAAACCAGTGGAATCTTATAACAATTCTTCAATTTTTATTTTTTATGTTGATGTTTTTGCATTGCTTATGTCCTTAATTTACAATGGTTTTGTATCCTCCAAGATATTCTCTGACCATATATGGGTTGCCTATCAATCAAATGTAGCAACTGGATAAGTTTGAGATTCAACCATTTCATAAATATAAAAAATTTTACTTCGTTGATTTGTTTGATTCAACTAGGATAGTTGATTGGCATGCCCCACTCTAATATTAGGATTTGGATTTGGTTAAGAAATTTGTTAGTGTAAAATCTTATCACGAGTGTAAAAAAAATCCTACTTTAGCTATGCATAAATAATAGCCCTAACAACAGAAATGGTTGCTTAACCCTTTAGATCTGCAATAGACAGTTAGAACAAATCCTACAAGAACCCAGATCTATGGAGTAA
The DNA here is from genome assembly GCA_034641835.2 of Pinus albicaulis. Taxonomy (NCBI): domain Eukaryota; kingdom Viridiplantae; phylum Streptophyta; class Pinopsida; order Pinales; family Pinaceae; genus Pinus; species Pinus albicaulis. The sequence goes on from CM076575.1 coordinate 1,453,737,905, forward strand.
AAGTAGCCAGACAGTAAAAATAAATAGTAATAACAGATGCAAAGTTAACTCCAAGTATCCAAAAGAAAAGGCAAGATTAAAATAATGATTCAAGTAGATGTTACCAGTCCCCCTCAATGGGATGGGTTCTCGGTTTTCCTCAATGCTTCAGCTTTAGAAGTTTCTCTTTCTCAATGGTGTAGAAAACCCAATGCATGTGTTGAACTCAACTGGGAGCTCAAATGGCGAAAGAAAATAATAGCGACAATGAGAATGATAAAAGTGAAGAATAAATGGAAAAACCCTCCTATTTATAACAAAATATTGATTTATCCTTGATAATCACAAATAATAAGATATTATTAACCAAGATCTAGATCTAACCGTTTGGAATATTTTAATATATTTTATTGGAGGGAAAATGTATTTAAATTGGTTAAATACATTTATTTAGAAATAATAAACAAATAAATGATTTATTTATCATTTCAAGAATGTAGTTAAATAATAATAAACAAATAATGATTTGTTTAATTATTCCTAGGTGATTTAGTCAAATTTAACAAGGAATAATAACTAAATAGTGATTTAATTAATTATTCCTAGAGAAAAATAAGAAAAATAATGATGTATCTAATTATTTCTCATAATTGGGTTAAATATGACCAAGAATGTTATTTAAACAATGGTTTAATTAATTATTCCTAGAGGAAAATGAAATAACTAAGGATTTATTTAATTATTCCTCATGGGGTTTCTTGTTTTAACGAGAAATAACTTAATAACATATGGTTTATTAAATTATTCCTAATAGTGAAATCAATTTTACTATGGTAAAATTGGTCTTACATGGTGTACTTCGATCCATCTAATTAGAAATGGTTGGATGACCAATTTTTGTTGATAACAGATTTCCCCCCAACGTGCGAGCATTAGGAGTAAATCATATGACAAAAGTACGTTGTAAGAACACAATCACGAGACACAAAAGGGGAGTGAGAGAGAGATACCTGAATGAAGTGAAGTGATATAGGACAATGACAGAGGGCACGAGATCTACAAATGATATAAGTCTCCTTTTAGGTTGGAGTACCTATTCTCAATGGGGTGGGGGAGGCATACCTATGCACGGCAAGATGACAAAGTACAAAAAATAAGGCCGATCCCAGCAATGTGGGACTAAGCTACAAAATGTATAATACATGATACATGACATGCTGGCATTAATGGGCCAAAAAAATAATACAATGGATCCCATATACATAATGCACCTAGAAAAACTTGTGCTAGGACTAAAAACAATAACATCTGAGTACATGAGACATAAATAGTTCCCCTCCATATAACATGGGGAAGGGGGTGGGTATCACAACCAAATAAGCCCTGATGAACATGAAAGGGCTTTGAAAATCTGAATGGATTGTCTGAATCAAGACATGCATGATATGGTTGTTTGAAGCTAATAAAATCGAACCCATAAAATCTATGGAACTGAATATGAGGTTGTAGCATAATTTGAGGTCATCCAAGCATATCGGGGGCTACCTAAAGGGCCACCCTCTCATGTGGTCTGAAACATCTCACACGCTCTTGGGAATCACGAGTACAATCTCTGGATCATTGAACCATCAAATATATGAATCACAATCATGCAATAATGAGTTGAGGTCGATTAGATGAAAAACAACCACTTCAAAGGGAAATTATGATTCCCTTTGCATGATCAAAGGAATCGAACAAGAATGGAAGCTGGAACCAAGGTACACCACCCTATAAACCTGTCTTCCGGAATGAATGTGTTGATGTCGATAGAAGGAGGTCCGACATAGGTGAGGCAATGATGAATCCTCAACTAAGGCACAAGGGATCATAATAAAATGAATGAAGGACTGTCACCAGGGATTATGATGGAATATGGGATACTGAGTAGCAAATGGATGACTTCCCTTGTCAGAGCATAAAAATCATCGATGACCTAGCAGCGACTGACTTGACTCTGGAGGGGATGAGGGACAATATGATTGGAGGAAAAAATGGGCAACACATGATGAATATGATGCAAATATGGATGAAATATTGTAATAGGAGATAAAGGGACTTGAGACAGACTCCATGAATGAGACGATGAATCAAATCAAATGCTCTAAACAAGGGTGACTTGATGATGCTACCACACAGTATAGGTCCAGGGGGGACTAACAAAATATGAGAAAAATATGGTTACTTGTGACAGAAATCAACATAGGAGTTGAAAAGTTTGAAGACAAAGTGGTGCCCCAATTACAAGCAGCACATGTGAGGAAATTATATTTTAAGAGGTGGAAAAGTGACCCTTCTTGGAAAAATGGCCTCCTAGTGAAGTATCAAATTACTAAAAACAAAAGAATATCCCTTATAGTGCTCAGTGAGGGCTTTCCAACGGTGCTAATGGTTCATCAAACCAAGCTACGGTTTGATCGCAATTGGAAAATGAAAATTTGGGGTTTTCCCTTTAAAAGGGTGATTTCCCTATAATTTAATTCATTTGCTAAGTTAGCTGTGGTGAATTTGGAGAGGGGGAGAAGGCCCTAGATCTTGCAATAGTCATAGCGGACAAACCGACCATTGGAATCAGGATTCGTTAGTTGCAGATAGGTGGCCTAACATTATTCTTTATTTTTAGCAATTTTATTTTCAGATTAAGTCCTTGAGGCTTAGTAAGAGACTCTTACCTATTTTCATGGTCAGGTTGCATTATTCTACCCCTGAAATGTGATCTAGCTTGAAGGAATCAGAGGGAAAACTACGAGCTCAAAATTTCAGGGCAGAATGGTGCAAGTTGGGGTTGAAAACTAGGTTTGGTCTGTTGGTTTTCTGAGGACTGGGGTTATAAAGTTTATGGTGAATTTATCTTTTTCTGAACTGACAGAACATGATGATGCTTTGTAGGTATGGAAGAGCTGAAGATAAACTGGCATGAGAGAGATTTGGATGCCCTTTGTACTGAGATTTAGGTTAATCAGGTGGTATTAGGGGCGCTTGCTCGGTATGGGGTGCTCAATTTGGTTGAGAACCTGCTGATGAGGGAAGGTGAGCCCTTGCTGTCTAGGATAGTGAGCTATTGGGATCTATAGCAGGAGGCCTTTATGGTGCAAGGGCATAGGATCAAGCTCACAATCTAGGATATCTATTTTTTGACCAGACTCCCTCCAATAGGGGTGGTGGGGAACATACATCCATTGTTACCTCGTGGGAGGAACATAACAGAGTTCATGGAGCGCCATTGTAGACTTGGTGTTGATGCTAAGTGCATGACCATCCCGATCAGTGATTAAGAGAGGCTAGAGACATGGGTTGTCGCCGTAGCGGTGTTGCAGACCTTGGGAAACCAAGGGTTCCATCACATCACTGGGGACAGATGATATTAGTGTAGATTTTTTTGAGTAGTACATATTATGGGTAGGCCTAAATGATGTTGTCATCAATGAAATGACATTTATTGCTATGTAGATGACAGTTGAACCATGATTGTGCTTTTGGTAAAGTGTTGTGCTCTTTTTTCTTTGAGAATATCCTGACTATCTGACCTCATGTAAAGATCCATAATGGGGGCCTACAGAAGCTCAGGATGTGTCGTTGGGGGTAGCTACTGCATATAGGAGGGGGAGTGGGAGTCGGACATGTGATCCAACTAGATTTCTTCGCACATTGGGATCAGATGCCGCTATACATAAATGATTATCCATAGAATGGTATGAACTATCAGGGGGATCCTAACTTGCCACTTCCTCCCAGTCAAGCATGAGGACCAGATGGTAAGTGAAATTTTCTATATATTATGGTGCATTTAAAGTTTTTATAATATGTATGTGGTACTGATTCATAACTTTTGGTATGCAGATATAGCACTGGTCAAACAAATAGGATATGTAGGGTGTGCAACAGCACGAGGGGCTTCAGAACTGAGTGGATTGACATCAAAACATAGACCTAACTATGAGGCTTTGTTGGAGTAACTTCATCTTAAGTTCGATGTACTACTGACCGGGGTGGCAGAGCACGGTTGGCATGATTTAGAGGGTCGTTATACATATGAGTGTGCTAGTCTTCCATCGGAGTGGTGAGGCATCACGTGGTACATTAGGGGAATTTTGAGGTATAAAATGGGCCTCCCAAGGAAATTATAAAATAATAGTGGAAATTATAAAACAATAGTGGAAATAATAAAATAATATTTGATTACATCCTCAAATTTTAGAGGGAAAAAGAAAAAATTACGTTTTCAACTCATATTTTCAACTTATCTCCCAAAGTTTTTACTCAAATTTTGAGTGGGAGTACTCGTTGGATGCAAAATTTACTTCCTCATCCAAGGATTACCCATGTTGCACACTTTCAATGGGTCCTGCTACACGAAAAATGAGAAATACATTAAAAATGTGAATGTAATCACATTTTTTATGTATTTCTAATTTTCCGTGTAGCAGGGTCTGTTGTAAGTTTTTCTATTTTTGATACGTTAGCATAAGTAGTCAAATAATTTTGAAAATGTTAAGGTAGGATATGGATGAAAAAGAATAAAAAAGGTTAAAAAATGTTAGGAAAATTATCTATGTTTTGTAGGCATCCATGTCAATAAAATGATAGGTGTTAGGTGTTCTAAATAAATAAGGAAAAATAAAATAAAATGTTAGGGAAGAAAAATGAAAAAGGAAAGCTTCAATTTTTGTTTTAAAACTTTCATTGGCTACTAGTCTAAATGCGCCCACAAAAAACAGATATTTGTATGGTTTAAATATTGATTATTAATTTCATATCCTAAGCTTTAAGCCATATTATATACCCCCACCATTCATTTCCCTTAATCATATATGTCTAAAGCATATCCTAATATTTATTCCCTTTATTTACATTTCCTTACATTCCCTTCATACACTCCCGATAATTTATTTAATAAAACCGACCCCACCATCCACATCAATGCATTTACCATCCTCACACATTCCCAAAATATCCGACGATCCTCCTTAAACATGTTGGCATCAACGGCCCTTATGGCCTTTCGGCCCCCTCTGCCATCCAAACCTTATCACCGGGGGGGGGTCCAAAAATAATTGTAATCTGAAATCGCCTGCATATATGTGTCAGCTCCATATGATTTCAGACCGCCAAGGCGCAAAACCATAAACCATATTCCCCCCCCTCCGAAAGTTGTTTCCGGTATACAACTTACCTTTGATGACCGTTGCGCACCGCTCCTCCGTTTCCAATTCATTAGCCGTTAGCCACTTAAATCCCTTCCCTCCATACTTATGTTATGAATCTAATCACCTATCCATTAACCCGTGTCATCAATGGAAACAGGATTTTTCACTATTAAACCTTCTAAATCCCTCTGCAAACTCATTTTTCTGATTACAGGTTATTATACTTCTTTGTTTGCAAGTTGTCCATTGATCTAGAGATGCTACAATTTCTTGAGCAACTCCTGATCTTATCATTTTGCATTCCCTTTCCCGTTCTTCCTCACAGAAACTTCTTTCTTCCCTCTGTTGAAGATCAATTCTACTGTCAGCTATAGCCATTATGCCTCCCAAGGATAAAGAACCTGAGGAAAACATTAATCCTCTGATTTTCCCTCCTCTAGAACTTCATCATATCCCTATGGCTGACAAAGATCACATAATCTATGGAACACACTCTGATATTGATATTCTTGAGATGTATTGTTGGCTAGAAGACAAATGGATTGAAAAATGCGATGATATCCAGCTCTGGGAGTTGAATCTAACCCAATATATCTTTCCTCCTACCCACAATGCTCCTGATTTCATTAGGAAGTGTGATGCCTCCTATTTTCCAAGCCAAAGAGCTATAGTTAATTCTAATGGCCAAGTTCTATTTACCATAACCCCTCAGGCCATTGAACAAATGATGTTAGCTCCCACAATCAATAATGGTACCCCATTCTCTCATGAATCTCTGGTTGAAATATATCAGAGATTAGACCTTGCTAAGAGAACCCAAACCTTAGAATTATTCTTAGTACAATATGTTCCATTTCCTAAAAGAAATCCTCCTTATCCTTCATCCCTATTCCCTGAGAGAACCAAGCAGATAACCATTTTCCTATCTTACCTGCTTGGATACTACTCTAACCAATACATAGATGAGGCCATTACAGGATTTCTATTAATCTTTTCCAATGATGCCAAGCCTTCCATATTGTTCAATTTCAGTCATTTCTTTACAGATTCCATTCATCAACAGTTTCTTGATTTTAAGATAGAGGAGGTATTCAAATATACCTTTGTTCTAGTTTACATGTTCATATACTTTCAAGGAGACAACATGAAATTGTCATTGCAGAAATTAAATGATAAAGGAGATCAGTAGTCTATCATTTTCTAGACCACTCTGGTCATAAACATCAGAATGAATTCACCTATAAGAATTTCATTGAGATGTTTGTCCACCCAGCTACCAGCCTTGTAACGGCAGAGAAGAACCAAGAATTAGTGAAGAAATTCAGAATATTTTGCAGCTGAAAAAACAGGTACAAACAAGAGATTGGTACCTATATGAAAACTACATAGAAATAAGAGTTTTTGGATGTGAGATTCAACCCTATAAATTTTCCAAATTCCTCCCAATGCGGATTTTTTCTGTGGAATTCATCAGGCAGATGATCAACATGGATCAAGTACATTTTGTGGCTGCCAAGAAAAAGTCACAATTTAAGCTAAAAACACAGATTGGCTCATTCATATGTAATAGAAGAAAAGCAATAGTAGAGGCAGATAAGTTATTAAAGAAAATGCAATTTGATTTAAGCTTCACCTGGTCATACGATCGATTAGGCATAGTTTCTAAATTAAGGGTAGAAACCAAATCTACTCCTTACTTTCACACACCAAGGCTGGAGATAGAGTAGTATAAAAACAAACCAGAGTAGACAGAGAACACACTACATGAGGCAGAAGAACAACCAGTTTCATCATCAACAAAGTAGACTCCAACAAACCAGGAAAAGACAGCTAAAAGGAATCGAGAAGAAGGATCTCCTTCAGAGAAAAACATCTTTAGCAAGGGATTTGAAATTATGTATAGAAAGAAGGACAAACTTAGTTCCAGACTAAGCATTATCAAAGATTCAGATCAACAGAATCCTATTAATACTAATGAGCCTCTTATATCCTCATTAGTAGGTGAGCACTCCACATGGTCTCCTACTACTTCCATGACTACTTCAGATTAGCAAAAATCATGCATACAGGTACATCAAATTCAAGCGAGCCAGAGAAGAGCACCATGGATATCTTCAAGGAAATCAAATTAAAAAATTAATCCTTGAAGATAAACACATATAACCAATTTTGAAAACAAACTTCGGGTGCCCAAAACAAGCTATTTTCAGCCTTTGATGCAGAGAAAGAAATAATGCTAACGGCATTTCTTCAAGCACAAACTCCTCAACCTAAAGGAGAAGCAGACTATAAGAAAAGATCTCTTGAGTTTAATTTCAGTGACCTACATCCCATTGAACAAATGGAGATGCATAAAAAAAATGGAGAGATGATTTTCTCAACTGTAATTAACATTGTTATGTCTTTATCTAAAATGCAAGTTACATTATCAAATTTCATATCACAACTCAACATGGAAAAAGTATCATCTTTTGCCAAAGATATCAGGATTAAAGCCTTGGAATATTTGGTAATTAAATTGGGTTATGACCCTGCAAATTTCAATGTCGCAGAGGAGTTAATCAAGAAAAATAATGCAGACAATGTAGCATTGAGGAAGCAGTTGAAATTACCAGCAACATAAGATCCTTTAGCCAAGGAAATTGAAGAGATAGAAACAAAAAAGGAAAACATGATGAATCTTATTATAGAACAGAGTACATAGTTGAAGCAGATGGAAAGAGAGATGGATAAGTGGATTAAAGAAAGTAAGAAACTAGTCAAGCAAGCTTCTCCTTTAGAAGCACTTCCTATGACAGCTATTCTTACTACTATACTTGCTACCACTAGTAGAGGATATTTTGTAGATCAGTTAGCCTCCACACTCCAAAACATGAATTTTTAGAATGAAGAAATAAAGAAGCTACGAGACAAAGTGAAACTTCTTAAAGACCTGTAGAAGAATTCTGACACTTTCCATGCATTAGAGCTTCAAAGAGCTCAAAACCAAGTACAAATATGGAAGAAGTCAGCCACTGAAGCTTCTATTTCCTACACTCTTAGGAATTTAAAATAAATCATCTGTAACAACATCATTGAGGAGATTAATGAAATCTAGCCATCTATCAAGATCATCTTTGAGCAAAATGAGTTAGCTGAAAAGCCAAACCAAAAAATTTCTGATATAAACATTCAACTCGGAGAAATGCCTAACACAACAAGTAGCATTATGAAATTTATGAACTCTAAGGACAACAAATAATTGGATGAGCTAGGGGTAGATGACAAGATAGAGACTATCCTTGAAGTAAATAAAGTTATGATTAAAAATAACTTAGTAGTAAATTTAACATAAAAATGTCATACTCTTGATGTGGCAATCAATAGGTCTCTTACAAGGATTAATGCATTAATTAAAAAAGGTCTCCCATCACTATTTGTTATAAGTGAAAAATTAATGCCCAGAGAAGATTATATGAAGAAGCTCAAAGAAACAACAAGGTCTGCATCTATGTCTTCTATTGAAGGTTCTATGACAGGTAAATCATATTTTTATGCTGTTGAAGATATCAGTTTTATTCACCATGAGATAAAACACATTTTCACTGTAAAACCCACTTTTACAAAATACAATGAGGTAGATGAAATCTACCACAAAGTTATTAAAGCTTCAATTCTGGATGAAGAGCGATAGGACAAGCTTTACGAATACCAAGATTAAAGGACAAGTCATTGTGCTAGCACAACACTCAATTTGCTAGCGCAATACTAAAAAGGTGTGACTCAACAACAATTTTCCAACAGAAGATGGCCAGAAACGAAGATGCACTCCTTTTAGATCGATTTATTTCCTTTATGTTCATTTTCAGAAAAATATAGTTTGCCTTGTCACTCAGGCATTGATTATAATATTTTATATTTTGTATAAATACTTCATTCATTTAAGTATTCGAGGTTGCACCCTTGAACTAAGTTATCAAGCAGACTTGTATCAGTTGGAGCATTTTTTATTGAATAAAGGATCCTGCATTTTACTTCATATGGATTGTGTTCTTGTAAGTTACATCAATTATGTTTTTCATTATGTTCTCCTCATATAATTTATTTCATTAACGGTTATAAAATTAAAAATTTAATTGAATCTCAGTTTCATTTTTGATTCGTTGTGAAGTTGTAACTGGATTAAGAGATTAATTTACAGAGCTATTTTCTACTGTAAATTCCTCTTGAAATTTAGTTACACGTAGGTATTTGTTATGACTTAATTATATTTTGTCGATAGTGAAAACATAGTTTTCATTATTTCTGGTTATAAATGATTAAGTATTATGTTTGATTATTAAATCATTTATACATTTACATTCTTCCATCCATCCCACTTTAAAATAAAATTAACCATATGAAATAAAAGAACAACCTTTTATTTTATCAAAGATCTTTCTAAGTAAAGTCACTTGTTTCATAAAATTGTTCACTAGTCATCCAAATATTTTAAAACAAACAAACAGTTTAGATGCTTTGGCATAACTAATCGACCTTAGGTTATCTCAAAGGACAACAAGGTCCATCAAAAGTATGCAACAGGGGTACTCCTTGGATGAGGAATTAAATTTTTCATCCCACGAGTACTCCCGCTCGAAATTTGATTAAAAAATTTGGGAGATAAGTCGAAAATACGATTTGAAAAAGTAGTTTTATTATTTTATTATTTTTTAATATTTTTACCCTTTTACTTAAAAAATGGTGATTCTTCCCCCATGGTTTACATCATCATCTTGAATCCTATTAGTTCTTATAAAGTTTATTTCTGTTGTATAGTTTTCTTAGGAGGCCCATTTTAGACGTCAAAATTCCCCTAATGCATAGCTATGGTCAGGTAGGCAATTCAGGACCTATGAGCTGGTGGAGTAGAGCCATTAGCCCAGGAGCCTCCAGATAGTGACTAGGGATAGCCGCATGTGGTGCCCCCCCTTTTTTTTTGTAACATGTTATGGGCATCTCAGATGTATTTAGATTAGTGGACTTAAAACACTTATGTTTCTATGTGATGATACAAATATGGATCTGCATCTTTTATATGACGATTGTGGTTCACGATTTGTTTTTTATGGTTGTCTTGTGTTAAATTCATGTGATAAATGCCAATCTAGAATTTTATTTGCAATGGTATCTACATAGTGATTTTGGGCTGTAGGAACATGACTGAATGTAATGGATTCAAATTCACGTGCTAAAATATTCACTCATAGATATTTTTTAAATAGGATATGATTATGCACACGATAAATGCCATTCAATTGCATGACAAGTAGCAAGGAATCTAAATGAACATGAAGATGAAGGATGCAATGTTCAATGGCATCGACTAAAAAACCTATCACTGCATCATATTCAGCTTGGTTATTGGTGGTAGATCCAATGCATACGTCATTAGAGTGAACTCACAAATGTAAGAGGGTAAAAATGGCCCAAGATTTTGAGGCTAGATTCCAAGAGAAGTGAATTGCACCATCGGCATGGTCGATATATGGTGTGGATGATGGATCCATCTGACAGGAGCCAAAATAAAACAAATGAAATGATGGTGGGAAATGCAAGCTACCTAAATGCGTGATAGAAATAAATAGATGCATGTCAATGGGAGATGCTATGGGTAAAATTTCTTGAGGTACAGTGCATTGTGAGGGTTAGGAAGGATTTTTTCTTTGAAATCCTATAGAAGGTATACCTTCTTGCCCAAGTCCTTACTAATGTTTTAAGCTCCTAGCCATAATGAGTCAAACTTCCCATGACCAATTACATCATGAGCCTGGTCATCCACTAGAACAAGATCACCTTCATGAAAGGTACGAGGGTGTATTTTTTGGTCATACTGACATTTGGTGTGCATTTTGGTTGCTTCAATGGTTTGCAATGCAACACAACGGTCTTCGGAAGCTCGCTCAAGAATTATAAGTCTTTGTTCTAAAGGTTGGGTGTCAAGGAGAAGTTTGACGGCTAGGTGAAGGGAGGGGATTTCACACTCGATTGGTAAGACTACCTCCTCGCCAAAAACAAGGTGGAAAGGAGTAAACCCGATGGCTATTTTAACCAAATTTTTATAGACCCAAAAAGTAGGGAAGAGCATAAGGTTCTAGTTGGTTTTGTGATTATTCATCGTTCATTAAAGAATAGTTTTAAGTATTTTATTAACCGCTTCAACTTTTCCATTACCTTGGGGATAATAAGACGATGAATATTGGTGCTCAAATCCCAACAAAGAGGATAGCTCATGCCATATCTCATCTTCAAAAAACTTTTCCATGGTCAAAGACCAATTGTTGAACCCTGAACCGAACGATAACATGGTTAAATAAAAAGAGAGCTATGATAGTCGTTGTGTTGTTGAACGTTGGCATGGACTCAACCCATTTGGTGAAATATTCGATAGCCACGATAATATACTTGTGGTTACTAGCAGATGGAGGTCGACACTCCATAAATTCAGTGGCCCACTTGCAAAAGGGACCAGCTAATGTGATAAGATGGAAGGGAGCAGGTGGAGTTCATGCCTTTGGGGAAAATAACTGATAGCTGGAATAGTGTTTGACTACCTCAATGCAATCGCAAAATAGATAAGGCAAAAAATACCCAACACGCATGATTTTCTAGTCAGTAGCCATATCGGAGAGGTGGCCACCACAAGCGCTGCTATGGCAAGGATTAAGGACTTGCTCAACTTTAGCGTGTGTGAGACAATGACGAAGGATAGAATCAACATCGCGACAATAAATATCGTCACCAATGAGAAGGTAGTGGGGGGCTTGGTGTCGTATACCTCGTCAAGCATCACGATCAAGATGGGAAGTGAATTTATGGGTTCAAAAATAGGTAAGGATTTCGGCATACCAAGGATCATCCGAAGTAATGGAAAACAAGTGTTCATAGGGTAAATAATCATTAACCAGTGGATCATGTGTACCAGTAGGTAATTAAAAAATGAGTTAAGTAAGGGCTAAAATTTTCTTACTCTTGGGTGTCACAAATTCAAGATAGAACTCATGGAGGATAAAGATCCAACAGGTGTAATTCCCATTAATAGGAAACACATTAGGTTGGAATTGGTCACGACCTTTGTGGAAGGCATAAGGATATAATGACAAATTTTTTCGACCGAGAACATGATGGCTAGAGCCAACTTCTCTTCATGTGAGTAGGAAACAAGGGGTCCCACAAGGTTCTTTCTGACATAATAGATAACATGCTCGTTTCCCATGGCATCTTCCTAGATAAGGATCCCAGAAACTGAATGGGTGGAATATAATATAAATAAGATGAATTCCCTCTCAAAGTTAAGTGGAATAATCAAGGGAGTAGAAGTGAGAGCATCTTTCAAGGCATCAAAATATTATTGAGCATAATAATCCCAAACAAATGGAATTTTATATCGAAGGAGTCTTAGAAACCCATGCGCAGTGGTAGCATAGTCAGGGACGAATTGACGAAGGAATTTAGCTTTGCCTTGAAGGCTTTATAACTGACACAAGGTACGACAGATGGGAAACTCAATAATGGATTGAAATTTGAGGGGATCAAGCTTTATACCATATTTGGACACAATGAAGCCTAAGAGATGGCTGGCAGAAATGCAAAAGACACTTCAATGGGTTGAGGTGGAAATTATACTTGCAACTGCAGAGAAAAACTGTACGCAAGTCATGAATGTGTTGTGCCCGAAGCCTAGATGAGCAGTGAGGTCATCAAGGTAAGCAAGGATAATATGAGCTAAGTCATGGAAGCAGTAAGACATGGCCCACTAGAAGGTGGCTCCAAAATTCTTTAAACTAAAAGGAATGGCCGTATAAGAAAAATTTCCCCACGGACTAATGAATGTAGTCTTTAACTAATTAGCACGGTGGATAGTAATTTGATTGTATCTGGGGAATCCATCCATAAAGGATATAACCTCATGCCCCACACTCTCATCAATTATTTTGTCAATAAATGGTGTCGGGAAGTTGTCTTTGGGATAATTTTTGTTCAGTTCACGAAATTCAGTGCACACATGAATGGTTCCTTGTTTCTTGAGAATGGGAACTAGGTTGGAAACCCATGTGGTGTATTCAATGGGATAGATAAAACCAACCTGCTTGAGCTTATCGATTTCAGATTTGATAGCGTCACTTCTGGAAGGATTGATGGGTCTTAACTTTTGACAGACATTATTGAAATCGAGCCATGTATCAATATTGTGTTCAACAATAGTAGGATCAAATCTAAGCATCTCAAAATAAGACCAGGTGAAAACATCACGAAATTACTTTAATAGCTTAGTGTAAGCCTCAATTTATTTCGGGGTGAAATGTTTCCCAAAGGTAATGTTTTCTTCTATCCCTATTTTATTTTAAATGTATATTTTAATGGTAGGAGAGATAGTTTCCATGTTTCCTTCTTCGAAAGCATCTGGTGCAGGAATGGGATTTCTAAACCAATCAATTCATCAAGAATTAAATCTTTAAACTCCACAACATATTGGTCATGGGTCTGCTACGGAAGGAAGCATACATGATGGTGCATATCATCCCAGGGAAAATCAGTGGTGGTCATGGCTTCCATAAGGTCTTCATCGGAATGGAATATGGGATGACTAGAGAAATGGAGAGCACTTTATGCAGCAGGGCTACCCGGTGCATCTTCATGAGAAATATGGTTCACATATTCATCGATACGAAGGGTAGACGAAGATCTAGTAGATGAAACATATACCAATGTTGACACCAAGGTGTTTGATGAGGGAGGTTTGATTGAAAAGGAATGGGAAGCCCCAAATGGGTCTTCCTCTACGGATCTCATGGATGACAACAGATAGAGAATAGTGACTGAAGAGTATTTCATCTCGACATCGGGGGGAGGTATCACAATGGGTGCAGAACTATCCTCTGGTTCTGGTGAAGTAGAATTCACATGTATAGGAGTACATGATCCACTATGAGTGGCCTTTATTTCATGAATTTCCTTGAGGGTATCATGAAAGTCATCGAGACGGGGACAATGATGAGAATAGTGGTCGTAAAGGTCACACAAAGCACAAGGGAAGTTCATGCGCAACGATTTTATTTTCTTAGCTGAATCAGATAAGGTAACATCGACCTCCGGGATGTCAAATTCAAGAAATGTTTCATTGACCACAGGTTTGAGATGAGGAAGTTTAGGAAATTTATGGGTGGCATGCCCAACAACATCACACAAAGTGCAGGGAAGTGTTGGCTTTCGAGGCTTAGGTTGAGTTGGAGTTGTTTGAGGAGCCTTGTCCTTAGGTTCCTTCTTTTTGGCTTTTCCCCCCTCACCATATGCTTTCATAATAAGAGTAGATTCCCATTGAGGTGGCTTTGGCACTGAAGTAAATGGAGGGGTTATGGCAACGAGTTGAACCGAGGTCAAAGTGGTATATGGTTTAAGTTGACCAGGTGGAGTTTTCATTGGGGAATCAATGTACTAGACTGGGATCCCCAGGGTCACATTGGGTAAAATCAACTTAGCCATAAAAGGAACCGAAAAGACTGAAGATGGGGGAGCTAAAAATGGTATCTGACCTGAAGGGTAATGGCCTGGTAGAACGGCTCCAAAATGTTTAAGCTTTTATGGAAATGTTCATGGTTGAAAAATATTGGGAGATACACTAGTATAAGGAGAATTTCCTTGAGGAGATGGTCCTGATAGCTATGTCGAGTGGACAATAGCAGGTTGTGAAGGCACTGGATATTGGATAGTCGTACCAGAATTCTTTTGGCTAGCTTGAGATGCTTGCAACATGCAAACAATCAATGAGTTGGGCTCATTGATAAGGGGGGGGGGGGGGGGGGCAGGGCGGAATGAACTAAGAAAGGTGGAATATTTATAGGCTCCTAGTGAAACACTGGTGAGAGGTGCGATTGATTGGTTATCGGCCACCAAATAAATGATGGACTCAGGGGAGGTCTGAAACTTCGATTCATAATATCTCAACTGATCGATAGTGATGATATTTCCGTTGTGGGGGGAGCACATCTTACAGAGAACCAAAAATGTGATAGCTAATATTTCATATGTGTAGCTACGACCCAAGAGGATATTATAATCCAAGTGGGCATCAGTGACTTCTATGTCAATACAAATTGTCTTACTTGCAAGTGTGACACGATAATTGCGGAACATTCCAAGGGGCTAAGAAGAGTGACCTTCCCAAGCACGTAAAGTGATGGTTGATTGGGAAAAATCATGGGATATAAGTTTCTTCCAAACATAGGTGGACATAACATAGGTGGATGCACCCTCGTCAATGATACATCATTGAACCTAGGAATTACAGATCTTGACTGGTATTTGGATGACAACAGATGAGGATAAAAGGGGATGTTCTAACTTCTCAACATCCAAGACGATCGATCGATCATCTAAAGGATCCACAACACCTAAATCAAATAGAAGATATTTTTTTCATGATGGGCACGTCTGGAGGACTTCCAGCATTGACATGGTGGTAGGAGACTATGCCAATTCATATACTATGTTGTAGGTGTGGGAAAATTTGGCAGAAGCAGCATTTCAGCGTAATGGCCCTTTAAGGATATTGAGAATCACCTCTTCCTTAGGGTGAGGGATCTGTAAGGGAACATTTGGTGTCGAAATGGAATATGTGGATACTTTTCTTTGGGACTTGGTTGTAGAAGTAGTGGGTTGCTTGTCATATTAGTGTGACTGGGTCTGAAGGTTGACATCAGCAGTATTGACCTCTTCAAAATTCATCATGGGAATCTGGTCAATAGGGGTACCAGACTATGGGGGTTGAGGGGTAGCCTAACCTTGAGGTCGCTAGGCAACAACATATCCTTGCTGAGGGAAAGGATTAGTGATCATAGTTGGTTGAGTTGGCGCAGTGTTTAGATGAAGCGACACGGTGGGTTGTTGTCCTCTGAATGTTTCTTGGGCTTCCCACAACCGGCGCATATGGGGTAAAAGGGGACAATCATGACTATAATGGCCATGAACACCACAACATGAAAAATTTTTGTTCTTATGAAGGGTTTTGTTCTGCTTGGGTTGATCGCCCTGTTTCTGGTTTGTAGTGTTAGGCTAGTTCCCTTGGGGTGCATTCGGTTGATTACCTTAGTGACCTTGGTTACTCTGCACTTGTTGGTTCTGGTTTCCTTTCCCCTCATTATTTTTCTTTGAATTAGGGGGTGTTACGTGGATTAATCCCTCTTTCCAACAAGAGAGATCTCCATAGTACTCAGCGAGGAACTAGAAAAAAATATCCATTTGAAAACCTTTTCCTCTATATTAATTGCATTCCAAGATTATAATAGTAAAGTAGAGAGGACATGTCCTACCTTGAAATCCAAACGTTTGATGTAGCATTTTGTCCCGTCGCTCCAAAGTGGTTTCTTGAATGAGTAGAACCTGCAATCAAAGACAAGACAAAGGATCAAAGCATCTGCAACATATAATAATCAGAAAATGCTAATCCAACTTAGTGATCAAGGAGTCTAAGTATTGACATTATTTCAATAACAATAGAAACAAAGCAATGAGAAAAAGAGATCCATATGTATTATCTTGAATAAAAACAGTAATCTTACAACCTGATGCCTTGATGTTGTACATATTTCTCCCTGGGTCCTGAACAGTCGTTCTTCTTCAACCTGATAATCCTTCCTCTTTGAATACCAACATGGAGTTATAGACACAAGGGTGTGATCATTCTCATGCCGAAAACAACTCACTACTGTAGAAATTATGCACTCTTATGAACTCTCTTAAGCTTAGAAATTGTATATATTAGTCTCTAATTACATTGGTATCTACCCTTGAACCTGAAACTTGAGCTCAATTTATAGGGAAATGGAGGTAGTTTTAGTTCCATGAAGTGGGGGATGGATTCCTCTCATGAAGGGATTTGAGCTCCATCGACCAAGGGATAAGCTCCATGAGTGGAGGGATAAAGCTCAAACTAATCACGACTCTAGAAGCTTCTACTTGGGAGAATATTCGACCAACTAGGCTTCTAGAATTTATTTTTTTCTTTTCACGGGGGTGCACAAGAAATAGTAGAAAAAAGTAAGGGAATTTCCACAATTTATGGACAAAATAGTAGCGCATGCACAGGAAAAGGCTAGAAAAACTGCGCATGTAGACTTTTAAGGGTTTTACAGAGCTCTTCTCCAATTCCAAGACTTGATTCAGGAACATTAGTGTTTTTTGACCTCTAAGGGAACATGATATAGGTGGTGATAGACCCATATGAAAAGTCAAATGTCATGGTGACAAAATGACGTGTAACAGATTTCCCCCTAGAGTGAAGTGCTTTATTATTCCGAGGATTGGATTGGAGACACTGGTCGAAAATCTGTAAAAACATTCAATGCAAACATATATATGTATATGTATATGTATATGTATATGTATATGTATATGTATATATATATATATATATATATATATATATATATATATATATATATATATATATATATATATATATATATAGAATGCATTCCCATACTCATATCAAAACTAACTAAATTTTCTGGTACAAATATGGTTTCAATATTACATCAAAAGTAGACATAGTATGGACGCAACCATCTATCATAAGTAGTCTACTGTATCACAAATAATAAAACTCCTCGTAGATTGGATGGTAGAAAAAAGATCTAGGGTCTTGATTTCCACTTCCTGAACTAGTACGAATCTATCCATATGATTGATTGTATCGACGTTAAACATGGTAGAAATGACTTGATTACCAGTCAATGATGTGAGTCGTTAACAAGTGTGAGAGAAACCACCAATAATGACAATGGCTCTCAAATTACTCCAATACAATCTATGAAGTGTGAATGAATGATTTGCATTTGAACACTCATAGAATCATTCGATCGAAGGTCAATGATGCAACCTGTCGTCGAATACGAGAAACCTGCCATTGGGCATGTAGATCCCAAGGTACTGATAGGATTCTAGATCAAATTTTTAGATAATGAGCTGATGTCGATAGAAATTGATCTGTCGCAAGAAATCCCACAACACGAAACCATTATATCAAGTTTTGAAGAAATATTTTGCAAGGACTAACTCAGAGATGGTCAACATGAATGGAGACAAATGTTTGCAATGAATGGCTTATTTGAACTCTCTCTTGAACACATAACGACAATGAATATGTCTTGGTAGTATTCGCCTTAAAGCTAATATCCAGAAACTGGTTGAAGACTTTCAATGTGGTTTGATTAACTTTTAGACAAAGGATTTCCCAACCCAGTTACAAGTGTGACAAAGTCTCGTGTTCAAAAGTGGCATACTTCTTTCTAAACAAGGAAAGAAGTATTGGCAAGTACCTCTTTATTTTTGTCAAGCTTGAGGAGGATAACATTTGCTTGTTTGTGCAAGCTCATCCTTCGAATGAGTCCATCTTAGTATTAAAATCAAACCCTAAGAAGGAGTGGTTTGATCCTGTTGTAATCGACAGGTCCTTTACTATTAAATTTTAATGAGTCCAGTATAGGAGAAACTTGACGTTTTTTAGTTTTAGGGAGTCAGAAGAAAAACATAAGTAAACTCCATGGTTGCTCTTTTTCATAAATTTAGTCTCTCAAGCCAGAAAAAGGATAAAAAAATGTAGGAGAGAACTCTATTGACCATGATTAGTCAACGTATACCTTTTTCGTAATTAGTCCAGTTCAGTCCAGAAAAGGGGTAAACTTATACTAAATGGACGATTGTTCATTTACTTTAACGAGTTCAAATAATCAAGTACTCGACAATATTTTCATATTTCGAGCATCTAAAAAGGGCTTAAAAAAGGACTCCAGGGTTTCGCTTTTTCATATTTTTACAGAGCCCGAAAAAAGTGATAAAAGTATACTCAATGTCAAAATAATTCTTTTCACCAAAGATCTTGTATCCTGCACAAAAACTCAAAAAATTACAAGTATCTGCTTCCAAAAAGTAAAAATATTTATTATTGACCTTTAAAAAGTGAAAAATAAATAAAATAATAATATTTTATTCATTAAAAACTATAAAAAGGAGTTGGAATAAGTCATTTTCACCTTTTGTTTTCAGAATAATGCATAGAGAGCTTTTCGCCAAAACCTTCTAGAGCAGATATTAGGAGAACCAAATGTTCATTTCTCAAACCGTCAGAACTGTGTAATCCACATCATCCTTAGCTACATTTTCATCCATTTCATTTTTTTTTTTGAGTTTTTATTTCATTTTTTGGGAGAAATTAATGTTTCAAAATACGCCATCAGGGGTGCGCGGACGATCCATGTGATAACCGCACACCCCGACGATTTTTTAAAAGAAAAATCATCAGGCTGTCGCAGGTTCTGCATCAAGCACGTGCAGACAACCGCACTATCTACACACAGAATCTGCCCAGGAACTGTGAACATTTTTAAAACTAAAATTTCTTCACAAAAAGGGTTCAGGTTTTCCTCCAGCTGGTTTTAACTGTTTAATTTGTTGATTTCAAGGCATTTTAACCATGTTGGAATGACAAGAATGAGAACATAAGCTCATAGATAATGAAGCCATGGATGATGATGCAACCATGCGTGCATTGAAAAACTGTGGTTTGTATAAGTTCTAGGCTATTCAAGGAATGAAGGCACAAGTGGAGTTAATGACTTGGCTTGTAAATTCATGGGACGTTCAAGACCAACGTTTCATAATTGGTGACCACTGGCTCGAGATTGAGCCAGCAAACATATATTTCCTTATCGTATTATCTTGGAGAGGGAAAAACATCTCCTTATTTGGGACTAGATAGGGAGGTCTTCCCACTGCCCGCTAAAAATCTCAGTATTGTAGCAATAATGCAGAGTTGAAGGATGGTTGTATATACATCAAAACTATCTTGTGACTGGAACTTAAAGTTATGGCATTCATAGTGACCAGGTTATGCGGGCATTACGGGAGTTTTTAGGTATAAATGGGACTCCTAAGGAAATTATAAAATAATAGTGTAAATAATAAGATTTAATTACATCATCAAATTTTAGAGGGAAAAAAGGAAAAACTATTTTTTCAACTCATATTTTGAACTTATCTCCCTATGCGTTTACCCAAATTTCAAGCGGAAACACTCGTCGGATGCGGAATTTTATTTCTCATCCAAGGAGTACTCATGTTGCATACTTTCGATGGACACTAATACATGAAAATTGTTATTGTAAACACGGTTTTTTCATGTATTTCTCATTTTTTTTGTAGCAAGGTCAATCAAAAGTATGCAACATGGGTACTCCTTGGATGAGGAATTAAATTTTTCATCCAACAAGTACTCCCTCTCGAAATTTGAGTAAAAAAATAGAGAGATAAGTTGAAAATATGAGTTGAAAAAGTAGTTTTATTATTTTATTATTTTTTATTATTTTTACATTTTTACTCCAAAAATGTGAATCATCCCCCCTTGGTTGACATCATCATCTTGAATCCTATTGGTTCTTATAAATTTTATTTTTGTTTTACATTTTTCTTAGGAGGCCCATTTTAGACCTCAAAATTCCCCTAATGAGTGCAGCTCCTCATGTGGCTACTAAATCACAGATGAAAACTGCAGTCAAGTGTTTTGAAGGAACAATATTCAACTAGTGTGAAGGAGTATTCGCCAATATGAAAGGCCAGTTTACTAGAGAAAAGAATGTGAAGTTGAAGAACATCGGATATAGTGTCATTCTTATTTCATTCGCTCTAGAGAGAATTCCACTTCTCGCTCCTCAACTAAATCTAGTAGATCGTGGAACTCCTCAGGAACCTTGAATGGTGTGATGGGTAGCACTAATGACTCGCCATGATTTAATATAACTTATTTCATATGGCTCAGGAGCCAAGTCTTCACCATTGAATATTTTCCTTATACAGGAATGGACTATAGAGGTGATCCTGAAACATCTTTGCCTACAAGGGCACAGTGGGACAAGATAGGTTAGTGAATCATTTTGTAATTTTTAATATAATTTTTATTTTATTTTTATCCTCCAATACTGACAAATATTTTAAATGCAAATTTCAATCTGCAACGACCAGCAACGCTTCGTCACTTTGACAGGCGAAAGCACAACCCGTAGTACCTCCACAAGACAACGCAGTAGATATTCTGACAAACATGGAGCACAACCTTGAGAGGTTGACCACTGATATTCCTGAGACAGGAACCAATGACATCCCTCTCAGGCTCCAGAGACACGTGACAGGTGTTCCAGGTCCATTGAGGATATTTTTGCGCAAGGTGGCGCGTGCTATAGTTTATTACCATGATCATCATCATCGATAGTTGATGGTCAATGTAGATCGACATTTTTGTTTTTTGTATCAGTATCTTTTAGATCATAAGGTGTTTGAACCTATGATTATAGACGATGTTATATTTTTTGAACAAAAACTTATTTATATTAATGATATTACTACTTTCGTTCCTTGAGTATCTTGTTCAACATGGATTGAATGTTGTTTTAATTTTCTTGCGCGTGCTATAGTTTATTACCATGATCATCATCACGGATAGTTGATGGTCAATGTAGATCGACATTTTTGTTTTTTGTATCAGTATCTTTTAGATCATAAGGTGTTTGAACCTATGATCATAGACGATGTTATATTTTTTGAACACAAACTTATTTATCTTAATGATATTACTACTTTCGTTCTTTGAGTATCTTGTTCAACATGGATTGAATGTTGTTTTAATTTTCTTTGTTAATGTTGCAAATGTATATTTAAAACCGATTAGCTAATGCATCAGC
Source organism: Pinus albicaulis (assembly GCA_034641835.2). Lineage (NCBI taxonomy): Eukaryota > Viridiplantae > Streptophyta > Pinopsida > Pinales > Pinaceae > Pinus > Pinus albicaulis. The sequence goes on from CM076575.1 coordinate 1,453,759,818, forward strand.
CAATGTGTTTAAATTTCTTGATATTCGATATAATCAAATTGTCATTCCAAGAGACGAACCTTAAAAAATAATCTTAACAACACTGGATCTATAATTGCATAAACTATGTTTAAATGTAATACAATGAGTTGTGAATCCAACCTAATGATCAAATGTTGAATACCAAATGTAATGGCATCAGATAATAACTCAATGAATGTGGTATACTCTGCAATATTGTTCGTTGTTTGACCAAGGCATATCCCATTAATATAAACTAACTCATCAATGGGTGAATAGATAACCCAAGCCACGGAAGAGATATTCCATGTACTATGACATACGCCATCAGAAAAACCAATGTATGTTTGAAGGGATGTTGACATCTATAATATCAAGAGTAATCAAGATAAGCAACGATAGTAGTAACAACAAAAACTAATCTAGGCACACTTGTCTAATCTTAAGGCGCACTATTCTAAGAAGTAACTATTGTACAAGAGAGATATTCACACGAAAGTCAAGCATAATATCTCTTAAGATAAAGACCATTTATGGGTTTATCAAAAGAGACCCCATCATAAGAAATTTATTCATAGGCTCCTTTTGCAAGCACACGCTTGACAATATAGGGACCATGCCACATTGGTTCGAATTTACCAATGCCTAGCTTGTCATTAGCTTGATCATATACTAAAAATAGGTCAGCTTCTGAATGAACATGAGGGTTAACACTTTGATTATACTAAGATTTAACACGTTTCTTGTGAGCTTTGACAGCCAATGCAACACTGTGTCAAGTCTCATCTAATTGTGCTAAGTATAGAAAGTGTTTCTCCTCTTCAGAGGTAGCTAGTAACAACTCAATGGCTAATTTGAGTTACGCTATTTTTCATTCAATGGGTAACACAGCTTCTAAACCATAGACGAGTTGAAAAGGAGTGAACCCTGTAGTAGTTTTTGTAGAGTTTCGTTATGCCCATAATGTAGAAAAAAACATGGTATGCCAATTCGATTTATGAGTCCTAACAATCCATTTAATCATGGTGGTTCAAACCTTGTTGACAGCCTCAACTTGACCATTATCCTGTGGGTAATACAAAGTAGAATTATCATGGCTTAGGAAAAGTTGATTAGAAAGTTTGGTCATCATAATATTTCGAAAATGACTCCCATGGTTCGTAATAATAACTTGAAGGACATTGAAATGAGCAATCACATGATTTAATATGAAAGTCGCTACAGTTTTTCCATCGGCCACGAATGTAGGCATCGCCTCGACCTATTTGGTAAAGTAATCTATTGTGAGAATAATATACCCATGCCCCCCAGTTGAGTGAGGGATACATGTAATGAAATCGATGCCCCATTTAGAAAAAGGACTGACATCAATGATTGGGTGAAGAGGATCTAGAGGTGCACGCATCTTTCAATAAAAAATTTGGCAGTTGTGGAATTTTCAGACCGCGATGATACAATATTTGAATAAATATGACCAAAAATAACCAACGCATAATATCTTTTGGGTTGTGGAAAACCTAGACATATGACCACCACATGCTCCAGAGTGGCAGTCATTAAAATATTTTTAGCCTCTTCATGAGTTATACAACGTTCAAAAATAGAATCTGCACCACGAAAATAAAGAGTGTCCCCAACAATATTGTATTGCTGGGATTTATATTGGATTCTCTGTCGATATGAACGTGAAATATCTGGGTGAAAGGTTTGGGTTTGAAGATATATAATGATATTCCCGCACCAAGGGTCTAAAATACTGATGAGAAACAAATATTTATCCGCGATAGGATGCTCTACCACGATTTCCATCTCAGTATTGGGAAAATCACACATAAGCTCGGAAAACACTAATTATTTCTTTGACTTGGATTTCTCGAATTCCAAATAAAACTCTTGTAGGATGCCAATCCATCTGGATTATTTGTCCCCGAGTAAATTTTTTGTTGATATATACATCATCAGGTTACAATTAGATATCACTGTCGTTTTACGTAACAATATGTAGTGACGGAATCGTTGGACATCTTGAATTGTTGCCACGACCAATTTCTCCACATGTGAATATTTGATTTTCGTCAAGTTTGGATTCTGACTTAGATAATAGATCACATGTTTGTTTTGAGATTAATCCTCCTGAATAAAAACCATTCCAATTGTGGAATCAGAGGCAGCTAAGTATAAAAATTAATCCTTGTGGTAATTGGTTGGATGCAATAACGGTGCATGGGTCAACACATTTTTTAGTGCATCAAAATATTTATTGGCAATCTCATCCCAAATAAAAGGAACACTTTGTTTCAACAACTAGGTAAAACCTTTTGTTAACTCAACATAGTTCGAGATAAACCCACGTAAAAACATTTCTTTCCCTTGCAAACTCTGGAGTTCGTGAAGAGTGGAAAGAGGAGGTAAATTAATGATAGCCTCAACCTTTGAAGCGTCGACATGAATTCCACCTTTTTGAAATGATGAATCCAAGTAATCGTCCTGATAGTACACAAAAAACACATTTGTGTGGATTCAAACGAATTTTGTAATACCTAAATCTCATGAAGATAGCTCGTAAGTGTATAGGATGATCTTCTCTGCGTAAAGAATGAGCAGTTAAGTCATCCATATAAGGTTGTACAATATGTTTGATATCATGAAAAGCATAAGATATAGCTCTTTGAGAATTTGCACAAGCATTTTTTAGTCCAAAAGGTAACTTGCAATAAGAAAATGTGACCCAAGGACATATAAGCGTTGCTTGTGGTTGATCGGCAAGGAGTATGTTGATTTGATTGTGTCCAAAAAAACCATCCATAAATGAGAGTATTTCATTTATGGCACAATCATAAATATTTTCGTCGATATATGGCATAAGATAGTTGTATTTTGGACATGCTTTGTTAATGTTCCGATAATCGACACATACTCTTATAGTCCCTTGTTTCTTCGTAACGGGAACTATATTAGATACCCAATCCATCAAAGGAATTGGATAAATAAATCCTCCTTGCAATAGCTTCTCAAATTTAGCTTTGATTGCTGCAGCTTTCGGCGGATGTATTGCATGTAATCTTCATCTAATAGGCTTAGCATCCAAGTATGTTTTAATTTCATGAATTACAATCTTAGGATAAAATCCTAGCATCTCTTCATAAGACCAAGAAAAAATGTCTTGGAATTCTTGAAATAGGGCTTTATAAGTGTTAATATCTTCTGTCAAAAAAGAAGCACCTATATGAATGTTTTCAATAATTCCAGGCTTAACTGATATGTCAATATGAACTATTGTAGAAATATTTCCCAAATTTTCCTAAGAATCCAAATGTGTAATCGATGTAGGATTTTTTGGTTCCTTGACATAACAAATCATAAAAAATAGACGAAAAATCATATTCAAGTTTATTAAGATTAGGTAAAAATGAAGATACATGATGTAGATCATCCCAAGGTAATTCATCTGCTGACAAAATTTCCCGAATACTTTCATTAGTTTCAAATACATGTTGAAAGGGATATGAAAATGGTGTCAAGGTTGAGCTTGATAAATAATATGATTCTTTGTTGATCACATTCATTTGATCAGGAATGGTTGAATGGGCGTGAGAATACGATTGTACTGTTACATATATCGTTTCAAAAGGACTCAAAGGAATCTCACCATTGAAAGAGTCCAATTATGATTTTGAAGGCACAACCCATATGTCATCAAATGGTATAGTTCTTGATGAGATCATATTGATGTTGGAAATTTTTCACGGTACGTTGGGTGGAGGTATAGCGAAAGCTCCCATGAGATCAAAATTCTTCATTAATCCTAAACCAACATCTTCGTATGTGATAACCGATATTCTGACATGCTCGATACTATCCGTAGAAGTAGGATCTAATGGAAAGTATGACAACTGATCGATTTTCACAATCTTTCCTTTATGAGGAAACAATATTACCCAAAAGACTGATGAAACTAAAGCGATCATGGCATAAGACCAACTACGACCCAAAATAAGGTTGTAATCAAGAGGGGCGTTAACAACTTCCACCTCTAGATTAATGGTTTTTCCTTTTACTTCTATAGGTATATCCTGGAGTATTCTGTATGGATGAAATCCTCTTCCATCAAAGGATTTAAGGATAGTCAGTGATTGGTTGAGTGCTAGAGAACCAAGGGTTTTCTAAAAATTTAACAACATTATACATGTATATTCCCCATCACCAATTACAGTACGAAAAATTTGTCTTTATTTGACTAATACTGGAATCTGAAAATCCATCTGATGAGGGAGTCTAAGTAAAAAAAATTTGAGGTCAAAGACCATGAGGTTCGAATCCTGAGGATCAATAGCTCCAATAGCTAATAATAGTAATTTACTTTGTGTTGGACATGGTTGTATCACTTCTAAGGCTGACACTATTGAAGGGAATATTGCCAAATCCTCAACAATGTTGTAATTCTGAGAAACTCTCGCATGTGAACTGAAATATGACTTTCGAAGTACACCTTTAGCATGCGGTTTAATCACTATGTTAGGATTAGGTTTCTCGATTTGAAGCGGTTCGGAAATTGAATGAGGTATAGCTGATGTTTGACTAGAATTTTCAGTGTCTTTACCAATTACAGGATTTTTAGTTCCATAGTCTTGAGATCATATCGCAACCATGACCTGAGACATCATTAGAATATTTGTCGATGAATTTGAAGAAGATACTATCATTTTACTATCTTGAGTGGTAAAAGGATCCTTAAAGATAGCAGGTGTGTGTGAACCTTTGAAAAATTTGAATACCTCAAATCGATGTAGACACTCTTTAGTATAGTGATCCTCATCATAAATAAGACAAGGATAACGAGGATTCCATTTTTCATCAGTTGGTTCATTTTTTTCTGTTTTCTCTTTAGGAGATGTATTTTTTTTACTTTTATCCTTTCCTTTCTTCTTATTTCTGGTTTTAGCTTTAGTCATGGATGAATATACAACATGAATGTCGGTAGAAGTTTCAAGGGAAGAATCTCCATTAGGTATTATGATGGGAGAAGTAGGTTTGGATGACTTCTTATTACTCTTGTTAGCACTAACTGTACCAATTACATCGTCTGTATAATGAGAACCAGAAGGAGTCGCAGTTATTTGACTTGGGCATGGTAAGTCAGGAAATTTTTCATATAAAGTACCAGACTGTGTGTATACAAGGTCTAAGTATTGTTCTTGAGCTATGACCTATTCTTTTGTAACAACACCTCCCTTAGCTACATCTTCAATGATCTTTGGAAGTAATTATTTGATAAACCATTCTGCCAAGATTTGATCTAGAATGAAAACTTTCACTAAACGTCGTCTACGTCTCCATTCATGTATGTGATCTGAAATGTATGTAGATGTACTATGTTTTAATGAAGTTAAGATTTCCATGTCATTTTCGTAACGGACTGGAAACTGAAAGTGAGTTAATAAAGTTGTTTCTAATGCGTTGAATTTATTCAAAGAGCCACTTGGTAGTTCAATATACCACTTTGCAGCTAAGCCTATCAATTTTCTTTGAAACAGTCTCAATCGAATGGAACCATCAATTAAAGAGTTGGATGCACACCAAATATGATAAGTCATCAGATGGTTTGAGGGGTCTTCTCTTGATTTTCCTTCAAACTTAGGGATGTCACTGGGCAACTTATTCGGCATTGGTATCCAAAATGGAAGATAATAAATCAGATAGTTTGTGAGGCGCGACAAATCTGGTAAGTCCAAAGTTGAAATGAATGGTAACCAACGGTTAGGTTCATGTCAAGCAAAGTGATAACCTTGAGGAACGATACCAGTACCCAGAGGAGGATATCCAGGGTAGCCCGTAATAGCCTGTGTGGTTGGGATTGGAATACCTTCGGGGTATATAGGGTTAACCATACCAAACTAAGGTTGAGCTAGTATCTGATATGTATAACCAGGTTATGGTTGACTTTGGTAGACTGGATTTTCTCCTACGGGTCCATATTGAAACTGCCCTTGATACGGTTGATTAACAAACTAACCTGTATAAGGTTGGCTTCTTGGAATTGTAGCTATAAAATTTTCCTTGCAGAGCTTTGAATGGTAGACTGAACCACAGGTCTAGGTTGATGGGTAGTAACTTGGGGAATTTCCTGTGATACAGTTGATGTCGTCGTTTGAGGGGCTGTAGCAATAGGGACTTGGGAAACTCTATGGATAGGTATACTTGGTTGTTGGACAGAAGTTTTCACAGAAGATTGGATAGGAGTGCTTGGTGTACTCAGACCAAGTTGTTGACTACTAGGTACAGATCCCTTAGGTGCAATTTGAAGAGTATGTTAGACAGGTTGTTGGATTTGGGCATAACCAAATTGACTAGTTGGTTGAACATGTTGATTATAAGGTACTTGCAAAGTAGGTTACAAATTCTGTTGGTTCAATGACAGGTTCCACATGGTGTTAACTCTGGGATAAGGAGCTCCCATGAAAGGTTGTGGTGTGTAAGGTTGACCATAACTAGGTTGAGGTATTGGAATGTAAGTTTGATAATTTTCCGAATAATTTCCAGTAAAGGGTTGACCTCCTTGAAAACATTGTTTCTCTTGATAAAACTGCTACCCCAAAGTTGGTTGTTGTCCTTGAATAGGCTATGGCCCTGGCATATGGTAATGCCCTTGAAGAGGTTGTGGCCCTGGTATAGAGTATTTCCCTTGAAGTGGATGTGGCCCTGGAATAGAGTACTTCCCTTGAAGAGGTTGTCCTTGAGGAGTATACTTCCCCCTAGGCATTAAATTTCTACCTTGAGGGTTAGGTAAAAGAATATTTCCAGACATCATATATACTTGTTCCATTGTCAAATTTTTGGTATTGGATTCATTAGGACCAGTTGATTGTGTAAGTTTCTCAAAAGAGGGAGATGCTCCTGAGAAAGTACCAAAGAGCGACTGGTATCCAATAGGAACTAATGGACCACCATACAAAAAAAGATTTGGCGAAGAAGAAAACATGGATGACTAATTGGACATGTTTGATGAAGGCATGTAATTACCTCTAGGTATGGAGTAAAAATGAATACGGGGTAATGAATAATTGAGACCAGAATTATGTAGAAATTTGGTTAACTAATAATACCAAGGGTCCAGTTTAAAAGGGTTGTAATGATAAATCGATTCACTATGCATTAGATCTAAAGATTCTTGATGCAAAGGAAGTACAATCACTTCTTTCGTGTCAATAATCGCTTCGATGCTAATCAGGCCAGGAGGAAGGTTCTCAGTGACTCGAAACTTCACTCGAGATGAATTAGGACGACTAGGGGCTTGGGCTATGAACTCCGAAGTTGACTCATATGAAGTAGATTCAGTTTTAGGTTTAGATATATCAGGTTCAATAAGTTGATTGTCTGAGAATTCACGAGTTGCAGACTCAACTATGATTAATTCTGAAATTCCTGGTTGTTCTTATGTTTGAGTTTGATTTACTTCGTAATCAAGATGTATAATTACTGATGTTTCTTCATGTTCAGTAGATCTGATTCTTGATTGTTGATATCTTTCATATTTAAGTTTTTCTAATTTACTTGGTGTATACTCAGGGGGTTCCCCCTGCATTCTATGAGAGTGTCTCGGTAATTCAGCCACGGTTAATGTTTAACACACGAAATCAAAAAATATTTCAACAAAATATACCTAAGTTCTCTAAGGAAACAAGTGATTTCAACACACGCCTACAAAATATAAGAGACAATCCACACACAAACAGTATGTTTCCACACTAAAAACACTAGTTGGTGACAAAATCCAATGTGGTAGAAATTTAATGTGGAAAACTTGGCGGTTGGAACAATTACCCCAACAACCTACTTAATGAAATAGTCTGGTAAAAGTCCCTCCACTTATGCCATCTTGAAGTGAAGAGTACCCTCCGAAAATTCCCAGTGAGTCTAGATGACATCTGTTCTAGGTAAAGTGGGACCTTCTCTCCACCATCACCTTCAGAAAAATCCTAAAGATTATGGCCATTAAGGTCACCAACATAAAAAAATGCAACTGGGGGAATAGTCTATGATCTGATATACATGCAAGGGCAGAGTATCAAGCTCAATCCCATTGAAGGCTCCTCGACATGGTAAATCCAAGGTTTGCCAACAAGCCTACCCCAGGCTCCTCGAAAATGGTTAATCTTAGGTTTACCATTTGTATTACATGCACATATTCTATCTTTTCCAAAGAGATTGGTACGATTACCTCACTGGGTCTGACATGATCTCGTGCTTAACTCTTTTAAGAAGAGATTCCCAGAGCACAAATGCAACAATTGGATTTTCCTATCGCAAGATTCTACTTGTTTGTTTAAACTGTTTTGGAATGTTTATTACAACCTATTCCAAAACACTAGCGTAAGCTATGTTGGTGGAATGAGCCCTAGAAAATGTAAAATATCTAGATTGATTTTATTAAGACACTATATTAATTTAGTTGTTACTTAAGACAAAGGGTATGGAGTTGAAACTTTAATGATGTATGTGACCCGACTCAAACATACTCTAAATGCATCTATATGAGAAGTGCAACTCTTTCTTTTCAATGGATCTTATTTAAGGGAAAGTTGAGAGATTTATCAATTTTTAAAACAAAAACTCTTTCATTCATAAATAAAATCTTTTTTGAAAAGAAGATTATTTCATGAAGGACTCAATTTTCAAGAATTATCAGTTACTCTTTTGAAATAAAATTCCTTGAACAATCAAATCAAAAATTACAATTCAATAAACAATCAATTTCCAAAAGAAAACAATCTAAAAAAACTCTAAAAGCAAAAATTTCAAAATCAAAGAAAATTCTAATTCTAAAGTATATCTAGAATGTTTGAGGATGATTTCTCTTAATTGTGATCAGATTAAGAAAATTTCCACTTATCTCAGTAGAAATTAAAACATCCAAAAGTGCTTTGGTGTTAAATCAGGCTTCAACAAGCTAGAATATCTTCCAGGTTTGCAAATGAAAAGTGAACAAGTTTTCATAAAATTAAGTTTTGCAATGATCCTAATGGCTCAAAAAAGACAAAATCATAATACCAGTAAGCTGAGGCAAATGAAAGTATATTTTGCATAGAGAAGAAATAAACTAGGGAAAACACTCACGTATAAAATGAAAACAGGATGATAAATCACACAAAACCCAAAATTTCTGAAGAGAAGTTCTCACACAAGATTTGACAACTAAGATAGATCAGGGAAAACGTAAATAATCAGGTTATCTGGCTCTAAAAAAGAGAATTTTATTTTTTTACAAAAAATTTCTGGGGGTGCGCAATTTACAATGGTATACAGTGTGCACATGCACTGAATTGAACTAAAAGTTGCGCAGGTTGTCGTACTGTTTTCTGCCGAAAACAGCGCAGTTAAGGAAAAACTTAAAAAAAAAAATAACAATCTTCCTTTTTAGGGATTCTTAAAAATTATCTACCCAACTAGACTCAGAGGAAGCAAAATAAAAAAACTTAAAATTCAAACTGAATACAAACAAAGAAAACTAAGCTCTAGATCCCCAGTATGGTCACCATTTTTTGTTATGTGGATTAATCCCTCTTGCAGACAAGAGAGATATCCCTAGTACTCAATGAGTAACTAGAAACAAAGATCCATTTGAAAACCTTTTCCTCTATATTAATTGCATTGCAATATTATACTAGTAAAGTAGAGAGGACATGCCCCTACCTTGAAATCTAAACATTTGATGTAGCCTTTTATCTCGTCACTACAAAGAAGCTTCTCCTATGACTAGAACCTGCAATCAAAGACAAGACAAAGGATCAAAGTATCTGCAACATATAATAATCATAAAATTCTAATCTAACTTAGTGATAAAGGAGCCTAAGTATTGACATTATTCCAATAAGCATAGAAACAAAGCAATGAGAAAAGAGATCCACATGTATTATCTTGAATAAAAACAGTAATCTTACAACCTGATGCCTTGATTTGTACAGATTTCTCCCAGGGTCCTGAACAATCGTTCTCCTTCAGTCTGATAAGCCTTCCTCTCTAAATACCAGCATGAAGTTATAGACACAAGGATGTCATCATTCTCATTCCGACAACAAATCAATAGTGTAGAAAGTATGCACTCTTATGAACTCTCTTCAGCTTAGAAATGGTATAGATTAGTCTCTAATTACATTGGTATCTACCCTTCAACCTGAAACTTGATCTCAATTATAGGGAAATGGAGGTAGTTTTAGTTCCATGAACAGGGGAATGGATTCCTATCATGAAGGGATTTTAGCTCCATGGACCAAGGGATAAGCTCCATGAGTGGAGGGATAAATCTCGAACTGATCGCGACTCTAGAAGCTTCCAGTTGGGGGAATATTCGACCAGCTGGACTTCTAGAATTTACTTTTTTCTTTTATTTTATTTTCACGTGGGTGCGCTGGTAATAGTGGAAAAAAGTGCGGTAGTTACCACAGTTTATGGATAGAAGAAAAACATATGCATAGGGAAAGGCTAGAAAAACCACGCAGGTAGAATTTTAAGGGTTTTACAGAGCTTTTCTCCAATTCCAACACTTGACTCAGGAACATTAGTGTTTTTTGACTTATAAGGGAACATGATATAGGTGGTGATAGACCCATATGAACATTCAAATTTCATGGTGACAAAATGATGTGTAATAGGGGGATTAGGCACGCTTTTTTGAGTATACACTTGACCTTGAGGAGGCGGTGGATGTTGTGGAAGAGGTAGAGAAGGCATGAGAGGCGACGGTGCTGATGTCGAAGGGGTTGGAGTGCTAGATTGTGCATAAGAATAGAAAGGATATGGGGTAACATTTCGATAAACAGGTTGAGAAACAACTAGCCCTGACAGCGACTGATGTAGTTAGGCAAATGCATAAGGCGTGCTTTGACAAAGATACAAGTTTCCTAGAGGGGGATAGGTGTTGGAGTAACTGTTCCCCACCTGGGGGTAACCATAACTCATGTGAGGAGGAGCATATGGATGTGAAATAGATCTAAAGATACCATCGGTGGCATGAGATGCCCCTAGTGCATTGGCACCACTGGGTCTAGGAAGATTTGGTAAAATGGTATAAAGATAACCAGACTAGGCATAGATCAAGTCATATTTTAATGCAACCTGGAGATATTCTTCCTCAGACTGAGAAAAATGATATGCGACATATTTACTAATGGGGAATAAGAGCGTTCGAAGAAGTCAATCCATATAGACATGGTTGTCAATTGTAGGAGCTTGAGACAAGCTCCTTCTTCTATGTCATTCTTGGACATAGTCAGAAAGAAGGGTGGCAGAATATTGATGGAATGTGGTCAAAAACTCGGTCCTGGTATCATAATGGAGGGGTAACTGGAAATATGACAAAAATTCTTTAGAAAGAGTTGAAAAGGTGGTATGAGAGGTAGTAGGTTGATCGACATACCACTTTGCAGCTTCTCCAGTGAGAGTATGTTGGAATAACCAAAGGCGAATGGAGTCATTGGTGATGGAAATATATGAACATGAAATATGAAAGGAGCGGAAGTGATTAGTGGGGTCCTCTCCAGTGCTTCCTTCAAACTTATGAATGTCAGAAGAAAGCTTAGTTGGCATAGTTGGCCAACCAGCATTGTGGAGTATGGGGTCATTGATTAACTGGATAAAATTGGGAAGGATTACACCTGATGTTGTCCTTTGATATAATTGCAGTCAATAATTATGACAAAGCATTTATAATGTTTTGTTTTGTTTTGAAATTTTGGATGACCAATGTATAAATAACTTTTGCAAACAATTTTTGGTTAAATCTTTCAGATAATATCAAAAAATATGAATAAGGGTTGCTTGTTTATCTCACACAGTGATTAAGATTTTGTAAATGGTTAAGTAGACTTATGTAAGAATATATGATAACCAAATATTCAGATTGAATTATTTAATTAATAATAAGTTTTAAAACCTTTAAACAATGTCTAAAAGTTCAAAAAAATACATTTAACATTATCAAGATGCAGACAATTTATAAATGAAAGGGACTTACATCAACAAATTGTTTAGTAAATAATTCTTTTTATTAATAATAACTTCAGGAGGAATTGTAAGATAACTGAAGCACAGTTAATCTCACTAGATTATCTTGATAACAATTAAACATATGTAGAGACAAAATTTAAAGAAAACTGGAAAAACTCACATAAGGAACAAAGATGTATGAGACCAATTCAGAATCCTTCTTCTATTAATGATGATCGAAAAACTTGTACAATTCTGCTTACAAAATTTTTCTTATGCAAGGGTGCAACCCTTAATAACTTGTAATGAGAGTTATTTATACTAATTTCTAAAACTCAGAAATATCTTTAAACTGTTTACAATAATAGAATAGAACATAATAGAAGGAAACAGATAGATGATGTGTCTCTCTTCTCATGGAAGTTGTTGATGACTTTGCCTTTTTTGATGGAAGATGTTGATGACCCGGTTGTTGGAAATCTAATGTGTTGGCATGTTGTAAATATCATAATTTTACTCGATGGTTTCACAAAATGTATCCCATTTTTCTTCACTTGGGATTTCTACACTCATCATTTTCCTAAATATTTCATCTACCTCTATATATCTTTCGAAAGTAGGCTTCTGAATGAAAAAATGTTTGATTTGATGTTGAATGATCAAATCAAACTGTAGAGCTTCTAAAAATTATTTCCATGCAATATGTCCTTTAATACCTGAAAATTTAGACTTATCCACTGTAATAGTATATAAATTCTTACAATAATCTTCTAATTTAATCAACTTATAATCTAGACCTACCAATCCTGGTAGTCCTTTATGATTTGAAACGTTAAACTTTGTATGAAACCTTTGAACCACAGTATTCAAAGCTTCACATTTTTTTTGCAGTTGGTTGATTAAATTTCTCTTCTGTAAAACTTTCTTGATATCTAATATTGTTGCAGTTCTGTCCAGTATGTTTATTTGTTCCAACTCTTCTTTGTTCTTTGAGTTCAATACCTTGATCATGTCAGTGGCTTCAATTGGATTTTTCTTGAGATTTTATTTTTGTTCTTATTTTTTTTCTTTGCACTTGGTGATGATCTCTTGATGTTCAAAAATAATCTATATTGATGCCCATACCTCTGTCATTGACTTGTTGATGTCTTCCCAAATGTTCTTCTTGGCTTCAGCAAATGTCCCTGCCATTAAAGATTCACTTTCTAGTTCTTTAACCTTGAGTCCCAACTTATGTGACTTTTGCATTTCCTCCATATATAAGGTATCATTTTAAATCTTCTGTGATTCTAGAATCTGAAATATTTGCTGCAACTTCTCATGTTCCTACTTCTGAATAGCCAAATATTGTCTCAACTTTGTTGTATGAGTTGTTGTAAATGATGTTGAAGGCTCTGTACCTGTAGAAGATGTTTGAACTGTTGTATTTTTATCAGTAGCCACCTGGGTTGTTGATTTATCCTTTAATAATTCTTCAATCTATTCTTCCATATTTCTTATTTGAATGTTTTTCTCAATGATCAATCTAAGCATCTCCTCCTTTTTGTCTGTGGGAATTCAATTGAAGGCAATTTGAGTTGTTTGCGCAGAGCAGATATGTATGCATTCTTCTTCTTAATAATTTCTTCAACTTCCTTGCATTCATTTGGATCATATCCAACTTTCACTACAAGATCCTCCAAATATTTCAGTCTATTATCTTTGGCCAATGAAGACAACTTTTCAATCTTAAGCTGAGATTGAACATTTGAAAATGCAGTCTTTAGTTTGGAGAGTGACATGGTTGTATTTTTCATTATTGAAAAGAGCATTTCTCCATATTTCCTATGCATTTCCATCTGATCAATAGGATGGATCTGACTTACATTAAAAGAAAACACAATATTTTTATATTCATCATGAGTCTTTGGAAAAGGAATTGTTTCTTGCAAAAAGGCCATTTGCATCCTTCCCTTCTCACTGTCAAAGGAAGTGAGGAGCCTATGCTGTGAAGTTGATGTTTGTTTCCATAAATGACTACAGACATTAGATTTTAATGCTTCATTCTTATGCTTAATGTCTAAGAATCTAGAGAATATATTTTGTTCTTCAGAATAATTGGCTTCTGAGTGCTGGATAATCTTTAGAGGTTCTTTAGCAGGTGATGATGATGGAGGAGTCATGGGAACACTTTTTGATGTGGAAACTTCAGTTTCTCACAAATCAATAATATTTGGTTGTCCTCCTTCTGAAAGTAAATCTGAACCAAGCTTTGGCTTCCTATGTTGCAAGATAAACTCTTTCATGATTTCTTTAGTAGATGGAAGCTCTTCTCTGACTCTTTTCTATTGCTTACTCTTAGGGAATGGAGTCTACACATTAGAAGTTGAAATAACTTGTTCATCTGCTTCCTGAAGAGTGCCTTCAACCCATTCATCTTGATTCATATATTTTTCTATTTCTGATCTGGAGGTATGAGTATAGGAGTTTGTTTTGAGTTTAACTCTCAGAGTAGAAATAATGCCATGTGGGTCATAAGACCAAGTGAAACTTGGTTGGAAACCCATTTTCTTCAACATTGCATCAAATTCAGAACCTGCTTCTCTGGTATTACAAATGAAACATCCAATGCTTGCCTTGAGCATGAAATGATCTTTCCTTTTCCCTGAAACAAAATGAAGGTCATCCATATTTATCATCTTTCGAATGTGACTCTAGGGAAAAGACTCTCATAGGGACATATCTAGGAAGCTTATATGGTGGGAGCTCATAGCCATATACTCTAATTTTCGTGTAGTTTTGGTATAAATTACCAATCCCCTATTTTGGCTTTCTCACTCAAATGTAAGATCATCTTAATCTCTTCTCCAATTATGGGTTATCTCTAACTAGTAAGCATCTACTTCATTGGGCATATGAAGGAGTCTATAAACTCTCTAAATGTATTTTTTGTTGATGTAGCCCTAACTAACTCTATCCAGTGAATCAATGATTGATTCACCCCTTGTGCATCATGTTTGTTGAAGTTGATAGGAAACATCTTTGCCTGTTGAAAAAGAATCATGTGAATAATTATAGAAGTGTAATTAAGCACACCCTGAGTTGTGAAATTCATGAATTTATCATGTATATTTTCAGCCAAGAATTGGTTGTAAATAGACATGAACGATGGTGCTTGTTCTTTTCTAAAAACTGATAGGAACCCCACGATGGGTTCATCAACTATTTGGTCATATGGGTATCCTAGTAGTTATGAAAGAAATGAAATGCAGTGTATAGAGGCTTCAGGAAAGATGGAGGATAAGTTTGGTGGATTTTTCTTAGGCAATTATGAATTCTTAGGTAAGAATATTTCAAAAATCTGGGCTCTCTGTGGGAAGTTTAACTTATGGTAAAGGTCCATAAGAGTATCTGGTGAAAAATGGATTAGAGAATCAGATTGAGGGATAAGGAGCATTTGGTTTATGATCTCAGGAGAGATGGTGATCAAAATGTTTCCATTCTAAGCCACCATTACTCTCTTTAAAGGATCATACTATGCTTGGCACCAAGAAATAAGGTCAGGGAAAGGATGGGTCTATGGAAAGGAAAACATAGGCAACATTGATTCCCAGAACCTGATAGGGTCCTAATAAGTGTGTTTATGCCTGATCCATAAATATAATTCATTAAAATAAAATTCGTAGTTGGCATCTATGACTTTAAAGAAGGCGTTTTTGAAGGGTATCAAATCCAGGTTGAGCTGTGGTGTAGGAGCGAAGATTTCTTCTGCAACTAGGTTGGTGGCCTGTAGCTCTTCGACCACCTGTTTCTTGGATTTTCCTTTTGGGGTGACCTGCTTTTTGGTTTTGGATTTTGGGGCCATTTTGGACTAGGATATCGAATGAGAGGAAGAATTGAAGGTCGGGAGGTCGTAGAAATGGTGACATGGAAATGTTGGTGACTAGGAACAGAGTGCAGATATGGTAAGATGTGATGAATCGACAAGAAAGTAAAAGTGATATAACGCAATTCACAAACCATTTTATAAGTGGAAATTTGTGTTTAATGGCATGGATAATGACCATAATAGGTTAATGGTTTAGGAGCGAGCTTTAATGAGAAATGATGAACCAACCAATTATGGAGTGAATGTGTGAATGGAGAAGTAAAATGATTAGGGAGCAGAGGTGTAGGAGGATAATGGTTGGATGATGTGGCAGAATGTCATTGATTAGATGGAAAAAAGTTATGATGTAGAAGGAAATGTCCATTTACTTGAGGTGCGGAGGAAACGGACGTTGGAATAATTTTACCATCGGCGGATTTCGTGTGGGGGGGGACGGTGTTCCTCCCGGTTTTTGAGCGGAGGGAGTGCGAATTCACATGGTGTCGACACGTTGCAAAAAGTGGCAGCCATTAAAACAGACCCCCCCTCTCGCATTAACAAGAAGGGGGGGGCGAAGGTGTAGTGATCCTCCATCGTTGATCTCAAGCGGGAGAGAGATCATCCGTTGAAACTTGCCATCCTTTTATTAGTGCGAGTTGACCTTTTGTCCTATTGCGACTTAGGATAAAAGTAAATCAGGCGCTATATAATTTGCTTAATTAATGAAAATATAAACCCTTTTTAAAGAATATAATCATCATTAATTAGTATTTAATCTTTTTGGTAAATTGGCGCATTTATTTGTGGTTATTTTGGCTCATTTATATATTTATTTTTTTTTGCTTCCCTAAAATTTTTTATTTTTCCTTCATTCTTTAGGGCAACTAACTCACATTTTATTTGACATGGATGCATAAAAACATAATTTTTCCTAATATTTTTTTATTTTCTTTTTGATCCATATCCTAACTTAGCATTTTATTTTTTTTATTTTTTCAACTAACATGCTAACTTATCAAAACCAAGTAATGTTACAACATTGGCTCTAGTTGGGGACTGCTTTCCCTTGTGGGATGCAGAGAACAAGCAGTTCCATGTGCCTTCTTCTTTGGCTATGGATTCTTTGCTGTAGAAAACAAAATAGACTTGAAATGATAATGTACAATGATGATCTGGGATCTCCTTCAGTACTGTATATAATGTTTCAGAAATCTGCCATTGACGGGAAGTGTTGTGAATTGTCCTTCCAAATTTTGTAAAACAAATGTGTTGTTCCCCTTTACCTTTGCAATGTTGAGTGTTCCAAACCCTATATTGTCAAATTTTCCATGTTTTCCCTTTTCTTCTCTCCTAGCATCCCATCTCAAAACTAAATCTCCTTCCCTAAAATATCTTTCCATAGCCTTTTTTTCAAAAAGACTCTTCATCTTATTCTCATATTTTCTCAATTTGTATTGAATCTCATCTTTGTTTTCATTTAATTCAACAGTCTGATTTATTCTTCTAGAGAAATCATCAAGTTCATCAGTAGATTCTTGTAAAAACTTAAGCACAGGGAAAGCCAAATTTGTAGGAAAAATAGCATCTTTTCCATAAACCAGCGGAAATGGAGATTTACCTGTTGATCTTTCGGGAGAAATCATGTTTTCCCAAACTGCATAGATAATATGACTGTCCCAATTTTTCTTATGGTCTTCTAGAGTTTTCTTGATCACCTTTACTAGGCTCTTGTTATATGATTCAGCAAGACCATTCCCTTGAGGATAATAAGGGGCTGAATGATGCAATAAAATCTGATACTTTTGGCAAAATTCAATCATCTTTATACTACTAAATGTTGTGGCATTGTTAGTCACTATTTGTTGAGGACAACCAAATCTAGAGAGAATGATTTCTTCAATAAATTTGATTACAACTGAATCTGCGGCATTTCTGACTGGAATGGCCTCCACCAACTTGGTGAAAAAGTCTGTGGCAGTTAAAATCCATCTGTGTTGATTACTAGAAGCTAGGTAAATTTCTCCTATAAAATATAATCCCCATTGGAGAAATGGTGCGGAGACAACCACCGGAACTAGTGGAAGGGCTGTTATTTTTTGCTTACCAGTAAACATCTGACATGGAACACAATATCTAACCTTTGCTCCCACTTTTGAAAACAAAGTGGGCCAATAGAATCCTGCCCTTAGTATTTTGTATGTTGTTGCTGTGCGATGCGGGGAGCATTAGCTCAGGAAAATACCTTGTAATTTTTATTAAACCTAGGGGTCTCATATTTTTGAGGATTTATTAATTTCATGTAAATATTAATATTGTTTTTGAGTGATTAATTATGTTTTTAATTAATTATTTGTGAGAATTTGTAAATGTTTCCAAACAACTGGAAACATGAGAGAAATTAGATGAGAGATATCTAAGAGATAATTAGGAAGCCTAAGATAGATTTAGTTGCAAGGTTTTAGGGATAAAGATCTAGACTTTAGGGGTGTTGAGAGATTTGGGGATTTGTTGAGATATTAAAGGGATTGAACTCAAATTAGATCATTTTAAATTTGTATAAATTTATGAGTCTCAAAGGCAAATAGATCAGAAGTTTGGGAGGTGAGATTAGAGTGATTGAGAGCAGGTTTGAATAGCCAAGGCTGTAAGCCTCTAGGCAATTGAAGGGCCATGAAATTTGAATATCTGGCCAAAGACAAACTTTGTAAGTATTCCATTTGTTAATGTGAAAAGGGTTTTTCAGAATTGTGTGTATCGATTTATTGAACAGTTGTATATTTCATTTCTGTAATTGGGTTTGTATTAAGAATGCATTCTAACACTGAAATGGAAGTAATAACGAAATAAAGGTTGGCGCAATTGCTGGAACTGATTGTCAGTGGAATCATTGAAAGGTGCAAGTTCTATATGGAACATAATTTTTGCAAACATTAGTCGATAATTAATAGTGAGCCTTCAAATTCAGTATTGAAATCGACTTTCAGTCTCAAAATGGATGTTGGATATCTGGGTATATCGGTTGGAAACCCATATAATGCAGTGGACTGGGATTTAATTAATAGACATTAAAACTCTGTTTGCCAGAATGATGAAATCGACTTATATGTTTGGTTTTTGGATCTGATGGTATTGTTGAGTGTTGTAGGCACAGGTCTTCAGCATTGAACAAGATGGAATGTAGAAAGGGCGCAGAGACCGAATAAACATTTGAATAGAGGTTAATCTCTGTTGCTGAAAAAATGAAATTGAATGTAGTTGATTTACTATTGAAGAAAGAACCAATTTAAGCTAATATCGATTCAGTCAAATGGAATCTACATTTGTTGAGAAGGACGCAGGGAATTGATCATCCTGGATCGAATATCAATTACGTGGGTTGGCATATTGGCTTTGAAAGTCGAATTCATGGAGGCACAATCACCTTAATGAAGATCTGGATGAATCATGGGCAAGAGCGCAGTATTAACATTTGAAACCTGTTGGTAAGAATTATATTGATTGATGAAATGCGTTGAGGAATTGTATTGTTGAAAAGCTGGTTTAACGTGAATGGAATGCAGCTACAGTATTGAACAGCGATGGAAAAAGTTGAAGTATGGCAGCGTTAAATGCTGAGTGGGGAGTGCGTTGGAAAAATTTGGTGGGATGAAAAGGTAAGTTCATTTGGTTGGAAGGGACGAAGGCGCAACTATAGTATTCGATTACAGATTCTCTGTGTATTTGTTCTGGAACAGAATTGTGATGAATTTCCAAGTCCATATGTAGAGGCAGAGGCATTAATTCGATGTGTGATGGCGTTAATTAAACTTGTATGAAGTGAAGGCGAGTTATGAATTTCTAGAAGCATTCATGAGGTAAGCCCATTTATATTAAAAGTCGTGGCACATTTCTTAGTGTGTTCACTGAATTGGGAATGTTGTATAGTTAATCCAATGATCAACGAGTAATGTGTGTGGGTCGATGTCATTGTAAATGATTTGCGCAAAGGATGGTTGACATTATAATTCCTTATGGTTTGGATTGAGTAAATAATGTCAAGCATGTTAAAAAGGCAAGGGCGTTCATTAAGACTGGAGATTTTATGAAGCATGGTTTAACCATAGAGTTGACACAAGTAGAGTTTCGGCATTTAAATGAATTCGGTTGTGTATGGTTTCATTACCATAAAATCATATGTTTGAAAGAGAAACTTCCACGTAAATGTTGGTTGGTTAACATGCATTGTAAAGTCAAGTTTTTGAATTGAGAGGTTTTGCATAATTCGACTTTGTTAAAAAGAATTTAATGAAAGGAAGAAACCTTACATATGAGAAGAATAGAGAATTTGGGAAATCTTCCTTGAAGATTAATTCTAAAGCTTCCGCAAAATTTTGTGAATTTGCCCAGACGTAGAGTGTTTATTTGGGAAGTTATTGAAATGCATTCTGTTATGAATAGAAAGTGGGAAAGATTCAGGGTTTGCAGGGTAACCTACATCATTTTTGGTATCAGAGCTAGAATAGCTCTATGTGAGGGTTCAAGTTTTTTTTTAAATTGAGTTAATTGTATGTGATGAATGAATGTCAGAATTTGAAACTAATGAAGATTGCAGCACAGAGAAGATGCAGTGCAGTTGAAGAAGTGAAGCGAGATCAATAGGATCTTGAAGGTGAGTTTGCAGTTGATATTTAACTCTGGTTTGAAGACTGTTTGTAGAATTTTTTTGTAGGCATAGTGAAGAAATCTCAGCGAGAAGAAGCAGATCACAGCTAGAGTGCAATGATGAAGGAGTCCGACATGGATTCTAAGAGAGAGTGGCAGAACCTGGAGATTCAACAAAGGTTGAATGAAGTTGCAAATGAGTGAAGCCTGAAGGAGCAGTGGAGAAATGCTCGAAAGGTTCCAGCAGAGGACCAGTGATTACCAAAAGACCAGATCCGGAGGAAGGGATTGGTGAGGTAAGTGGCAGCAGAAGAGGTTACTGTTGCAGAGGCTTGGTGCAACTCATGAGTGAGAAACTCATGGCGAAGGAGATGACTACTGAAAGTCATAAAGGAGAGAGCAGAGGTTCAGAGAGAGGCCACAGTAGAAAGAGGGAGAAAGATGCCAAGGAAAATGGCATATTGAAGCAGTGGACTGATGAAGAGTATGAGAAAGAGAAAGCTGAGATCGCGATTCATCTCGAGTTATTGATGGAGTTGTTACAGGAGAATATGAAAGGCCAAAGACATGGTTGGCTGATGAGGAAGAGAGTGAAGTGGCAGAGACTACAAGTAAGAAAGGATCGACAGATAAACATGCAGTTAACAGAAGAGCTGAGGAAGCTCGAGCAGACGATGAGTATACAGTTGAGATGTGTAGAACTCAGAGCAGCTAAGTTGAAAGTGGAGGTTTCCATTGATGAAACAGAGGAGGAGATCATTGATGATTTCTTGAGTTATTGGGCAGATCCAGATCAGCTGGATGATGTAAAATCTTGTGTTTTTATAGCTAACAATTGTGATGTGATTACAGGTTTTACTGAAGAGGATGCACAATCTTGTGAAGCTGTCGCAAGTGTGGAAAAGATTCTTTCAGGAGATAAGTAATCTGAAGAAGGAAGCAGTGATGTGTTTGTACTTGAAGCTGTTACAACACAGGAGGAAATTCTTGTGGATGCAGAAGAAGTGAATCAGTCTGAAGCACTGATAAGTGAAGCAACAGTTGAGACTGTTGAAACTTGTAGTTTTCAAACTGGCAAGTTGTGCATGAATGCAGGGACTGTAAGTGATGGTGATATGCTTCAGCAATGCCACAGAGAAATTGCATTGTTGGAATATTTGTTGGCGAATTCAGAGTATGACAGTGATATTGCAGCGGAAGAAAGAGTTCAGTACAGTGAACGAGAGCAGAAAGATATCATGGAAACAGATGATGTGAAGGAAATACTGGTTGAAAGTCTTGAGGATTCTTCAGAGAATTCTTTGGGAAGAGAGAATCAGCATACTGATGTGCTGATTGAGATGGAAAATTCAGAACAACATACTGAGGTGCTGGCAAAGGGAGAAAAGGCATTGATGCCTTATGATTTTTGTTTTAACAAGTGTTTTGTGAATGCAGGTATGGTTCCAGGTACTGAAGAACATTTGACTCAGTTAAGCAGTCGAATGAAGGAAGACGGGAATTCTGTGGAAATTTCTAATCCATGGAATGAAGAAGTTATGTTGCTAGAAAGGATACTGAATGATCAGAATTCAGTGTAGAAAGAATCTCAATTTCAGAATTGGGAATTGCAGATGCAGAGAGATGAAGACAACAGAAAAGAGTACACAATGTACCAGTCCAGTAAGTTGCTGATAGGAGGAGGCAGAGGAGAAGTTTTCTATTGTAGAAGACAAGAGGGCATGGATGATTGGATAGCAGTACAGACGGAGCAAGAAAGAAGTCAGCAAGTGACAGTAAAAATTGAACGAGTAAGAATTGAGAAAGCCATCTTAGCTCAGCAGACAGCAAGAAATCAGCAATCTGAAGATTTATTGGACAGAGAAATTGAATTAATCAGAAGAATCATGATGAAAGTATCTCAGAGGAAGATATCAGTAGGAAAGAGGAAGAGCAGTAGCAGCAGCAAAATGAAGACGGAGATAGATTGTGAAAGTGCAGCTAGTGGAGCAAGACAACATAAGATATGGAGACCTGGAGAAAAGTAGCATACGACAGCATATATAGATGATAAGTTGCAGAAAAAAGTGTGGGATCCAAGCGGACAAAGATTTGAAACGCATGATCTGGAGATTATGATCATTTTCTACCTTGGGAGTCTGATGCAGGAGCATTAGCTCGGGAAAATACCTTGTAATTTTTATTAAACCTAGGGGTCTCATGTTTTTGAGGATTTATTAATTTCATGTAAATATTAATATTGTTTTTGAGTGATTAATTGTGTTTTTAATTAATTATTTGTGAGAATTTGTAAATGTTTCCAAACAACTGGAAAACATGAGAGAAATTAGATGAGAGATATCTAAGAGATAATTAGGAAGCCTAAGATAGATTTAGTTGCAAGGTTTTAGGGATAAATATCTAGACTTTAGGGGTGTTGAGAGATTTGGGGATTTGTTGAGATATTAAAGGGATTGAACTCAAATTGTATCATTTTAAATTTGCATAAATTTATGAGTCTAGAAGGCAAATAGATCAAAAGTTTGGGAGGTGAGATTAGAGTGATTGAGAGTAGGTTTGAACAGCCAAGGCTGTAAGCCTCCGAGCAATTGAAGGGCCATGAAATTTGAATATCTGGCCAAAGACAAACTTTGTAAGTATTCCATTTGTTAATGTGAAAAGGGTTTTTCAGAATTGTGTGTATCGATTTATTGAACAGGTGTGTATTTCATTTCTGTAATTGGGTTTGTATTAAGAATGCATTCTAACACCGAACTGGAAGTAATAACAAAATAAAGGTTGGTGCAATTGCTAGAACTGATTGTCAGTGGAATCATTGAAAGGCACAAGTTCTATATGGAACAGAATTTTTGCAAACATTAGTCGATAATTAATAGTGAGCCTTCAAATTCAGTATTGAAATCGAATTTCAGTCTCAAAATGGATGCTGGATATCTGGGTATATCGTTTGGAAACCCATATAATGCAGTAGACTGGGATTTATTTAATAGACATTAAAACTCTGTTTTCCAGAATGATGAAATCGACTTATATGTTTGGTTTTTGGATCTGATGGTATCGTTGAGTGTTGTAGGCACAGGTCTTCAGCATTGAACAAGATGGAATGTAGAAAGGGCGCAGAGACTGAGTAAACATTTGAATAGAGGTTAATCTCTGTTGCTGAAAAAATGAAATTAAATGTAGTTGATTTACTATTGAAGAAAGAACCGATTTAAGCTAATATCGATTTAGTCAAATGGAATCTACATTTGTTGAGAAGGACGCAGGGAATTGATCATCCTGGATCGAATATCAATTACGTGGGTTGGCATATCGGCTTTGAAAGTCGAATTCATGGAGGCACAATCACCTTAATGAAGATCTGGATGAATCGTGGGCAAGAGCGCAGAATTAACATTTGAAACCTGTTGGTAAGAATTATATTGATTGATGAAATGCGTTGAGGAATTGTATTGTTGAAACACTGGTTTAACATGAATGGAATGCAGCTACAGTATTGAACAGCGATGGAAAAATTCGAAGTATGACAGCGTTAAATGCTGAGTGGGGAGTGCGTTGGAAAAATTCGGTGGGATGAAAAGGTAAGTTCATTTGGTTGGAAGGGACGAAGGCGCAACTATAGCATTCGATTGCAGATTCTCTGTGTATTTTTTTTGGAACAGAATTGTGATGAATTTCCAATTCCATATGTAGAGGCAGAGGCATTAATTCGATGTGTGATGGCGTTAATTAAACTTGTATGAAGTGAAGGCAAGTTATGAATTTGTAGAAGCATTCATGAGGTAAGCCCATTTATATTAAAAGTCGTGGCATATTTCTTAGTGCATTCACTGAATTGGGAATGTTGTATAGTTAATCCAATGATCAACGAGTAATGTGTGTGGGTCGATGTCATTGTAAATGATTTGCGCAAAGGATGGTTGACATTATAATTCCTTATGGTTTGGATTGAGTAAATAATGTCAAGCTTGTTAAAAAGGCAAGGGTGCTCATAAAGACTGGAGATTTTATGAAGCATGGTTTAACCACAGAGTTGACACAAGTAGAGTTTCGGCATTTAAATGACTTCGGTTGTGTATGGTTTCATTACCATAAAATCGTATGTTTGAAAGAGAAACTTCCACGTAAATGTTGGTTGGTTGACATGCATTGTAAAGTCAAGTTTTTGAATTGAGAGGTTTTGCATAATTCGACTTTGTTAAAAAGACTTTAATGAAAGGAAGAAACCTTACATATGAGAAGAATAGAGAATTTGGGAAATCTTCCTTGAAGATTAATTCTAAAGCTTCCGCAAAATTTTGTGAATTTTCCCAGACGTAGAGTCTTTATTTGGGCAGTTATTGAAATGCATTCTGTTATGCATAGAAGGTGGGAAATATTATGGGTTTGTAGGGTAACCTGCATCACTCTCCAAGCATAATGCCCCCCACATATTCCTGCATGAAACTGATTAATGATTCCTTTAGCCTCTGATTCTGTCAAGCAGATTAATAGAATGTTAAGAGGATCTTTCCAGTACAAGTTGGAATTGATGATACATTATTTGATAGATTTCAGTTTAAGTGTTTTTCACTAGCTTTTTGAAAACTAAAAATCACACTCAAAATGGATCAGAAAATGATCAATATTTGTATACCAATTTGATAGTACAAACTTTTCATCAATGTGAATAGGAACTATTTGAGCAGGGAAAATTTTAGGGATAGAAAATTATCTTGAAGTTTAAAAAATTGGCGAATCTCACTAGTCCCTAATATGTAAACTATAAAATGTTTATTGATGTATTTATAAAATTATTCAAATTTATAATGATTTTATATATAATATCTATATAATGTTGGCGATTTTTAACATAAAATAATTTTATATTGTAAAATTTGGGCGAATCATTTTTATAAAAAATGGAAATTGGCGAATAATGTTTTTGGAAAAAGCATGGAAAATTAGCCCACCTGCGAATATTAGCCCCTAAAATTTTCCATGTATTTGAGTTGAAGGAGAAGGTTCTTGTGGGTTCTTTCCTTGAGAATCTTGGGAAGGTTCTTGTGGATTCTCCCCTTTTTCATTTAAGGAAGGTTCTTGTGGATTCTCCCTTTCTATATTTGAAGAAGGTTTTTTGTGGATGCTTCTCTGAGACTTCAAAAACAGAGTTTATGCCTAACGCTTTGCAATTAGATTCAGCTAACTATTTAGCTAAACCTTGTCCTTTTAATAACTTGGTGGTTTTAATGGTGAGGTCAAACTCAAGAATTTGAGTAATCCATCTTCCTCTTCTTCCATCAGTGTCTGTTTGTGTAAGAACAGTTTTTACAGCATTATTAGGTACATAAGCAATAATGGTAGAATGGAGGACATACAATCTGAAATATTTCAGGGCTTGAACTAAGGCATATGCTTGTTTTTCAATGATATCATACATGAGCTCAGCATCTCGCATGACCTTGCTAAAAAATTCTATGGGTTGATCATGATAATCTTCATTTTTCTGCAAAATTACAGCAGCAAGGGTGGTTTCAGAAGCAAAGGAGAATATAATGAAAGGCTTAGAGTAGTTTGGACTGGCAAGGGTGGGAGCTTTAGAGATAGCCTTATTTATTTGATAAAATGAATATCTAGCTGGAATGGTCCATTTGAATTCATGATTATTTTTTAGCATATATGTAATGTCTTTAACTATTTCAGAATAGTTAGGTATGAATCTTTCCTAAAAAGGCTTATATTTATTTCTTATTTCTAGGTAATGATAATGATTGAATAGTAGAGACCCTTTTGGGATATGTTACTACTCCATCCTTTGAAATGATATGGCCTAGTAAATTTCCTTCTTTGATGGAAAAAAAGGACTTCTTAGGATTGAGAGATATTCCAAACTTTCTACACCTATCAAAAATCTTCATCAAGTGTTTTAAATTTTTCTAATCTGATTCAGAAAAAACAGTTAAAACATCAAGATAAATAAATAAAAAAATTGTTTACCTTCTCAACAAAGGTAATTCCATAGCTCTTTGGAATGTTTCTCCTACATTTGATAGGCCAAAAGGCATCCTGGAATACATAAATGTACCCCAAGGTGCATTAAAGGCCATCTTCTCTCTATATTCTAAATTTAATAATATCTGATTATAACTAGAGAAGCCATCAATCATGGAGAGTCTGTTAGCACCTAAAACCCTTTGGAGTAATTTATCCATCATTGGAAGTGGATATTTATCTTTTAGATATGATCTATTAAGGTTTCTAAAGTCCACACAGAGTCTAATTTCTCCATTATTTTTTCTGACAATGACTAAATTGGCTACCCAATTAGAATATCTTAAAAGGAAAATTATTTGGGCATCTAAAATATTTTTAAGTTATTTTATATGGTAGGAAGAAGAACTGGATTCATTCTTCTTAGTTTTTGTTGATATGGTTTTGCTTCAGGTTTTAGTGGAATTTTATGGTCTATCAGAGATGTGTCATAAGTTTTTAAATCATCATAAGACCAAGAAAAAACATATTTATAATTCTTAAGAAGTTTGATGTATTCATATTTAATTTCAGGAGTCGAAGATGCACAAAGTTTAATATTTTTTATCTCTTCATTAGTGCCAATATTAGTTTCTTCAATATCATCTTCTAGAGAAACAGAGAATGGATTTCTAGGAACATCATTTTGATAAAATAATTTTTCTAAAGGAACAAGTCCTGTGGGGATAAAATTATTTGATAATTTTATAATATCATGATTAGCTATTGTTGAACTTAGATCTGAATTTTCTTTGTCTTTAGTATCTTCATTTATGTCTGAATAATATTATTCAATTTGTAAGACATAAAATTCATCAATAACTTGAAGAAAAGATTTCAATATTTCATCATCTTCAAATATTTTCCAATGCTTTAGATTATTTGGAATGGATGGCCTATATTTGACTTGAATTTGGGATTGTATCTGAAATTGATTCGGTATCTTAAAATAACTGGCAGAGACAGCTAATGAATCTGCGTGAATGTTTTCATTTATTGGAATGAAAGTGATATTGAAAGCATTAAAGTAATTTTCAATGGTATCCCAAATTTCATCTCTGTAAGACCTGAGCCTAGGATGCTTTGTTTGACAAAGATTCCTAACCTATATTACTATAAGTTCTGAATCAGTAAAGATACTCAAATTTTTCACCTTTAAAGTTTTGGCAAGCTGTAATCCTAGAATAAAAGCTTCATATTCAACAACGTTGTTTGTGACCTCAAAATCTAACTTGCATGATTGAGTGATATTTTCTTTATCAGGTGAAATTAAAACAACTCCTGCTCCAGCTCCATCTTTGGTGCAAGTTACATCAAAGAAAAGTTTCCAAATATTAGTTTGAACATATTTAGGAGTTTCAACTACATCCTCAATCTTGAGTTGAGAGTTATGTGAAATATCTAATGATAGTTGAAAGCAACTAAATTCTTGGTCAACTGCATAAATGGGATGGTTTCTAGCTTGATCTGTTTTGCAAATAGTGTTTAAGACTATGAATTCTCTATATAACCTAAGGATTTCTCCACCATATACAAAAATAGTGGAAAAAAACATATCCATTTGAAGACTCCCTCCTAATTTGGCACAACATGATCTTTATAACATCTTTCCAAACTTAAGGGGAATATCAGTGACAACTATGTCGAATACAACACTTTTGACTGGTATTTGATGTAAAGTAACCACTAGGTCTTTTATAAGTCCTAAAAATTTCCCTCTTTTAGATTCAAAGGTATATAGGTCAGGATAGGTTCAAGTGATATCCAAATTAAGTTTTTCCATAATGACCTTTAACACTAGATTGTGTGAAGCTCTAGAATCCAACATACGATTGTATAACAAGGAGTCATGCACTTTAAAAGTCACATATAAAGGTGGTATGGATTCACAATCATATCAGAACTAGGACCAAAAGCTATGGTGGGTATTTCATTTTTCAGACTAATAATATCTCCTTGAGCATCGATACTGGAGTTTTGGATTCATTTTGCAACTTGACTCTTATATCCAAGGTTTTTAGAAAGTTCTGAAAGTGGAATAGGAATTTTAACTCTTTCTAGCTCTTTTTCAACCTTAAAATCAGTCAATCAATTAGGGGAATTTTGAGGTCTAAAATGGGCCTCTTAAGTAAATTATAAAATAATAGTGGAAATAATAAAATAAGTGTTGGGTACTAAAAGGTGTCTTTTAAAACTCTTAATTTCCTCACATTAATTATCAACCTAGGTAAGTCTTTTTGTTTCGAGAGTGTACACAATATGTGCAAGCTATAAACCTAGAGAGTAACGGTAAAACCAATCGTTGAATATAGATGCAATTATAAATCTCAAGCCTTAAAGAAAAGGATTCATCTATGCGTTATAATCCAAAACTATGATTCATTATTTAATTCAAATGATTTAATCAACCGAGAGCATAGAAGCAATAACAAAGCTCTTTCAATTGGATCTAAACAATTGAACAACAGGAAAGTAAATGGAAATAACAGGTTGTGCTTTAAATAATCAAAACTAATTCATTTAACAAACAACTTCAATAAACTGGAAATGTGCATGCAGAGGAATAAATACAAAGACCTAAATTATTAAAGGAAATTCACTGTAAGCAGAAAAGCATAATATACTTGCAGTAAATGGAAAGGTATAGAACAAATAATAGCAGCGAGATTCACTAGAGACCAGGCCCTTAACCACCAGCGAACGCTGCTTAGTTACTCCAGAAAAATCGAATGAACAACAATGCAAACTATGTATTAATCATCACAATAATTACAATACAAATCTGTCTTTCAGAACTACGCTCTGTTCATTACAAATGATGCGTAAATGAAAGATACACGACAAAATACATGATACGGTCTGATTTACATTCCCTGCTTTCTGCTATGTCCTCATATCTTCTCTAATCTAATAATCCCATCATAATTCCATAATTATTCTCATAAATAATCAGCTTCTTTGATCTCTGTTTTTCATTTAAATACATAGAGAGCAGAGAGAAGTTACAACAGAAATGATTACAAAATGATTCCCATAACAAAATTGAATTTTTCACAACAAATTGATCAACAAGATCATATCTGAAATATCTTTCCATCAATCATTCAACAAGAACAGGTCGAATTTGGTATTGCAACTGAGAAAATTTGGAAAACGGTCTCAACGGCGAATCTGAGAAAATCATCTTCAGAGAACCTTCCATTTCTCTTAATATGGACCGAATTTGGAAAACTTCTATTTATAATAGTTAATTCGGTCCGTTCTAGACAAAACCCATGTTTCGGATTTTCCAGATTCTTCTCCATTTGCCCAAAACGTCTAATGAAAAACTGTCACTTATTATTCCAGCGAATTTCTGAGTTAGAATATTTAATGATGAGCTAGAGATCAAATCTTCAATCTGGAAAATATCTTGGAGGCTAAAATGGTGAGTGATGTTACAAAAAAATTATTAATAAACCATCATTGGTAAAATTATGCATAATAATCATCAATTTATTAAAAATAAAGGAGAAGAAATAATATTTATCCATAAGAGCATAAATAATTATAAAATGGAATTATATGATAAACCATGATAAATGACATGATAAATAATGGTAGAAATGGATGAAATAGGTGTTAAAAAGTGATAATAATAATGAAAAACTAGCGGCCCAACAATCAGATTTGATGGCATCATCAAATTTTAGAGGGAAAAAAGAAAAAAAATACTTTTTCAACTCGTATTTTCAACTTATCTCCCAAAGTTTTTACTCAAATTTCGAGCGGGAGTACATGTTGGATGAAAAATTTAATTCCTCGTCCAAGGAGTACCCATGTTGCATAATTTCCATGGACCCTGCTACACGAAAAATGAGAAATACATGAAAACATGATTGCAATAATGTTTTCATGTATTTCTCATTTTTCGTGTAGTAGGGTCCATTGAAAGTATGCAACATGGGTATTCCTTGGATGAGGAATTAAATTTTGCATCCAACGTGTACTCCTGCTCGAAATTTGAGTAAAAAATTTGGGAGGTAAGTTGAAAATACGAGTTGAAAAAGTAGTTTTATTATTTTATTATTTTTTAATCTTTTACCCTTTTACTTAAAAAATGGTGAATCATCCCCCATGGTTGACATCATCATCTTGAATGCTATTGGTTATTATAAAGTTTATTTTGGTTGTACATTTTTCTTAGGAGGCTCATTTTAGACCTAAAAGTTCCCCTAATGATAGTTTTATCAATTTGAGTAGAATCACTTGACTGATTTAGAGGTTGAGTAGTAGTTTGAATTTCAACAGTTTTTACTTGAGGCTCAATTATGACAGTGTTTTTAGGAGGTCTACCAGGACCAACTCTAGGTCTTAATTCATACCTTCTATTGAGTTCTACAATCAAAAACTCAGAAAAGGCTTGACATTTAGAAACCTGAGAAGTATCTTGGTATTTTTTAGGGATTTGACTGTGAGGAACAAGAAAAATGGCAATTTGAAGAGATGTATGATCTATATTATTAATATCTTCAGTGATAGATAAAGTATTATCATCAGGTTGTTGATCATCAATAAACGATGGTGTAGGTACTTGTTGATCATTATGTGGTCTCTGAATAATTTTTAATGGAGGGGGCTTTTTTTACTAGCCTTCGACCTGTGTTTGGGGTCTAGAAACAGTTTGTTGGACTATTCTAGGTTGTGTTTTAGTCTTTGAAATCCTATTTGAGAGGTTTCTAAGAGGTGATGTGATTTCATCTATTCCTTCATCTTCATTTTTATATTTATAGGAATAAGAAGCTTCCTGATTTGATTTTAATTTCCTCTGGGCTTTTTCAGCTTTAGCTTTTAGTTTCGTTATTGGAGACCTATTTTCTTCAACCTCTATAACAATTGTTTGCATATCCTCTAAGGCTCAAGATGTTCTTTCTCTTAACATGAAAACAAAGTCATCTTCAAAGGCTTTTACAAATATAACCTTAGTTGTTGCTACAGGAGGTTTACAATCAGAAGGCATCTTGTGATAAATTTTATTAAATCTTTTGATGAAATCAACAATTGGTTCTCCATAATTTCTTTTAAGTTCTTCAAATTTTGTTAAGAAATAGACACGGTCCTTTTTCACTTCCCATTGATTTTTAAATATATTATTCAATTCCTGCCATGATCTAATAGAATGAGTTGGTAGTTGTCTAGACCAAATCCTAAAATTTCCTTCTTGACATTACACAAACAATCTCATATAAACATTTTCATGTTCTATGTTCATGTTATCAGCAAAATCTAGAAATGATGTCAAATGATCTTCAGCTGAAAAACCAGTTTCTCCATTTTATCTAGGGAGATGTTTCAGATATCTAGGAGGAAAATCATTAAGAAGATTAGGGAGTAATAGGGGAGTATATCTTTCTTGTGCAATTGGTCTAAAACCAGCCATACTTGAATATGTAGATGTATAAGAGTGAGTATTAGTGGTTGAAGAAGAAGAAGTAGAGTTTGTAGGTGAACATGGGGAAGAACGAGGTGAGGAATGAGGTGGAGAATGAGGAGGAGAATGAAATGGGATGGAAGACCTTCTTCGGTATCTTAAAGGAGTTCGAATGACCAACTTTTGAACCTCTTATTCTCCTTGCTTGTGTTCAAATAAAGGATTAGAATAAAGAGAAAAGAGATCTTCTAGTTGGTGTGAATTAGAAGGTGCAGAGTATGTAACAAGGGAAATGAAATCAATAGGTATAAATCTAGGTAAGTTTATATCCAAATCATGCTCTGATATAGGAGATTCAGAAGGTTACTCAGGTATTTTATAGGATTCTAAAGAACGAACTAACAAGGCTGATTGAAAATCCACTCCTTTGGATACTAACTCATGCGCTCTAAGAGGTATGTCTTCTGATTATAGAGGAATAGGTCCAAACCTGAAAGGATCAGGAATTATGGTGGTCTCCTGTTGAGGGGTAGAAGAAGGGTTTTGATGCCTTCTTCTGGAAGAAGCTTGTCTTACTAGTCTCTCTGGATCTGATAAAAGTAGGACAATTTTAGAGTGAGAATGAGACCTGGTATGCTTTGAAGGAGCTAGCTTGGTCACAGAGAAGTCGCCAGGTGAAAAATTTTGACCTAACTAAACCTTTAATCACCTTTAAAGGAATAGGGTTTTATTGTTGTCCCAGTGAAAATAAATCAAAAATTTTCCCCGACAACGAAACCAGATTGATGTTGTCCTTTGAGATAATTGGGGTCAATATTATGCCAAAGCATCTATAATGTTTTAATTGGGGTCAAATAGTTATTCATTACATATTTCAGATAATATCAGAAAATATGAATAAGGGTTGCTTGTTTATCTCACACAGTGATTAATATTTTGTAAATGGTTAAGTAGACTTATGTAAGAAGATACGATAACCAAATATTCAGATTGAATTCTTCAATTAATCATAAGTTTTAAAACCTTCAAAAAATGTCTAAAAGTTCAACAGAATACATTTAACATTATCAAGATGTTGACAATTTATAAATGAAAGGAACTTACATCAACAAACTATTTAGTAAATAATTATTTTTATTAATAATAACTTTAGGAGGAATTGTAAGATAACTAAAACACAGTTAATCTCACCTAATTAACTTGATAGAAATTAAACATATGTAGAGATAAAATGTAATGAAAACAGGAAAAACTCACAGAAGGAACAAAGTTGTATGAGACAAATTAAAAATCATTCTTCTATTATTGATGATATAAAAATTTGTACAATTCTTCTTACAAAAATTTGCTTATGCAAGGTTGCAACTCTTAATAACTCATAATGAGATTTATTTATACCATTTTCTAAAACTCAGAAATATCTTAAACTGTTAACAATAATAGAATAGAATATAATAGAAGAAGGAAACATATAGATGATGTGTCTCTGTTCTCATGGAAGTTGTTGATGACTTTGCCTTTTTTTATGGAAGTTGTTGATGACCTGGCTGTTGAAAATCTAATGTGCTGGCATTCTGTAAATATTATAATTTTACTCGATAATTTCACAAAATTTATCCCATTTTCTTCACTTTGGATTTATACATTCATCATTTTCCTAAAGATTTCATCTACCTCTGTATATCTTTCGAAAGTAGGCTTTTGAACGGAGTTTTTTTTTATTTGATGTTGAATGATCAAATCAAACTGTAGAGCTTCTAAAAATGATTTCCCTGTAATCTGTCTTTTAATACCTACAAATTTAGACTTATCCCCTACAATAGTATATAACTTCTTACAATAATATTCTAATGTAATCAACTTATCATTTAGACCTACCAATCCTGGAAGTCCTTTATGATTCAAAACGTTAAAATTTGTATGAAACCTTTGAACCATGGTATTCAAAGCTTCACATTTTGTTTTCAGTTGGTTGATTAAATTTCTCTTCTGTAAAACTTTCTTGATCTATAAGATTATTCTAGTTCTGTCTAGTATTTATATTTCTTCCAACTCTTCTTTGTTCTTTGATTTCAAGACCTTGATCATGTCAGTGGCTTCACTTGGATTTTTCTTGAGATTTTCTTTTTGTTCTTCTATTGCTGCTTTGCACTTGGTGATGAGCTCTTGTTGTTCCAAAATAATCTGTACAGATGGCCATACCTCTGTCATAGACTTGCTGATGTCTTTCCAAATTTTTTGCTTGGTTTCAGCCAATGCCCCTGTCATTAAAGATTCAATTTCTAGTTCTTTAACCTTGAGTCCCAACTTATGTTACTTGTGCATTTCCTCCATGTATAAGGTATCATTTGTGATCTTCTGTGATTCTAGAATATGAAATATTTATTGAAACTTCTCATGTTCCTTCTTCTGAATAACCAATTCCTGTGTCAACTTTGTTGTATCAATTTTTGTCAATTATGTTGAAGGTTCTGTACCTGCAGAAGATGTTTGAACTATTGTATTTGGATCAGTAGCCACCTGTGTTGTTGATTTCTCCTTTAATAATTCTTCAATCCATTCTTCCATATTTATTATTTGAATCTTTTTCTCAATGATAAATCTGAGCATCTCCTCCTTGTTGTATTCATTTTCTACAATTTATTTTTTCTATGGATCTTCAGTTGAAGGCAATTTGTGTTGTTTGCACGAGCAGAGATTTATGCATTCTTCTTCTTAATAATTTCTTCAAATGCCTTGCATTATTTTGGATCATATCCAACTTTCACTACAAGATCATCCAAATATTTCATTCTGTTATCTTTGGCCAATGAAGACAACTTTTCAATCTTAAGCTGATATTGAACATTTGATAATGCATTATTTAGTTTGGAGAGTGACATGGTTGTAGTTGTCATTGTTGACAAGAGAATTTCTCCAGATTGTTTGTGCATGTCCATCTGCTCAATAGGATGGATATGACTTGCATCAAAATAAAACACAGACTTTTTATATTCAACATGAGTCTTTGGAAAAGGAACTGTTGCCTGCAAAAAGGCCATTTGCATCCTTCCTTTCTCACTATCAAAGGCAGTGAGGAGCCTGTGCTGGGAAGTTGATGTTTGTTTCCATAACTAAATATAGACATTAGATTTTAATGCTTCATTCTTTTTAGTGTGAATTCAAATCGCAAGCATATAAAAAAATCTCACTTTAGTTGAGCATAAAAAACAGCCCTAACATCAAAGATGGTTGTCAATTTCCTTAGATCTGTAATTAGTGATCAGAATAAATGCTACATAAATCCATATCTATGTAGTTAAAGACATTAAACAACAAATAATAAGTAATATTTTCTCCATGCATCCAATGAACAAGACAAGAATTTTTAAAGAATTTCTTGTATTATGACACCTAGGAAGGGAACATAGAAATATATTACCAGCCCCCTCAATGGGATGGGTTCTTGTATGTCCTTGATGCTTCAAACCTAAGATCTCTCTCTCTTGATGGTGCAGAAAACCCAGACAATCATGGAACTCAAAGGGAGCTCACAAGAAAAAAGTAGAAAAATATGACAATGATAGGAGGATCAAAGCCAGACCAAAAGTATAGATCAAGAGTGATCTCTAGGCAACAAAAGGTAGTGAATGAATGGAAAAACCCTTCTATTTATAACAAAATATTGAGTTAGTATACATATTTGTGCATAATTAAAATATTATTAACCAAATCTAGATCCAACTTTGATGGAATATTTTATTATTTTTATTGGAGGGAAAATGAATTTGAATTTGGTCAAATCCTTTATTTAGAAATAATAAATAAATAAATGATTTATTTATTATTTTAAGAATTTGGTTAAGTAATAATTAAATAAATAGTGATTTATTTAATTATTTATAAAAGCTTTAGTCAAATTTAAGAAGGAATATTATTTAAATCATGTTTTAAATAATTATTCCTAGAAAAAAAAAAAAAGATAAATAATGATTTATCTACTTACTTTTCCTGCTTTGGGTTAAATATGACTAGGAATATTAATTAAAAAGTGGTTTAATTAATTATCCCTTGAGTAAAATAAAAAAAATAAGGATTTATTCAATTATTCCTCATGGGGTTTCCTATTAAGACCATAAACAACTTAATAAATTATGGGTTAGTAAGTTATTTTTCATAGTGAAAGGAATTTTACTATGGTAAAATTGGTCTTAATGGTGTACTTTGGTCCATATAATAGTAACAAGTTAGATGACCGAAAATTGGTGTAACAGATTGTCCCCCAACGTGCAAGCGTTAGGAGCTAATCATATGGCTGAAGTACATTGTAAGAACTCAATCACTAGACACCGAAGGGGAGTCAGAGAGAGAGAAATATGAGGTAGAATAAAGCGCGAGAGGAAAAGACCCTAAGGAGATGATAATTATAGGTGTGACAAGTCTCTTTTATGAGTGAGTACCTGTTCTACATGAGGCAGGGGAGGCATACCTATGCCCGTCAAGATAACAAAGTACAAATAATAATGATGCGTCCAACAAACAAAGGACTAAACTATATAGTACATGCTAGTATCAACATGGGCCAAATAAAAACACGATAATGGAGCCCATATACATACTATTTCTGTGATAATAGACAGGACTTATACAATAATATCTGATTACATGAGATATAATTACAACCAAAGAGGCCCTGTAAAACAGGAAAGGGCTCTAAAAATCTAAACAATACATGCAAACTAAAAGGCGTTGCAAGCGGCTGAGGCCGAAACCATGAAATTTATGGAGCTGCATCCAAGGCTGTAGTAGAGAGGCCATTCGGGCATGTGGGGGGCTACCTGAAGGGCCACCTCCTCATGAGGTCTAAAACATCTCACACACACCCAGGAATCACCGGTACAATTTATTGGATCAATGAACCATCAAGTATACGGATCGCGATCATGCCATAAGGAGCACAAGCTGAGAAAAAATCAATTCAAAGGGAAATAAAGGGTCCCTTTTCCTGATCTAAGGCACTGAACAAGAGTGGAAGCCGGAACCAAGGTACACCACCCTCTAGACATGTCTTATGGAATGAATAAGCTGATGTAAACAGAAGGAGGTTTGTCATAGGTGAGGAAATAAGGGATCCTCAACTAAGGCACAAGGGATAATAGTAGAGCAACTGATAGACTAACACCCGAGAGGATGGTGGAATGGGGGGTACTGAGTAGTGGGCTGACAACTTCCCTTGTTAGAGCATAAAGGGCATAGATGACCTGGCATCTACTGACTCGACTCCAGAGGGGATAGGGGATAGAATGACTGAAGGCCAAAATGTGTGACACGAGAGAGGAACAAAGCAATGAAGGATGGAGGACTGTGGCGGGATACAAAGGGACTCGGTACAAACTCCATGGATGCGATGATGACTCAACTCGGATGTTCTAAGCAGGGGGGTCTCGATGATACTACCATACAAAACAGGCCCGGTGGGGACCATAAAAACATGAGTACAAGATGGTTACTCACGACGAAAATCTACACGAGCGTGGAAAAGTATGAATGCAAGGTGGTGTCCCAAGTACAAGTGTCGCAAGTAAAGAAATTCAATTTTCAGAAGCAGTGAAGTGACCCTTCTTGGAAAAAATGTGTTTGGGTGAAGTATCAAATCACCAAAAATGAAAGGATACCCATTTGAGAGCTCGATGATATATTTCCAATGGTGCTAGCGGTTTGTCAAACCGAGCTATGGTTTGGTCGCAGCAAGCATTAAAAGAAAACTCTGGGGTTTCTCTTTTAATAAGGCATTTCCCCTCCAATTTGATTAATTTTCAAGTGCAGCTGTGGTGAATGTAGAGAGGAGAAAAGGCCCTCAATCTTGCAGCGATCATAGCAGACAAACCGACTATTGGAATCGAGATCCGTCAGTTGCAAGTAAGAGGACTAACTAAACTCTTTCAATTCAATGGATTAAAGTTTCATATTAGGCACCCAGAGACGAGGAACATGCCAAGTCACACTTTTTGGGGTTTGTTCTGTGACCTGGGTAGTGGGTACTAGGCATAAAACTGCGACCTATCCCAAGAAATGACTTGAAAGTGTGACCTATTAGAGAAAGGGGTTTTCAATGTTGTTTTTGGCTGAGATTAGGGATTTTTATGGTTGAGGGGAATAGGTGCCCCCAAGCATGTTATGGTCATGCCAAATGTATTTAGAAAATTGGAATCTAAACACATTTTTATGATGTGGTTCGCCATTTGTTTATGTTATGGTTATCTTCCGAGGGAAGAATGGATAGATGCAGTTCAAGAAAGGGAATGGAGGATTACCAATCTCTTTTGGTACCGCATATTTGAAGCAAATGGACTAAATTTATGGGTTCGCATACATGGTGTCATTATCCCAAAGAGTGGATTTGGATATAATTAATTGGTGCTCACCTAGGAAACCCACAGGTTGTTCAACAACAATGTCTAAGGGATTGGGTTGTTGATGTAAGATAAAGGAATGATGAATTGGATCATCCCTAGAGTGATCTGAAGTGATATGGAACTCTAGAGGTTTTTCGAAATGGGGAAGAATAATGGTGCTAGAGTTGACACTACCAGATGCATTAGGAGGCCAAATATGGGTGCCCTCTTACCAAAAAATTGGGTGTCAATGTAATGACCACAAGGTGTATGTGGACTGAAAGCATGGGTTCGATGTAAGGGGGGATAGATAAAGTCGGGAGTGGAAAATTTTCCTATAATGTCATCTTTGCAATATAATATGGGGTGAATGGTGGAAGAAAGACCACCTGACACGACGAAGCTACCGGACTCATCATCATGAGAAGATAGGTTCACATTCGTTTCGTCACAAAGGGTAACCAAAAAACAAGTAGATGAGGGATCCATCAATGTTGAGCCCAGGGTGATCGATGAAGGGAGGTCAGACGAAACATAAGGGAAAGCCCAAGAGGGTTCTTCCACTATGGATCTCATAGATGATGATAGGTAGAGGATAGTGGTCGAAGAATCCATCATCGTGATATGAGGAGGGGGAATTTCAATGGGACTAGATGTGTCCTCTGGTACTACCAAATCAAAACTCACAAAAAAGGGAGATGTGGACTCGTTGCGCTTGGCCTCGAATTGGTGAACCACTTCCAAAGAGGTGTGATAGTATTCGAGGCAAGGACAGAGGTGAGTATAGTGGCCATGGAAATCACACAAAGTAAAGGACTATTTGTGTGAAAATACTTGAGTTTCGGCGCTGAATCAGGTAAATTAACATGGACCTCTGGGATATCAGACTCAAGAAACGCTTTGTTAACCATGGGTTTTATATGAGGAAATTCAAGACAATTATGGGTGGCACGATCGACAACAACACAAAAATCACACGAAAGTGTATGCTTTGGAGGCTTAGGAGGAGTATGTGTTAGTTGGGAAGCCTTGTCCTTAGGTGCCTCTTTGCGGGCTTTTCCCCCCTCACCCGAGGCTTTCGTAATAGGATTAGGTTCCTGTTGAGGTGGCTGAGGAAAAGAGGCAAAGGGAGGGGTCATGGCGACCGGTTGGACTTGGGTCAACGCAGTGTAAGGTTTGAGATGACTAAGAAGGGTATTAGCTGGGGGATAAATGTACTAGACTGAATCCCCGAGGTCATGTTGGGAAGGGTCAAGGTAGTCATAATAGGTACCAAAAATAATCCAGGAGGGGGATCAAGAAACGGTATCTGACTGGAGGGGTAATGGCCAGGTGGGACAACTCTGAGATGGTTAAGGCTAGGGGAACCATTCCAGGAGGATAGATAGGATCATCAACACCAGCTACAGATGAGGATTATTAAGGAGGAGGTCCTAAAGGCTGAGTCGAAGTATTAGGAGCAGGTTGCTGAGGGCAGGGCTACTGAATAGTCGAATTAGCCCGTTTGAGGTCGAACCGAGACGATTGCATCATGCAAGCATTCGACGAGCTAGGGTCAGAGATAGGAGGGGGGAGACCAAGGAATGAACCAAGTAAAGAGGAATCTTTATAGACTCTATATGAGACATTGGTCGGAGGTTCAATTTCTTGTTTATTGGCCACCGAAGAGATAATGAACTCAGGATAGGTCTGAGACTTTGGTTCGTAATATGTCAAATGATCGATGCTAACAATCTTTCCATTTTGAAGAAAGCACATCTTACGGTGAACCGCAGATGGGGCAACAGACATCGCATAAGTGTAGCTACAACCCAATAGAATTTTGTAGTCTAAGGGGGCATCAATGACTTCGATGTCAACATAAACAGTATTTCCCGCAAGAGTAATAGGACAATTTTGGAACATGCCAAGGGGTTGGGAAGAGTGGCCATCCCACGCACGGGGGGTGATAGTGGAAGGGGCTAACTCAGGAGATCTGATTTTCTTCCAAACAGAAGCGGACATCACATAGGTGGATTCCCCCTCGTCAATGATACAACAGGAGACATTGGCATTCCGGATCTTGATAGGGATTTTGAAGGCGATGGATGCAGGAAGGGGGGGATGATCTGACATGTAAATGTCGAAGAAAATCAAATGATCATCTGAAGGATCCACACAACGCCCATAGAAGTTAGGAGATATTTTCATTGTGAAGGGCACGACTGGAGGACTTCCAGCATTAACATGGTGGTAAGGGATTGCACCAAGTCATATACTATAATGTAGGAGTGGGAGGCTTTACAAGAAGCATCATTTTGGTGTAATGGTCCCTTGAGGATCTTGGTATGAACCTCTGCCTTAGACTGAGGGATAGCAAAGGACCATTGGGTGTCAAAAGAGGCTCTGTGGGACCTGAAGACGGGGGCTCAGTAGCAGATGTAGCAGGGGGCTTGTTGTACTGACGAGACTGAGTCTGAAGGTTGAGCTCAGTGGTATTGGGTTGGTCAGAGTTCATCATGAGGACCTGGTAATCATAGGTACCAGATGGATGAGGTTGAGTGGCCGCCTGACTTTCAGGTGGTTGGGCAGCTACATATCCTTGTTGGGGGAAAGGATTGGTAAACATAACCGGCTGGATAGGGGCAGCATTGGGAGGAACCAAAGGGGAGGCTTTTTGTCCTCAGGATGCTGCTTGAGCTTCCCACGTCTGACGCATCTGAGTTAAAAGAGAAAAATCATGGGTATAGTTCCCATAGACACCGCAACAAGAACAAGGTTTATTCGTGCGAATAGGCCTGTCCTACTTGGGTTGAGTGCCATGTTGCTAGGTTGCAATGTTAGATGTATTCCCTTGGGGATTGTTTCACGGATTACCTGGGGCAGATTGGTTTTGGTTTCCTTTCCTCTTTTTTTTGAAGTAGGAGGATTAGTTGCACTCTTCTGTGCATACACCTTACCCTAGGGGGGGTGGCTACTGTTGTGGAGGTTTAGAAGGCAAGGGAGGATTAGGTGCTAGCATTGGAGGAGGTGGAGCACCAAGCTGCGGATATGGATAATAAGGAGGTTGGGAAACATTGGGGCAAATAGGTTGGATAAAAGGAGGAGGCATGCCGTATCCTGGATACATGCTACTAGGAGGGGGAAAGGTGCTCGAGGAGTTGGCCCCTGCCTGAGGGAAACCATAACCCATGGGAGGATGATTGTATGGATGTGAAAGGGATCCAACGATATCATCGATGGCATGGGATTTCCCCAGTACGTTGGCACCACTAGGTCTAGGGAGATCAGGTAAGACTGTATAAACATAACTAGATTGTGCGTAGATCAGGTCATATTTCAACGCAAGTTGGAGGGAAGCTTCCTCTGTCTGAGGGAAGTGGGATGCAACATATTTTCCAATAGCAGGAAAAAAGGATCTAAGAAACCAATCCATGTAGACACGGTCTTTGAAAGCAGGGGCTCGACATAGGATTTTCCTTCTGTGCCATTCTTGAATATGGTCAGATAGGCGAGTAGCAAAAGTTTGACGGAAAGATGTCAAGAGTTCAGTATCAGTGTCATAGCAAAGGGGGAGCTCGAAGTAAGATAGAAAAGCCTTGGCAAGGGTTGCAAAATTAGTATAAGAGGAGGAGGCCTAGTCGACATACCACTTGGAGGATTCTCTAGTAAGCGTTCGCTAGAATAACCAAAGACGGACAGAGTCATTAGTGATGGAATACACCACATGTGGAAAGAACAAACATAGTTGGTAGGATCCTCTCCGGAATTCCCTTCAAACATGGGGATGTATGAAGGTAGCTTTGTTGGCATAGCAGGCTAACTAGGATCATGATGTATGGGGTCATTAATCAACTTGCTAAAATCGGGAAGGCTTAGGCCCACCATATAAGGAAGAAAGGAAGCAGCCATAATAGTTCCTGTTGTGGCACCACTAGTAGCATTCCCAGCATTAGGGCTGAGGCTGCCACCAGTGTTAGGTCCTGAACCAGACATGGTGCAGGTCAAAGGGGAAGGAGAGTTGGGGATAGAACCAGAAGGGGAACCCAATGAACCAGAAGTAGAGTCAAAATGGGGACTTGGTGGAGGACAAACACAAACCCTACATGGTGGGGTAAGTATTCCTAACGGAAACTAAGGATTAAGGCCATGGAGTCTCCAGGATAAACACCTTAGGTGTGCAACGATGGTAAAGAGACACGAAACACAAAAAGGAAGAAAGGTAAACAAGGGCAGGGAGGTGCAGGATCAATTGATTACAATGTTTAGGAACATAGGTAAACAAGGACAGGGAGGTGCAAGATTAATTAATTATAATGTTTAAGTCTTGGCCTGGTGGTATAAGCCAGGTGCTCTTCACTTAGGGTGTGCATGTATGTGATAAGTGTTTTAATTTTAATTAAGCCCAGACGTATGTAGATAAAAAATAAAAAATATGTTGTATAACTATAAATAAATATGAAAATGACAGTAAAGGAAACTTAATGCGACAATAAAATAAACAGCTAAATATGCATCAATTTAAACCCAAGGAGGAGGGCTTTCCAACAACTATTATATGGGTGGGCGAAATCTATTCAAAATACACAAAATGGCCAATGGATATAAAATTGGGAGGGATAGGGATCTAAAGGTAAAATCTGGTAGAAAGAGGGGCTTTAAGCAATAAAAAACCAGAGGGAAAAAAGCTACAAAAAGATGGTGAAAGGCTACAACCTGAAGGGAAATGGAGGGGACCCTAAATGAGGACAAAACAAAACTGAAAAGAGGTGTTTTTGATTGATGAATAACCAATCTGAAATGGATCTGAAAGTGTAGTTTAAGATCTAAAAATTGGCTGAAAACACTGAAATATCAGAAGAACTTATTCATATAAACTCCTCCTAAAAATATGGAAGCGTACTGAAGCCCTAAGGGGCTTGGTTCCTACTCCGACGAGTAAAAATAAGCAAGTACAGGTCCAAGATGGGTGAAGAGTGAGGTCAAACAACCCTGAACAGTGGCCCAGATAAAGCCAAAAAAAAAAAACTCGCAAAAAGTGTAGGTCATAGTTTCTGACCTATTTTCTGATCAGGTCGCAGTTTCCAGGCTGTTTTCCGCTACCTGAGAGCCGAGGTCACAGTTTTTGGCCCAAAAATTTCGATCTGCACTTCTGGTTGTTTCAAAAGCAGATTTCAGAAAAAAAAAATATGTTGTCTCTGCTACGACTGATACCTGTTACCTGCAAAAAGGGCCCAGAAACACACAGAAGTTATAATTT
Source organism: Pinus albicaulis (assembly GCA_034641835.2). NCBI lineage: Eukaryota > Viridiplantae > Streptophyta > Pinopsida > Pinales > Pinaceae > Pinus > Pinus albicaulis. Next base: position 1,453,803,320 of record CM076575.1, read on the forward strand.
TTACTGTTTTAGGGTTTTAAATGTTAAAAAAAACTTCAAGAAATGAAAAATAAGAAGTGGAAGAAAAAACCTAGGGGTTGAAGTAGCTGGTCATGCAGGGATCTAAAAAGCAACAGTGGTCATAATTATAAACCCTTGTGGAGTCGCCAGTTGTTAGTGTGAATCTAATCGCAAGTGTACGAAAAAACTCACTTTAGTTGTGCATAACAAACATCCCTAACATCAAATATGGTTGTCAATTTCCTTAGGTCTGCAATTACTGATCAGAACAAATGCTACATAAATCCATATCTATGTAGTTAAAGACATTAAATAACAAATAATAAGCAAGAGTTTCTCCATGCATCCAATGAATAAGACAATATTTTTTAAATATTTTTTTGTATTATGACACCTGGGAAGGGAACATAGAAAGATGTTACCGGTCCCCCTCAATGGAATGGGTTATTTTATATCCACAGTGCTTCAGATCTAATATATCTCTCTCTTTATGGTGCAGAAAACCTAGACAAACACGGACCTCAAAGGGAACTCACAAGAAAAAAGTAGAAAAACATGACAATGATGGGAGGATCAAAGCCAGACCAAAAGTATAGATCAAGAGTGATCTCTAGGCAAAAAAAGGTAGTGAATGAATGGAAAAACCCTTCTATTTATAACAAATATTGAGTTATTCTAGATATTGGTGCATAATTAAAATATTATTAACCAAATCTAGGTCCAACTTTTATGGAATATTTTATTATTTTTGTTGGAGGGAAAAGGAATTTGAATTTGGTCAAATCCTTTATTTAGAAATAATAAATAAATAAATTATTTATTTATTATTTTAAGAATGTGGTTAAATAATAATTAAATAAATAGTGATTTATTCAATTATTTAGTCAAATTTAATAAGGAATATTATTTAAACAATGTTTTAAATAATTATTCCTAGAAAAAAAAGGAGAAATAATGATTTATCTAATTATTTTTCCTGTTTTGGGTTAAATACAACCAGGAATATTAATTAAACAATGGTTTAATTAATTATCCCTTGAGGAAAATCAAACAAATAAGGATTTATACAATTATTCCTCATGGGGTTTCCTATTTAGATTAGAAACAACTTAATAAATTATGGGTTATTAAGTTATTTTTCATAGTGAAAGAAATTTTACTATGGTAAAATTGGTCTTATGGTGTACTTTAGTCCATCTAATAGTAACAAGTTAGATGAAAAAAAATTGGTGTAACAATTCCTATGCTTAATGTCTAAGAATCTAGAGAATATATTATGTTCTTCAGAAGAACTAGCTTCTGAGTACTGGATAATCTCCAGAGGTTCTCTAGTAGGTGATGATGATGGAGGAGTCATGGGAACACTTGTTGATGTGGAAACTTTAGTTTCTCCCAAATCAATAATCTTTGGTTGTCCTCCTTCTGAAATTAAAGTTGAACCAAGCTTTGGCTTCTTGTGTTGCAAGATAAACTCTTTCATGATTTCTTTAGTAGGTGGAAGCTCTTCTCTGACTCTTTTCTGCTTCTTACTCTCAGGGACTAGAGTCTGCACATTAGAAGTTGAAACAACTTGTTCATCTGCCTCCTGAAGAGTGCCTTCAACCCATTCATCTTGATTCATATATTTTTCTATTTCTGCTCTGGAGGTATGAGTACTGGAGGTTGTTTTGAGTTCAACTCTCACAGAAAAAATAATGTCATGTGGGTCATAAGACTAAGTGAACCTTGGTTGGAAATCCATTTTCTTCAACATTGCATCAGCCTTAGGACCAGCTGCTTTGGTATTACTGATGAAAGATCCAATGCTTACCTTGAGCTTGAACTGAGCTTTCCTTTTCCCTGAAACAAAATGGAGTTCATCCATATTTATCATATGTTAAATATACTCTAGGGAAAAGACTCTCATAGGGATATATCTAGGAAGCTTATATGGTGGGAGTTCACAGCCATATACTCTAATTTCCGTGTAGTTTTGGTATAAATACCAATCCCTTGTTTTGTCTTACTCACTCAAATTTAAGATCCTCTTGATCTCTTCTCCAATTCTCGGTTTTGTCTGATTGGTAAGCAGCTGCTTCACTAGGTGTATGAAGGAGTCTATAAAATCTGCAATTTTATTTTTTGTTGATGTATCCATGAATAAATATGTCCATTGAATCACTGATTGATTCACTCCTTGTTCATCCCGTTTGTTGAAGTTGATAGGAAGCATCTCTGCTTGTTGAAAAAGAATCATGTGAATAGTTACAAAAGTGTAATTAAACACACCCTTAGTTGTGAAATTCATGAATTTCTCATGTATATTTTCAGACAAGAATTGGTTGTAATTATACATGAAAATGGTGCTTGTTATTTGCTAAAAATGGATAGGAAGCCCATGATGGGTTCATCAACTATTTGGTCAACTGGGTATCCTAGCAGTTCTGAAAGAAGTGAAATGTAGTGTTTAGAGGCTTCAGGAAAGACGAAAGATGAGTATGGTGGATTTTTCTTAGGAAATTTTGCATTCTCGGGTAAGAATATTTCAAAAATATGGGCTCTCTGTGGGAAGGTTAACTTATGGTAGAGGTCCATAAGAGCAGCTGGCGAAAAATTGGTTAGAAAATCAAATTAAGGGATAAGGAGCATTTGGCTTATGGTCTCAGGAGTGATGGTGATCATAATTTTTCTATTATGAGCCACCACTACTCTCTTTATAGGATCATACTATGCTTGGCACCAGGAAATAAGGTCAAGGAAAGGATGGGTCTCTGGAAAGGAACCAAAGGCAAGATTGATTCCTAGAACTTGATAGGGTACTTATCATCAGTGTGTTTCTATCTTAGACATAGATATAATTCATGAAAATCAAATTTGTAGTGGGCATATGTGACTTTAATGAAGGCGTTTGCGAGGGGTATCAGATCCAGGTTGAGTTGTGGTGTAGGAGAGGAGATTTCTTCTATACTGGTTGGTGGCCTGTAGCTCTTCGACCACCTGTTTCTTGTATTTTCCTTTCGGGGTCACCTTCTTTTTGTTTTTGGCTTTCGGGGCCGTTTTGGACCGGGATATGTAATGAGAGGAATAATTGAAGGTCGGATGATCGCAGAAATGGTGATAGGGAACAAAGTGCTGACATGGTAAGCTATGATGAATTGAAAAGAAAGTAAAAGTGATATAAGTCAATTTTAAAACCATTTTATAAGTGGAAATTTGTGTTTAACGGCCCTGATAATGGTCGTAGTAGCTTAACGGTTCAGGAGTGAGATTTAATGAGCAACGGTGAACCAAAAATTTAAGGAGTGAATGTGTGAATGGAGAAGTACAAACGGTTAGGGAGTAGAGGCGTAAGATGATAACGGTCGGATGATGTGGAGAAATGTCAGTGATTAGATGGACAACGGTTATGGCATGAAAGGAAAGATCTATTGGCTTGAGGCGGGGGAGGAAATGGACGTTGGAAGAATTTTACCATCGACGGATTTTTTTTTGGGGGTGGAGGAGGGTATACCTCCCAACTTATGGTTTTGGGCACAATGGGTGTGAAGTCATGTGGTAGCAAAGGATTAACCGGGAGGGTTCCACTACCAGTTCTGCTACTAGTGGCTCAAGCTTTAGGGCTAGGGCCACCACCGGCTTGAGGACCTGCATCTGCATTGGCATCTTACATGGTGGCGGTATGAGGGTAAAGAAATTGGGGTCAGAATCAGAGGATGAGTGATAAACAATGGATTTGTGAGGAAATTTAATTAATTATGATGTTTATGTATTGCCTTGGTAGTGTAAACCAAGTGCTCTTCGCTTTAGGTGTGAGTAAATGAAACTGAAATGACAGTAAAATAAATAACTAATCATGCATAAATCCAAATCCAAATAAGGATAAAAAACAGCCAGACGAAAAGGGGGGAAAATTGAATCAAAACAACTAAAATGGCCAAGAGATCTAATGTAAAAGGTGCAGGGATCTAATGACTCTATACTAGTGGAAATGATGCAGAAAACAACAAGAAACCCGAGGGAAAAATTGTTGCAAAAGATAAGGCTAAAGGTGAAAAATCTATGGAAAACTAAGAGACCCTAATTCAAAGACCAAATAAAACTCAAGAGATGTTTTTGGATGTAACAATAACCTATCAAAAATAGATCATACCTTGAAATAATGGTTGAAAGTGTTGTAAATCTTAGACTACCTACTTAGCTTAACCCCTCCTAACAAGGTGGAAGTGTACTGAAACCCTAGGGGGCTTGGTTCTACTTCAAAGAGACAAACTGAGCATATCTAGGCCTAAGACGAGTTGAAAGAGAGGTGAAACAACCCAAAATAGTTCTCTCGGCAAACCCTGACAGTTTCAGAAAGAACTCAGAAATATATTCCAAATCGCAGTTACTAACCTGTGAACAGGTGAGCTCACACTTTTTAAGCAAATAAGTGTAATTTTAGGGGTAAATCGCACTATTTTTCCTAAAAACTGTGATTTTTTCTCCTTGGTTCTCGGGTGGCAGGTTGCAGAAAATTTTGTCGTCTTTGGCGCAGATGATACCTATTACCTACGAAAAACATCCGGAATTTATAATTTTGACTGAATTAGGGAAAAAAAGTTAGAAAACAACATCATAGACTGGAAACAGCTCAAGAAAAAACCTTGTTGTTGAAGTTGTTGGTCACACAGGAATCTGAATCACAACTGTGGAGTCGTCATTTGTTGACGCCAATGTGTGATTAAAACATCAGCTGAGTCACCATTTGTTAGTGTAAAATCTTATCACGAGTGTACGAAAAGATCCTACTTTAGCTATGTGTGACGAATAGCCCTAATAACATAAATGGATGCTTAACCCTTTGGATCTGCAATATAAAGTTAGAAAAAATCCTGCAAAAACCCAGATCTATGTTGTAAAAGTAGCTAAATAGTAAAAGGAATAGTAATAACTAATGCAAATTTAACTCCAAGTATCCAACATACAAGACAAGATTAAAAGAATTATTTTATATTATAACACCTGGTGAAGGAAACAAGTAGATGTTACCAACCCCGCTCAATGGGATGTGTTCTTGGTTGTCCTCAATGCTTCAGCTTCAGAAGTTTATCTCTCTCAATGGTGTATAAAACCCAAATCATGTGTTGAACTCAAATGGGAGCTCAAATGGTGAAAGAAAATACTAGCAACAATGAGAATTATCAAAGTGAAGAATGAATGGAAAAACCCTCCTATTTATGACAAAATATTGTGTTATCCTTGATAATGGCAAATAATAAAATATTATTAATGAAGATCTAGATCTAACCACTTGAAATATTTTATTATATTTTGTTGGAGGGAAAAGGTATTTAAATTGGTTAAATACCTTTATTTAGAAATAATAAACAAATAAATGATGTATTTATCATTTCAATAATGTGGTTAAAGAATAATAAATAAATAATGATTTGTTTAATTATTCCTAGGTGATTTAGTCAAATTTAATAAGGAATAATAACTAAATAATGATTTAATTAATTATTCCTAGAGAAAAATAAGAAAAATAATGATCTATCTGATTATTTCTCATAATTGGTTTAAATATGAAAATGAATATTATTTAAAAAATTGTTTAATTAATTATTCCTAAAGGAAAATCAAATAAATAAGGATTTATTTAATTATTCCTCATGGGGTTTCTTGTTTTAACCAGAAATAACTTAATAATAAATGGTTTATTAAATTATTCCTTATAGTGAAAGCAATTTTACTATGGTAAAATTGGTCTTACATGGTGTACTTCTATCCATCTAATTATAAATGGTTAGATTACCAATTTTTTGTGATAACACAAGTAATTAAGATGGTCATGCTAGTGGTTTATTTCAACCGCGAGGTTAAGCTAGTGGTAACAATTGTTGTAGTGGCCAATTCTAATATTTTTTGTACATTTGTTGTCGATTTGGCCATTGAGTGCATAACACATGGAAAATTTGTTGGAATTTTTAATATGGATAAGATTATTGATTATATGGAAACTCATAATTCCAAGGAGTTGATAAAGGTGGTTTTCAAGGCTATTATTTTGCTACAAATTGCAATTGAACTTGTTGCTGGCAAGGATTATATTGGGAAACCAAGGTTGATTTGAAAAATGATTCATCCAAGGCTGATTAAAAGTTTTGAGATCTACATTCATGTTAGGAAACTGCAGTTGAGGTTGTCCAAACTTGCATTGATTAATAAAAATATTATTTCTCTAAACTCTGATTAGTACTTTGATATGTTGTCTTTAAACCTAGAAGTTGTGGACAATGGTTAGTGTCATGATATTTTGATAAAACATTGTAGATTGTTATTACATCTAAAGGACATTAATTTCTAGGATACATTTTAGTACACTTCACACAAATATTGCTAAAAAAAATTATTTTCTTCTTAATTCTTCCTTGATTGCAAAGCATCTAGTTGCATAGATAGTGAGTTTAATATATCAACTTTCATTTCTTCTATCAAATTTCCAATTTCATATTTTGTAACTCCAATGGTATCCTTTGATTTAGAAGATAAAATTCCTCTTGTGATTTTTCCTTTCCTCATATTGGCTCCAGAGCAATTTTTAAATATTCCCCTTATCTAATTGTATGTATATTGATAAGCATCTCCACCAACCATGAAGTTTAAGGCTTTCGTTAAATATTCCTTTTACTCCTAAGTAATACCAATTCTAATGGATTCAACATCTAATTTGAAATTTGTAGAACATTTAGAATTGAATAAAAATTTATCAACATAATCTTCCAAATATTCATCCAACTTTTGGATCATACGAAATATTTCATCCCTTGTTTCTTTTTCTTATGATAATCTTTATATTTTTTTAATAATTGTTCCTTCATCTACTTCCAAGTATTTATGTTTCCTATTCTCAACCCCCTAAAAAAATTGTAACGCTTGAAGGAAATAGCCTTATTTTTTAGTCTATTTTATAATAATGGGTTCACCATAAGATTTCAAATTCAAACAAGAAAGTATTAGGGCCTTTCGTAGGTAACCCATACAACACAAATATTGAGGGTTGATATTTTCCATTTTAGCATCATCATCAATTTTCCTACTATGAAAAGGTGGTTCTTATTCTTATTCTTCTTCTTCTATTTGGTTCCATCTTTCCTCCCTACGTTCATTTTTTTCATCTTCATTTCCTTCTTTCAGTATTCCCCACGGGTCCAAGTCCCCAATCAAGGGTTGTTAATTCTCCTTAAAGATATTTAAGTCCCCAAAATTCAAATTTTTTTTTCTCTTTCTTAGATGTACAAGGGGCTCATGTTTTACAACAATTTTTTCTTATTCAGATGCACTAATAGACTTAGCTTTTATAGAGATGGATTTTGCTGCATAAGTTGAAACAAAAAATTCTTGTTTCTTTGGCCTTTTATAGCTAGTTGGAAGGATACTTGGGAAGAAAAGTTCCTAATTTATCTATCTTTCTCCTCATTCATACTCATTAGATTCCCAATTCTAATATAAAGTATAAGATTCCAAAAATTGGCACCTGACAATGATGCCAAAAAGTGACAAACTTTAACAATGTATAGCTAGAATCCTACTTTACTTATCAATACAAAATCATAAACTTCCAAAACCCTACACACTATATAAGAATTTATGGATTCCTAAATTACAACCTTTATTTAATTACAAAATTTTCCTTTAGACATTATTCACAAGTTTATTTTTAAAATATTCATAGGCATCTTTAAATTGTGTATTAACTACCTTGTTCCTATTAATCCAATTAGTAAGTAAACAAAACTCTACTAGGAAATTGTGCATGATGACTATGTAATAAACTAGTGTGCTACAAGAATTAAATTCAATTACTATAAATAAACTACCTATTTTATTTTATAAATTAATTACAACAAACTGAAATAATTATTACTACTATGGAAAAGAGGCTACAATGCATAAAAATAAACTAATTACTATTGAAGAAAGTAAACTGTAATAAACAAAAATAAACTAATTACTATTGTAGAATCTAAGCTACAATAAACAGAAATAAACTACTTATTGCATTCTTAGGAATTCAAATGTTCTAAATAACTCTCAAATATAAAATAATATAACCAAGAACTATAAATAAGATGAAACATTTCTTAAACTTTGCATATACAATTATTTTTTAAAATAAAATTAAGAACTCCCTTGCATAAAGAAAAAACTAAATAGAAATTAATTACAAGTGTTAAGAAGGAAAAGTGCATAACTTGAAAGTTTAAAACAAAGATATAATATCACCACAACTATAGAGTGGTCCTTCCTCTACATTTCATTAGGTGATCAAGATGGAAACTCAATAAGCACAGCAAATTCCACACCCAGATATATGTTTTTTGTTTCAAAAAGATGTAATGAAAAACATGCGAACCCTTTCAAGATCTAATTTTTGTCTTTTATACCCAATTAACTAACTATCATGCCACTATAAACAAATTCCTAACTGTTCTTTTCTCGTATGTAGGAAAGGTAACAACTTTTCTATTCCAAAACTACTAACTACTCAAATTGATTGTATTAGTTGTTTAATCATGCCTTTGTAGCATCCATATCTTGATCGGTGAGTTAATTTGTAATTAAGTGTAACTAATTGTGTTGATGGTATTGTATTTTCTTGTATCATCATGGAATGTCGTTATCACAACAAAAAATAAATTGGATTAATCCATAAACAATGTATATGTAATCAAAATGCTTGATTAATAAATATGCTAACCAACCAACTAGAAAAATTTGAGCAGTTATATAGGTTATGGTACCACAAGTGGGAAAAAAATTAGGGTGTAGTAAGAATTTTTATACCAAAGAATTTCCACAAAAATCAAATTTAAATATGATCCCTTTCCCTCTTACCCAGAAACTAATTGATTTTGAAGGGTGGGGTAGTTAGAACAGTCGCCCTCATAAATATGAAATTTGGGGTGTTAGCTCCAATAACGCATCAAAATTTAATGGAAGGAATGGGTTGGGTACATTCCTTGGATTTTGAATTTGACCCACAGATTTTCTGGAGAGACAGATAAATGTAGGATTATATAGCAGCATATTGCATTATTATGGAAAACTATGGAAGGGGGTGTAGACTCGTGAAGGAAAAGGAGTTTGATATAATCATTGATATGGTAATTCATTGATCCATGCACATATAGAGATACCCATGAATATTAGAGACACACAGGTGCCTGAGCAATGATATCCACGAGTAGAATGCTACCCTAATTATAATGATGGAAAAATGATTATAGGTGATTCAGATGTTTTTTGGGTACCAAAATATACACGATAAAAGTGTAAATTGCATATTGTAATGATGTTGGTATGTTTTGTGCTCCCTAAAAAAAAATTTTCTTGTAAAAAATTTACAAAAAGAGCTCTAGACTCTAGCCATGTAGATTGGGTTGTGATTTTTGTGTGTTTCCTGAGCAAGATAAGAAATGGGTAGGGAGATCATTGAGGGATTGCAGAGAAGTGAAGGTATTACCTTATCTACTTTTCTAACCAAGATTAGAGAAATATGGAGATCATGAAGGCCCATAATTAGTTATGAAAGTAGATCTATGACTCTATCATATGTGCAAATAATATTTTCCTTCACCTAGCTCAAGCATTATTGATTTATCACTTTTCCCCTTATGGTATCATGGCCTAACTAGGGGTTGAATAGATATAGATATTTTATGTTTATTTGAGCCTATGGTTGAGTGGAAAAGGCTCATTCCCATGTCATTTGTTAGCTTGAAAAAAATTAGATAAGTGTTCCCTATGTTCATGTGCTTTTTTTTCATTTTCTCCTTCAATTTGTTGGTAAAATTAGAAATGAAAAAATGTTTATATGGATATGTCATATAAACATATTCATGAAAATATCTAAAGTGATGTTTTAGTTTCATATGTAGTAATTTATCAATAAAGGTGATGTATTTCTGGACTCTCCTGATCTAAAAATTTTAATCTACTGTTAAATATAGAATCCTTCCACTTAATTCTTTGCGGAAATTAAATCACCAATTTCAAACACATGAAGAAAATCAATCAAACATAATAAGATGTTTTACCAGGAAATCTTAAATCTAAAAACCCCAACTATCATATATTATGTATATCATGGATCATGAAATAATCCCATACAAAGCTCAGCTCATAGAGCTCTCAATATAATATACAATTGTCTCACAATGTCATGCAAAAATTTGCATATCTATGCACCAATTTCTTGCCTCCTCATAGCCTACCTCCACTGCGCCATCCCTGCTGAAGAAGAAGCTATGAATGAATGATTACATCCTACCTTGACTGTGCAATCCTCATAAGAATCTCCAATGTGTGTGTAGATGCATTGAATGCATCTCTATAGTCATAACTGATAGTCAATCACACCCTTTCACCTATCTCTCCACTGAGTCTCCACTGGATCTGACATGCAAGTAGTTAACTATTGTATTTCTTCAGTTTCATGTGATACAATGCTTGCGAATTAAATAAATAATTAATTCACTCATCTCTCACTAGTGTATCATGAGTTACAACTAGCATAACTGAGTTTAACTCACTTAACTGAATTAAACTAAATAACAACTCCCATAACTACTCCTCCAACTCTCTTACAACTCTGCCACAATCAATTATAACAAATTCCACCATGCATGAGTCAGCAACCACCCTAGGAATTGTGTAATTCCTTCAGCTCGCTGATGTGCCACATCTATTCACTGAAATCAAGTGCTCCAAGAGAATAAGTTATTATTTATTGTCTTATTATTATTATTAAGGGTTAATAATAATCGACATGCATTCTATTTTTAGATATGCGATCTGTTAGAGTCGGTCTTTACATCCCTCTGTCAGAGATCATTTCTCTTATTGCATTTCCATTTTTAGGTGTCTCATTCTGCTCATTCATCTGCATTCCGTTAGGGGCATGCCATTATCTGACGGAAGGGTCTCTTCACTAGTTTCCCTCATGTTTGTACCTACTGGGTTGGTCGAAATTTATCAAAATTCATTAAAGTTGATTTCGGTAATTTTCAGTCATAGATGGTCTTGTGGTCAAAAAAGAGTCTTTCAGTTACTAGGTCTAGGGTTTGGTCTTCAGAATGTCAAATAATGCCTGCAGGCCATGAGGATGTCTTCAATAAGTTTTCGTTTCAAAATTTTCATCATTAACAATGCTCAAGGATGTTTCTTCTTCAAAACTCTGTTTTGAAGAAGAAATCGTCAAATTAATTGTTTATAATAAAATGTATTTTTAAAGTTTTCCGCCTGAATTACTTCAAATGCGGCCTCTGGTCATCCTTTGTCAAAGTCCAAATGCCACCATCCCTGCAAAAAATCAACCAAGAAAGCCATCAATTCAACCAAAAATCAAACAGGAAACTTGAAGGACAGAGTTGTATTAAAAGTGAAGAAATGCCAATTCTAAAACATTACAAAATGGGTCTTTACAAAGCAAAAATCAAAGCCATGACTTTATATAGATATTTCTATGTGTATCAATGCCATTTGCATCCAAGACATCAAGGAAAGTCGAAGTTTAGTGGTGAGAGGGCGAAACTTGTAATTTTGAAAAACCAAGACTGTGTTCAAGTCTGCGTGGCGCATTGGAGGAAGGCACGGTGCATCCACAAGACGCGGCATTAGACCCGTATGAAGCTGTGTTAATTTGCTACGGCGCGGCGCAGGTGTGCGCCATGACGGCGCACGAGCGACATGCTTAAATTCATCGAATTTTCACCAAAAAAACTAAATCGACTCAGAATTTTCCTGGCAAGTAAGTTGAAACTCTTGCCCACAATTTTTAGTCGTGCTTGGTGTGTTTAGAGGCAAAATATAGGGGTTTACTACGGTGAGAAATATAAACCCTGTGTCCATACCAAAATCTGCTTCTTTGGGTTTTGAAATTGGTTTTTTTTGAAATTGTAATTTTGCTACAAGTCCCCTTTCCCATTTATGATCCTTTCCCTTTCATAAATAGTTTATCCTGGTGCTAAACTCCCAAAACCAATCATATTCCTTGTACCCCATTTTCCCTATCACTAAACCCTACATCTCCCACTTCCATATCATTTATAAAATCCCCAAATCTCGAAGTCCCCCAAGCAATCAAGTGACTGTCCTTCCACTCAAATTTCACTTGACAGTCCATTACACCCACTGTTTATAATTACCACAGTCCCTCATTTCTTACTTGGTACATATTTGACATATTTGGTATTGAAAGACAAACTCTTATTTTCACCACACATCTATCAGCATATACTTTTTATACACATTGCAAAGCACCATGTCAGAGACAAATTCATCATATGAGCAAGGATATGAGCAAGACAATGACTCAACCACAGAGCTAAATGTATCGAGGAGGTCTCGTAAAAGTGGTAGGCACATAAGAGAGGAGCCCACTTCTCTGACTCAATTGCAGGCCTGCCCACTTGCAATGGCATGCTTTCAGCAACATTAATGTTTTCAGTATTGTGAGATGATTTCTCAGATTCAGCATCATCAGTATTTGGTTTTCTTATTTGTCCTACATTTGCATGATGGTCATGTAAACCTTGCTGGATTAAACTTCACCTTAACACCAAAAACCATTTCTCAGGCGACCGGGATACCAAACATAGGTGAAGAGTGGAATAAGAGACAACAGCTGGATAGAGCATATTATGAACCTTACATCAAGCCTGGTTATATGAGGTAGCTCAGTAGGGTGTTTCCTTTCAGATTCTTGAAGGAGTCCTATGCGCCATTAATGAAGCTCATCATTAGATACTTCAGTTGCGAGGATATATTCTCACGCCTTTATGCATACCACATCCGACTGTTGATGCATTTCATGAGAGTGAGACTGATGAATATTCCATACTTCATGTGCCGAAACATAGAGCGGATGACTACCCTTGTGCAGAAGAAGACTCCAGAGCAGCAACATAACAACATTTATCATTATGCGCTCATCAAGATGATTGTGGTACATCAGCTTGGATTTCAGGGCATTGCATGGGAGGAGTTCATTTCCCGTGACTTTTTTACAGCCCCTCAACCTCCTCCAGAGATTTTTCACGATGCAGGTGAGCCTTCACATCAGTTTGAGGTTCCTGAGACAGAGCCTATCATTGTTCCAGTGTGTGTTACCTATCAGAGAGGTACCAGAGCCTTATTTACAGCAGCACGACGAGTACTATCTCCACCCGGGGTGGAAGGGGTCTCGTTACCTTCGACAGCAGCGCGAGTACTATCTCAACATGGCGTGGAAGGGGTCTCGCCTTCTACATCAGCACAGGTACAGGACAGAGGAAAGAATCCTATGAAGGATGAGGGCCCCTCAGGAGGCCAAGATAATGATTTTATATTGATCGATGTTGATTCGAGCTCTCCCAGCTCAAAGCTGAAAGAAATCATCTAGGAGCAGAAATCTGAGATCGAAAAACTAACCAAGAAATTGCAGAGAGCTCAGTGGGTTATAAATTACTTGGAGCAGCGGAATAAACAATTGGAGGATCAGTAGACACTCATAGAGTTGCGGCAAATCCGTGAAGACCGTGAATTGGCCCGAAAGAGACCAGGAGACATGACACCATTTGAGTGGGAGACTTGCCTTACGAGAGTCAACATTCATCTAGAGAAGCTCTTGGCGAAGGCCAATAGGGACAAAGACATGCTCATACATATGAAGAACCACTATTGGGCCCGCACACACGTTTGCAGAGCTAGGATGAAGATCCTGAAGGCGAAGTTGAGAAGAGCACTGAAACGACGAAAAAGGCCTGATCCACTCCAAATCTTGGCTGAAGCTTCCTTGGTTGAGCATGGGACATGATGGGAGACATTCACTCCAAATTTCAGCAAATTTGGAGTAAATTTTGTCATTTTGAAATTTTGGTTGCAAAACAGGTTTTTCTACCCGACGCGTCGCGCCACCCGACGCGCGCTTACGTTTGAGAGATCTTCTGGAGGAAAATTTTACATTTTTGGATTTTTTATGGTAAATTATGCATGCTCAGGAATGGCTAAGAGATTTCATCAAGTTCTGGGTGGTTTTAAAGGTCAAAAACACTCCAAAAATGGCCTTTCTGCCACTTTTTGCACCAGCAGGAACCAGTCTTGGGAGATTGCAGTTTTGGAGGGGCAAATGAACTCCAAATTGAAAAATTCCACTTGGTTTGGATAGTATACAGACAGGGCTTTCCAACAAGCTATCATGAGCTCAATTTTTACTTCAGGAAATGCCCCAAAAACAGGCTCAAAGTGGTGCGGCGCATTGAGTTTTCTGGCGCGGCGCATAGAGGATTTTGGTCCAATTTTTACTTTTCAGCTCAGAAATTCGGCCAATTTGACTAGTTTCACTTTGTGATGTAATTATTGATCTATCTTGATGTAATTTTATTGCTATGATGTAATTTTGGCTCACATTTACTTGTTCTAGAGGATTCATTCACTAAAAAGTGAAAATTAAGTGAATGGATCAGTTTCCTAGCATATAGAGGCAAGTTGTTTGATTGCCTAGATTTCAGTTCCTAGTTTATAATTGGTTGAAACAGCTCCTAGAAGGATGAGCTCGACCCCTAGAGGCATGGGAAGGGGTTAGGATGGTCTATATATTGTATTTTCTGAGACATTTTCAGGGTTGGAATTTTGGGAATAGATTGGCACCTCATTGTATACTCATTTCAAATTTTTGGCAAAGAAAAGACCAAAGTTTTGCAGCACTTGTTGGGATCCTTGTGGCTCTGAGTTTTGATGATGTTTTTCTCCATGTATCTGTAAGTTTCATTAATTTTTATGTATTCCATTTCCCTTCTCTTTGCTTTTGAATTAAACAAATGAGTAACTAAGGTAGAATTCATTAGTTTGCTGGTGCTCTGCCTTAAAATTTTGTTTATTTTTATATGTTTTCATCAGTTTGAAAAGGATCCTTGCACTTTCTTTCCCTATTCAGCTCCTCAGTAGTCTTTTCCATCCATTCATTGAATCTAAGACATCAAATCCATTGCCTACCTTGCCCCAAATTGAACTCTGCAAGAATTTGGCCTCATCCCCAAGCCCAAAATTGCCTTTCCCTTTTTCAAACAAAAACCCCTAAAAATCATTTCAAACTCCTTGATTAATATACCTAGCCTAAAATTAGCACTCATTTCAGTCATCTCAAGGCCTATTGATACATTTTTATTGAGATTGACCCGGAGAGAGCCCTCTCCTGTTCTGGTAGGGCTAGCTACCAGACTGAGCGTGGTTTGGTGTTACCCTGAATCCTGCCTTCCTTCAGCCTAAGGTGGATTTGGGCAATAACATAGTGGCGACCATACTAGGGAGAAAATGGTTTGCTTGTTAGTGTTATTTGTTTCATAAGTTACAGACGGAGCCTGAAGTTATGCCAGGTAGCTTTCGAAATGCTTTTGCTTTGCATTAGCGGAAGTAGATAAACGCTGCTTCAGTCAATCTCTGGTTTATCTTGTGAACGTGAAACTTGAATTGTGAATTACCCCAGTATATTACATCATTCTGGACTTTTGGGTGATTGAGTCTAGAATTTGATAGGCTGAAATAGATCGGTTTTGTCCTTTGATTTTTTAATAAATCAACACACTGGCTTCTAGAAGACATACTAGAGCTAATCTCGATCCTGATCTGCCTCCAGTGTATGAGAATCCCAATCTGATTTCAAGAATCCTTCGTTGAGAAAGTCCCGTGATCCCTTTGTTTAAATCTCATTCATGCCCGACTGTATTTGAATTCCTTGAAGATATTGAGTTTGATGATCAATTCGAGCTGTCATTGTTTGAAACTAAGTCTGAAAGTGCTACTGGTTCTACTGTCATAAATCCTGAGTTTATCAAGTATCTTGAGATTGAACAAGCTAATAGATCCATTGATAGTTACATCTTGAACATCCAAAACTCTATTGTGGCAACGAATATTCCTGAGTTTATCGAATCTGCTTCTGAAACTCTTGTTCCATCAGCAGTTACTTCTGATTCACAAGTTCACACTGAGTCTTCTTTCATTCCTACCATTCCCATGCAACCATCTATATCTGATCAACAATCTGCAGTAGTTCCTCCTCCATCTCCACCACATACACCTCGTACATCTACTGCTCCTACTCCTCTCGTTTCTCCAAGACAGATCATAAATCCACCAAGAGCAACGGCTGCTAGATTCGCACCTCTTGTCTTGCCCCAGAACATAGATCCCATGCTCGTTGATTATCAGAGTAAAATCCCTTTGTTTGATGGTACTCCTCAAAGTGTGACCACTCAGCAGCATATTGATAGAATGACAGACTTCTTTGATCTCCATGAAATTGATGAAGAGAATGTCACCATGAGATTGTTGGTGCAAACTTTTGGAGGTGAGGTACGCAAGTGGTTTAGAGCTTTGCAGCCCAGAAGTATTAATAAATTAGAAGAGCTTCAAAGATAGTTTCTAGATTAGTGGGAAATGAAGAAATATCCACTTCAAATAACTTTTGAATATACCAAGATCAAGCGCAATGCTGGTGAGTCCGTCCAAGACTATATTATCAAATTTAATGCAGTTTATAATGAAATTCCTGATGATTTGAGGCCTTCTAAGAAGTTAGATTTGTTAAAATTCCCAGATGGTTTTGATCTGGAGATGGCTTATTCATTACGAGACAGAGATCCGCCCACCTTAGAAGATATGTAGAAAATTGCGGTGAGTGTTGAGGCAAATTTGAATGACAAGAGAGCTAGATTGAAAGCAGAGAAGAAAGTTGTGATAAAGGAAGAAGCTTCTACATCTACATCAGATCAGCTACTTTGTAAAGTGGAAAAAATGTTCGAAAGGTTCACACTTGATAAGCCCGAACCGTAGATTTGAAATCCCAACTTCCGTGGTCAGCAGCAGCCCCAATTCAGGATCAAACAACGAGAGCAGAGAGCACAAGAACCAGCAGTCCAACAACAAGTAAAGACACCTCTTCAGCAGAATTTTGTTGGTCAGGATTTAGATGATGAAGATGATGTAGTAGGGGAGGAAAATCATTTCTTTACTCCTGATGATTTTCCCATTTATATCACTGAAGATGAGGAGTATGCAGAAATTCCAGCTATACAAAGAGATGAGGATTTTATCTTGGCCAATGATGTAGCTCTTGAGGAAGAGTCGGATGAGTATCAGAGAAGTTATATGAATGCCTTGTTAGCCCAGCAGAAGTAATATTCTCTTAGAAACAGAGATGTGCCTGTCAACCCAATCCAAAAGACAAAGGAAGTTTCAGCACCTAAAAACGATTCACCTGTTGCACAAAAGAAAGCAAAAGAGATAGTTGATCCCACTACCACCAAGTCATCATCAGCAAAAAAATCAAATCAGCCAATTACATCGAGGGAGAAGGCTGAAAAGAAACATGTTTTAGCCAAAGAGATCGAAAAGACTTTAACCTTTAGTTTGGAGAATGAGATTTCTAAATTAAAGGTATCCATTCCCTTGACTGAACTAATGAAGAACAGCAGTTATAAAGGTCAAGTTTCTATAATTTTGAACTTCGATCCCATGTCTGATATGGTGAATATTGAAGATGATCAACCTGAATTGATATTTGGACCAACTTTGGATGGTGAGTCTCCAGATAGCGAAGTGCCTCCTTTTTATATCAGTCTTCGATTGCATGAGTTTGTATTGCATAATGCCATGTTTGATTCTGGTGCTTCCCATAATCGTATGCCGAAAGAAATCATGGAGAAGTTGGGTTTAGACATCACTAGGAAGTACCATGATCTTTATTCATTTGATTCTAGCAGAGTGAGATGTATTGGATTCGTTGTTAGTTTGGATCAGATTCCCACAAAGAATGTTTTGATGGACGTAGTTGTGGCAGACATTCCTCCCAGGTTTGGTATGTTGCTTTCCAGATCTTGGGGAGCAAAATTGAAAGGGACATTACAATTAGATTTCTCCTATGCAACGATTCCTATGTTTGGTCAAATGAGAAAGTTGTACCGGGAACAAAAAAATAAGTATATGATTACAACCAAGGAGAAACTGGTCAATCATCCGATTAATTATGTACATACAGATTTAGAGTCTTTTGTTTTGTTTGCCGATAGTTTCAATGATGTAGATAGTCAGTTAGTTCAAGCAGAAGATATTCCAGAGATTACCAATAATTTTAGAGAAGTTTTGCAGAAAGAAAGGAAAAACCCGGAAAGCATAGTTGTGCAATCAACTAAAGATAGTGGACAACAAGCAGAAAAAACAGAGCTAGCACAATTTCAGCACTTAGAAGATGATGAAGAGGGTCTATGAACCATGGATTTCGATGGTGCATTGGGAAATGATGGTGCTAGAATTGGTATTTGGGTACGCAGTCCTTTTTCCGCTCCAAACAAGGTACTGAGCAATGTACGGGTATGTTCTTACAAATTAGCATTCGATTATTCAAACAATGAGGCTGAGTACGAAGCTCTGATTGCTGGCCTAAAAATTCTTAGAAAGCTGAATTCTAAGAGAATTGTAGTCTATGGCGACTCTGAATCGGTGATTAAGCAAGTAAAGGGTGAATATCAAACAAAGCATCCCCGGATGCGGGCTTACTGTAATGTTGTTCTGGATATTTTGAAGCAGTTTTCAGATTATACTTTGACTTGTATTCCTCGCATTCAAAATGGAATTGCAGATGCACTTGATAAGGCAGCAAGTAACTTGAAAATCCCAATGAACTCAAGTAATAAGTTCGAAATCCATGTGAAGCACCATCCTACCGTCTCGGATAATCAAATATGTTGGCAAGTTTTCCAAGATGATGATGAGATTAATGATTTTCTGCAAAATAAAGGGAAGTTCAAAGATACCTCAATTGATGTAGAATATGATGATGGTGAAGCTGACGTGCAAGTAAATAAAATGGAAGTGTTGCAGCTGAAAGACAACGTTATTCCTAAAGGTTTGATACCTTT
The DNA here is from genome assembly GCA_034641835.2 of Pinus albicaulis. Taxonomy (NCBI): domain Eukaryota; kingdom Viridiplantae; phylum Streptophyta; class Pinopsida; order Pinales; family Pinaceae; genus Pinus; species Pinus albicaulis. The sequence goes on from CM076575.1 coordinate 1,453,822,237, forward strand.
AGAAGAGCTCTTCGATCAGGATGATGTGGCCAAGAAACCAGCCTTACGGCCGACTGAAAAAGGAGTTGAAGATGTAAATATTGGAACAACTGAAGACCCCAAGATGGTGAAGTTCTCCAAATCATTGCCACCGGAGGTAAAAGAAAAATATGTGAGTTTGTTGTCTTCGTTTTCTGATGCTTTCGCTTGGGATTATTCAGATTTAAAGACATATGATACCAATATAATTCAGCACACTATCCCAATCAAGCCTAATCATAAGCCTTTCAGATAGAAGCTAAGAAGAATCAACCCGAAGTTGCTGCCATCAACTGAGAAGGAGGTAAACAGGTTGTACAAGGCAGGAATCATTGTTCCGATCAGATTTTCTGATTGGATTTCCAATTTAGTGCCAGTGCGGAAAAAGACAGGTGAGATTCGATTGTGCATTGATTTCCGAAATATGAATAAGGTGTCATTGAAGGACAATTATCCATTGCCTAAGATGGATCATATACTGCAGCGAGTAGTTGGAGCATCTCGCTTGTCACTACTCGATGGTTATTCTGGATATAACCAAATTTTGGTCCATGAGGACGACCGAGACAAAACAGCGTTCACCACTCCGTGGGGAACTTTCCACTATGCCAAGATGCCATTCGGTTTGAAGAATGCTGGTGCGACTTTCCAGCGAGCGATGGACATGGATTTTGCGAATGAGAAATATGTTTTCCTTGTTATATACCTTGATGATTTGACGTTTTTTTCCAATTCAGATGAAGAGCATATGTATCACTTGAAATTTGTTTTTCAAAAGTGCAGAAAATATGGTGTCTCGCTTAATCCTAAAAAGAGCTTGTTTGCCATGGATGAGGGAAAATTACTTGATCACATTATTTCAAAAGATGGCATTCATATTGATCCAGCACGTGTTGAAGCAATTCAGCAAATTGACCCTTCCAGGAACAAGAAGGAGATTCAGTCTTTTAATGGTAAGATGAACTTTTTACACCGTTTTGTCCCTAACCTTGCTGAACATCTAAGAGAAATAAAAAATATGCTGAAAAAGGACAGCCAAGTGAAGTGGACTGAAGAGGCAGTAAAGTCCTTTAATTTGGTGAAGTTGGCACTATCTTCAGCTCCGGTGTTAATCAGCCCAGATTACACCCAAGATTTTATTTTGTTTTCCTTTGCTTCGGAGCATACCATGGCAGCTCTGTTAATGCAGAAAAGAGATGGGCATGAGAAGCCAATAGCTTTTTTCAGTCGAACTATAAGAGACGCAGCCTTGAAGTACAACATCATTGAGAAGCAAGCTCTGGCACTGGTAAAAGCATTAAAGGATTTCCGGGTATACATTTTGCATTCTCATATTTTGGCTTATGTTCCTAACACTGCCGTGAAAGATGTTTTAGTACAAATTGATCCGGAAGGAAGACGAGGCAAGTGGATTGCAGATTTGCTGGAGTATTATGTGGAGATAAGGCCCATGAAACTTATCAAGGGATAGGGGCTGGCGAAGCTTATGGCTGAATCGAATTTGCATGCGCTAGACATAAATCTGATTGCTGCTATGTCTGATGAGGATGAGGAAAATTCGCCACTTCAGGTATCGGAACTGTTTGTTGCTTCCCCATGGTATTCAGATATCATGTATGTTCTTCAAAATTTGTCATCACCGCCCGGCATGACTAGAAACAAAGGTAGAACTCTAAAACTGAAGGCTGCAAAATTTTGTATTTTGAATTCTGCACTTTATTGGAAAGATCCGGGTGGTGTTTTGTTAAATTGTTTGGTGGAGGAAGAAGCGAAGAAGGTAATGGAGGATTTCCCTAAAGGAGACTGCGGGGGTCACCATTTTTGGAAAACAACAGGCAATAAGATTTTGAGAGCAGGATACTATTGGCCGACATTGTTTGCTGATGTGTATAAAACAGTCAAAGGCTGCCATGAGTGCCAGATTTTCGAAGGAAGACAGAAATTACAACCTTTTCCGCTTAAACCTATTGAGGTAAGCACCCCTTTTTAGCAGTGGGGTTTGGATTTCCTTGGGGAGATCCATCCTCCTTCTTCAGGACAACATAGATGGATCTTAACAGCGACTGATTACTTCATGAAATGGATCGAAGCAGTTCCCACCAGACAAGCTACCGATTCGGTAATCATTTCTTTCCTTGAGAACAAAATTTTGTCTCATTTTCGTTTCCCAAATAAATTGATCACTGATAATGCAGTAGCTTTTAAATCAAGAAATATGATTGAGTTTTGTGCCAAGTATAAAATCATTTTGGGGAATTCAAATGCCTATCATCCACAAGGCAACGGTTTGGTGGAATATTCCAATAAATCTTTAGTCAACATCATTAAAAAGTTGTTGGACATAAACAAGAAGCATTGGCATAAGAAGCTGGTCAATGCGCTATGGGCTGATCGGGTGAGTCAAAAGAAGTCCATTGGTATGTCCTCCTTTGAGTTAGTTTATGGAGTGGATACAGTGTTTCCTACCTCTCTTGCTCTTCCAGTGGTCAAGCTTCTTCGGGAAGCTGGTAGTGAAGAAAGCCATATGCAGAGAAGGATAAATCAGATGATTCACTTGCAGTAAACGAGAGAAGAGTTTTTCCAGAACACATTCAAGTTGAAGAAGAGAATCAAGAAAATCTATGACAGGAAAGAGAAGGCAGATAAATTCCACTTAGAGGAAGTGGTGCTGAAGTGGGATGCTAGGAATGAGGACAAAGGTAAGCATGGTAAGTTTGAAAATCTCTGGAAAGGTCCATTTAAGATTGCAACATATCGAGGTCAGAACGCCTTTCTTTTGAAGGAGATGAACGGTGAAGACTGTCTAGGAGGGCCGGTGAAGACTGTCTAAGATGTTTTCTACTGATCACATTGTCATTGTACATATCATTTATTTCAATTTTCATCGCAAGTGTGCACAGAGGTCTTTTCTTCAGTTTGGGGCCCGAAGTGAAGGCTATAATTCTGAAGAAGGATTTCAGTTTTGGTTTGAGTCTGTCTAGTCGGTTTGGTTCAGTCATTTCAGTTTTAAAATTTGAGTCAGTCTGAGCCAAATTTTCAGTCAAATAAATTCAATCAACAGTCTTGAGTTGTTTTGTCAAAATAATGGACTCCATAGCCCAATGGATGAAGGCACTGTCTATCTCTCCCAAAGATCTGTTGTTCTTGGCACCTCCAAGGAGCTGCCATCCCCAATGGAGTCAATGTTAGAGTCGATCTTTACATCCCTCCGTCAGAGATCATTTCTCTTATTGCATTTCCATTTTTAGGTGTCTTATTCCACTAATTCATCTGCATTCTGTTAGGGGCATGCCATTATCTGGCGGAAGGGTCTCTTCACTAGTTTCCCTCATGTTTGTACCTGCTGGGTTGGTCGAAATTTATCAAAATTCATTAAAGTTGATTTCAGTCATTTTTAGTCATAGATGGTCTTGTGGTAAAAAAAGAGTCTTTCAGTTACTAGGTCTAGGGTTTGGTCTTCAAAATGTCAAATAATGCCCGCAGGCCATGAGGATGTCTTCAATAAGTTTTCAGTTCAATATTTTCATCATTAACAATGCTCAAGGATGTTTCTTCTTCAAAACTCTGTTTTGAAGAAGAAATCATCAAATTACTTGTTTGTAATAAATATGTATTTTTAAAGTTTTCCGCCATGAAGTACTTCAAATGCAGCCTCTGGTCATCCTTTTTCGAAGTCCAAATTCCACCATCCCTGCAAAAAATCAACCAAGAAAGCCATCAATTTAGCCAAAAATCAAAAAGGAAACTTGAAAAACATAGTTTTATTAAAAGTGAAGAAATGCCAATTTTGAAACATTACAAAGTGGGTCTCTACAAAGAGAAAATCAAAGCCATGACTTTATATAGATATTTCTATGTGTATCAATGCCATTTGCATCCAAGACATCAAGGAAAGTCAAAGTTTAGTGGTGAGAGGGCGAAGCTGTAAATTTGAAAGCCAAGATTGTGTTTATAAGTGCGCGTGGCGAATTGGAGGAAGGCGCGGCGCATCCACAAGACGCGGCACATTGAACCCATTCTGATTTTGTTAATTTTCCCTGGCGTGGCGCATAGAGCCGACGTGGCGCATTGGGTGTGCGCACGGCGCACAGAGCCGACATGCTTAAATTCATCAAATTTTCATCAAAAAAACTAAATCGACTCAAATTTTTCCTGCTCCAAGTAAGTTGAAACTCTTGCCCATCAATTTTAAGTCGTGCTTGGTGTGTTTGGAGGAAAAATATGAGGGTTTTGATCGGTGAAATATAAACCCTATGTCCATACCAAAATCTTCTTCTTTGGGTTTGAAATTGGTGTTTTTGAAATTGTAATTTTGCTGCCAAGTCCCCTTTCCCATTTATGATCCTTTCCCTTTCATAAATAGTTTATCCCTGGTGCCCTAAACTCCAAAAACCAATCATATTCCTTGTACCCCATTTTCCCTGTCACTAAACCCTACTACATATCCCACTCCCATATCACTTATAAAATCCCCAAATCCCGAAGTCCCCCAAGCAGTCAAGTGACTGTCCTTCCACTCAAATTTCACTTGACAATCCATTACACCCACTGTTTATAATTTCCACAGTCCCTCATTTCTTACTTGGTACATATTTGACATATTTGGTATTGAAAGACAAACTCTTATTTTCACTACACATCTATCAGCATATACTTGTTATACACATTGCAAAGCACCATGTCAGAGACAAATTCATCATATGAGCAAGGATATGAGCAATACAGTGACTCAACCGCAGAGCTAAATGTACCGAGGAGGTCTCATAAAAGTGGCAAGCACGTCAGAGAAGAGCCCACTTCCTTGACTCAATTGCAGGCTTGCCCGCTTGCAATGGCATGCTTTCAGCAACATTCATGTTTTCAGTATTGTGAGATGATTGCTCAGATTCAGCATCATCAGGAGTTGGTTCGCTTATTTGTCCTACATTTGCGTGATGGTCATGTAAACCTTGCTGGAGTGAACTTCACCTTAACACCAGAAACCATTTCTCAGGCGACCGGGATACCAAACATAGGTGAAGAGTGGAATAAGAGACAACAGCTGGATAGAGAATATTATGAACCTTACATCAGGCCTAGTAGCTCAGCACGGTATTTCCTTTCAGATTCTTGAAGGAGTCCTATGTGCCATTAATGAAGCTCATCATTAGATACTTCAGTTGCGAGGGTAGATTCTCACGCCTTTATGCATACCACATCCGACTGTTGATGCATTTCACGAGAGTGAGACTGATGAATATTCCATACTTCATGTGTCGAAACATAGAGCGGATGACTACCCTTGTGCAGAAGAAGACTCCAGAGCAGCAACATAACATCATTTATCATTATGCGCTCATCAAGATGATTGTGGTACATCAGCTTGGATTGCAGGGCATTGCATGGGAGGAGTTCATTTCCCGTGACTTATTTACAACCCCTCAGCTTCCTCCAGAGATTGTTCACGATGCAGGTGAGCCTTCGCATCAGTTTTAGGTTCCTGAGACAGATCCTATCAGTGTTCCAGTGTGTGTTACCTATCAGAGAGGCACCAGAGCATTATTTGCAGCAGCACGACGAGTACTATCTCCACCCGGGGTGGAAGGGGTCTCGTTACCTTCGACAGCAGCGCGAGTACTATCTCCACATGGCATGGAAGGGGTCTCGCCTTCTACATTAGCATAGGTACAGGATAGAGGTAAGAAGCCTATGCAGGATGAGGGCCCCTCAGGAGGCCAAGTTACTGATTTTATATTGATCGATGTTGATTCGAGCTCTCCCAGCTCAAAGCTGAAAGAGATCATCCAGGAGCAGAAAGCTGAGATCGACACACTGACTGAGAAATTGCAGAGAGCTCAGTGGGTTATAAATTACTTGGAGCAACGGAATAAACAATTGGAGGATCAGCAGACACTCATAGAGTTGCGGCAAATCCGCGAAGACCGTGAATTGGCCCGAAAGAGACCAGATGACATGACACCGTTTGAGCGGGAGAATTGCCTTACGAGCGTCAACATTCATCTGGAGAGACTGTTGGCGAAGGCCAATAGGGACAAGGACATGCTCGGACATATGAAGAACCACTATTGGGCCCGCACACATGTTTGCAAAGCGAAAATGAAGATCCTAAAAGCGAGGTTGAGAAGAGCACTGAAACGGTGAAAAAGGCCTGATCCACTCCAAATCTTGGCCGAAGCTTCCTTGGCTGAGCATGGGACATGATGGGAGACATTCACTCCAAATTTCAGCAAATTTGGAGTAAATTTTGTCATTTTTGAAATTTTGGTTGCAAAACAGGTTTTTCTGCCCGATGCGTCGCGCCACTCGATGCACGCTTACGTTTGAGAGATCTTCTGGAGGAAAAAATTACATTTTTGGATTTTTTATGGTAAATTATGCATGCTCAAGAATGGATGAGAGATTTTATCAAGTTCTGGATGGTCTTAAGGGTCAAAAACACTCCAAAAATGCCCTTTCTGCCACCTTTTGCACCAGCAGGAACCAGTCTTGGGAGATTGCAGTTTTGGAGGGGCAAATGAACTCCAAATTGAAAAATTCTACTTGGGTTGGATAGAAGACAGATAGGGCTTTCCAACGAGCTATCATGAGCTCAATTTTGACTTCAAGAAGTGCCCCAAAAATAGGCTCAAAGTGGCGCGATGCATTGAGTTTTCTGGCGTGGTGCATAGAGGATTTTGGTCCAATTTTTACTTTTTCAGCTCAGAAATTCGGCCAGTTTGACTAGTTTCACTTCTTGATGTAATTATTGATCTATATTGATGTAATTTTGTGGCTATGATGTAAATTTGGCATATTTTTACTTGTTCCAGAGGATTCATTCACTAAAAAGTGAAAATTAAATGAATGGATAAGTTTCCTAGCATAGAGAGGCAAGTTGTTTGGCTGCCTAGATTTCAGTTCCATGTTTAGAATTGGTTGAAAAAGCTCCTAGAAGGATGAGCTCGACCCCTAGAGGCATGGGAAGGGGTTAGGATGGTCTATATATTGTATTTTTTGAGACATTTTCAGGGTTGGACTTTTGGGAATAGTTTGGCACCTCATTGTACATACACTTCTGCATTTTTGGCAAAGGAAAGACCAGGGTTTTGCAGCACTTGTTGGGATCCTTGTGGCTCTGAGTTTTGATGATGTTTTTCTCCATGTATCTATAAGTTTCATTAATTTTTATGTATGCCATTTCCCTTCTCTTTGCTTCTGAATTAAACAAATGAGTAACTAAGGTAGAATTCATTAGTTTGTTGGTGCTCTGCCTTAAAATTTTGTTTAGTTTTATATGTTTTCCTCCGTTTGAAGAGGATCCTTGCACTTTCCTGCCCTCTTCATCCCCTCAGCAGTATTTTCTATCCATTCATTGAATCTAAGACATCAAATCCATTGCCTTCCCTACCCCAACTTGAACTCTGCAAGAATTTGGCCTCATCCCCAAGCCCAAAATTGCCTTTCCCTTTTTTCCAACAAAACCCCTAAAAAATCATTCCAAAATCCTTGATTCATATACCTAGCCTAAAATTAGCACTCATTTCAGTCATCTCAAGCCCTATTGATACATTTTTCCTGAGATTGACCCGGAGAGAGCCCTCTCCTGTTCTGGTAGGGCTAGCTACCAGACTGAGCGTGGTTTGGTGTTACCCTGAATCCCGCCTTCCTTCAGCCTGAGGTGGATTTGGGCAATAACATAGTGGCAACCATACTGGGGAGAAAATGGTTTGCTTGTTAGTGTTATTTGTTTCATAAGTTACAGACGGAGCCTAAAGTTATGCCAGGTAGCTTTCGAAACGCTTTTACTTTGCATTAGCAGAAGTAGATAAATGTTGCTTCAGTCAATCTCCGGTTTAGCTTGTGAACATGAAACTTGACTTGTGAATTACCCCGGTATATTACATCATTCTGGACTTTTGGGTGATTGAGTCTAGAATTTGATAGGCTGAAATAGATCGGTTTTGTCCTTTGATTTTTTAATAAATCAACACACTGGCTTCCAGAAGACATACTAGAGCTAATCCCGATCCTGATCAGCCTCCAGTGTATGATAATCCCAATCTGATTTCAAGAATCCTCCATCGAGAAAGTCCTGTGATCCCTGTTGGAAATATTGTCATTGATGGAAAAGGCGGCAGCACTCAAGCAAAAGAGGCAACGCTGAAGCAAAGGAAGGCAAAAGAGGCAAAGCGAAAGCAATAGAGGCAACAAGAAGAAATTCAAAATGTAACAGTCATAGAAGCACAGTGAGACAGAGGCAGAGTGACAGAAGCAGAGACAGAGGCAGAGAGCAGTTACAAAATTCCGGGAATCGCACACTCCAACGATCATTATACATATAATATAACACGAATCTTATTCCGGGAATCGCAGACTCCAGCCGAGCGTTACACATATAATACAGAACCATATTCCGGGAATCGCACTCTCCAACCGGCGGAGCACATATAATATATAAACCATATTCCGGGAATCGCTTAACCCTTTGGAAAAGTATACATATATGTCCGTTATATTATGGAGCGCACAAAATGAAGTTTTAGATGGTGGGACCTCTCCCCAATCGCAATCGGAACTTTCCGATTGATCGCAAGTCTTTTGTTATATGCTCCGATCGAAGACCGGACCCGATCGAGTTATATGCCACAGTTTATGAGCCAATCGCATCCGAGTTCCCAATCGCAATTGGAAATTTTCGATTGATCGCAAGTCTTTTGTTATATGCTCCGATCGAAGGCCGGACCCGATCGAGTTATATGCCACAGTTTATGAGCCAATCACATCCGAGTTCCCAATCGCAATCGGAACTTTCCGATTGATCGCAAGTCTTTTGTTATATGCTTCGATCAAAGGCCGGACCCGATCGAGTTATATGCCACAGTTTATGAGCTAATCGCATCCAAGTTCCCAATCGCAATCGGAACTTTCCGATTGATCGCAAGTTTTTTGTAATATGCTCCGATCAAGTGGCGGACCCGATGGCGATTATACGATGGAATTAATTGGTTCAATCGCGTCCGGAATCTCAATCACAATCGGAACTCTTTGATTGATCGCACGACTTTGTAATATGTTGTGATTGAAGTGGTGGACCCGATCCTGTTATATGTGGGAGTTAATTTGTGCAAATCGCATCCGTGTTCTGATCGCAATCGGAACTTTTCTATAATGCGTCCCGATTGCATGTGTTCAAAGTTCGGACCCGATTGCGATATGAGCCATGTTTTATGTGGTCATCGCGTCCATTTGATCAATCGCAATCGCAAGTTTTCATTTGACACCACCGATCTGCCGAAGGAGATGTGGGGCCCGACCCTTTCATGTATTAGTGGTTTTGATTCGACTTATTGGATTATAATATAAGACCAAAGGCTTAAGGTGGAGGGCAATTGCTTATATATAAAAGGATTGTTGTTAGATATATAAAACACGGTTGCAGTTGTATTAAAATATGTCACATGGGGGGTGGCGGGCTTCGGGCCTCGGCCTAATAAAGGAGAGCGATTATAAATATACAATGGGTACAATAAACCCCCGCGAAAAAATAATAAAAGTTATTTACGGAATGTTCCCGTACGCTCGAACATACATTATTGAGAGTCGAAGAAATGATCACAGCATTTTCCGAAACATGAAATATAAATACTTCTTCTTGTCTCGACAAATACACTAAATGAGAGAATAGAGAAAAGCATCACAGAGCGAGGGAAAGAGTCAAAAACACGATCTAGAGAGAAAAGACAAATGCGCGACAAACCAAGAAACAAAATAAGTGGTGAATTTCTTAACAGTGATGCTGAATAATAAATGTTTTAATTGTTTTATTGTTTTATTGATAAAATTGTAGTCTAAAACTCAACTCTGTGTAATGTTAAAATTGACTACGGTTATAATTTTACGAGTACGATAAAAAGGAGTAAGAGAAGCGAGAAGGCTAAGAGACATGACTTTCCATTTCGAATTCCAAGCAGAATACAAACGGTCATGTGAGGAAATCTATAAATAATATCATCTTGATTTTAGAGCAAGGGAGAGAGCATATATAGAGAGAATGCAGAATATAAAAGGCAGAGAAGATTAAGAGAAGCTACAGAACAGAGCTGATATCTGAGGTAAATCAGCAAACATTCAGTTTTAGAAAATGAGGAAGTTGGAGCTTCCCTATCAAGTTGCAGCCTGATAGCTGTTAGTTGTAGCTGACTGAGGTTGGAGCCTCCTGTAGGTTGGTGCCTGCAGAAAACTGAAGGGAGTTGGTTCTTCCTTGCAAGTTGTAGCTTGCAGAATTGAGGTAGGAGCCTCCTGTAGGTTGGTTCCTGCAGAAAACAGTGGTGAGAGGGAGTTGGAGCTTGCCTTTACATCACAACAATAATAAGATGTGGTTTTCTCCCTTTATGGGTTTCCACTTATATCTGGTGTCTCTGTGCATGATATTTATGTATTGATATGATATGTATTATTTGCTTAATACTTGCTGCTCTCATATTAATTCTACTGCTCTATTAAACTAATACTTTCTGATTACATTCTAAAATTACTCTCACATCAAATAGAGTTTGAAATGAAGGTGTAAATAAGTTTAATGAAAAGTTTAAAAGATTAGGAATGTATTAAACTGATTCACCCCCCCCCCTCTCAGTTTTATTAGAGATTCAACAATTGGTATCAAAGCCAAGCTCCTTTGTACAAGTCTAACAACTGAAAGGAGATCCTAGGTTCCCAAGATGGCTAGTAAAGAAGGATGCTCAACCAATAAAGCCCCTTTCTTCACTGGTGAAAATTATGCTTTCTGGAAAATCAGAATGAAGACATACATAATGTCTCTAAGAATAGAAGTCTGGGCTGCTGTGGAATTAGGATATGCCCCGAAGGCAACTGACTCAGAAAAGGACGCAAAACAAGATTTTGTGGCTAATGCAAAAGCCATGAATGCCATCCTGAATGGATTATGTGAAGCAGAGTTTATTAAAGTAATGCACAAATACACTGCCAAGAAAATATGGGATACTCTTGAAGACATACATGAGGGAGACCAGAAAGTAAAAACTGCCAAAATTCAAGTATATAGAGCCCAGTTTGAAAACTTAAAAATGAATGATGATGAAGATGTTGGCAGCTTCTTCTTAAAAGTTGCAGAAATTGTTAACAATATGAAAGCTCTTGGAGAAACCATACCAGAAAGTATAGTTGTGCAAAAGATTCTAATATCACTCCCATCCAGATTTAATCCCAAGGTATCTGCAATAGAAGAGACAGCGTATTGGGAGACTTTAACCATGAACTGGATACTTGGAAATCTAACAGCCTATGAAATGAGGCTCCCACAGAAGAAACCAAGTTCGAGGGAAGCAGCTTTTAAAACAGAAAAGAAGAAAGAAGAAGAGGAAGAAATATGCTCTTGCTCAGGTGAAGAAGAAGCAAAATTTGTTAAGAAACTGGACAGAGGTTCAGGTAAATACAAAGGTAAACTTCCTTTCAAGTGCTTTAACTGTGGAAGAGTTGGACACTATGCTGCTAAGTGTCCTCACAAGAAAGCAAGGAATCAGGCTCAAGAGTCAGAAAAGAATAAATCAAAGAACTGGCAGAAGGGAAAGAAGTTCAACAGAAAATATTTCTATGCTAAACAAGACAATAGTACATCTGAAGATTCAGATGAACCCTCAAGTGAAGAAGGAACCTCAGATTTTTTATTGATGGCCATAGAAGATCTTGAGGGACTCCTACTAGAAGATGAAGAAGAAGAAGGGGAAGTCGACCTCGAGGGGGAGCTAAGAAGTGCTCTGGAGGATATTGAGAGACTCAAACTAAAATGCAGAAAACAAAAAGAGATTCTCCTCAAATGTATGAAAGAAGAACAAAATTAAGAAGTCCTCATGCTGCTGAAGGTAAGGCTTGAAGAAGCCAAGAATATAGAAGATATGTTACTTCAGCAAATCAAGGATAAAACCCAAGAACAAGAGAAGTTGGAGGAAGAAGTGGTAGGTCTCAGGAAGAAACTAGAAAATGCTCAAAGGACAGTGGTTATAAACTCTTCTCTACCAACAAGCTCTAGCAAGTTGAATGATATCCTAGTTGCTCAAAGATCCCCAGTGATAAAAACAGGAATAGCCTATGAAGGAGAATCGAGTAAAGGCAAAGAAAAGGAAGACAAAAATAGCATTTTTATAAAAGAAATGAAAACTGATGAAGAAGCCCAGACCATTCCTATAAAAGAAGAAACATGTAATAAGAATGACAAAGATCAGAAGAAATCTCTAGTAACAAGGAATATAATGAATACTAAGATGGCAGAAAAAGAATCATATGCCCCTAAGTATATCAAATTTGGAAGTCATCAGAGGAAATTCTTCCCTCCTATGAAGAATGCCACCTGCTATGTCTGCCACAAGCCTGGACACACTGCTGCATATTGTTATGCAAAGAAGAGTAATTGAAACCTGCAAAAGATGCAAACAGTGAAGAGGCTATCTCAAACAAACAAATGGAGAAAACAATCTTACATCAGGTATGGAAATAATTTATATGGTTATTGTTTTTATTGTAAGGAATTTGGCCATAAAATTATTGAATGTAGAAAGTATGGACAAAGACTGATGTTCAATACCTCAAGGAGGTTTATGAGTCAAAGCAATTTTGTTCATGCTCACAATTCTGCAAAAACTATAATCAAATGTTGTATATGCAATCAAATTGGGCATATATCTTCCAAGTGTTCTCTAAAGGGATATAATTCATCACCTCATCAAAGATACCAAACAAAAGGGGGCCTCCAGTGGATAAAGAAAGTGAATAAATGTGACCTGGCTCTAACTACTCAAGATCTGAAAAGCCAGTGGTACTTGGAAAGTGGCTGCTCCAAACACATGACTGGAGACAAAAGCAAGTTTATAACTCTTGATGAAAAGAAATCTGGCAATGTTATTTTTGGTAATGATAAATCAGGAAAGATCAAGGGAAAAGGCTCAGTCAGCATAGACAATGGCAGAGGAAAAGCCCAAGAGGTACTATTTGTGGATGGACTGAAAGCAAATTAACTGAGTGTCAGTCAGATGTGTGACAAAGGTTGTGAAGTTCTTTTTAGAGCACAAGATTGTGTAGTCAGGTCAAGCACAACAGGAAAGACTCTGCTCAAAGGTGTTCGAACAGAGAACAATGTATACATAGTGAAAGAGGAAGATGAAGCCCGCCATCTTAGCAAACTTGAGGAGTCATGGTTGTGGCATAGGAGATTGGGACATCTCAGCTTTGACCATATCATCAAATTGAGCAAGAAGAAAGCTGTCAAAGATATGCCAGAAATAAAAAGGCCTTCAAGTACTATATGCAAATCTTGTCAATTGGGGAAACAGACTCGCACATCCTTTAAATCTAAAGAGGAGTTGTCAACAAGAAGACCACTCCAGCTTGTGCACATGGACCTGTGTGGACCTGCTAGAACTAGAACACCAAGTGGAGAATCTTATTTCATGCTGATAATAGATGACTTCTCCAGAATGACATGGGTTTCCTTTCTCAAAAATAAATCAGAAGCATTGGAAAAATTTAAGATATTCAGAGCATTAGCAGAAAATCAAACTGGATGCAAGCTAAAATGTATCAGATCAGACAGAGGAGGAGAATTCATAGATTATGACTTTGCAGACCTATGTAATGAACATGGAATAAAACAACAATTTACTATTGCAGGGACACCTCAGCAGAATGGAGTAGCAGAGAGACAAAACAGGTCTGTAAAACAAATAGCCAGAGCTATGATGCAAGAGAATAATATTGCTCAAACCTTCTGGGCAGAAGCAGTACACACAGCAGTACATATCCTTAATAAAGCTCACTTAAGGCCAAGCAGTGACAAGACTCCATATGAACTATGGCATGGAAAGCCAACTTCAATAAAAAATTTCAGAGTCTTTGGTAGCAAGTGTTACATAAAGAATAATGATGAAAACCTTGGGAAATTTGATGCAAGAGCAGATGAAGGGATTTTTCTAGGATATGCTTCCAAAAGCAAAGGGTACAGGTGCTACAACAAGATCCTTCGGAAGATAGTTGAAAGTATTTATGTGAGATTTGATGAAGAACCTCCGAACAATACAAGAAATACAAACTGCTGCAGTCCATTAGACAACCATGAAGAGGAAGACAAGGATGATGATGAAAAAAGTAAGACAACAGATAATGCAGAGCTGAGCTCGAAAACCCCCTCAAGATACACTCAGAAGAATCATCCTGAAGATCAGATCATAGGAGACAAGAAAGCAGGAGTCCAGACAAGAAGGCAGCTAACAGAACAAACAAAAGAAGTATACATAGCCATGTTATCACAAATAGAGCCAAAGAAATTTGAAGAAGCCAACAAGGACAAGTATTGGGTAAAAGCAATGAATGAAGAATTGGACCAAATTGAGAAGAACAATACCTGGGAACTAGTTCCTAGACCTATTGAGAAAAATATCATTGGTTCAAAATGGGTATTCAAAAAAAAAATGAATGAGCAAGGACAAGTAATCAGGAATAAAGCCAGGCTGTTCTGCAAAGGATACTCACAAATTGAAGGACTTGACTATGATGAAACATTTGCACCTGTAGCCAGAATGGAGGCTATCAGAATGTTCCTGGCATTTGCATGCTACCAAGACTTCAAGGTATATCAAATGGATGTAAAGTCTTCTTTTCTTAATGGAGATCTAGAAGAAGAAGTGTATATGGAACAACCAGAAGGCTTCTCATTGACAGACAAAGAAGACTATGTGTGCAGATTGAAGAAGGCCCTATATGGACTGAAACAGGCTCCTCGTGCTTGGTACTCAAGACTGGACAAATATTTGCAAAAACAGGGTTTTAAGAGAGGTGGAGTAGACAACAATCTATACATAAAAGCGCATGAAAACGAACTCCTAATTGTTGTTGTATATGTTGATGACATTATGTTTGGAAGCAACAAAGATGATCTAGAAAAAGGGTTTGCTGATGAGATGAAAACAGAGTTTGAAATGTCTATGATTGGAGAACTCAGTTTCTACTTGGGACTGCAAATTCAGCAAAAGAACACATGCACATTCATTTCTCAAGAAAAATACTTAAAAGAAATGCTGAAAAAATTCAAAATGGAGGACTGCAAACCAATGACAACCCCCATGATCACGGGATGCAAGCTGTGTGCTGATGATAGGTCTGCAGATGTAGATCAAAAACTCTACATATCCATGATAGGAAGCCTGCTGTACTTGACAGCTTCAAGACCAGACATCATGCTAGCAGTAGGACTAGTGGCAAGATATCAAGCAACACCTAAACAAAACCATCTTCTGGCAGTAAAAATAATACTCAGATATCTACAAGGAACAACACAATATGGGCTTTGGTATCCTAAAGGCAAGAGCTTCACCTTAACAGCGTACACAGATGCAGATTGGGCCAGCTGTGTGGATGACAGGAAGAGTACAAGTGGAGGTGCATTCTATCTAGGAGAAAGTTTGGTGGCATGGCTAAGTAAGAAACAAACATCCATATCTATGTCTACAGCTGAAGCAGAATATATAGCAGCAGCAGCATGTTGTACACAAGTGATGTGGATGAAGCAAACTCTTCAAGACATGAAGGTAAGCATTAATGAACCTATCTCAATCAAATGTGATAATACAAGTGCTATAAGTATATCTAAAAATCCTGTGCTTCATTCAAAAACTAAACATATACCAATCAAGTATCATTTTCTCCGAGAAAAAGTAGCTCAGAAGATAGTTAAACTGGACTATGTATCAACGAAAGAACAGATAGCAGATATATTTACCAAACCACTTTCCAGAGAACCATTCGAATACTTGAGAGACAAACTAGGGGTAGTATCTGTAGATACTATTCTCTAATATGAAGAGAAAGTACAGTCTGAGGGGGAGAACAAAATGAAGATATCATTCCAGGGGGAGAACAGCCAGCAAGATAAGCATAAAACAAGTCCATAGGATCAGCATTATCAATATTATCAGCATTCAGAAGCAACAAGAACCTTTCAATTGTAAAATGCATCATCTCTGTCTGCAATCTAGCACATATTACAGGCACTACAAATGAAACACAACATAGTCCAATTTCGGCAGAAGAGGACCTAAACGTAACTCAGAGAAAGGAAATACAACGACAGAACCCATACGGAAAGATGAGGAGTCATCCTTTGCCATTGATGTCAAAGGGGGAGGAAGAACAAATAGCAGGAGGAAGAGCAAGCAACAAGAGAAAGAGAAAGCAAACAGAGAAAGTGGATTGCCATCAATGCCAAAGGGGGAGACTGTTGGAAATATTGTCATTGATGGCAAAGGCGGCAACACTCAGGCAAAAGAGGCAGCGCTGAAGCAAAGGAAGGCAAAAGAGGCACAGCGAAAGCAATAGAGGCAGCAAGAAGACAGTCAAAATGTAACAGTCATAGAAGCACAGTGAGACAGAGGCAGAGTGACAGAAGCAGAGACAGAGGCAGAGAGCAGTTACAAAATTCCGGGAATCGCACACTCCAGCGAGCATTATACATATAATATAACACGAATCTTATTCCGGGAATCGCAGACTCCAGCCGAGCGTTACACATATAATACAGAACCATATTCTGGGAATCGCACTCTCCAACCAGCAGATCACATATAATATATAAACCATATTCCGGGAATCACTTAACCCTTTGGCAAAGTATACATATATGTCCGTTATATTATGGAGCGCACAAAACGAAGTTTTAGATGGTGGGACCTCTCCCCAATCGCAATCGGAACTTTCCGATTGATCGCAAATCTTTTGTTATATGCTCCGATCGAAGGCCGGACCCGATCGAGTTATATGCCACAGTTTATGAGCCAATCGCATCCAAGTTCCCAATCGCAATTGGAACTTTCCGATTGATCACAAGTCTTTTGTTATATGCTTCGATCGAAGGCCGGACCCGATCGAGTTATATGGCACAGTTTATGAGCCAATCGCATCCAAGTTCCCAATCGCAATTGGAACTTTCCGATTGATCGCAAGTATTTTGTTATATGCTCCGATCAAAGGCCGGACCCGATCGAGTTATATGCCACAGTTTATGAGCTAATCGCATCCGAGTTCCCAATCGCAATCGGAACTTTCCGATTGATCGCAAGTTTTTTGTAATATGCTCCGATCAAGTGGCGGACCCGATGGCGATTATACGATGGAATTAATTGGTTCAATCGTGTCCGGAATCTCAATCGCAATCGGAACTCTCCGATTGATCGCACGACTTTGTAATATGTTGCGATTGAAGTGGCGGACCCGATCCTGTTATATGCGGGAGTTAATTTGTGCAAATCGCATCCGTGTTCTGATCGCAATCGGAACTTTTCTATAATGCGTCCCGATTGCATGTGTTCAAAGTTCGGACCCGATTGCGATATGAGCCATGTTTTATGTGATCATCGCGTCCGTTTGATCAATCGCAATCGCAAGTTTTCGTTTGACACCACCGATCCGCCGACGGAGATGTGGGGCCCGACCCTTTCATGTATTAGTGGTTGTGATTCGACTTATTGGATTATAATATAAGACCAAAGGCTTAAGGTGGAGGGCGATTGCTTATATATAAAAGGATTGTTGTTAGATATATAAAACACGGTTGCAGTTGTATTAAAATATGTCACATGGGCTGTGAACCCACGGGCCTCGGCCTAATGAGAGGGCGATTATAAATATACAATGACTGTGATATATGTATGTTCCATTTGCAGAATGTTCCACATCAACAAGACACTTGGTGCAAGTCAGCAGTCACGCATTTTTCTAAGAGGCACTGATATAAAAGCACTATTACACGTATGCAGCAAATACACTACAGCAGAGGACAGAAAAGCATACAGAGTAGAAAAGAGTCAAAACACAGTCACAGAAAAGACAAATGCGCAGCAAACCAAGAGACAAAATAAGTGAGCTGGAATTCATATTGTAATTCGAATGTAAATGTTTTAATTGTTTTTATTATTTGTGATGCATTGGCAAGTCTTCGAGAGAAAACAAACTCCCACTGTAATGTTAAAATTGACACCTACAGTTATAATTTCTGAGTAAGCTGATAAAAGGAGTAAGAAGGCAGAAGGCAAAGAGACATGACTTTCCATTTCGAATTCCAAGCAGAATACAAACAGTCATGTGAGGAAATCTATAAATAATATCATCTTGATATGCAGAGTGAGTTTTTGAGAGTAAGGGAGAGAGAATATATAGAGAGAATGCAGAATATAGAAGGCAGAGAATATTAAGAGAAGCTACAGAACATAGCTGATATCTGAGGTAAATCATCAAACATTCAGTTTTAGAAAATGAGGAAGTTGGAGCTTCCCTATCAAGTTGCAGCTTGATAGCTGTCAGTTGTAGCTAACTGAGGTTGGAGCCTCCTGTAGGTTGGTACCTGTAGAAAACTGAAGGGATTTGGTCCTTCCTTGCAAGTTGTAACTTGCAGAATTGAGGTAGGAGCCTCCTGTAGGTTGGTGCCTGCAGAAAAAAAGTGGTGAGAGGGAGTTGGAGCTTGCCTTTGCATCACAACAATAATAAGATGTGGTTTTCTCCCTTTATGGGTTTCCACTTATATCTGGTGTCTCTATGCATGATATTTATGTATTGATCTGATATGTATCATTTGCTTAATACCTGCTGCTCTCATATTAAGTCTACTGCTCTATTAAACTAATACTTTCTGATTACATTCTAAAATTACTCTCACATCAAATAGAGTTTGAAATGAAGGTGTAAATAATTTTAATGAAAAGTTTAAAAGATCAGGAATGTATTAAACTGATTCACCCCCCCCCCTCTCAGTTTAATTAGAGATTCAACAATCCCTTTATTTAAATCTCATTCATGCTCGACTGTATTTGAATTCCTTGAAGATATTGAGTTTGATGATCAATTCGAGCTGTCATTGTTTGAAACTAAGTCTGAAAGTGCTACTGGTTCTACTGTCATAAATCCCAAGTTTATCAAGTATATTGAGATTGAACAAGCTAATAGATCCATTGATAGTTACATCTTGAACATACAAAACTCTATTGTGGCAACAAATATTCCTGAGCTTATCGAATCTGCTTCTGAAACTCTTGGTCCATCAACAGTTACTTCTGATTCACAAGTTCACGCCGAGTCTTATTTTATTCCTACCATTCCCATGAAACCATCTATATCTGATCAGCAATATGCAGTATTTCCTCCTCCATCTCCACCACATACACCTCGTACATCTACTGCTCCTACTCCTCCCATTTCTCCAAGACAGATCATAATCTAGATTCACACCTCTTGTCTTGCCCCAGAACTTAGATCCCATGCCCGTTGATTATCAGAGTAAAATCCCCTTGTTTGATGGTACTCCTCAAAGTGTGCCCGCTCAGCAGCATATTGATAGAATGACAGACTTCTTTGATCTCCATGAAATTGATGAAGAGAATGTCACCATGAGATTGTTGGTGCAAACTTTTGGAGGTGAGGTACGCAAGTGGTTTAGAGCTTTGCAGCCCAGAAATATTAATACATTAGAAGAGCTTCAGAGATAGTTTCTAGATCAGTGGGAAATGAAAAAGGATCCACTTCAAATCACTTCTGAATATACCAAGATCAAGCACAATGCTGGTGAGTCCGTCCAAGACTATATTATCAGATTTAATGTGGTTTATAATGCAATTCCTGATGATTTGAGGCCTTCTAAGAAGTCAGCTTTGTTAAAATTCTCGGATGGTTTTGATTCGAAGATGGCCTATTCATTACGATACAGAGATCCACCCACCTTAGAAGATATGCAGAAAATTGCGGTGAGTGTTGAGGCAAATTTGAATGACAAGAGAGCTAGATTGAAAGCAGAGAAGAAAGTTGTGATAAAGGAAGAAGCTTCTACATCAACATCAGATCAGCTACTTCGTAAAGTGGAAAAAATGTTCGAAAGGTTCACACTTGATAAGCCCGAACCACAGATTCGAAATCCCAACTTCCGTGATCAGCAGCAGCCCCAATTCAGGATCAAAAAACGAGAGCAGAGAGCACAAGAACCAGCAGTCCAGCAGCAAGTAAAGACACCTCTTCAGCAAAATTTTGTTGGTCAGGATTCAGATGATGAAGATGATGTAGTAGGGGAGGAAAATCATTTCTTTACTCCTGATGATTTTCCCATCTATATCACTGAAGATGAGGAGTATGCAGAAAGTCAAGCTATACAAAGAGATGAGGATTTTATCTTGGCCAATGATGCAGCTCTTGAGGAAGAGTCGGATGAGTATCAGAGAGGTTATATGAATTCCTTGTCAGCCCAGCAGAAGCAATATTCTCTTAAAAACAGAGATGTGCCTGTCAACCCAATCCAAAAGAGAAAGGAAGTTTCACCACCTAAAAACGATTCACCTGTTGCACAAAAGAAAGCAAAAGAGATAGTTGATCCCACTGCCACCAAGTCATCATCAGCAGAAAAATAAAATCAGCCAATTACATCGAGGGAGAAGGCTTAAAAGAAAGATGTTTCAGCTAAAGAGATCGAAAAGACTTCAGCCTTTAGTTTGGAGAATGAGATTTATAAATTAAAGGTATCCATTCCCTTGACTGAACTAATGAAGAACAACAGTTATAAAGGTCAAGTTTCTAGAATTTTGAATTTCGATCCCATGTATGATATGGTGAATATTGAAGATCATCAACCTGAACTGATATTTGGACCAGCTTTGGATGGTGAGTCTCCAGATAGCGAAGTTCCTCCTTTTTATATCAGTCTTCAATTGCATGAGTTTGTATTGCATAATGCCATGTTCGATTCCAGTGCTTCCCATAATCTTATGCCGAAAGCAATCATGGAGAAGTTGGGTTTAGACATCACTAGGAAGTACCATTATCTTTATTCATTTGATTCTAGCAGAGTGAGATGTATTGGACTCATTAAAGACTTGGTTGTTAGTTTGGATCAAATTCCCACAAAGAATGTTTTGATGGACGTAGTTGTGGCAGACATTCCTCCCAGGTTTGGTATGTTGCTTTCCAAATCTTGGGGAGAAAAATTGAAAGGGACATTAAAATTAGATTTCTCCTATGCAACGATTCCCATGTTTGGTCAAATGAGAAAGTTGTACCAGGAACAAAAAATGAAGTATATGATTACAACCAAGGAGAAACTGGTCAATCATCCGATTAATAATGTACATACAGATTTAGAGTCTTTTGTTTTGTTTGCCGATAGTTTCAATGATGTAGATAGTCAGTTAGTTCAAGCAGAAGATATTCCAAAGATTACCGAGAATTTCAGAGAAGTTTTTCAAAAATAAAGGCAAAAACCGGAAAGCACAGTTGAGCAATCAGCTAAAGATAGTGGACAGCAAGCAGAAAAAACAGAGCTAGCACAATTTCAGCACTTAGAAGATGATGAAGAGGGTCTATGGACCATGGATTTCGATGGTGCAGTGGAAAATGATGGTGCTGGAATTGGTATTTGGGTACGCAGTCCTTTTTCCGCTCCAAACAAGATACCGAGCAATGTACGGGTATGTTCTTACAAATTAGCATTCGATTGTTCAAAAAATGAGGCTGAGTACGAAGCTCTGACTGCTGGCCTAAAAATTCTTAGAAAGCTGAATGCTAAGAGAATTGCAGTCTATGGCGACTCTGAATTGGTGATTAAGAAAGTAAAGGGTGAATATCAAACAAAGCATCCCCGGATGCGGGCTTACCGTAATGTTGTTCTAGATATTTTGAAGCAGTTTTCAGATTATACTTTGACTTGTATTCCTCGCATTCAAAATGGAATTGCAGATGCACTTGCTAAGGCAGCAGGTAACTTGAAAATCCCAATGAACTCAATTAATAAGTTCGAAATCCATGTGAAGCACCGTCCTACCGTCCCAGATAATCAAAGAAGTTGGCAAGTTTTCCAAGATGATGATGAGATTAATGATTTTCTGCAAAATAAAGGGAAGTTCAAAGATACCTCAATTGATGTAGAATATGATGATGGTGAAGCTGACGTGCAAGTAAATCAAATGGAAGTGTTGCAGCTGAAAGACAACGTTATTCCTAAAGGTTTGATACCTTTAGAAGAGCTCTTCGATCAGGATGATGTGGCCAAGAAACCAACCTTACGGCCGACTGAAAAAGGAGTTGAAGATGTAAATATTGGAACAGCTGAAGACCCCAAGATGGTGAAGTTCTCCAAATCATTGCCACCGGAGGTAAAAGAAAAATATGTGAGTTTGTTGTCTTCGTTTGCTGATGCTTTCGCTTGGGATTATTCAGATTTAAAGACATATGATACCAATATAATTCAGCACACTATCCCAATCAAGCCTAATCAGAAGCCTTTCAGACAGAAGCTAAGAAGAATCAACCCGAAGTTGCTGCCATCAATTGAGAAGGAGGTAAACAGGTTGTACAAGGTAGGAATCATTGTTCCCATCAGATTTTCTGATTGGATTTCCAATTTAGTGCCAGTGCGGAAAAATACAGGTGAGATTCGATTGTGCATTGATTTCCGAAATCTGAATAAGGTGTCATTGAAGGACAATAATCCATTGCCTAAGATGGATCATATACTGTAGCGAGTAGTTGGAGCGTCTCGCATGTCACTACTTGATGGTTATTCTGGATATAACCAAATTTTGGTCCATGAGGACGACCGAGACAAAACAGCGTTCACCTCTCCGTGGGGAACTTTCCACCATGCCAAGATGCCATTCGGTTTGAAGAATGCTGGTGCGAATTTCCAGCGGGCGATGGACATGGCTTTTTCGAATGAGAAAGATGTTTTCCTTGTTATATAACTTGATGATTTGATGGTTTTTTCCAATTCAGATGAAGAGCATATGTATCACTTGAAAGTTGTTTTTCAAAAGTGCAGAAAATATGGTGTCCCGCTTAATCCTAAAAAGAGCTTGTTTGCCATGGATGAGGGCAAATTACTTGGTCACATTATTTCAAAAGATGGAATTCATATTGATCCAACACGTGTTGAAGCAATTTAGCAAATTGACCCTCCCAGGAACAAGAAGGAGATTCAATATTTTAATGGTAAGATGAAATTTTTACGCCGTTTTGTCCCTAACCTTGCTGAACATCTAAGAGAAATAAAAAATATGTTGAAAAAGGACAGCCAAGTGAAGTGGACAGAAGAGGCGGTAAAGTCCTTTAATTTGGTGAAGTTGGCACTATCTTCAGCTCTGGTGTTAATCAGCCCGGATTACACCCAATATTTTATTTTGTTTTCCTTTGCTTCGGAACATACCATGGCAGCTCTGTTAATGCAGAAAAGAGATGGGCATGAGAAGCCAATAGATTTTTTCAGTCGAACTATAAGAGATGCAGCCTTGAAGTACAACATCATTGAGAAGCAAGCTCTGGCACTGGTAAAAGCATTAAAGGATTTCCGGGTATACATTTTGCATTCTCATATTTTGGCTTATGTTCGTAACGCTGTCGTGAAAGATGTTTTAGTACAAACTGATCCAGAAGGAAGACGAGGCAAGTGGATTGCAGCTTTGCTGGAGTATGATGTGGAGATAAGGCCCACAAACTTATCAAGGGACAGGGGCTGGCGAAGCTTATGGCTGAATCGAATTTGCATGTGCTAGACATAAATCTGATTGCTGCTATGTCTGATAAGGATGAGGAAAATTCGCCACTTCAAGTATCGGAAATGTTTGTTGCTTCCCCATGGTATTCAAATATCGTGTATGTTCTTCAAAAAATTTCATCACTGCCTGGCATGACTAGAAACAAAGGTAGAACTCTAAAACTGAAGGCTGCAAAATTTTGTATTTTGAATTCTGCACTTTATTGGAAAGATCCGGGTGGTGTTTTGTTAAATTGTTTGGTGGAGGAAGAAGCGAAGAAGGTAATGGAGGATTTCCATAAAGGAGACTGCGGGGGTCACCATTTTTGGAAAACAACAGCCAATAATATTTTTAGAGCAGGATACTATTGGCCGACATTGTTTGCTGATGTGTATAAAATAGTCAAAGGCTGCCATGAGTGCCAGATTTTCGAAGGAAGACAGAAATTACAGCCTTTGCCGCTTAAACCTATTGAGGTAAGCGCCCCTTTTCAGTAGTGGGGTTTGGATTTCATTGGGGAGATCCATCCTCCTTCTTCAGGACAGCATAGATGGATCCTAACAGCGACTGATTACTTCACAAAATGGATCGAAGCAGTTCCCACCAGACAAGCTACCGATTAGGTAATCATTTCTTTCCTTGAGAACAACATTTTGTGTCGTTTTGGTTGCCCAAATAAATTGATCACTGATAATGTAGCAGCTTTTAAATAAAGAAAGATGATTGAGTTTTGTGCCAAGTATAAAATAATTTTGGGGCATTCAACTGCCTATCATCCGCAAGGCAACGGTTTGGCGGAATCTTCCAATAAATCTTTAGTCAACATCATTAAAACGTTGTTGGACATAAACAAGAAGAGTTGGCATAAGAAGCTGGTCAATGCCCTATGGGCTGATCGGGTGAGTAAAAACAAGTCCATTGGTATGTCCCCCTTTGAGTTAGTTTATGGAGTGGATACAATGTTTCCTACCTCTCTTGCTCTTCCGGTGGTCAAGCTTCTTCAGGAAGCTGGTAGTGAAGAAAGCCATATGCAGAGAAGGATAAATCAGATGATTCACTTGCAGCAAACGAGAGAAGAGGTTTTCCAGAACACATTCAAGTTGCAGGAGAGAATCAAGAAAATCTATGACAGGAAATCGAAGGCGGATAAATTCCACTTAGAGGAAGTGGTGTTGAATTGGGATGCTAGGAATGAGGAAAAAGGTAAACACGGTAAGTTTGAAAATATCTGGAAAGTTCCATTTAAGATTGCAGCATATCAAGGTCAGAACGCCTTTCTTTTGAAGGAGATGAACGGTGAAGACTTTCTAGGAGGGCCGGTCAATGGTCGGCTGCTCAAGTGGTACCATTTCTAAGATGTTTTCTGCTGATCACATTGTCATTGTACATATAATTTATTTCAATTTTCATCGCAAGTGTGCACGGAGGTCTTTTCTTCATTTTGGGGCCCGAAGTGAAGGCTATAATTCTGAAGAAGGATTTTAGTTTTGGTTGGAGTCTGTCTAGTCGGTTTGATTCAGTCATTTCAGTTTTAAAAGTTGAGTCAGTCTGATTCAAAGTTTCATTCAAATAAATTCAGTCAACAGTCTTGAGTTGTTTTGTCAAAATAATGGACTCCATAGCCCAATGGACGAAGGCACTTTCTATCTCTCCCAGAGATCTGCCGTTCTTGACACCTCCAAGGAGCTGCCATCCCCAATGAAGCCAACGTTAGAGTTGGTCTTTACATCCCTCCATCAGAGATCATTTATCTTATTGAATTTCCATTTTTAGGTGTCTCATTCCGCTCATTCATCTGCATTCCGTTAGGGGCATGCCATTATCTAATGGAATGGTCTCTTCACTAGTTTCCCTCATGTTTGTACCTGCTGAGTTGGTCGAAATTTATCAAAATTCATTAATGCTAATTTCAGTCATTTTCAATCATAGATGGTCTTGTGGTCAAAAAAGAGTGTTTCAGTTACTAGGTCTAGGGTTTGGTCTTCAGAATTTCAAATAATTCCTGCAGGCCATGAGGATTTCTTCAATAAGTTTTCAGTTCAAGATTTTCATCATTAACAATGCTCAAGGATGTTTCTTCTTCAAAACTCTGTTTTGAAGAAGAAATTGTCAAATTAATTGTTTGTAATAAATATGTATTTTTAAAGTTTTCCGCCATGAAGTACGTCAAATGCAGCCTCTGTTCATCCTTTGTCGAAGTCCAAATGCCACCATCCCTGCAAAAAATCAACCAAGAAAGCCATCAATTCAACCAAAAATCAAAAAGGAAACTTGAAAAACAAAGTTGTATTAAAAGTGAAGAAATGCCAATTTTGAAACATTACAAAGTGGGTCTCTACAAAGATAAAATCAAAGCCATGACTTTATATAGATATTTCTATGTGTATCAATGCCATTTGCATCCAAGACATCAAGGAAAGTCGAAATTTAGTGGTGAGAGGGTGAAGCTGTAAATTTGAAAGCCAAGACTGTGTTTAGAAGTGCGCGCAGCACATTGGAGGAAGGCGCGGCGCATCCACAAGACACGACGCATTGAACCCACTCTGACTGTGTTAATTTTCTCTGGCATGGCGCACAGAGCCGACGCGGCACACTGGGTGTGCGCACGGTGCACAAAGCCAACATGCTTAAATTCATCAAATTTAATCAAAAAAGACTAAATCGACTCAAATTTTTCCTGCTCCAAGTAAGTTGAAACTCTTGCCCATTGATTTTAAGTCGTGCTTGGTGTGTTTGGAGGCAAAATATGAGGGCTTTTATCGGTGAAATATAAACCCTATGTCCATACAAAAATCTGATTCTTTAGGTTTGAAATTGGTGTTTTTGAAATTGTAATTTTGCTGCCAAGTCCCCTTTCCCATTTAGGATCCTTTCCCTTTCATAAATAGTTTATCCCTGGTGCCCTAAACTCCCAAAACCAATCATATTCCTTGCACCCCATTTTCCCTATCACTAAACCCTACTACATCTCCCACTCCCATATCACTTATAAAATCCCCAAATCTCGAAGTCCCCCAAGCAGTCAAGTGATTGTCCTTCAACTCAAATTTCACTTGACAGTCCATTACACCCACTGTTTATAATTACCACAGTCCCTCATTTCTTACTTGGTACATATTTGACATATTTGGTATTGAAAGACAAAATCTTATTTTCACCACACATCTATCAGCATATACTTGTTATACACATTGCAAAGCACCATGTCAGAGACAAGTTCATCATATGAGCAAGGATATGAGCAAGACAATGACTCAAACGTAGAGCTAAATGTACCGAGGAGGTCTCATAAAAGTGGCAGGCATGTCAGAGAAGATCCCACTTCCTTGACTCAATTGCAGGCCTGCCCGCTTGCAATGGCATGCTTTCAGCAACATTCATGTTTTCAGTATTGTGAGATGATTTCTCAGATTCAGCATCATCAGGAGTTGGTTCGCTTATTTTTCCTACATTTGCGTGATGGTCATGTAAACCTTGCTGGAGTGAACTTCACCTTAACACCAGAAACCATTTCTCAGGCGACTGGGATACCAAACATAGGTGAAGAGTGGAATAAGAGACAATAGTTGGGTAGAGCATATTATGAACCTTACATCAGGCCTGGTTATATGAGGCATCTCAGCAGGGTGTTTCCTTTTAGATTCTTGAAGGAGTCCTATGCACCATCAATGAAGCTCATCATCAGATACTTCAGCTGTGAGGGTCGGTTCTCATGCCTTTATGCATATCACATGAGACTGTTGATGCATTTCACGAGAGTGAGACTGATGAATATTCCATACTTCATGTGCCAAAACATAGAGCGGATGACTACCCTTGTGCAGAAGAAGACTCTAGAGCAGCAACATAACAACGTTTATCATTATGTGCTCATCAAGATGATTGTGGTACATCAGCTTGGATTGCAGGGTATTTCATGGGAGGAGTTCATTTCCCGTGACTTTTTTACAGCCCCTCAGCCTCCTCCAGAGATTTTTCATGATGCAAGTGAGCCTTCACATCAGTTTGTGGTTTTTGAGACAGAGCCTATCAGTGTTCCAGTGTGTGTTACCTATCAGAGAGGTACCAGAGCCTTATTTGCAGCAGCACGACGAGTACTATCTCCACCCGGGGTGGAAGGGGTCTCGTTACCTTCGACAGCAGTGCGAGTACTATATCCACATGGTGTGGAAGGGGTCTCACCTTCTACATCAGCACAGGTACAGGACAGAGGCAAGAAGCCTATGCAGGATGAGGGCCCCTCAAGAGGCCAAGATAATGATTTTATATTGATCGATGTTGATTCGAGCTCTCCCAGCTCAAAGCTGAAAGAAATCATCCAGGAGCAGAAAAATAAGATCGACACACTGACCGAGAAATTTTAGAGAGCTCAGTGGGTTATAAATTACTTGGAGTAGCAGAATAAACAATTGGAGGATCAGCAGACACTCATAGAGTTGCGGAAAATCCGTGAAGACCGTGAATTGGCCCGAAAGAGACCAGGAGACATGACACCATTTGAGCGGGAGACTTGCCTTACGAGATTCAACATTCATCTGGAGAAGCTCTTGGCGAAGGCCAATAGGGACAAATACATGCTCAGACATATGAAGAACCACTATTGGGGCCGCACACACGTTTACAGAGCTAGGATGAAGATCCTGAAGGCGAGGTTGAGAAGAGCACTAAAATGGCGAAAAAGGCCTGATACACTCCAAATCTTGACCGAAGCTTCCTTGGCTGAGCATGGGACATGATGGGAGACATTCACTCCAAATTTCAGCAAATTTGGAGTAAATTTTGTCATTTTTGAAATTTTGGTTGCAAAACAGGTTTTTCTGCCCGACGCGTCGCGCCACTCGACGCGCGCTTACATTTGAGAGATCTTCTAGAGGAAAAATTTACATTTTTTGATTTTTTATGGTAAATTATGCATGCTCAGGAATGGCTGAGAGATTTCATCAAGTTCTAGGTGGTTTTAAAGGTCAAAAACACTCCAAAAATGGTCTTTCTGCCACGTTTTGCACCAGCAGGAACCAGTCTTGGGAGATTGCAGTTTTGGAGGGGAAAATGAACTCCAAATTGAAAAATTACACTTGGGTTGGATAGTAGACAGAGAGGGCTTTCCAACGCGCTATAATGAGATCAATTTGGACTTCAGGAAGGGCCCCAAAAATAGGCTCAAAGTGGTGCGGCGCATTGTGTTTTCTGGTCCAATTTTTACTTTTCAGCTCAGAAATTCGGCCAGTTTGACTAGTTTCACTTTGTGATGTAATTATTGATCTATCTTGATGTAATTTTATGGCTATGATGTAATTTTGGCTCACATTTACTTGTTCGAGAGGATTCATTCACTAAAAAGTGAAAATTAAGTGAATGGATCAGTTTCCTAGCATATAGAGGCAAGTTGTTTGATTGCCTAGATTTCAGTTCCTAGTTTAGAATTGGTTGAAACAGCTCCTAGAAGGATGAGCTCGACCCCTAGAGGCATGGGAAGGGGTTAGGATGGTCCATATATTGTATTTTCTGAGACATTTTCAAGGTTGGACTTTTGGGAATAGTTTGGCACCTCATTGTATACTCATTTCAGATTTTTGGCAAAGGAAAGAACAAAGTTTTTCAACACTTGTTGGGATCCTTGTGGCTCTGAGTTTTGATGATGTTTTTCTCCATGTATCTGTAAGTTTCATTAATTTTTATGTATGCCATTTCCCTTATCTTTGCTTCTGAATTAAACAAATGAGTAACTAAGGTAGAATTCATTAGTTTGCTGGTGCTCTACCTTAAAATTTTGTTTAGTTTTATATGTTTTCGTCAGTTTGAAGAGGATCCTTTCACTTTCTTGCCCTCTTCAGCCCCTCAACAATATTTTCCATCCATTCATTGAATCTAAGACATCAAAGCCATTTCCTACCTTGCCCCAACTTGAACTTTGCAAGAATTTGGCCTCATCCCCAAGCCCAAAATTGCCTTTCCCTTTTTCAGACAAAAACCCCTAAAAATCATTTCAAACTCCTTGATTAATATACCTAGCCTAAAATTAGCACTCATTTCAGTCATCTCAAGGCCTATTGATACATTTTTACTGAGATTGACCCGGAGAGAGCCCTCTCCTGTTTTGGTAGGGCTAGCTACCAGACTAAGCGTGGTTTGGTGTTACCTTGCATCCTGCCTTCCTTCAGCCTGAGGTGGATTTGGGAAATAACACGATCTATAAATAGACTTCACCCATATCTATAAAAATAGAAAATCATCTAAAGATAGAATTTTCTCAACCATCTAGAATTAGTCTCCTGCTAATTTTAGAATATGGTCACCATTCTAAAAATAGACATAGACCTAAAAATAGCCTATGTTGGCCCCACCTAGTGTAGGTGCTTAATTTTCACTAGGATCAAGGATGATGTTTTCAGATGAAAATTTCACTGTTTCTTGTTGCAAACTTCAACACTCCCTCTCAACAAGAAAGGAATGTCTTTGCATGCGACATGCAACTCCATGCATTCGCCTTGCAACCTTTACATGCAACACTTCTGAAACTGAATAGCCTCCAAACAATTGAATCAGTATAATGCATCTATCATCAAAGTATTCTGACTTCTTCTTAGCTACTGCACATGTCTTCAAGAACCACTGCGCTATTGACACCTGCATCCATGCACTCTACACTTGCTGCCAACCCTAATTTGCGCTCCAGTATCCGACACTGTCACTTTGATTTCATGTCCTCACGACATCTGACTGCATCAATCCAACCGATCCTACTACTGTTTCTCTATGGGCTCCTTGTAGCCAAGTTCAATTCATGAGATCCACACCATCTCAATGAATCATGCCCAGAAATTCCTTCTTAGGATTACTCATGCATGTTGACCCACCTCTCACCTGATGGTATAGATGCATGCACTCCCTCTGCCCATCTAGCACGAAATTTATCTGCATGAGTGGTTGATCCCACTCCATGATCCTCATCTTGTGGCTGCTCCACATCCTGAGGTTCACTCTTACCTACATGCAAATCCAGCTCCCTCTCAAGCTTCAATTTCATGGATTTCTCACACTTCCCAATAGTAGGAAGCTCTATAGAAATCCCATCTACTTCAAGTATGTAGAGATTCTTAACTCGAATCCCAACCTTCTTGGCTTGCCCTGTTGCTTTGTGTTGCAGGAAAACTTTTCCTTCACTAAAGACAACATCATAGCCTTTATCCTCTAACATTGTAGCTTAGATTAAATTCTTCTTTAAACCTGGAACATGCACAACATCTTTTAAATGAAAGATTTTACCTGACCCCATCTAAAAGGTAATGGTACTAATTTTGATCGCATTGTATCGTCCATCGTCGCCCAACTCAACATGCATCTGGAGATCTTTCTCCACCAAGTCACTGAAATTTTTTTCATCTCTCGTCATGTGAAAGGAAGCACCACTATCAAAGTACCACCCTGATCCCAATGCACTTGACACCATGCATGCGATAAATGAGAAGTCAAGCTCAAATTTTGAGGCAAGAGCCTCACCAGCTACTTCTCCAGCAACCATCTTGTTCTTCTTCTTATGTGGACAATTTGTGGCAATATGTCCAAACTCGTGACAGTGAAAACACTTCACTTTGGACTTGTTGTGCTCCTTGCCATCTTCTCCAGCCTCATATCTAGAATGGAATTCCCCCCCCTTCTTCTTCTTTGCCTTGGAATCCAAAGCACATTCCTCTTCATCATCATGCTTTGATGAAGAACCATCCCTGGTGTTCCGCCTTATCTCCTCCTACACTAGATCCGACCAAAGTCGCTCCCAATTCGTAGTTTTTCCTGTCCGTTGACAGAGTCTTCATAACTATCCCAACTCTTAGGAAGTCCAAGAAGATCCAAGCTCACCAAATCATCATCAGCAACACTTATTCCTACACTCCCAAGCTCATCCCTACATTGGACAAACTTTTTTAAGTATACCAGAATAGTGTCGTTCTTCTCCATCTTGATTTTTCTGAGTTTATCCTTTAGTGCCAATTTCCTATGGTCGTTGCTTCTTTGGAAAATATCCGTCAAAACCTTCCACATTGAAAATGGAGTGGCTTTCCCATGAAGACTTGAGACACTATGATATCTCACACCTTCCAACAGAATCCTCCTCGCCCTTGCTACTTTCTTTTGCCATGCGTCAAGTAATGCAGCATCTGTCGAAGTGGGCTTAGGAACATTTCTATCGATGAACTCTGTCAAGCCATTTTCTTCAAACACCACCTCCATCCTATCCTTCCATGCAATTTAGTTCGATTTTCCCTCGATTTCATATTCTAATCGCAAACCATTGAAAACCATTTCGATGTTTACTCAACTGTCGCACCAAGAAATTCTTGCAGTAAATTCGAATTGTTTCCACCAACAAAACTCAACACTGCTTCAATATTGCAATATTTTCTGCTCTGATACCATGTAGAAATTTATCAATAAAAGTGATGTATTTTCGAACTCTCCTGATCTAAAAATTTTAATCTGCTGTTAAATACATAATCCTTCCAGTTAATTCTTTGTGGAAATTAAATTGTCAATTGCAAACACATGAAGAAAATCAATCACACATAACAAGATGTTTTACCAGGAAATATTAAAGCTAAAAACCCCAACTATCATATATTATGTATATCATGGATCATGAAACAATCTCATACAAAGCTTAGCTCATAGAGCTCTCAATACAATATACAATCGTCTCACATTGTCATGCAGAAATTTTCATGTTTATACACCAATTTCTTGCCTCCCGACAGCCTACCTCCACTGCGCAATCCCTACTGAAGTAGAACCTCTGAATGAATGATTACCTCCTGCCTTGACTGTGAAATACTCATAATCATATCCAATGTGTGTGTAGATGCATTGAATGCATCACTATAGTCACAATTGATAGTCGATCACACCCTTTCACATATCTCTCCACTAGGTCTCCACTGGATCTGACATGAAAGTAGTTAACTGTTGTATTTCTTCAGTTGCATGTGAGACATTACTTGTGAATTAACTAAATAATTAATTCACTCATCTCTCACTAGTGTATCATGAGTTACAACTATCACAACTGAGTTTAACTCACTTAACTGAGTTAAACTAAATAACAACTCCCATAACTACTCTTCCAACTCTGTTACAACTCTGCCACAATCAGTTATAACGAAGTCCACCATGCATGAGTCACAAACCACCCTAGGAATTGTGTAATTCCTTCAGCTCACTGATGTGCCACATTTGTTCACTAAAATCAAGTGCTCCAAGAGAATAAGTTATTATTTATTGTCTCATTATTATTAAGGGTTAATAATAATCGACATGCATTCTATTTTTAGATATGCGATCTATAAATAGACTTCACCCATATCTATAAAAATAGAAACTCATCTAAAGATAGAATTTTCTCAACCATCTAGAATTAGTCTCCTACTAATTTTATAATATGCTCACCATTCTAAAAATAGACATAGACCTAAAAATAACCTGTGTGGGCCCCACCTAGTGTAGGTGCTTAATTTTCACTAGGATCAAGGATGATGTTTCTGAATGCCAATTTCACTGTTTCTTGTTGCAAACTTCAACATCATAAATATCAACAATAATTTATATTAATATTAGTTATAATATCTTTTGGGAATAAATTGATCTTTGAAGTGGACAAATTAAATTATACAATCCTCTTGCCTAATCATATGTAAACACTTGCAGAAATTTTGGTGGGCAGTAACCTCTGGAAAATTTGCATGTTGTATGTTTAATTTTTATTCCTATCTGTTTATGTGATAATAAATTCATAACTTATGGTGGGTAGTAACTATTTTTAATGATTTTTATTTACCTAAAGGTGGAAATTGTAGGGGGGGGGGGGGGGTGGGTTATATTTTTCCTCCAAGGATTGATGGAATTAAAATTTTCCTATATTTTAGGAAGGGATTCTAATAATTAAGTGGAAGTTTGGGGTCTTCTCAAAGAGATTATATTAGCCATCTGTTGGTGGCCAAAATTGACTTCATCAACATGTAAGGAAGACCACCCAGTCAAAGCCCCAACTAATCCCTTATCTATTTGATTTAGCATTTTTAGATGGTTCTATTGGGTTCAGTTACCCGACTCTCTCCCTGAAAACTTGTGACAGTACTAACTGACAATCAAAAAGAAGAGAGAAATCATATTGACCCTCTTGCAATGCACTTGTAAGAAAGCAATCCTCAAGTTGAATTGAGGGCTCAAGCAAGCCACACTAGAGTTTTCCCCTATGTAAGAGGACTTCTAAAATGAAAATGATAAAATATAAATGTAAATATACTATAATATGCAAGTGACAGAAAATAAATCTATTATATGTAACTAAATGAATGGGGATTTAACATGTCTCTTTAATGAATTATATCAGTTTGCAGAAGAAGTTGTATCAACTAATATAGTAAGGCATTACATGTTTTCTTTGGAGAATATAATAGTGAAAAAAACAAGTCATAAAAATGCAAAAAGAGTTCTTAAAATTAAATCGAATTTAAATGACAAATTTCTAAGTAAGCTTTGTTGTGTTTCTTGATTCAATTTCCAAAAATCTTGCCCAAATCATAAGATTTGTCACTAAAGGGAAAGAGGTGCAAAAGTGCAGGATCAACCTCCAATACAAAGTCTAGATTTTGAAAAGAAAACTCCAAATAACCAAGTATGAGCTTTCCACCCTATCTATAGCTCAACTTCTCATTACAAAAGTTCTTAGAACTCCTAATTTGTAGAGGAGAGGAACCTCTTCCTCATTCTTGAAATTGTTATTTATAATTTACAAACATAATTTTCAAATAGAGAGTTGTTGAAGGCAGTTTTTTATATCCTTCATTGGAATTGAAAATCCTCCATTTTCTTCTCTATAATTGGTCTCATTCCATTACTCCAAATCCTTTGGGATTAATATCCTTCCAACATATATTCTGATAAATGAATCAAAATTCAAATAAAATGAATTAATTCTGCACATGAAAATCAAAGTGTTAGAAAGTAGAAAAAAATAAATTCTCTAATTAAATTAATTAATTAATCATGCTTCCGATTGATCACTGTCAATACTTATATGGCTCAAGATGGTTGTCATCAAAAAAAAATTCAACAGCAAAAGTTTTGGTAGATGAAATTGTTTCAAAACAATTTTTCCAAATTAATTTTTGTTACAATTTTGTAGCTCCATATTCTGATAATTTTTAGAAATAATAAATGATAAAATATGGTTGGTTTGATGTTTTCATTTTTTTCTCCTTGATTATAGCTTTCCAACAAGCCATCTTGAGCTTCATTTAACCAAGTAGAACTAGAGATAGAACTCTCCCAAATTGAATTATCAAAATTGACAATGTACTGGAAAATGCATGCCTAGGAAAATATATGATATTTTATTAATATTTACAAATTAAAATTAATATAAAAATTATTGATATAAAATTAAAGATATTTGTAATTTTAAACCATAATTTAAATTAATTAATTATTAAAAAAATAATTAATATATACAAATTATAATTACAAATTACAAATTAATTAAATAAAATATCTTAAAAATTACATGATTTAATTGGAATATTTAAAAAAAAAAAAAAATTAAAAAACAAAAGTGGCTTTTAGTGGGCTTCATTAATGAGCACAATAAGAAAATTTATTGAGGATGTATAAAGGAGGAGGGATATATAAGGAGGGAAGAGTGGATAGGAGAGGGTCGGTGGGCTAGCCCGAGAGTATGGAGAAGTAGGTGAGGGTTGGGTGCCTAGAGGAACAAGAAGGGCTGCACCGCAACAAGTCCCTATCTTGAGGTGGGGAGCTTCAAGAAAATGATTATCATTTAATAAACAAGTGAGATTTTGTAATATCCACTAGTAGTTAATCCAGATGGGGCAGAGACAGTCAGTTCGAGACGCGGAAGTGCCATATTAAATTTAGCTACACTAGTATATTAAGTTTGACGGGACGGTGCCATATTAAGTTTATTAATTACATTACCCAATAACAACGAATATACGGTAAATATGAGCTACATGCAAATGGAGATATAAGGAAAATATAACCAAAAATTTTATTGACATCAAAAGGTATGTGGAGGCAGACATGGATGTGAGATGCGTGTGAACTGGAGGCGGACATGGATCTGAGCCTATTTTAGCTTCTCAGATAAATCTTGATTCTACAAGTCAAACCATCCCTCAATGAATTTTCCACTAAGGATTTCTAATATTGGGATTTCGGCTCTTCCCGCCACTTTTACGGAGACTCCCAATTCTTTCTCAATGCTGAACACCAGAGAAGGCAATCTATTTGCGCAATGTATGTGAAAAGTCTCGTTCCAAATTGGGTTCACAGGTTCAGGAGGCAGAACTCTGGTTCTTGCAATTCTAGCAACACCAATATATATGGTGGCATATAGTCCGTTGTGCCCTTCTGGATGGAGAAGGTCCTCAATGTTGTCGCCCACCTGCTCAAGAAAAGATCATTAACCCTATGAATTCATACCCAAAAAATAAAATTAAGGGCTCGGCAGGGCATCCGACAGGATCAAATACAAATGAATACTGAAAGGAGGTTCATATCATTACCCTTTCCAGTAACGTAGATAAACCTACAAGATGCAGGAATCTCGCTTGAAATATAGTAGATACCAGGCTACCATGGACTACATGGGACGCCATTAGGGATATTTTGTCTTTGAAATATGTGAATTAGATAATGCAAGGATGGTCAACACATGGAATTTGAAAACAGAGCAACTCAGAGCACATGGAATTTGAGATATGGAAAAAAAAGAATCTTCTTATGTTAGGAAGTAGCCTATATAGTTATTGACTAAGTGTAAGTAAATTGAGTCGCAAAATAAACCTACATGGTAGAGAAACAATCACGATTGGATTCAATAATGGAATTATCCAATCAGTTAATCCCTGTAGTTTATATCTCAGAAAATTCAAGTAGAACAAACATAGAAAGAAAGATAAAAATGTATATATACAACCTAACTATGTAATCATAAACCCTTTCTAATATAAAATAAATTTATTATACAAGCATTGATACAGTAGTGGTACGTTACTAGCATTAAACTGTGATTACGAGGTAGTATACACAGTCTCCAAAGTCATACAAACATAATTTATGGTAGCATGAATAAACCAGACAAAAACCACATCATAAAATTCATATAATATATTAGTTTTAGCAAATTATCCAGGACAAAGGGTATACACCTCCTTCGACGTCAACAATAGGAAATAAAAAGTGAATCAAAATAGGTAGTGACAGGAGTCGAATCTTGGGAAAATATCTTATCTCGCGTATCGAGAAACCCATGTTGGTATACATAAAATGAAAATACTAGAATAGAACCATGGTGCCATAAATTAATATAATAAAGAAGGTGACAATAAGAAAACCTTTGTCTCTGAGAATTCCTTAATTAAGCCAAAAATATAATGATCACTTAAACCGTCAATAAATTTTAATTTTATCAATACACCACAACTACAACAAACATAAACCCCATGCAGGACATAAAGGAACACATGAAGTATTGAATGACTTTGTGAACCGCACATAATTCTCTCGCCACGAGTCCTATCAAAAATCACTTTGCAATTAGATGTGCGAAAGACGGTGACTTGGATGGGCACTCTTCATCAATGACCTAAAGTGGCAAGCAGGAAGATAGACAGGCATAAAAAAAAGCAAGATAAACGGAAAGGAAAATTAGAATAGGCTAATTGTGCAAACCCGAAGATTAATATCAAGGTAAATTTTAGGGGCGAATTTTAGCCCAAAGGCGAATTTTAAGGGATTTTAAATTTTATTAGGGCGAATTTTTTATATAAAACCCATTTTTTAAAGTTTAATAAAGTTAGCCCAAAAAATATTTTAAAAATAATTAATTATTTAACATTAGCCCACAAAAAAAAGGGCGCACAAAACTGGAAACATGAAATTCGCCCCCGATTTTCTAGGTTTCCATGGCATTCGCCCCTGATTTTCCAGATTTCTATGGCATTCGCCCCATTTTTTCAGTTTTCAGTGGTTCGGAGAGGTGGCTGGGCTTTGTGCACACAGATTTTCTAAGTTCTTGCTGGCTGAGCGAGGCCGACTCTCTCTGGTCCGTCTCTCTCTGGTCCGTTTCAGTCATAGATCTGCGCAGTGACCAATTAAGGATTTTCTTTGTTGGGCATCCTTTTCCTGGATTCAGAGGACCGTCGCACACCTCTTCATCCTCACGCTGTTTCTGCCAAAGTTATTCTATGTACCGGTGCGTGATATTAAATTTGAAACACGACTGGCTGTGAAGATCCCTTCCGCTGTAAGGGAATTCTCGAGGTGGGTAGTCTGCATTGATTTTGCTTTGGAACAGGTTCCATTGTTTTAATAGATATGCCATTGAAATTCATTTCCCCCCCTTGCTGCTGAACTGTTAAAGCAGTTTATATAATTGTTTTTATTGAGAGAGGTAATGGTTTTTGTTTAATCTGTGGGGTGCTTTGAATCTCAAACAGTGACTCATTTTAACATGAGAAGGGCTCCATACGATTTGAAATTTGTACCTCTGCATTGAAAGATAACAATGCCTTTACCAACTGGCTTTGGGGAAATCCCCTAACTAGTTCATATGATTTCGTTACTATGAAGCATTTGTTTTTTAGTTTCTGTTTTCAATTGAACCGGGTCAGGTGCCGGTTTCAATTTCTAGCCTGTCCAATGTTCAACATATGAAACCTATTGGAAGAATGTATAATGATCTTGGTTTCCGTTGCATCTGTTCTTAGTTTTAATTTTGGTGATCTCTATATTGTGCTTTCTGTCAATGTTTTATGCCTTTGTTAATTTCTGCTTTAAATTCTGGGCTAGCTGAAGAGCATTTAAAATTTGCAGAATGACATCGTTTTCCGAATTTGCAGACCGGCATGTTCTCCATTTTGTTTATGTTCAGCTTACTTTTCTGTGATTTTTGAGTCTAGACCAAAGAAATTCTGCACGGCAAAGAGCAGACTTTCTTTGGTCTGGACTCTATTCAACCAAAGTTGCATATGACTTGCACCCAGTTTCATCCCTCTGAAACTCATGTCATATGGATGGGGTAGACCACAATGAGAATGGAACCTTGGTGAATGGCTTAGTATGGATGGGGTAGGCCAAAATGAGAATGGAACCTTGGTGAATGACTTAATAGTAAATACCTGATCAACCTCACCAGTGAACCAATGCTACATTGACATCTATTTTTTGATGTTTAAATATGTTTTTATTTTTTCTTTTCGATTCTTTTAGGTCCACTGGAAACCATTTTGGAAAAAGGCATTTTGTTTTATATTTTTTCCTCTATTTGTGCATGGTTTTCCTTATGGTCTGTCTGCTTGCATGTACAGAAGTTGCAGAGATAGAAGACGAAGGCATGAAGTCGACAAATTCCGCAGAGACCTTTGGACAGAAACTGATAAAGGTTATTAGCGATGTATGTTTTACATTCTTTGTGCTTGTTGTACTGGTAATCACAGTGATTGCAATAAATTATCAACCGCCAGATCCTTGGCTCGAATCATCAAAGGCAATGTCCAAGGTTTTCTCTGCAGTAGAGAATGCCACATTTAAACAGGATGACTCCATAATCCGCACTGGCGAGGATATTATTTCTCTTGCACCAACCCCAGCTATTAAAGAGGAGCAACCTGTTACAATGAAAACAATTGAATTAGAAGAAAAAAATGTTACTAGTCAGGCACCCACAACTGAATGTGATCCAAATGAGGCGATAGACTGTTCAGATCCTAAGGTTTTAGTTTTAATCAAGAAGTTTAATTTGAAAGTTTTCAAAAGTATTAATATCTTTGAGTACCAATTGCCTGTTCGAGGTTCCAAGAAGGAAAAATCATGGAGGAAGTATACGGATTTTAGAAGATTCACTCTGGGTTTCGATCTAAATTGCAAATATAAGGTCACAGATGCTGGCCGGTGGCACTCGGGAAAGAATGCCCGGCCAGGGAAGATAAGAAAAGACACAGGCAACTTCAGTGATCCAGTTCATCACATCACATCTCCTTCTTCAAATGCTTATTTTCTGGTTAATGATGAAAACATAAATGACACAATCCCCATAACCATATCCGAATCTAGTTTCAGGAAAGGAAAATACTTATATTATTCCCGTGGAGGAGATTACTGCAAGGGGATGAACCAATACTTGTGGAGTTTTCTCTGTGCACTGGGAGAGGCGCAATACCTCAATAGAACATTTGTCATGGATCTTAGTGTTTTCCTTTCTTCTAAGTACACTCCAAGCAACAAGGATGAGGAGGGGAAGGACTTTCGGTACTACTATGACTTTGAGCATTTGAAAGAGAGCACCTCTGTCGTTGAGGAGGGGAAATTTCTACAAGAATGGAAGAAATGGAATAGGGATCATAAAAAGGATCAAATCCCTGTCAGGAAAGTAACTGACTACAAAGTCAGTCCCATGCGATTGAAAAGAGACAAAAGTACAATCATTTGGAGGGATTTTGATCAACCAGAGCCTGAAAATTATTGGTATCGTGTCTGTGAAGGGTCAGCGGAGAAGTATATTGAGAGGCCCTGGCATCTGCTGTGGAAGTCTAAACAGCTGATGAACATTGTCTCAGCAATCAGTGGAAGCCTTGACTGGGATTATGATGCAGTCCACATTGTTAGAGGTGAAAAAGTCGAGGACAAGGAACTCTGGCCCAATCTACATAGAGATACCTCACCTGATGCAATTTTGAGCAAGCTCACCAATTTAATTCAATATCAGAGGAAATTGTATATTGCTACCAACGAGCCAGATTACCACTATTTTGACAAGTTGAGATCCCGTTTCAAGGTCTCTCTCCTGGATGATTATAAAGATTTATAGGCGAAGAATAGTGAGTGGTACAATGAGACTACTCTTCTCAACAAAGGCCAACCTGTTGATTTTGATGGTTACATGAGAGTGGAAGTAGACACAGAAGTTTTCTTCAGGGCAAAGACTCGTGTGGAGACCTTTAATAACTTGACCAAAGATTGCAAGGATGGAATCAATACATGTTAACCTTGACACCAACAGAGATAAAGAGTGATCGAGGAGGAACAGACACAGCAGATAAATGTGATTAATTTTTGAAGTCTGGTTGGTCAGTCTTGGTTACTTTCTTTTAAGAAGGTTAAATTGTACAACTGGCATTTTTTTATGTCTGTTCCCTTAGTCAATTTTATTTTACAGTTCTAGAATGTATCAAAGTCTAATTCAATTATCCAGTTGGAAGTGCTGTTTCCAAGATTATCTGTAGAGGTTTTCAGTTTTTCATTATTGTATAATCACCATTCTGCCCAGAGGGATATATAATGTGAGAAGAAATTGGTTCCTGATCTTTCTTAATTTCGTTTCCTGTGACTTCTTTGGGTTTGAAGTTGTTTTTAGTCAGACTTCCTGCATATTAAATTGTGGGTTAGATATCTGTCGCATCTATTGTTTAGTTAATGGTTTGCAGAGAAATTACGAATCGTC
Organism: Pinus albicaulis; assembly: GCA_034641835.2. Taxonomy (NCBI): domain Eukaryota; kingdom Viridiplantae; phylum Streptophyta; class Pinopsida; order Pinales; family Pinaceae; genus Pinus; species Pinus albicaulis. The sequence continues at coordinate 1,453,863,310 of CM076575.1, forward strand.
TCTTAGAAATGTGCTCAACTAGATCAATAGATCAATTGTTGAAAACAGAAGGTTTGCCTGAATATTTCTTAAAAATTACAATAACCTTAAGTTAGTTTCCTATTTAATAGGTGTGACCTAACATAGAGCCTATCTATTATCTGCACTGTTTAGGATATTTTGGTGCATATTAATGTTTTGTTCCTTTGTAGTACGGGGGCTGGCCTAAATTGTGGTTAGTTGCCTGTCCAGACTCCAAAGGGAGGATCATTTTATTTGTGTTGTATTCTTATGTGGAGATTATAACAGGCAATCTTATGAACAAAGAGACATGATTGTGCTATCCTTCTGCTCCTTGTACACGGGCAATGCCAAATCTTAGTACTAGGCTACTAGCCTTTAATTCTGTATATAGTGATGTTCAAGCTTACGATGCTAGAAGCTTAAACCATGTATCGATAGATTCTGCTATTGAATTTATTGAATGCTAAATTAAATGCCCAGACTACCTGCATCTTTTTTTTTCACCAAAAGAAATTTGCCAAGCTATACAAAATAAAGAAGGACCTACAGCACATGTATTCTATGAAGTCAAATGATTCTGTTATACTATCTGTATGAACTCAAATGATTCTGTTATACTATATCTCTTAGTGAATTCTATTACCAAACCCAAGAGTATTTGAATTCCAAGATTCTACTTGAAGTGGCCCTTCACTTGCTCTTGAATACAAATGTAGCAGCAATTTTACCACATTTGGTATTTGATATGTTGCTCTTATCATTTTCTGATTTGTAGTAGCATTATATATGACATCTTTACAATGATATCACCTGAGGCAAGCCTGCTAAAGTAGATTGGCTAAAGAGATCATATTCTTTTTCTTTCTTCAGCTATTCTCACTGACTTTGGTTCTAGATTCTGTCATCTGTGGATGGAGCACGTTAACTTTATTGAGTTCCAATGTCTAGAACTTTAACTTTTAAGATATAATGATTGTTGGAATCATTACAAAAATGGAGAAATATGTTCAAGTATTGTATGGAATCACAAGTTATATTATTAAATAATTTGGATAACTCATCCCTCTGTTTTTTATTTCGTACTTCTGGAGTTCCATGAATATTCAACATTTCCCTAAAATTGCATTTTCCATCAAAGGAAGAGTACTAGGTGCTTTGCTTTTTGTGGGATTATAATTTCAGTCCAATGCAATAAAAATCGAAAATGATAAATAGCAGAGTTGATCTTCTTTTGTGCCCCACAGATATTTCATTATCTAATATTGGGGGCCTATTTCTAGGTTTGAGATGTAGTCCTCTGACCTGTCCTGTGGCCTGCCTATCCCCAGTATACGACATTCATAATTACATCCATGCATTAGTAGTTACTGTTAGCAATGAGATTTCTTTCAAGGCTAAAGGATTGCTTGGGTGATAGACATTTCACCTGGATGGAAAAATTGTTTATTTGTGGAACATTTTCTTATTTCAGTGGCTGCTTCTGTGCTATCCTTCCACTACACATATAAAAACAATTTTTTGTTTCTTTTTGAAATGCACTTACAAACACTTGTTCTTTAGGCATCCTTTTTTAGTTATAAGAAGCAATCTAGTGGCGGTGATGATAATTACTAATACTGTCTCTTTTCTGTTTAAATCAGATGGACTTTCAGATCTCGAGAGTTGTCCCCATTTTTCACAGTTATCCCAACTCATAATTCTACAAGACAAATAACATTGCCACCTATTTTCAGTATTGTATGTTAACTCTCGACTGTTTCTTCCTGTTACTTTGAAATTTCTTACTTCTAAGTGTTATTATTTACATCTTTTCTTTGTATTCATATTTGGAAGTTAACTCTTTTCCTGATATTAAAACACGTGAAAGTTTTAATCCAAAAAAGATAAGAAAAAATAAATGCTTCTGTAGAACCTCATATTGTATTGCCATGGGAACATCTAGCATTAAAATTTTTGGGTGCTTTCTTTACAATCCTAGTTATATAGAAACTTGTCAGCGAGTACAAAATTGATAGTCAGATTGATATGAACTCTTATTCAGAGGTTAGATATTGCAATTATGTAGTTGTCAAATTCCTTTATTTTCGGAGAGTAGAAATATAAGGCTTAACTTGCACGTCCTTCTTGTGTGCATTGCATTATGATTATTTACCCTATGCCTCCTTGCATCCCCTGTCTTTTATCACTTTCATAATTCATAGATGTTACATACATCAGAGACCTGATTCTTTAGTCTCTTCTATTTTTTTTTTACTGTTAATGCTCTTTAACACCTAATTTCATTTACATAGTTCTTATCTTGGTGTGTTATTTGAGATTCCTAATATAGAAATTATAAATTCTCTTCTATGGAGGATATTTCTCTTTTGTGATGCTTGACAACTCTAAATGCATTAAGTTTTTATGACTTTGTTTAGCGTTCCTTCATTTACAAAGCCACGTTTGAGGCCTGCGAACAGTGAGGAGGGCTATATTTCATACAGTCCATTTGTTTCCATCAATTATTATTCTATTTTATTACTTCTACAAAATAACCATAGTTAATCTTTTGTTTTTACAAAAAACCATAGCTAAGTATGCATTTTGTTTGACCATATCCTTCTTTTGAGCTTCATAGGCTCTCTTGTGAATGGGAAGTGATTGGTTTAAATTTGACAATTTAAACTCCATGTTGGCTGTTCATTCTTCTTCCTCTTATTGATTGCTAAATTCCTACAGTGGTTGTCTTGTTGCCACTAGCTACTTATTCTTGGAACATTTGATCTTCATATGCCATTTTGAAAATCTGTTGTATGTCACTAGCCTTTGTTCCTTCAGAATTGTCTTTATCTTTTTATCATAATTGTTGTGAGATCTGGTATAGCATATTATCTGTGATGGGAAGTAGAAAATGCATTTTGGGCTAAACGAGCATAGAATGTTGTCACATGTGTACAAGGAGAGCATATATTGAACTAAATGAATATTCTTTTTCAAAACTGATCGTTCAAATTCACTTTGGGTTTTCATGCAGGAAATGAATGAGAGTGATTTCAATAACTTGAATTTCAGAGAATGGCATATTGGAGTGGTAAGTGGAATGATTTGATTTTTTCTATTGACCAAGTTATACTAATCTAGGATTTTTCTTATTCAGTCTTGATGAATCTATGAATATCATGAAAAGTTCTTATATTCTGTCAATAGTTTGTTCGGTTGTCCTATGATCGATATTTATTTTTGATAGCTCATTCAATTTATGGTACCTGTAATTTTCACTTTTCCCCATACATAGCTGAAATGCAAAAACCTTTCAAGGTTTTCCATTTTGGCCACATTAGAGAACAGGGAAATGAAAAAACATAAGGAAAATAAAAAGCTAAAATGTTTTTTTTTTTTTTTTTCTCCCATATTTTTTTTCAACTCAGATGAATAAATCTGTGGTGTTTTTTCATGGTGTTTACTTGAATTCAACAATTTCCTATAGTACTCTCGAATATAAAGGGAGATTCCATTATCAAGTACATCTAGAATCTATCATTGACCTGTTTTAGTCTGTTTTCCACTCAGCTTGATTTTCTCTGCAAGTCTATTTCACTAGTTATGAGAAATGCACAAGAAAGTCGAGAAATGGAAAAGAAAAACATTGGATGTGCAAAATATGGCATGAGAATGCATATAATTTCTTTAAAAAGTCTAAATGCCTTTTAAATCCTTAATACATCTTGTCCTTATATCTTTAGGTTTTCCTCCTTTCTCCAATATATCTTTTCTATTGTTAATGTTAATGATGGATCTATATAGCCATTATAAACATTTGGTGATTAGTATTTTATGTGATTGTTCCTGCCTTCTATCTAACATGGTTGTGTGTGTGCATGTGCTGTGATTTTTATGGCCAAGGCCTCAAATTTATATAACTTGTTTGGTAGCATTCATACCAAGTGGAATTCTCTAAAGCAAAACCTTCCCTTGGCATTTATTATATGTGTAGGTTGTTATCTTTATTCCTCTATCTTATATCTAATCCTCGGTCTTTGAGTCAACTTGCTACATTTGGTAAACACCAGATTACAATTTCTTATCAACTAAGGAATGCCCAGTCTCAATTTATTTGTGTTTTAATCCTGTCCTTATGAAAACAGTGGTTTACCTTTTTAGGATTAGTTTTGTCTTTTCATCAATATTGTTGTTGGTTAACTGTTTCAATCGTGTTGTTTGTTCACTTTTTCAATTGAAATTGCTAAGATAAAGCTACCTGCATTAATATCTTATTGCTAACAATTTTTTTTTTATCAAATCTTTTACTTCTTAGATCGATTGAAATAGTATAGTACCATGAAGTATTGCTTTTAGTATGCTGTGGATTGCTTCGCATGATTTGATGTTCTCATTCAGTTTTTTTCTGCAATGGTGTGGCAAGTGCCCCCTCTTGAGGATAAACATAGTCTAAAAAATTCCATTCTTGTATATAATGATGAACTATATTTGGCATCTCTTGGGCCTGAGTAAACACCCAGTCTTGCACATGGTTTCCCATGTTTTCTTTTAGACTGTGAAGGGTTTTGTGTACCAACTGATCTATTTTTTTGTTTATTGAATTACCTAACGAAATGTTTTGCTTGATTTTTCTGAGAATGATACTTTCCCATCTTCCATGCTGCCAACCAAACTTGCATTCTCAAGTTGCCTAGTGTCAATTGCATGCACATTGAAATTTGGGTTCTATTTTATTGCTTGGCTAATACAGATAAAGTGCTTTTTGCAACGTACTTCACAGTCTGGATGTGAGGATGTTAACAGGCCAATGGTGGTGGTAGTTCAGCATCCTGGCACATCAAGGGAGGAATTTACTAAAGGTTCAAATTTTTATAAAGCAGGATCTGAATATGCCTTAAAGTCCTCCCTGTCCAGTTTCAACATGTCAAGTGGCAAAAGCTCTGCATTACCCAGAAGTCGTTCATTGTCTTTGGTGCCTGATTCTGGTTTATGTGAAAACTCACAGATCCCTTGAAAGTAAGTTCTTGATCATGTTCCAAGAAGCTGCAAGAGGAATTAGATACTACAAGAATGAAGAAGGTAGTTTTTTTCCCTGAGGCAATGAATGTGAGAATGGTATTCGGCTAGTACATCGGAAGTATTTGTGGATATGAAGGGCTTCATGAAACTTTTCATTATTTCCCTCTGACAAAAGGAATATGAAAGAATGTGCAAGGAACCCGATGAGGGAAATTTGGAGCACTAAGCATTTATGTCCAACCAAGCAGTTGATAGTTTTAACCAAACCTTACAAAGTTATTCTCCTATCAGTAAATGGGAAAGATAAAATAGCATCATATGTAGGTGCCTCACTGCCTTGATCAGTTTCCTTTTAGTTTAAACATAGATGAAATGAGAGAGTTCTATGTAATGAGGTTGTATATTGTTCACAGGGCAAAGCAAACTTGCCTCCTTAAATGTACAGAAATCAGGTGGAAGAAAAATAAATGATGGGCAAAAAAAATTGTCTTCAATTTATGGACTAAGCTGGTTTTTCTTGTACCCTCTTTATTTCATTGAACTTTCATAGATTTCATGTCGAAGCTAAACACAAATATACATGATTTTTAATTTTGAGCAAGCGAAGCTCAGTGTTAAAACATAACTCCATGCTTATTCAGTTTCTACATTCTCACTGTGGCTTGGATGGTCTGTTCTGGACCCTTCGGACCATGGTTTGGGAGGTCTTTTATAAAAAAATGTTTTCCTAAATAAATCAAGATGATTTCCAGAAGATAATCTCCTATGGGAACATATCAATCATCACTATTTAAATAGTGATTAGCAAAGTCGGCAGAGAGATCTTACATTAACATCCAAATTGATTGCAGTATATTATTTTTTTCTTTCCTGTATGGTGATCAGGTCACATTAGAGCTCAATTATAATTTTAGCACTTTACAATTTTATTTTTAACGACTAGGTGGAGCCTAGGCTGGGTTAGCATCAATACTGAATGGAAGAATGATCTGCTCACCTGTGAGATGTTGTCATAGGATTGTACGAGTTTTGGTCAAGCCTAGATGCCCATGGAAAGTTTTTATTCCTTAGAAGGGCATCCCATCCTCAATCCCTCTCTATGAGGTTTGAAAAAATGACCCGATGAAGACTAAACCCCACACAAAGCAATGGATCTACACTCATGGGTTTTATCATTTTAGAATTTGTTTGTTTGTACCATTGTTGATGTCTAACTATAGTTGTTCTGCACTTGTGGAGTGGAATGGAAGTCTTAGTGGTGAAAGCTAATAGATGGCTTCCCTAAATAAGCCGAAAGAACAAACAGTTTGGGTAGGGCTAATAAAGGGTTTAAACAACTTGCGTGCATCCTCCAGGGCTGAAGCCCTGAATCCGATAGTAGGTTACAAATTTCCGTTGGGATAAATATGGGATAGTGCAAAGCATAGTTTTGAAGATTAGTCTAAGTTGACTCGTACCTAATCAACTCAGTCAAGTTGATTGTTGGTTGAACGGCTAATTGTTGGTTCAATGGACAGAAGGTCTTGCAGGCACAAATACCAAAGGGAAAGATGGAGCCCATCATGGGGTACTCTTTATAATTCTCCACCACTGCTACCTTCCATTCTTCCTCAAACTCCTCTCCAACCTCAATATCAGTTCTAGTAGTAGCATGAGAAACAACACTACGCTTAGCAGAACTAGAAGAACACGTTTTCCAAACTACACGAAAACTACTTCCCTCACGAGTCACCATGTGCCATGCTTGGTCTCAGTGGTTCTCTTCCTTCTACTCCTGGTTCAATTACCATATCTTCATTGGAACCAACACCCCGAACTCCACTAGACAACGATTCACCATTTTGTAGTAGTGATTCGCCATTTCTACTGGTGATTCGCCATGATTTTACAGGATAATATAATCTCGTGAGAGATTCGCCAAAAAATTATATATACATATTATATTATTAATAAAATCACCTTCCATTCTTCCTATGTATCATGGGGATTCGCCTATTTATTATATATATAAATTTAGGGGGGTTCTTAAAATTTTCCCTGATTAATATTGTGGATATTTGTTATTAATTATGCAAGTAGAAAACTGATTTGGGAAATATGGTCGATCTGGTTGATATGTCGATTTAGATATCTTGATACTAACAACTATTAATTCAAATTAACTAAATTAAAAGAAAAATTAAACGATATATAAATACGTGCAAACCTGTGCCAATTTGTGTTTTGTACGAACCCCTGTCAATTTCATTTATGCTCTCGATTGTCATTTTCTGCTTTGGACACTGGAACTTTGCAATCGAAATTATATAGGTGAATTTACTGAGAGAGTGTAAGAGTGCGTGAACATCCTTTTTTTTTTACCGAAAATTCCAACATAAAATACCATAATGTTAAAAATGGGAACTATAACTGAAATTTCTATAGGAATTAATGTCACAGCGTGTAGAAGTTAGTAATTTCAGAGATTACCTCAGAGATAATTTCGAGGAATATAAATCCCAAAAAAGCGAACATTTGGTTCATGCAAAAACCGTTGGCACCACAATCCATATGGCCTTATGAAATTTCAAGGAAACCAGATAGAATCAAGTGGTATATAGAAAACCGCCAAATCAAACCTACCCTATTGAGACTCCATGACATCTGGACATTATGTATGAGGTTTCAAGTTGTTTTTGTTGCCTGTGAACCATGTACTCATAAAGAGATATTTCTGTGATAAGCCCATTATTTACATGTTGTAATTCATAATGAAATGTAACAGTTGACACATTTGAATTAACAAAATTAGGCTTAGAAAAAGTATGAACGAGAAATATTAAATATATTAATAAAATTTTAGTATGTAATTCAAAACACTTTAAAAAGTATAATTATAAAATACACAGTCTTTTATTTAATAAGACAGCGCATGTTCGACCTACATGCATTACACTTGGAGTTGCATAATATCTAGCCTGTCTCCAAGAGAACCATCAGTCGTCAGGAATCGACAAGTAATACTTGAGCAAGGAACACGAAAACCATCAGCTGTCAAGAATTGACAAGTACTACTTGAGCAAGGAACACGAAATTACAGGGTTTTTTTTCACTGTGTTCTGGCGATGAAAAGCTGCTAGACGTTGAAGGAAATCAAAGATATTTTTGAGCCTATTGTGAGTGAATAAGGAATTCTCTCTAATAACTTAGTGCTCTCTGATAACTCATTTGCAGTGGGAATTATTTGTGGGTTAGTTTATCTAGTGAAATTTGTTGGTTCTCTTTTGAAATAGCTTGTCGAAGCTTCAGAAGATCTCATAAAAGAGGTTAAAATAGAAGCATAGGTGGCACCAAAGCAAGTGCTCCTTCCGTCCAATTCAAAAGCTAGCAGTTAACCTAGTTCTAGTATTTCAATCAGCTACATAGTAAAAACAGATCCATTGCAAACTTTTATTGAGAATGCACTGCAACAATGGGCTTTTGCAACATCGGAATTGGCTTCTTCAGCGTCTGAAAAGGTAAGATATAAGCTGGTTTCCTCTTTATTTTCTTGGCAGAATCCATCTATATCAAGCAAAGCATCAAATTATTTAGAATATTCATGAAAAAAATCACTGTCACTTGTCTCATTGTCCCATATTGGTTCAAAACCAAAACCCTTGAGTAAAAATGATGCAAATGAACAGCAAATGATGAGAAAATTGAAGCAAATGAAATACTGTTGTCTTCTTGCAAGAGATTGACGACGCTCTCGACCTGCAAATTCCCCTTGAGCACGACGATGACCTTCTTGGCCTCTGCGATGATGGTAAGCATGGAGGTTACAGTCGAAAAGGAAATGGACATGACAAAGACATGGAATTTGTTCTAATGACCTCCTGGATCAGGCAGAAACTAGCAGCATAAACTAAAACCTTATTGAATTTAATGTCTCTTATTATTTTGAGAATCAAGAACAATTAACCTCGCTACTGTCCCTGGAATTCTAAGATATTTCTAAAAGTTGAACTACAGTTTGAAATTCTAAAATATTTCTAAAATTTGGATCGCAGATTTTGAGAATCAAGAATAATTTGACCTTGTTATTGAGAATCAATAAAAATTTAAGTCGTTATTGTCTATGGGATTCTAAGATATTTTTAAAATCTATAATTCTAATAAAATATATTTTTAATAGTTGATTTGATTTGAAATTTTTTTAAAGAACTCAAAGAATTGATCTAAAACTTGCTCTTGCCTTTTAAATTCAGGAATATTCAGAAAATTTGTAGACTCATAGTATGGTTTTACCATGCTTATTCTGCGCGTATCAAAATAAGATAAAAAAGAAGACATAACTGTTAATATTCATAAAATTTGTAGACGCATAGTATGGTTTTACCATGCTTATTCTGCGCATATCAAAAGAATATAAAAAAGCAAACAGAACTGTTAATATTCAGAAAATTTGTAGACGCATAGTATGGTTTTACCATTCTTATTCTGCGTGTATCAAAATAAGATAAAAAAGCAGACAAAACTATTGGAGGACTAACTTAAGTGATGGTGATGACTGCTAGAGGGTTAACATAATATATATATTCATCAATACTAATTGTGTGTGGGTCTGGTCCTACCTTAGACGTGAAAACAACAAAAAGCCCCAAAACACTTATAACAAGAAAACCAGGATAAAGATAAGCCTCTATTTATAGGTTGGTGGCACCTCCGAAAATAAATAGTTACTCTCAGAAAAAATAAGAAAGGAAAAACAATATAAAGAACAGGAAATTCAACTTGAGCTCTTACACTGAGCTCTTACACTGGTTGGTAACAGGATTATGCTCTAAAATTATTGTTTACTTACACATTTGTATGCATTATGGACAAAATTTAGAGGGAGAAGTGGTGAAGTAATGGAATATCTTACCTTGTCATAGCGGAAGGAGATTCTGCCAGGGAAAATTTTAAGGATGGGAAATTATTTTGAAGTTTAAAACATTGGTGAATCTCACTAGTACCTACTATGAAAGCTATAGAATGTTTATTGATATATTTGTAAAATTATTCAAATTTATAATGATTTTCTATATAATTTGTATATAATGTTGGTGATTTTTAAATTAAAATAATTTTATATTGTAAAATTTGGGCGAATCATTTTTTATAAAAAATGGAAATTGGCGAATCTTTTTTTTGGAAAAAACATGGAAAATTAGCCCATCTATGAATATTAGCCCCTAAAATTTTCCATGGATTCTGCGATCCTGTTAATGATGAACATCGTGAATCGTGCTATTGATATTCCCAGCTTTCACGTTCAGGTTGAGTGAAAATAATCCCAGGCTTTCAAGTTCTTCGTAACTAAGAACTGAGTGAAAATTCCCAGGGTTTCACGTTCAAGTTCTTCGTAACTAAAATCTGAGTGAAAATTATTTGAGGTTGTTGTGCCCCTCCTGTTAAGATAATCCAAGGCAAAAACTGAATCCATCATCAATAAGTTGTCATCAACAACAATCACAATTCTGGAAAGTGTAGGAACATTGATTTTCCATGGCAAGTGGAGTAACAATAACAAGCCATGTGTATACATAATTTTATGTATCTTTAGACATGACGGTTGTGTTAATATGTCACCAAAAAATATTACATAAAATTTTTATGTACTAATGCTAGCATTAGTTAAATGAAATTGAAACTTGTTAAATGAACCTAGATTTATCGTAAGTTTGTTTCATATCTTGCCTCGATATGAGGCCAAATAAGATGTCTAAATTTTTTAGTGGTTGAAAGAATGGTTTAAATTTTTTTATTGATTAAAAAAACAGTTTATAAAAATAAAATAAAAACTTTAGATTAATGAAATCCATTTTTAACTTGGTTTTTGTGCAAACTAATGAAAATACACAAAATCAATTACAATAGTCCCTACAACCCTGGAGGAGCAGGGACTAATAAGAAGCCTGAAACATATTTTAAAAGGGATTGGGGCATGCTGATAGGGGAGGGTAGGGTAAGGGAGAGGAGGCCCATGTGTAAGTGGGACCTCCCTCCTATATTAAAAATAATAAAACTACAACCATTTAAAAAAAACATGAGCCCATGGCTTATGTTATGAGGAGGAGGGCCCAGAAGCCCATAATGGTTTAGAAATGAATTAGATTTTCCTCACGCTCCATGTCTTTTATTATATTTGTTATTTTATTTTATAAATATAATATTTACATTGCGGTTTTGTAAAATGGTTAATATATATACAATCTCGGTTACAGTGGTTTTGTAGGGTTATTAAAATAAATAATAATTAATTAAAGATTGATTAAAACTTATTAAATTAATTAATCACAAATAATTTAATTAATTCAGAGTAGTTAAATAAATCAATAAAATAATAATATTTACAAATTTTAATTAATTAAAATTAATTGAATTAATTATTTAGATAGTTTTATTTATATGTTTAAAATTAATCAAAATTACAAAAACAAAGTAGTATATATTTTGTACATTTTTTAGCCTAGGTCATGAAAAGGCAGTGAAAGTCACTGAAACTTTGAATAAGCTCCATCTGCAAATCGGAAGTCCAAAATTGGCAAAATTAGATTCGATGGAAATTTGGTGATGAAACGCACAGAATGAAGAAATCAGAAAATTGAGAAAAATAAAAATCCCACAAAAATTCAAAAATCAAAGCATAAAAGGGTTGATATGACAAAAATTTATATATAGGGTCCCCATAAAATTTTTGAAAAAAAATATGGGGGAGGTTGTGGTCACAACAATCGCAACACAGGGAAAAAAAAGTTATCTATGGTTAAAAAATAGTAGGACCAAAATTTACCAAAAGATCAAAAAGACAGCTTTCCAAAGCTTTCACATACACAATACCATTATTTAAAAGGTCCCACATAAGATAGAAACAATGTAGAATGAACTCTAAAAGATGAAAGTATTTGAATGTTCCAATCCTAAGACATTGAATCTGAATATAGGGAATAGTATTATCTTTTAATTCACTCTACTATTGGATAGAAAAGGGTTTAACCATGGGGTTTTAAATTGGCATACATCGATCAAGTATATATTACCTCTCTTTCCCGACATTGATTCACTGACATCAAGAATCCATAGCCCCAATGAAGTTGTATCGATACCATACAAGCATGGCCCCACTGCCAGCGAGTCTCCATAGCCCCGACATGTTTACTTTTACTTCCCACACATATGTGTTTTCAACTCTCTTATCCACCGCCCTTTTGATCGACTTTAAATTAGCTATATATTTTTTGCAATTGGGTGAAGAGATTAGGGTGATGCAGGAGGTGTTGTATTTAAAGATAATAGATGAAATACTAGTTGAGGTTAACCCCATTGGTTTTCTCTTCCTCTACCCAAGTAGAGGATTTTAAAGCATGGAGGGGTATAGTAGGGATTCAAAAGAAAAGGATGGAAACAACTTGTTTCTTTATAAAGATGAACTTATTCCACTTGAATCATAATTAAATGTTACCCATGATCATGGTTAATTCATAAGAAAAATTAAAAACTAAGTAGGGATGACTTTTGGGTAAATATAATCCCATTACCCATTAATCGAGCTTCCGAGTGGTATAAGAGAGAGTGAACTTAGTAGCTTGGAAGGGATGCTTGGATACTGTTGGGAAAAATACTGAGAGGGGGGGGGGGGGGGTGAATCAGTATTTAGAGCTGACTGAAAACTTTTTACTTTTTCTTTCTCTTAAAACCATATGCTACTTTACTGAATTCAACTTGTATGTCCGCAGATCTTATTATGTCTTTACTTTCGATCAGATCATTCATTCATCGTATAAGCTAGTAAGGCATATGAACAGTAAATCGATCTCGAACCAAAGAACACATATGAACACCAGTATTTAAGGTGGAAACCTAATTCGGGAGAAAACCACCGCTGTTGTCGTCTCTGTCTTCAATATTTATTATAAAGAAAACTTCTTACAATTTTGTACTGGCGCAGACTCATACCAGCACGCAGGCACCCACCTGCAGAAAGGCTACAACCTTCTCTCATTCTCCAGCCACTACTGGAAGGGAGCTCCAACCCCTTGATTTTAACACCAGCTTCTATTGGCAGGATACTTCCACTTTTCATACAGAAGGCTTCAACCCTCAGATCCACCAGATTTCTTCAATTTCTTCATCAGACTTCTGTCAGGTCTTCATCATTTCTTTTTCTGATCATCATAGAGATTCATCATTTCTAGATCATATCCATAGGTGCATCATATATACAGATATCTCTTAAAGATATTTATTTATTAACAACCCTTCCACATGCACACCCTGTATTATGATCCTCTTCTCCTTATATAGTTTAGCCTTTATCAATACCATGAGTCAAAACCACTCAACCGCTAATGGTATTCTTGGACGGGATCAAAATAGGTAATCCAGTGGGGTCTACCCAAGCCCCAAACAACTTTTCATTGTTTTATTTTCTTGATCTGGCAATTAATTAATCTAAGGCTTTTTAATATCTCAATCTGAGATTGAGATATTAATACAATTCCCCCTTTAGTTGTTACAAACATTAACGTGCCGCTGACTTATATAAAAACCCAGCAGTAATATATATCCATATAACCTTTTGGGCCCTTCAATAATATTTAATCTTTGACTTGGGGATTTGCGCTGATAATTAAAGTTCCTATCAAAAGACCCAACCCGTGGACACAACTAGTGCACCGGATATCGAGACAAGTGCCTCCGTAGTTGACCGAGTTGACTGCGGGGACAACAGAGATGAATGGCAAAGATTGAGTGCAGGGGCACCAGCCAAAATTTTCATCCGTACCTCGAGAGCCCCTGCATTGATGCAAGACGCTGAGTTGGTCACAGCTGTCTTCCACGTCAGGCGATGATCTCGGCATAACACAACAACGAATATTGAACCAATAATGTGAAGGGAAATCGGGTCCCACACCCTTAATAAACGACATAATACTTTGGGTTAAACCCACAAAACTCAATACATGTGTATGGGCCCCAACGTTAACAGTCGTCTCCATTCGACGGTTGTTATTGCGTCACACCGCCTCATTTGATCGGACGGATATCGCTCGGCGAAGACGCGCGATGGCCGACGTACTTTGGTTAACCTTCGTGCATATTACTCATACGACGACCGTCCGATGGCTTCCCTCCAGATCGACGGTGCTCAACAATATCGCTAGGCATCCTGGGTCGAACAATAATGCACGATGGCGCGCAGTGACAAGCGGTTTTGTGGAGTCGTACAGGGACGCGTGTTGCCCATTCTATGGAATCGCTCCCCAACTCGAAGAAACCACTTATCTCTGAAAATCAGTGCGATATGGCAATCTGGCTTTGTAAACTCGCTCGTTGTTTCAGAACAGTTTTCTATCGGAATTCAACCATATTTCAAATATAGTTCATTGATCCATCGGGTCCGGATTTTCCTCGCAATCGCAAGTCTTTTAATAAACACTTCGCTGCGCAGTTTTTCTCCGATGTGATTAAAACTGGAACTCAAATACTTATTAATCCTGGTTTATACGCCCATTGGGTCCTGGCTTCAATCACACTCGCATCCTCTTGTTAAATTATTCTGCTGACCCTATATGCTCCGATGTGATAAGGGTCTCTGGCCTGGGTTACAATTCCCAGAAAGTAATTATTTAGTGTATCAACCAGCTGGGGTAGTAAACCTCGGAATAACACCTCAGCCTCTTCCCCTACTGCTCGATGAAATTCCTTCTATGCTGCCTTGTTACCTCTCTCTAATGCCTCTGTGCCTCTGCTACAATACATTGCTTCCTCTGTTATTTTCTGCAGACCTTTGTTCTCTGCTACATTACTTTTCTCTGTTCCTAGTTACTTTTTCTGATGCTCCTTCTTTGCCAATTCTTTTGCCATCAATGACAACATTTCCAACAATCTCCCCCTTTGGCATTGATGGAAATACTCTTCCTCTGTTTGTCTTTTAGAAGCCCCCTTTTTGCTTTTCCTCCCCCTTTGACATCAATGGCAAAGAATAGATCAAGATCCTTTGTACCGACAATAGCATGCTCCCCCTGAGATCATGCTGCATTTTCAAGACTTATACAATCAAGATAAAAAATTCTCAAGCATGAGATCAGACTACAACAAATAATTAGAGTGCCAATAATGCATCCTTTCCATATGACCAATGCTCCCCCTTAGCCTGTGCATCCTGAATACCTTCAACAGGAGCGTATCCAATTTAATCTTCTGTATGTAAGTAGATCTGATCTTCTGCATGGCAGAGACTACTCCCAACTTCTGTCTGAGATATTCGAATGCTTCCCTGGAATATATGAGAGAAGATAGATAGGACAATGTAGCTGTGATTTCAGGTGTCATCCAACAGTTGTAGCATAAGCACGTCAGTAACCAAGCCTTCAGGCTCTTTGCAGCATCAACATATTCTTCCCAAGAGGAATTATCATACCAGAACAATCTTCTTCAATAGACAATATGTGTCAAGCAATCATCCATGTGATATTTTATCACCAAGATCTTCATGATTTATATTTATTTCATAATCATGATGTAACATGTGTAGGAATTATGTATAAAAGGTCTCAACCGTGACAAAAGTCATCAGTAACAAACTCTGCATGATCTATCCTTATCTCTAAATCATAGGACTTCCATCTCATCCATTAGTGAAAACAAAAGATACTCTTCGGCAAAAAGAAATCAGGGTTCATCCATAATCTCATCCTAAGAAACCATGTATCATGTCATCATCATTTGAGCATGAGTATTACGAGAACTAAGGAATAAGAAAATACAATGCCAATAATGCAATCATTAGTAGTTAGACTGATGCTCCCCCTGAACCTGTGTTCCTAATCTTTAGCTGTCTTTTTCTTATCAGAAAAACATACACTTCTGTCTCCAATGGAACTCGCGTGTATACGCGGCTTTAGTTCATGAAACCCGCGTATATAAAGTGAGATGCAGAAAAATTTCACAACTCCATCTCCCCTTGAACTTATACCACTTGTACCTGTCTTCTTCACATCAGATGCACTGTTAGAAATAAACATAACCAAAATTACCAAACCAACCATGGGAATCACCATATATTGCTCCCCCTATGATGATACATTACTAATTCCTATAATGTATCTCACATCACTCCTACAGTCATTATGAGAAGTAAGCTTTAGAAGTGGAAGACTGCAGTAGGATTATTATCCCCTACGTTTTTGACCGATCCTCCTTCTTTTTCCAGCTTTTCTTGAAATTTCTTATTGTGTGTTGGAAATTATCCAATTTCTCAGATCTATTCATTCTGCATTCTTTTTCTACATGTCCATACTTGTTACAAGCATAACATCTTGTGTGACCAGAAAAGTAAGCATAGGGATCATGATGTGTTTTTCTATTCTTTCTTCTATTGCAATTAGCTGCTTTATGACCAAACTTGCTGCATGAAAAACAATATCCCTTAAAGAAACCTGAGTACCTTTCTGTGTAGAATCTGTTTGTTAATCTTCTACAATTGGCTGCAACATGCCCATAATTATGACATTTAAAGCATTCAACATAATTGGTCAAAGGAGGGAATGATTTCTTTTGAGAGTTCATTATTGTCGGTTGACCTTTTGTTTCTTTCAACACTTCAGGTTTTGCATTGATATCCTTTGAATCTTTAGCACTTTCTTGTGAACTAGATTCTCCTTTAACAGTTTCATGAAAACCAAGACCAAATTTAACAGAAGGAGACCTTTGACTACTAAGAATATTGTCTAGAATCTTAGTACTATCTTGAAACCTCAAGAGTTTATCTTTTTCTTCTAATTTACCTTTTAGAATGTTAACCTCAACCTCCAATCTTTGGCATTGCTTCTTCATACTTTCTTCGACCCTTCTTCCTTCTTCTACTTGATCATTCAATTTTAAAATTTCTTCTTTCAACCCATTTTCTTGTTCTTCAAAAGTTTGTAAAAGTTCTTCATTCTTCTTATTTGATTTTTCTAGATCTGCTTTGAGAGAGATGATTTCTACTTCAAGTCCTTCTTCTTCAAATGATTGTAGAAGTTCTTCATTCTTCTTATTTGATGTTTTGAGATCTGCTTTGAGAGAGATGATTTCTACTTCAAGTCCTTCACTGTGAATAGTTACTTCATCGTACAAACTTTGATATTTGTTTATCTGTTCATTCATTCTAGAGATCACATCTTTGTAGATAGATTCCTTCTTTTTAAATTGATCTTCAACATTGATCTTGAGATTTGCTTCTAGACCCATATTGTTACTTTCACTATCATTTTCACTATCTTCACCATTGCTTGCATAAGGAAGTGAATCACAAGAACAATGATTAATACCTTTTGCATCATCTTCATTTTCTGTCGTACATGATTTCTGAGATATCTTCTTTCCTTGAGTAGCCCTCTTCTTTTGCTTCCTTTCCATGAGAACTTGCAGATCTTGGTCAGAATCTTCTTTATCCTCATTTGACATTTCATCATTATCTTCATTTGTATAATAACTCTTTCCCTTTTCAAATTGTTTCCCTTTATCATGATTTTCTTCATAAGGACATTTAGCATCATAATGACCAACTCTTCCACAAGCAAAACACTTGAAGGGAAGCTTACCTCTGAATCTTCCAGTACCTGGTTGGAGTATTCTCACAAAATTTGCTTCTTCTTCTTCTGATATATAACTCGATTCCTTGACAACTTCCTTTTCTTTTCCTTTTTCACATGCCTTAAAGGAAACTTCCTTGATTTGAGAGGGACCTCCTTTTCTCATTTCAAAAGTAGTCAGGATACCATGTAATTGAACAATAGTAAGAGTTTGCAGATCTTGCCTTTCTTCAATAGCTGATACTTTTGACTCAAATTTTGAAGTCAAAGATCTTAAGACTTTTTCTACCAGAGTAGTATCAGTTGTGATTTCACCCAAGTTTCTCATACGATTTACAATATCATCTAGACGTAAAAGGAAACTGGCAATACTCTCATCACTATGCATCCTTAAATTTTCATATTCAATTCTGAGAGTTTGGAGTTTTGCACTTTTACCTTTGTATCTCCTTCATAGCTTGAAATTATTTTTTCCCATACTTCTTTTGCTGAATTTAGCTGCATCACTTTAACAAATTCTTATTCAAACATGCTTCCTAATAAAACATTGACTGCTTTGGCATTGATTTCATATTTCTTCCTTTCTGCTGCATTAGTAGGAATAATTGCCGGATACTGATAACCTTCTTCCACAATTGCACATACTTCTGCACCGAGACTTTGAAAATATGTTTTTGTTCGTATCTTCCAGAATAACAAATTACATCCATTGAATAGAGGTGGACTTATAGAAAATACTCCTTCATGACTTCCCATTGCGATGGATCTCCTTCAAGCGATCAATCTTTTGCAGAAGGACCTGCTCTAATACCAATTGTTGGGAAAAATACTGAGAGGGGGGGGGGGGTGAATCAGTATTTAGAGCTGACTGAAAACTTTTTAATTTTTCTTTCTCTTAAAACCATATGCTACTTTACTGAATCCAACTTGTATGTCCAAAGATCTTATTATGTCTTTACTTAGATCATTGCATCATTCATTCATCAGATGTTTAGTAAGCAGTAAGCATGAATAGAAATAACAGAACAAACCAACAACACATATGAACACCAGTATTTAAGGTGGAAACCCAATTCAGGAGAAAACCACCGCTGCTGTCGTCTATGTCTTCAATATTTATTATAAAGAAAACTTCTTACAATTTTTTACTCGCGCAGACTCATACCAGCACGCAAGCACCCACCTGCAGAAAGGCTACAACCTTCTCTCGTTCTCCAGCCACTGCTGGAAGGGAGCTCCAACCCCCTGATTTTAACACCAGCTTCTATTGGCAGGATACTTCCACTTTTCATACAGAAGGCTTCAACCCTCAGATCCACCAGATTTCTTCAATTTCTTCATTAGACTTCCGTCAGGTCTTCATCATTTCTTTTGCCGATCATCGTAGAGATTCATCATTTCTAGATGATATCCATAGGTGCATCATATATACAGATATCTCTTAAAGAGATTTATTTATTAACAACCCTTCCACATGCACACCTTGTATTATGATCCTCTTCTCCTTATATAGTTTAGCCTTTATCAATACCATGAGTCAAAACCACTCAACCGCTAATGGTATTCTTGGACGGGATCAAAACAGTTAATCCAGCGGGGTCTACCCAAGCCCCAAACAAATTTTCATTGTTTTATTTTCTTGATCTGGCAATTAATTAATCTAAGGCTTTTTAATATCTCAATCTGAGATTGAGATATTAATACAATTACCCCTTTATTTGTTACAAACATTAACCTGCCGCTGACTTATATAAAAACCCAACAATAATATATATCCATATAACCTTTCGGGCCCTTCAATAATATTTAATCTTCGACTTGGGGATCTGCACTGATAATTAAAGTTCCTATCAAAAGACCCAACCCGTGAACACAACTAGCGCACCGGATATCGAGACAAGTGCCTCCGTAGTTGACCGAGTTAACTGCGGGGACAAAAGAGATGAATGGCAGAGATTGAGTGCGGGGGCGCCAGCTAAAATTTTCATCCGTACTTCAAGAGCCCCCACAGTGACGCAAGACGCGGAGTTGGTCACAACTGTCTTCCACATCGGGCGATGATCTCAGCATAACACAACAACGTATATTGAACCAATAATGTGAAGGTAAATCGGGTCCCATATCCTTAATACATGACATAATACTTTGGGTTAAACTCGCAAACCTCAATACATGCGTATGGGCCCCAACGTTAACGGTCGTCTCCATTCGACGGTTTTTATTGTGTCGCGCCGCCTCATTTGATCAGACGGATATCGCTTGGCGAAGATGCGCGAACAATAATGTGCGATGGCCGCCATACTTTGGTTAACCTTCGCGCATCTTCCTCATACGACCACCGTCCGATGGCTTCCCTCCAGATCGACGGTGCTCAACAATATCGCTGGGCATCCTGGGTCGAACAATAACGCGTGATGGCACGCAGTGACAAGCGGTTTTGTGGAGTCGTACAGGGACGTGTGTCACCCGTTCTATGGAATCGCTCCCCAACTCGAAGAAACCACTTATCTCCGAAAAGCGGTGTGATATGGGCAATCCGGCTTCGTAAACCCTCTCGCGGTTTCAGAACAGTGTTCTATCGGAATTCAACCATATTTCAAATATAGTTCATTGATCCATCAGGTCCGAATTTTCCTCGCAATCGCAAGTATTTTAATAAACACTCCGCTGCACAGTTTTTATCCGATGCGATTAAAACTGGAACTCAAATACTTATTAATCCTAGTTTATACACCCATCGGGTCCGGGCTTCAATCGCACTCGCATCCTCTTGTTAACTTGTTTTGCTAACCTTATATGCTCCGATGCGATAAGGGTCTCTAGCCTGGGTTACGATTCCCGGAAAGTACTTATTTAGTGTATCAACCAGCTGGGGTAGTAAACCTCGGAATAACGCCTCAGCCTCAGCCTCTGCTGCTCAATGCAATTCCTTCTATGCTACCTTGCTACCTCTCTCTACTGCCTCTGTGCCTCTGCTACAATACATTGCTTCCTCTGTTCTTTTCTGCAGACCTTTGTTCTCTGCTACATTTCTTTTCTCTGTTCCTAGTTACTGTTTCTGATGCTCCTTCTTTGCCAATTCTTTTTCCATCAATGACAACATTTCCAATAGATACAAGTAGAAAACGGTTACAGGCATGAGAGGTGTGGGTAAAATATAATGGAAAGAGGGAAACCCTGAGCATGGATGCCTGGAAGGTATTAGAGGTTTGGGCTTAACATAGAAGAGAGAAGAGTACCCGGATCTTGGATGCTCAGACGATATTATAAATTGGGATTTGAAAAAGGCTACGAGATTTTGTTTCGCGGGTCATTAAAGCGAGAGTGGTGGCCATCACTTAAATAATAGTGCATATAAAAGTATATTATAAGTGTGTAATCCATACCTTTTATGTGTGTGGATAAATAAACTTTTGATGACGTCAAGCCCAGATGCCCAAAAAATTTGTGAATTATATTTTAAGAGGTTACAGGCTTACAAGTACCCGAGGTTCCAGGTTTATGAGAAATAAGCACAAGAATGGAGTGAAGGTAAAGGGATCATATATACATATCATCTTGGAAGAAATGCTCCAAAAATAATTGGTTTGAGGTGGTTTCAGGCTCAAATGGAAAACAAAGCATGAATGCCCAGTGAAGGCATGATAATAAAGACCCATGTGCAAACACCATGTAGAACGCATAATATTGAAGGCACTTAGTCATCCTGGGATTTGTTAAAAATGGCTCAACTAAAAGAGAAGACATGGGAGGAAAATAAGGTTTAGCATAGCCTTATCAAATGCGAACTTTATAGAACAGTGGAGTGTGACAATGGACAAGATTAATTTTGCAATTTCCACGGAATTTTGTGTGATTTTATTTTTCTTTTAGGACCTTTCATTAATTTTCCATTAAAATGTGAGAAGCCACATGCCCGAGGAAAATTTAACCAAGAAGGAACCTAGAATTTTATTTCAGTTGCATCAAAAACAAAAAATGATCCTGACTCATCTCACACATCTCGAAAGCAAAGAAAATGTAAAGAAAAGAACCTATACAAACAAAAAAAATAGAAATTTTGATCAGAAAATAAATACTTCCCTAAACATGTTTGTGAATTTGGAAGGGCTATCTTCTCACTTTATGTCAAAGATAATTTACTAAAGTCTCCAAACCAAGCCAATGAAGACCTACAAAAATAGTACAAATGAGAAATGAAATGACTTAAAAAGGAAAACAAAGCTAAATAAAAACTAACAACAAATGAAGATGAACATGTATATGTGTAATTGGTAGAATGTGATTGCAAATTTTCCTTATGGAGATTAACATTCTCCCATACCTTTTCTTTTAGAATAAGTATATGTTCAAAATCATCTATTTATTTAATATAAACTAAACGCTAATTAATGACAAGAAATGGTAAAATCCATTATTCAGAAATGCATTGTGAGGACTGTGAATTGCATCTTGCTAGGAAATGGAATGAATATCAAGGGAAAGACTTGGGCTCATTACTTTCTTATTCAAATTCTACAAAAATAAGACAAAAGAAAAACAAACTAGCTAAACTAATCCTACTCCTAATCTAATAGGGCATATTAGATACTAAGTGACATCATACTTCAAGTGAATTCGTTCTCTCAGTTTTATTTTTTCACATATGTACATATCAAACATCATTAATAAAAGTAAAATTAAAAATAAATTTTTAAAAGAAACATCGAGCCTACTATGTATAGTAATTTCTAATGAATTTAACAAACCAACTTTATTTACAGAATACTTCTCTTGGAAGGAGTTCTCCAACCATGTTCCTATGGGATCATAAAAATCAGCATGAATTTCTATTAATGGTTGAAGCAGATTTGAAAGAAAAGAAGATAACATGGCAAGCTCAAATAATATGTTTTTAAGTGTTGGAGCTTGCTTAACACAATTAGTATTATCTGCATACAATGAAATATCAACAATATTATGTGTAAGTGAACCTTCCAAATAACCTTCAAATGGATCAAAGAAGTGCAGATGGAATTTTAATTAATATTTCAGAAGATCATCAATTAGGTTAGATGGATGGTCATATTGTGAAGTTACACTCTCAAGTGATGATTCATGTAGAAAATGAATTCTAGAAGAATGAGAGAGGTGATAATACATGAACATGATCAAATGAAATGGAAGATTAAAATCCCTTGATGTTCATGACAAATGTTTTGAATTTCATTTTCACATTTAGGAAGTGCATCTGGTGAGATTTCAATAATTAATTTCTCTAGATGCCAGCATAGGTTATCCATAAATAAAAAAATGAAAGAAGAAAAAAAATATGAAAATAACCAAAAGAGTTGAAGAAAACAAAATAAAATTGCATCCATATTTACATTATGATTACAAGATGGATTTATAGGGAAAATCTGGAACCAATTATTATTCTCAATATTAGAATTGCCACTAGAAGGGAGTTCCAACAAGATTTCATCAAAAAACGTTCCCAAGAGAGAATTAGAATAAGATTTGTTGGAAACTTGAAATCATTCTCATCAAACTTTTCAAAATCATATTTACGTTTAGTCAAACGAAATAAAATTAAAACATGAGAATCTACTTGATTGAAATCTATTTTTGAACATGATTCACTTTGTAAAATATGAGAATCTATGCAATCAAAATCAGAATACTCATCACATATAACCTCACTTCCTGAAAATCACATGATTGATTTAAATCACCATCATCATTAAAAGGATAAGAGGGGGGGTTGAGAAATAGCATTAATGGACAAGGAATCACCATCCAAACAAGTCAAATTCTCAATGAAATAAGAACTAGTTGAAGGAGATATTTCAACAGAAATATTGAGAGGATCATTACTAAATGCAATCAAATTTGAAAAAAGATTCAGGTACAAAAATTAATGATTTCCATAATATAATGAATTAGATGATGGTTGAAATTTTTCATCATCGTGATTTTCACCATCATTGACAAAATTACAATTCTTTCTTAACAAAAAAAATTTCAGTTGTGGAAGTTGAAATTAGTTATGAATTTACCTCTAGAAAAGAAAGATTAACATGTTCATTATTTAGATCTTATTCTTGATTTATTTTTATTGGGCCTTCTTGTTTTTCACTACAAACATTAGGAAATGCTTCAACTACATTTTCATATTTTATATTTATATTTGTATGATCCATTTCATAAATCTAAAAGTGTGTGAAACAATTTTCTAAATACGTTGGCTGTGATATGTTTTCTAGTTTATTTATAGGCTCAATAAAATTAATCTCAAATTCAAGATTAATTAATGAATTTGAGGCATCTTGTTCTTGATAATTTGATTTGATGTGTTCATAATTAGAAGGAACAATAGAATTAAAATAGTCAATTAAATCTTCTCTTGAAGGTAAGTCACCGAGATGGAATCTATAGAAAAGTGACTAGAACCTAGCGTAAAATTCCTCTAGAGACTCATCTTCGTGCATGAAAATATTTTCAATTCAAAACACAAATTTTAATAATTATAATTTTGATGGGTTGATAGAATTAACTTCATAAAATGGCTCCATGAATTAATTGACTTAGCTTGAAGAATTTTGAACCATTTTCGAACACATCCTCGAAATGTGAGTGTAAATAGCTTGTATATCTTGTCATCATTAGTAATATCGAAAGATTCACATTTATCCACAAATCGACAAAGATGATCTAAAGCAAAAATTTTACTCTCACCAACATACTTCAAATTAGACAAGGATTCAAGTTGCTTCTTGGGAATGCCCTTGGTAGGTTTGCATAAGCTAAAGGCATGATCCAAAGTAGGAATGCACATAGGAGCAATGGTTAGTTCAAAAAAAAAAACAAGAATCCACACAGATAATCAATCTATTGCCCTCCTTCTAGTGCCAAAAACATTGATGGAAAATTTTTACCTCATCAACATGTAAGGAAGACTAATCGATCATAGCCCCAAGTAAGCCCTTATATATTTGATTTGGTGGTTTTGACTGGTTATATTGGGTCCAGTTACCCCTCTCTCTATCCCTGCTGACTTGTGATGTTACTAATTAACAATCAAGAAGAAGAGAGAAATCAAATTAACCATCTTGAAGTGCACTTGCAAGAAAGAAATCCTCAAGATGAATTGAGGGCTAGGGAAAGCCACACTATAGTTTTCCCCTTGTGTAAGAAGACTTCTAAAATGAAAATGATAAAATCTAAATGTCAATCTACTCTAAGATGTAAGTGACCAAATATAAATCTATCTCAATTAGGAAGATGTAGATATAATTCCAATTGAAAGAAATGTAATTAAATGAGTGGAGATTTAACATATCTCTTTTATGAAGAATAGAAGTTTGTAAAAGAATTTCTAACAACTGATATAGTAAGCACATAACATGCTTTTTTTTGGAGATTATAATAATGAAAAATAGGTCATAAAAATGTAGAAAGAGTTCTTATAATTAAATCGATTTTAGACAACATATTTCTGAGTAAATAGTTACTCTGAAATCTAATCTACACTTTTGAGAAAATAGGAAATAAATAATAGATATATAATTTTATTAGACAAGATATCTCATCTAACAAAGAATCATTAACATATTCAACATAAATGAAAAATGTGAAACAATTGGCATAATTTTTTCATTAAATGAATGAAATTGCATTAACAAATAAAAATACTTGTAAATACAAATAATAAAACATGATTCCTTTGCATTGTTTCGTGTTTCAGTCTCGAACAATCTTTCCAAAATCATAAGCTCTACCACTAAATGGAAATATCTCCAAAAGCGCAAGCTTAGCCTCCAATACAAAGTCTATATTTCGAAAAAGAAAACCCCCTGTAACCCAGATCTGAGCTTTCCACCCTATCTATAGCTCAAATTATCATTACAAAAGTGCATAGAGATCCTAATTTGTAGAGGATAGTAACCCCTTCCTCATTCTTCAAATTGTTATTTATAATTTTCAAATAGGAAAAATTTTAATGATGGAAATTTATTTCAAAGTTTGAAAGCTTGGCGAATATAATTAGTCCATAATATGCAATTTGTAAAATATTTGGCAATTTTTTTGTAAAAAATTCAAAATTTTAATAATTCTATGTGTATCTATATAAAATTTTGGCGATTATTAAGGTAAAACAATTTTATACAATAAAATGTGGGCGAATAGTTTTTAGAAAAAATGGAAATTAGCGAATCTTTTTTTTGGAAAAATGATAGAAAATGATCCCACTTGCGAATATTAGCCCCTAAAATTTTCCGTGTTTACAAACATAATTTTCAAATAGAAAATTGTTGAAGGTAGTTTTTTAGATCCTCGGTTGGAGTTGAAAATCCTCCATTTTCTTCTTTGTTGGTCTCACTCCATTGCTCCAAATCCTTTGTTCTTGATCTCTTTCCAACAGATATCTTGAGAAACCAATCAAAATTCAAAGAAAATGAATTATTTTTTTATTTTCCTTTGGGCTTCCGTAAGGGTTTAGAAATGAATTACATTTTCCTTTGGGCTCCATGTCTTTTATTATCTTTTATTATATTTTTATTTTTTTTATTAAAATATATAAATTACATTGTGGTTTTGTAAAATGGTTAATATATATATATAATCCTAGTTGCAGTGTTTTTTTTTAGTAGTTAAAATAAATAATAAATAATTAAAAATTAATTAATTAATTACAATTAAGTTAATTAATCTAGATTAGTTAAATAAATTAAAATAATAATAATAATTAGAAAATCTAATTTAATTAATTAATTAATTAGATAATTTAATTTATGTGTTTAAAATTAATTAAATTTTCAAAAATAAAATAATATACATTTTGTACATTTTTAGTCTAGGCGGCGAAAAGGCAATGAAAATCACTGAAACTTTGAATAAGCGTCGTTTGAAAACCAGAAGTCCAAAGTCAAAAAAATTAGAGCTGATGGAAAGTTGGCAATGAAATACACACAATGAAGCAATCCAAACAAAAAACCAAGAAAAATGAAAATCCCACAAAAATTCAAAAATCAAAGCATAAAAAAGGGTGATATGACCAAAATTTATATAGAGGGTCCCCATAAAAGTTTCGAAAAAATTATGGGGGAGGTTGTGGCCACAAAACTAGGGCTAGAGGTTTCTCATCTTTATTAATTGTTGGAGATTAAAAAATAATCATAAGTCATATTAGGAAATGAACTTCTCCAAGATACTTACATCTTATCTCCATATTTCTTCTTATCGGATCTCTTCTAGTTCAATATTCAAAGCTAAGTCACTTATATATCCTCCAACATAATAATATAATAAATGATAAAATTGAAAATAAGGCTACATCTTTGGAGTTGAGTTTGTTGTTGATAAATAAGCATCTTTTTAATTCCCCTATTCCATGTTCTAAGGCATACAGAAAAATTTGTTTTGTCACACCCTTGTAAGATAATATGGTGATCGCAAACATGGCCTATGGTGGGAGGTTGATCATCCCACTACCTTTGTTCATTACCTTTCTTCTTGGATGTCCTCTAAGGCAGCCATAATACACATATTGGTTGTTTGTGACAAGATAACACTACTTCCTTGGAAGTAAATTCATGAATGGTTGCAAAAGCAGGTTTAGATGGTCAAAATGAATGTATATGGGCTCACATGAATTTAGTTTGTCCTATCCATGTGTTGGATGGACTCGAAAATCGGTTAAAAAAAATTACCTTAATTGGATTGTGAGATGGACAGAATTTGAATCTTAAAATGTCATTCAGACTCATGGAAGGTGGTGCATTAAGGAGTTTGTTGCAATGCTTTGGATTTTTATTATGCTTCACCCATTATGACCCTCATGGGATCAACCTAGTTTGATGAGTCTATCATGTATTATTCATTTATGTTCTTTCAATGCTTGTTTTTCTTAGTTCCTAGGTGGTTCATTCTATATTAGCAATGTGCAACTTCTTGTGGATTTCAATCTAGTATTATAATTTCTTAATTCAGTGGTTGTGAATGCAGGGTTTGGCTTGGGTTTTCCCTATGAAGGGTTTTTTTTTTTTTTTCGTCTAGGTTTCCTCGAGTGAATTCCCTTTTTGTTTGAGTACGTGGGCTTTAGGTCTTCTCTAGATATCTCTCCTATTTTCAAATTATTTATATTTCAGGGTCTGGATGGATTGTTTTTCATGTGCAATGTTAACATCTGTGGGTATTATTGTGTCCATACATCTTCTACCCATTAGGTCCTCTATTTTTTATGGATTTTCATTCTAGTCTTCTTCTATCCATGCCAGAGTGTTGTAAACCCTATCCACTAGTGTGAAATTCAATAATTTTGACTGGTAATATTGAGACCCATCCTTGGTAGCTTCCTTTTGTCGAGTCATTATGCTTGTATTTTCTATAATTGTCTAAATTATAAAATTATGGAAAAAAATGAGAATGGGGAAGATAGCCAGTTTTTCTAGATGGAGGAATTATGTAATAGTTAGTAGGATTTCTTCAATTTGAAATCCAATACAATCAAATGATATCATATTTTTTAGTGGAAATGGAGTTTTTAGTGGGGAATGAAGTCCGGATGTGCAACAATGAAGATGAATAAACCTTTATACATCAATAAGTGGTGGATCTCCAAGACTCTCTAATCCAAATTCAACTTAGTAACTCCTCCACTAAGGTTTCTCTTAGTCTTGTTTTCTCAATATTGTCTCATATAAATATAAGGGTGCCTCTTATGGAGGATTCAATAATGGGTGAGGAGGATATCTCCCCTTATAAAGTGTAGTCATTATGAACTATAGGTGCATAAATATTTTGGCTACATTCTACATTTTCTATGTAACCAATCCAATGTTCTAGTCTTACAGTTATGTTGTAGGTAAATGTAGGATTTTTCTAGTCTCTCGACAATGGCTTTTTGAATATTGCAAAAGCATGAGATTCCATTTTTGTAACTTGTGTTTTATGGCCATTTCCCAAAACGCATATTTCTAATACAATTATTCTCTCTTACTATTAAAAATTATATGGTTGTTTACTTGAGTATGAGGAATGTCTGAAGTTTCCTTATTCATAGGAATTGAATACGAAACCTCAATTGTATAATTTCTTGTGTATATGAAGCGATGTATACATAAATTGTAAGGTTATTAAATGTTGGTAAGAAATATTTTTACTTAACTGAATGTGGTGAGGAGTGAAACTTCCTTTAATGCATTATATCTATGAGAATATTTATGTGCATAGGGTCACTTATATTCAATAATTTCCCATATATCAAGAAGAACGGAATGCAAAATATCCAAAGTTTTGCCTTGATTTTTACCCATTATTGTTGCATGTGGAATTCACCGATGGCATTTTTATTATTAGTAAAAAATTTGGGGTTCCACCTCATTGTTGGTTGGAAATTTTTTTTGGGTTGAACTGGTGTATGGTTGGTAAAAAAATTATAGTTCTACCATTGGTTTCATGGGATAACTTGTTGGAATCACGATTTCCATTAGACCAAAACCCGCAGGCGTTAATCTCTGCTACAATCGCCAAAGTTAGGATCCACGAGAGATGGTTAGTCCATGTCGCGAAACACACGGGGAGTGTTGAACCCAATGTCCAACAATCTCCCCCCCAACGCGAGTCGAGTGAGTTTCGAACTCAAGACCTATCACTCTGATAACACTTGTTGGAATCACGATTTCCATTAGACCAAAACCCGCAGGCGTTAGTCTCCGCTACAATCACCAGAGTTAGGATCCACAAGAGGCAGTTATTCCATGTCTCAAAACACATGGGAAGCGTTGAACCCAAATTTCCAACATAACTCATTTGATTCATATTAGTTGCACAATTTTTATTTTTTATTTTTATTTGCACAATTTGTTATTTTTATTTTTTAGGGTTATTTTTATCATTAGTTGGTTATTTTTATTTATATTCTTAAATTGTTTCAACTGAGTCAAAAAATTTGCAGGAAATTATAAATCTCTATCATATTGGTTTGTAGAGTGCTTCTCGGGCCCATAATTATTAATTTTAATAACATTAAAATAAAAAATTGAGTAATAATTATTAATGGTCAAGATGGTGTAGCTCTAGTGGTAGGGAGGAGTCACTATTATCCTCCCACCCAAGCTCTAGTCCCACCTATATTGACATGCTCGCTCCTTGGGATCCACTTCTACATGAAAGATAACCGACTCACCAGCCAGGGGAAGGTTTTTCATGGATGTAGCTAGTGTTAATCTCTTGTACAATGAATGGAAAAAAAAAGTAATCATTATTAATGTTATTAATAACATTAATTAAGAAAATTAGTTATTATTTAATGTCAATTACTTTATAATAATTAAATATTATTTAATTTATTATAATTAAATAATATAAATAATAATTTAATAATAATATTTATAAATTATTATAAGTAACTTAATTTATTCATTATAATAAATTATTAATTAATTAAAAATATTCTACACTCCAAAAATAATGTTTGCACTTTGAGGGATTTGATCCCTTTCAACCCGTGATAGATCCAAAGTGAGATGGACCTAGGTTGGTGTATAAGTGTCATGATGTGGATTATGGATTGATGCCTATCAGCTTTTACTAGCCATTTATTATATATTTTATTGTTAGTCTTATTACCTAATCATGTGAAAAGTGGAATAAATTTTCATGAGTGGAAGCCCCTCCATGCCCACTTTTTATTCTTACCTATTTATGTGCTAAGAAATGCATAAATAATGGTGGGAAGTAACTCTTTCTAAGTATGTTAATGATAGGGGGAGGTAGGAGCGGGAGGGGCCCTTTTCCACCCCAATGGAGCAATAGAGATGAAATTTGCCTAGGGGCTAGGAATCAATACAAATAATTAATTAGAATCCATAACTCTTTAGAAAGGATTGAACATTGCAAAAGAAAAGGGAATTCATCAACTTTGGTTAATTGGAGACTCAATGAACATCATTCAGAAATTCCAAAATTTCTCAAAAATAGTTGTAGATCTTACTCCCATCCTTCAGCAGATCAAGTCTCTATCTCGATGGTTCGACAACATTGAATTCTACCATGATAAAATGGAACTCAACCAGATGACGGATGATCAAGAAAATAAGGGAGCCTCCCTTA
This sequence comes from Pinus albicaulis, assembly GCA_034641835.2. NCBI lineage: Eukaryota > Viridiplantae > Streptophyta > Pinopsida > Pinales > Pinaceae > Pinus > Pinus albicaulis. The sequence goes on from CM076575.1 coordinate 1,453,893,990, forward strand.
AACTAGGATTATTAATCCATGATCTAGGGACCACTTCTTCCCATCACATCCCATGAATAAACTAATATGGAATAATCCTCAGAGGGTAGTAATGAATGGGGAGATAAGATATGATATGGAAATCATGCATGGAGCTCAGATCAAGATCTGGATGACTATAAAAAATCCCACATTCTCTATGAATGAAAAAGGAATATATGTTTGCACCCGGGAGTGAGGGTGGGAATGTGTCATTCAGATAGATAATTGGCAAAGGACAGAACAGGCATTAAATTTTCATTCTCGTTTGAAGAAGGTAGATACCCTCAGTGAAAGGTATGGAATTAATCTCCACAGAAGGCTAAGTATATTGGTGGCCTCCAAAACAGAAATTCGAGATCTAAGCAACAAGATCAATGACCTTTGCCTTCAATGCACACCCCTCTGAATTGATGGTGTCATTCCTTGCGGCAATATTTATTTAATTGGAAAGTTGGAGGAGAACCCTACACTGAAGAGTTACAGAATATTGGTTGCTGAAATCATGAAATCCTTAGCTAGTCATGGAGGTTCACCTACAACGGAGGAACAAATTGAGGAAACACAAATGTAAATCTCGTCTTTGGTTGCCAAGCTTAATGACCAAATCATAGTTGAAGTGAGGTCACACTTTGCATTGGTCTCTCATCAATTGAATTACTTGTGTGAGGGCATGCTCCATCTGTAGCTCATGGATAAGACTCTGGCCATAAAGGTGGACATGCTCTCAAAGAAGGTAGGAGGTATATAAGTGACCATTTAGGCAGCCATTATGAGTGTTCTCAAGGTAGTTTTTGGCCTACCTGAAGCATCTCAACGTTGTGCTCTAGAAGCTCCAAAATAAAGGGAGAATTAAGGAGAACCTTCAATGTCTCTGCCTTAGATGGACATGGAGAAAAATGAACCAGGTGATCGCCCATCAAATCCAGACATGGGAAGCAAGTAGTTTTTAGATTCAATTATGCATAATTTTGAATGTTTTGTTATTATGTAGAAATCGAGGGTGTTTTTTAGAGGATTTATAAGTTTAATGATGTAAAAACTCTTAGAAAATGAAGGTCGGTTAGGAATAGAATAATAAATGATTAATTTTGGTAATATGATCAAGACAAACAGTTAACAGATGTAAAAAATAGTTGCCTTCTTTTCCAATTTTATTAATAGAAACCTAGATATTTCTTTAAAAATATGTATATATTCTTAATGATAGATGAATCCAACTTGTTTGCTGAAAATACTTGCTTTAATTACGGTGGGTTCTATTAAAGTGTGAGGAATGTGTTGGCGAGAAGTCAGGTCTCGCGGACAAGACCCAGGTTCAAGAGTTGTGGCCAACAAAGGGGTTCGGTGTAGTCTAGGAACACGCCGGCATTTTCACCCTGCTCTGGGGAGCAGTGCGTCTCACCCGAGGCGTGCCGCAACCACATGCAGAAGGGGATGAGATCAATGGCAAGGAACAAACCCGCAACTAATGAAGGGCAGTGTACCCATTACATATACCGAGTTATACACACAAGATCACTTAATAAGCATTCAGACATTCACAAATAAAATTTTAAACCAGCGTAAACACATTACAAGCACATGAACATCTTATTGAGACAGCAACCTTCCATTGTATTAACCCCTTGACCAAACACATGATTACATGGCATTCTCTCTGATAGCGTACAAATCTATTACAGATGGGTTTCGGAACAGAAAGGTAGAATAGAGAAGATAAGAAACCATATGAAGAACATGCATGAATCCTCCGCAGCTGTTCCGTGCATCTTTTCCTGTCTCGAGCCTCGCAACCTCTTTAGCATCTATTCGACTCTCTTATTTTCGGTCGGGTGACTGTTATTTATTCGCCTGCTCTTGCGACTATCAGTTCCTTTGTATCTTCACTTCGGCTTCTCTCAGCTTCTCTTCTGATGTCTGCATGTTCCACTTTCTGTTTTCTACTGTGTTTCCTTCATCTTCACTTGTCTCTGTTCTATCTCCAGCTATCGAGTGCTTTCGCGCCGCCTTGGTAGCTCCGCAACTCCTGGTAGTTGCGGCGCGGTCCCGGTTGCCATGTGTATTTATTCCGCAACTCAAAAAGGGTCAAAATTAAAAATGTCTTGGCCAAGATTTCAAAACTAACCAAAAACAAGGGCCCCAACAGGCCCCGACCACAATTCCTTGACTCGTCTGCGAGTCAATCACAAATAACAGTTTCTACTTCCATTGCCCCGCTGGCACCCATGCTCTGCTCTGCTGTGCCTTCACCCTACGCCCTTTCCTGCTGTGCTCCGCCATCTGGTTGTGCAAACAAGGGCCCCAACTCCGGGACCTGGTGGAGCGCTGTATCTCTAAGCTCTGTGAAGGCCGCCACCGCTTGCTGCCATTCCTGCATAAGCAAGTCGGCTTCTTGAGAGATCTGGGTGGCGGCGGCTTCGTCTATCATCGTCGTGTCAGCCCGGAACAGCGTGGCAAGCTGGGCTTCGGCCTTGGCATCCAGTTTTTGCATGGAGTCAGCATTGGCGCGAAGGGGCGGATGAATCTCCCGGATGACGTGTTTGGCCACTGCCGATTCGGCCTCAGTCTGTTGCATGTGAAGTTCCAGCTCGTCTGACTGGGCGTAGAGCTGATCTAACCTTGCTGGGTCTGTGGTCGCCTGAATGTCGCGGGAGATTTGTTGCAGCTGGGCAGCGATAGGCTGTGTCTTGACAGTTAACACGAGTGAGCACTCCTGCAACCTGCGCAGAAGGGCGGAAGCCGAAGCTGCAGTGGAATGGAGAGTTGCATGCATACTAACTGCCTGCGTCTGCTTGGCAGTTACCTATTCTGAATGGACACTTGGTGGATCTGGAAGGGTAGGCCGTGCGGCTAACGCTGCTTGGAGTTCCTGGTTCTCCCTGCAAACAATAGTGAAAACTTCCCTGAGGTGGTGAGCCTGTAGTGCTATACTGTCCTCCTCTATACTGGCAGGAAGTGGGGCATAGTGAGCCCTTGCAGCGGGCCATACGCTGGAAAGCGCCTGAGTAGCAATGTTGGCCTGCTCCTGGAGGTTGGTCTTCTCCCGCAGCAGCTGATTGCGCTGTTCAGTAAGCGCTGTGATCTGATTCCGCTGCTCGGTGCACCGTTGCTGTAGCTCTGTGTGAATCTGCTCGGCCTTGAGGGCCGCCCGCTGAATGAGCAGGTACAGCTGTGCTGGACTCCATTGTTCTGCATTGGTTGTGCTGGGTGTGCCCTGCTCCGGCACCCTCTCCTGCGAAGGTCGGTTGCTGGCCGCTGGTCGGCTGGAAGTTTCTGGAGGATGGACCGGCGTCTGCTGCTGCACTGAAGTGGCCATCTCGGACTCCGGCCGGTCTTGCTGCGTGGTCTGCTCTAGGGGAGGGGCAGCCAAATCAGCCCCCCCATTCGTGAACCTGGTAGATATAGTAGCATGAGGGTCCTGGGCTGTGGCCACGGGGTCAACCGGTGGTACCACGGCTGCAGTACTGGAGGTGACTTCCACCCCGTGGTCACCTCCGAAAAGTTCCCGGATCAACGAATCTGACACAGTGGCTGATGAGTTGGATGGATTGGGGGAGGTGGCAGGTGGTTGGCTGGTGGGAGCGGTGGACGGAGTGAAAGAAGTGGGAGGGAGGCGAAGGTTGAGGAACTCTGTTGGATCGATCAGAGGTTCCTCCGGAATCAAAGTTGCTGTGGGCGGAGTGGCTGGTGGATCATCGTCCGTAAGATCCACCACTGGATCTGTTACAGCAATGCGGGCCCTCTTGGATGGAGGTGGGTCTGAGGAATCGGGTTCGGGGCCCGGTTCACCCATTGGTGTGATGAGGGGGGTGGCAGAAGTGAACAGGTTAGTGGGAATGGGAGAAATGAGGGGGGCGGTATTGGAGGGAACACGAGACCGACTAATATGAAATTCAGCAAAAGAGGGAAATATAGGGGCACCACTTGAAGCAACTTGGGTGGCCACGTTAAGTCATCGTACCTGGTCATTGAGGTGCTCGACGATCGGGACCAGCGATTCAGGCAGGTCCGGTGCAGTCTCAGCTACATCTTGCGGAGGTTCTGCCGCAACCTATGATGACCCCCCTGCGCCGGTCGCGGCAGGCCGCTGTGCCGGCAGCATTCGATCGAAGTTATAGCGGGTGATCCCGTCGCGGACATGCTTGACGACCCCCGGCCACGCAGAGACCTCCCGGTGAAAGGTGTCGTCATTCAGCTGGAACCGGAGGGGCGCCATGTGAAAGGTGGTGTCCGGCACGCAAGTTGGTCGGAGGAAGGTGTGCCTGTGGCTGACCCCAAACCACACCTGCTCACTGTACTCATCCAACAAGTGCCTGGGCACCCGTTGCTGGTTGGCCACAACATCTGTCATCATCCCGTACCACGCCCGGAACGCCGCCGCGTTCACCTGTTTGGTGCTGGGATCCATGGACACCTGCCAGGGGGTGTATTTCATCGCAAGAGGCTGGCTTATGGTCGTCTCCGCCGGCTCCCGGATAGGAGGAAGGTGCCATTTCCACATGGCAAAGGCTAAGATCAAGTAGCCGTAAATGAAACTGGTGGTCCGCTTGTAGTTTTCTTCGCAGGCCGCGAAGAGTTCCTTCAGCACGAAAGAGCACCAATTCAACTTGGCGCCCCAGGTGTAGTACTCTGCAATGGAAATTGTGTCCAGGGTGCATTCTCCCTTCGTGTAATGGCGCATCGTCTTGCTAGCGATCAGGTAGCAAGCAAACTGGATTTCGGGTTTGTTGATCAAGTCAATTTTGGCACCTTTGCCACCCCGGCGAGTGCCATACTTGGTGTACAGGTCGGAGTCACCCAACTTTCGGGCGCGCTTGGAGGATATATGGCCAGCAGCGGAGACATCTGCACCGTTTTGAGACAGCCCTGTAATCCGATGAATGTCTTCGGCATGAATTGGGATTTCTTCGTTGAGCCACAGGGACCCGTTCTGTATCCGACTGAGGAGGAACTGGGTGCATTGCAGAGCTGGTCCCGTAGTTCCGAAAACTGGAAGAGTCCTCAAATGCATCAAGGTCGACTGCTGTAGGCCCCTGAATTCTGGTCGCATCCGACTGTTGGAGCTGCTGCCTGGCGTGTAATGGTGCTCCATATAGGTCTGCCAATGGAGGTGAGGAAACTCAGCCGGGTCGGACAAGTTGGCGTCCATACATGCTACATTGTCATACTTGCCGACCAGCGACTCTACGCGGTGAATTCTGTTGTCTAACGCTGGTTCAGGGACAGATACGATAGCCCTCGGCATCTTGGCGCGACGCTGGTAAACTTGGAGTGTTCTTCTGGAGTTCTCTGCTGAATGCGGTGCGCTTCGATGCTGCAAATGCTCTGGAGACGCTACAACTTCCAAATTGAACTGGTCCGTCATTCTCATGCTGTTGATCTTCATGCAAATTATGGCATCCGCTGGCACGCGTAGAGTTGATGAGACTCCATAACAGCAATTAATTCTTGCTATCCTTCAAGGCTGCGATAATCGTGCGATCAATCGCGTGCCTATATGTAATCTGGCAGTTGCTGACGGCGTCATGGGAAGATGGGCGGACTCAACGGCTGAGGGAACTGCGGGTGATGGCAAATGATTACGATACGATTACTGTCTATTATGGTAATTTATGAACAAATCTGAGCGATCCTACGGACTGACAAAAGGACTGACGGAAATGACCTAGACTGACGCTGGCACGGGGATGGATCCTACGCGAACGACACGCTGGCCTGGCGCTGCGACACGCTGGACTGGCGCTGCGACACGTTGGACTGGTCCGCCCTGACCACAGTCGGTTGCGGTGAGGTAACCGCAACTGACCAATTATTTTGACAAACTGCCTATGAACGGAAAAGACTCTCTATGCTCATCCCGGTTGCGGGAGAGTTATTCGACTAAGCTACTCTAGGGGTTCTCTCGGATGCGAGAGTTATTGATGAAAAGTGAAAGATACCTACTCCTGGTAGGGTTTCAGGCGTGCGCCATTCACCCATCTGGGAAGAACTGTGTCGTCCAGCTGTGCCAACCGAACGGCGCCTGAGTCGCGGATCTCGATGACAAAGTACGGTCCCAACCAGTGCATCTGGAGCTTGCCTGGAAACTTCTGGAACCGGCTGTCGTACAAGATAACTTTGCATCCAACTTGGAAGGCCTTAGTTTTGATGTGGCGGTCGTGCCACGCTTTTTGCCTGGCCTTCTGAACCTTCTGGTGGAATTCCGCGAGGAATCGGGCCTCATCCAGCTCCTGTAGCTCGTGGAGGCGTTCCCGAAGTGATGCCTCTTCTGAGAATTGAAGGGACATTGCGATCAAAAGACTGGGTACCGTGAACTCGGCGAGAATCACAGCTTCCCAGCCATACACCAACTAGAATGGTGTCTGGTTGGTCAAACGTTTCACTGTGGTCCGGTAGGCCCATAATGCCGCTAGGAGGCGCTCGTCCCAATCGTCGCGCTGAGCGTTGCAGATTTTAGTCAAGCCCTTCTCAAGAATCTTGTTGAAAGCTTCCACTGTACCATTGGCCTGCGGGTGGTATGGGCTGCTTTTATGATGCTGAATCATAAATGTGGCCAGTAGTGACTTGACTGTGGCATTAATGAAATGCGTACCCTGATCGCTGGTCAAACTCCGTGGGCAGCCAAAGCGGCTGATGATGTGTTCAAAAATGAACCGGGCAGCGGTCTCTGCCGAGCAGTCGCGTACCGCTGCTGCCTCAGCCCACCGTGTGAGGTAATCCGTTGTGGTAATGATGTACCGGGCCTTGGAATGTCGAGCGATTGGTGCGATGGGGCCTATGAAATCAACAACCCACTTCTCAAACGGCCGCAACACATGCACTGGGTGTAGCGGGAGCTCGTCCCGGTGCGAAGGCCTTCCCATCCACTGGCAAACATCGCAACGCTTCACATAGGCCTTACAGTCTACGTGTACCGTCGGCCACCACAGGCCAGCTTGGAGCACCTTCCTTGCGGTAGGTTTCGCACCCACATGCCCCTCCGCAACACCATTGTGACATTCCCACATCACTGCTTCCCATTCATGGTCAAGAACACACCTGCGCAACACCTCATCAAGCCCCAGTTTGTATAGCTGCCCTGCGATCAATTGGTAGTCGGCCGCCCGGACAACCAGGTGGCGTTTCTGAAGCGGGGTGTAATCCTCAGGGCATTGTCCCATGGTCAGATACGTGGCAATGTCAGCCAGGTAATCTGGTACTGCTTCAACTCGGAAGAGGTCAGCATCCGGAAGCTGATCGTCCAACGGGCCTTCATTCTCTCCCGTCTCCAACCTAGATAAGTGATTGGGACCAACATTCAACCTGCCAGGCTTGACAATCACCTCAAACGTGAACTCCTAAAAAAGTAGAAGCCATCGACAGATTCTTCCTTCCAACACAGGCTTATTTACCAGATATTTCAATGCAGAATGGTCCGTGAAAAATGTAAATTTGCCGCCCAGAAGATAGTGGCGGAACTTCTGGAGAGAGTACACCATCGCCAACGCCTCCCACTCGGTCGTGGTGTAATTCTTCTCCGCATTCGATAACCGTCGACTGGCGAAGTATACGGGGTGGTCAACTGTCGTTTCCCCGGGTTGCGCCAATACAGCCCCAAGTGCAATTCCGGACGCATCAATATGCACATGGAACTGCTTATCCCAGTTGGGATGAACTAGTATGGGTGTCGTCGCCAACTTCTCCTTCAATGTGTCAAGTGCCTTCCTACACTCCGCCGTCCACTCAAATGCTTCTGCCTTTCGCAACAGTTTCTCCAGAGGGGCCGTAATCCTTGCGTAGTTGCGAATAAACCGCCTGTAATATCCTGTGTGCCCGAGCAGTGCCCGCAACTGCTTCACTGTCTCGGGGGCCTCCATGTGGACGATGACCGTGACCTTGGTAGGATCAACGCAGACACCTTGCTTGCATACCACGTGGCCCAAGAGTGTGCCGAATGGAACTGCAAAAATACATTTCTTCAAGTTCAAGGAAATTTGCAACTGGCGACACCGGTCAAACATAACCCGCAACAGAGAGGCGTGTTTCTTCAACAGACTGTAGACAGTCCAGTCATCCATGTAGACCTCCAGGAACTTGTGAATGTACTCCCGGAAAGCAGCAATGACAATTCGGGAAAACACAACCGGTGCGTTCTTCAGACCAAACGGCATAACGTGGTATGTGAATGATCCCCACTCAGTGGTGAATGTCGTCTTTGCTTTGTCTTCCTCGGCGATGCGCACCTGATGGTAGCCCGAAAACCCATCAGTGAAGGAATAAGCTTTGTTTCCCGCGACATGATCTAGAACTTCATCGCTGAAGGGAGTGGGAAACGGGTCGTGGATACAAGCATTATTCAAGCTCCGGTAGTCTACACAGACCCGGATCTCCGCTTTGTCCTTCTTGTTCTGGATGACAATCGGACTCACCCATTCCGCTTCTTCTACTGGAAAGATGAGACCTGCAGCCAGCATCTTGTCAATCTCCATCTTGACCTTCTCTTTGATACGTGGATTCAACCGGTAGGGTCGGTGCTTCACCGGCCTAGCCCCCGGTTTCAGTGTGATGCGCATCTCGCCCAGATCCCCCTTGATCCCCTTCAGGTCCGCAACTGAGGATGGAAACAAATCTTCGTATTCCCGGAGGAGGCTGAAAATTTCTTTTGTTGTCTCCTCGTCCCAGTAATCTCCCACCATTGCGAGCTTAGGTTTCTCGTCCGTTCCAATGTTCAGTTTTTTTGTCTTGAGCGGCTGTAAATGGACCCCTTCAGTCGTCGGCTCTTCACTGATGCTCCGCTCTCCTTCCTTTTCGTCAAAATAGAGATGCCTGAGGTCCTCCAAACTATCGTCCTCCGGATCGCCATCAATCCGGTGACAAACCAACTCGCGCCTGACCTCAGATCGTGACACAGTCGGGCCCTTATCAAGCTTAGGCTGGCGGAAAAGCAAGACCTCCTTGATTGCCTGTAGGGCCTGAGACTCCTGCGCCGTCTCCCCTACGAACGAGAAGCTCAAAACGAACTTGTCCACAACTGCCTGCCAAGAACAGGTTTCCCGTTTCTGCTCTTCCTCCAGGTACCCGGCCTGGGGAATGGTGCCTAGGGAGTGGACAAACCTGTGGACCCACAGCTCCACAGGGTACCGTGAGCTCCGCCACTGTTCTTCGCAGGCCCGCAAATGGTGTCGCGGGTCTGAATTTCCATGATACTTAAGCGTACTGGAGGGTCCTTCATCCTCTTTAAAGCGTGCCTGCAGAGCCTCCATCACACACTCCCATCGCAACAGAGTGTTGCGGTGATTTTTCCACCATCGAGCCGACGTTGACTGCAAGGTCACATCCAAAAGGGCCATCCGGCTTTCAGCTGGGACCCGATCTTCCACTTTGGCAATAAAAGTATTGACTGCTTGCATGTTTGATAATGTGGGATATCCGCGGATCTCAGTCCCTACCCACCGGACCTGAGCAATGGAGGCACATCTCCGCGTGGTGGTCTCATATCCCCCTTGCTGCCAGTCTTCCCAAGCGAGTTCGGATCCGAGCTCCGAGCTCTGTACACTCCGCCAACTGACAGAGCCAGTTGCGGTCGGGTTAATATAATTGTCCCGCTTCCCTGCAGTCATCTGATAGAGATGGTCCATTATCTGAGCATCCTCCCGATTGTCCACTGTTTCTGTATATTGCGGGCCCTGATACGGGTCGAGAGGCTGGGTGACCCGTACCTCCCCATCCTCAAATATCATCAGCTCCTTCTTGAGGTCGATGATGGCGTAATTCTCAAAAGCCCAATCAATGCCGAGTAAGGCCGGATAGGGATCCTTGTCACCCATGATATCAATAACTTCAAAATCGGTGTATGTCTTCACCCCCGCAACGTCGACCTTGACTCCCTCGAGCCGAACGATTGGCAAAATGCAGTACTGATTCACCATCCTGAGTTGGATGGGTGAGTAGGCTAACCGCGGCCTTCCAAGAGCCTCCCATGTCTTTCGTGGCAGTATGTTGACGTCGGACCGCAAGTCCAACATGGTGTCGCTGATTTGGAACCCTGCGACCTGCGTGTTAAGCCGGAATTCTTTGCCTGTTCGTTGCTTGTTCCGCTTGACACGTTGCACGTATTGAGGGCTAGCGTCCGCTGGATCTCTAGGTTCTGTGCGCCCCTGCAGCGCTCCGTCCAAAGCATGCTTGAGCTGCTGCCGCAGCACAACGTTATCAACAATCCTGAGGAATAGCCGGAGCCAATCCTCGACCATAGTATCTGCGACGTTCTGCGCACAGGATTCCGGCCGCCTGGGCTCCTCCAACCCTCCCTCGTTCCGCAACTGGGCGAATGCCTCAACTGCCTCCTAGAAATACTTCTTCTAGACTTCGGGCCTGATCAACTTATTTGGGGATGCCGGCCGAACCACTCGTGCTGGCTCCTTCTCGTGGGCATCCTCGCCAGTCTTCTTTCCGCCCCTCGTTACTATCGCGACGTTCTGCATGTCAGGGGTTGTGGCGCTACGTGGTTCTGAGTTTATCAGATTCGCTCCCCTCTGCCTCACCCGTTCTTCCCACTTCTTGATGAGCTCCGGACAGTCTTCTGTAGCATGAGCGTTGACCCGGCACTGGGAATACCAGGGTCGTCACGGAAGGGGACATTCTCGAGCCACATGACCCTCCTGGTCACAGTTGTAGCATTTTACCGGACCACGTCCGCCTGTGCGGCCTCCCCGCATGCCTCCGCCTCTTCCTCTTGGAGTCTCGTTCACCCTGTAGGAGGGACGGTCCAGTCGGTCCGCAAGTGCGTCGAGAGCCTCGCACTGCTCAGTATTGTGAGTCGTGGACACACAAAATTCACAGTATACATTATTCGGGACTATGGAGTACTTCTATAATATCGGGCACATCCGAGGAGGATGCCCCATCGTCCGGAAAATCTCACAGTACTCTGTGGTGGAGGGCCCCGGTTGCGGTGGGAACCCCGCAAAGGTCTGTGGCGGCTGGTAGACTCCCTGCGGGTTCATCCCCGCACCACCCCCTGGTGGTGGACCCCCCTGGATTGCTGCGACCGAGGGTCCTGCTCCTGTGCCGCGCAACCGAGGACATTCGGTTGCGACGTGGCCCTCGACCAGACAATGTGTACACCAAACATTCGGTCGCGCTGGTCTCACCGGCTGAAGTTCCTTGAGATTTTCGGTCAAGCTGGCGATCTGGTGTTGCAACCCTACCGAAGAAGGGTCTTGCGGGGCCACCCCCCCCGATATTCCTGGGGGTAGCCCGCCATGGCTTTAATCTTCATGGCCTGCTCTAAAGCGTCCTGCAGATTATCAATCTTCTGCTGAGTAAGAGGGGTTCGTGTCAAGGGGAGCAGAGCCTTGATGAACCAGTCCCTCTGGTGGTTTGGATCGATTGGGTAGCTGAGTTTCCCGATCGCGTCCTTGAATCGCCGCATCAACTCCCACGCGGTCTCACCTTCCTTCTGCTTAATTTCCCACAGCTCTGACAGGCCCTGCTGGTCTGTCTGGGGAAGCTTGAATTCGCGAACAAAATCCCGCTTCACGTCCGCAATTACAGGGTTAGGATGCGCCTCGGACCACTTGATAAACCATCGCAGAGCCCTCTCTCTGAGCATGGTTTGGAATTCTATTAACTTCCCTGCATCTGGCATCTGGCGGGCCCTCCAGATGGCTTTGCACAGGTACCAGTGTTGTTCTACATCATCATTACCCCGGCCAGAGAACTCTGGATACCGGGTGAAAGATCCAGCCATGTGTACTTGCGAAGAGTTAACCAGGATAAAACCTCTCGGTCCTGGTTGCGTAACGGTCCCTCTAGGGAAAATACTACTACTAGTAACGCTGCTGTTACTGGGCGTTACCGATGCTTTGAACTACTGTATGACTGACTTAATGCTTGTAACTGAATAAAAATATTTCTTAAAGGTTGATAAAGTACCAGGGGAAGGTCGGGATCCTGGCCATGCGAAAGGTGGGAAGTAGGGCTGCCTGGAGGGGTGGGTGCCGTCCGATCTTGAAACATCTGCTGCATCACGCCATGCCATTCATCATCGAAACTTTCTTCGGGCTGCATCTTTCCGTTATCTTCGCTAGTCACGATCTCTCTTCCTCGCATCGCTGGGCTCCCATGCACCCACTGCACTTCCACTGCTGTCCCGTCTTCTTTCCAGGTATCCAAACCCATAACTCCCATCCTCTGAGGCGCCTCCTTCTGATTTTTCCTCTCGATCTCTCTTCTCTTCAAATCTCTCATTACCCTTCTTCGCCACCTATCGTCAATCTGTGCCCGCCGATGCGCACGTAGCTCCCGCAACTTGCATGCGGCCTCAACGTCCATCCCCCGCTCCCCACTCTCACAGTCTACACAGCATCGGTCCCCTCAATCCTTCCCCCAGTACGGGTGGTTTACGCTTCCATACTCATTTTGTGGAATTCAATCAACCCTTCGTCCACCATCAGGGCTTTGATCCACAGCGGAATCTCCTTCAATAGCTTCCCCCTGAGCCCTGAGTGAAAAACAGCCTCGGCCTTCGAGAAGGATTGGTAGCACTCAGCAGCAAACTCCACAGCGTATCCTTCCAACGTGGTCCTTACCCAGAAATCCACTGCACGGGTTAGTTCAGTGTCTACCCGATGTAGTGCCACCAGGTCTTCGTGCGTCCACCTGCGGTTTATCTTCCGCAAGCCTTCTTGGGGCAGCGTCGTTCGTAATCTCTGCAACCAATTGTAAAGGTCCGTAGGGAACCTTCCCCAGAAAATTTCGTACGTATCACTGGCTGCGTCAGAGAAAATTACAAGCTCCTTGATCGCCGCCTCCTTTTTCTTGGTCAGCTTTGCTTGCTGAGCAATGAACTAGTCAAGATGATCATCCCACCATGACCGTATTGCTCCTTCAAAAATCCTCGATACCATGATCTAGATCCCCTCAGAACATGCAGGTCCCGGCAACGGAACCATTTGTTGGCGAGAAGTCAGGTCTCGCGGACAAGACCCAGGTTCAAGAGTTGTGGCCAACAAAGGGGTCCGGTGTAGTCTAGGAACACGCCAGCATTTTCACCCTGCTTTGGGGAGCAGTGTGTCTCACCCGAGGCGTGCCGCAACCACATGAAAAAGGGGATGAGATCAATGGCAAGGAACAAACCCGCAACTAAATAAAGACGGTGCATCCATTCATATACAAATTTATATGCGCAAGATCACTTAATAAGCATTCAGACATTCATAAATAAAATTTTAAACCGGCAGGAACACATTATAAGCACATGGACATCTTCTTTAGACAGCAATCTCTCATTGTATTAATCTCCTGGCAGAACACATGATTACATGGAATTCCCACAGATAGCTACAAATCTGATACAGATGGGTTTCAGAACAGAAAGGTAGAATAGAAGATAAGAAACCCTACGAAGAACATGCATGAATCCTCCGCAGACGCCCTGCACGTCTTTCTCTGTCTCGAGCCTCGCAACCTCTTCAGCATCTATTCGACTCTCTTCTTTTCGGCCGGGCGACTGTTATTTATTCGCCCGCTCTTGTGACTATCAGTTCCTTTGTATCTTCACTTCGACTTCTCTCAGCTTCTCTTCTGATGTCTACGTGTTCCACTTTCTATTTTCTGCTGTGTTTCCTTCATCTGCACTTGTCTCTGTTCTATCTCCAGCTATCGAGTGCTTTCGCGCCGCCTTGGTAGCTCCGCAACTCCTGGTAGTTGCGGCGCGGTCGCGGTTGCCATGTGTATTTATTCCGCAACTCAAAAAGGGTCAAAACTAAAAATGTCTTGGCCAAGATTTCAAAACTAACCAAAAACAAGGGCCCCAACAGAATGTCCAAAGTTTTTTTTGTCCCTAGGTGTTAGCACTGCAATTTTTCAAAAAAAAAAATCAAGGTCTGGTCATCATTATAAGTTGTGTCTTTGATCCTCTCTTGTCTCCTAACCTATGCTTGAAGGCCCTAGAGGGTTAAAATTTATTATTTTTTTATCATTTTTAACCAAAAGCCAAAAGAATTTTGAGTCCAATAGTTTGTTTGTGTCATAGAGTTATTAGGATAAATTCTCTTTTAATAAGTATTGTAACTGCTTTGAGTAGTTAAGGTCATGGGTTTAGCTTGAGAATTCTTATTTATTCACCATGATATCTTCTATCCAAGGCTTAAGGGAAAAATTTTAGAGTCATCAGTTGTTTTAGGAATTTTCCATAATAGCTACTTTTTCCAGAAAATTTGGTTTTACAAGCAACCCAGTAAGTAGCTATTTCCAGCAAAATTTGTACAAGGAGATAAAAGAGGCTTTACTAAAGTGAAAAGATACTACTCTTTGAATATTGAAGGTCTACTAAAACAAGAGATATTACCTTGATGAAAGGTGGCTATTTCTAATTGGAGGATTTATTAAAAGGAGCTGGCTATTTTATTTGCTAAAACTAGATAAATCTAATGCTAAAGGTGGAGTATATCAATGTTGAGTTATGAGAAGCAATTAGTTAATAATTTGATGGAGTCAAATGTTCAATGGTTTGAGAAGTGGCATTAGAACTTAAATCATTTCAATTTCATTTCACTCCCTCTCACCGAGATTTAGGGCATGCAGAGCTTTGTCTCCGTTTACTCTTGTGACAGCTACAACAAAACAGTTTGTTACCTTGTGCCAGTAGTTAGGGCTTCGTGGAGGGTTGATGTTACTTTTTGAGCAAAGTTTCAGAGACCAATACAACAGAAGAACCAACTATAGCCCAACTTTATTCATATATCAGTTCTTCAGCCAAAGGGAAGAAAACGATTCAACAGAAAAAGCAAGTACAGAAGAGAAATTCAAACAAAAGGGTAATCAAGGCAGAAGCTATCAGGATTTTTCCTTCTATACTAGGTCTCTGATGATTGAATGTATAGAACCATGAAAATATGAGGAATCATGTCATTTTTTCTTATACATAGTATTTTCAAATAATAGCTACCTTTTGCAGAAAATATGGTTTTTACAAATAAGTCAGTAAGTAGCTATTATTTTCGGATTTTGTATAAGGTGGAGAAAAGGTTGCTTTCGGGTTCTGTTCTAAAAATAATGACACTTAATTATGATAAAGTGAATGTAGCCTCAATAATGATGATATTTTTTCCAATTTTCATCTAGTCAAACTATTTTTAGATATCAGTTTTAGTTGGTTATTCCTACACTTTTGCAGATAAAAGTCAAGGTGTATTTTTCAGTTGGAAGATTTTCCCCTCTTTTTCAAAAATCAATTCCTTGTGATCTTTCCATATATAGGTGGCAGTTTAATATGATGTCTCATTACAGATTTTAAGGAGATAGATCATAAATTGTGGCAGTCAAAGAAAAGTTAATCACTTCAAATTCAGGAGATTCGATATCTTCTGTTCTAGATGTTTTTGACAACTCTCAGCAGTTGCACTTTTTGTGGAGACAGTTTTCCAGAAAACGAGGAGCACCCAACCACCTCAACTCAGCCACTTCGAGCTCCATACTATCATATTTTTTCTTCATTTCTATTTCAGCCTACTTTTCTGTTATGTTTAAGATAAGCTTCACTATATGTGGAAGATTGTAATTAAGTCTTTAAAACAAACTTGCGCTTTTTGCGGAAGCTTCAATAGAACATCTTCTTGTATATATGCTATGTAAATCAAGGAATAAAGGGTTCGTTGGCAGTACCTTTCAAAGCATACTATGTTATATTTTGAATACATAATATATCATAATCACTCTTAAGGACTTATGAATGTTTGGTGTGTGTATTGTGATATCAATAATGTTTCATGTTTTTGTTAGTATCATGATATATCTATGCATGATTATCTAATTTTATCAGTCTTTCCTGGCAAGCTTTGTTGATAAGATATGTATGGTAACTTATCCATGAGCATTCCTTGTAACAAAAACCTTTAGATGTACAACGAAATTTTTGTAAGTCTTGCAAAAGATTTCTTTTGGTGATGCATTACCAATCTGGATCTTGTGTTATTTCTTCTTCCAAATAGTGGATGTCTATCCTATATACCCATTCTCCTTTTTGTATATTCTCCTAGCCAATAGATTAAAAAGTTACCCTTGATACCACATCAAGCCCTAGTACCCTCATATGTGTGAAAGAGAGTTATCTGTTTGAAACCCTTTTAGCGAATGTAAGCCTCAACCACCTTCCAAATATCCAATCCAAATCATAGAATAGCCCTTGAGCTAAAGATGTGTCCGGTTAGGCACTTGTCACAATCCAAGTGCTGATTCCAGCGCTAACTTCTTTTGGTCCATCTGTCGGGAGATGAAGGACCTGAAACGAGTATTCTTTCGAGTCTCTTGTTTTAAATTGTTGATGATCAATTCTTGATGGTGAACAAGAATTGGTGACTTTAAGAAGATTGTGATATTTCACCTGGCGACTCCATGACAAAGAATCCAGAGGCAACTCCATTGTTTTCATATCCAACACTCTAATGGAAGTTATCATCGCTAAAAGATATGCCTTCTGCAATTTTTCAAAGATAGATGGTTTTCCTAATCCTTTGTCAGATAGAAGTGAATGGGAATTTTCTCTTCCAAGGTTTATTACACATGATTGGGAAGTACCAGATGAGTTTTTATGGGATTTTCATGACTGGATTCATAGGCTACATTTTTTTCATGAACATTTAAAGATTAATTTGTTTAGATATTCTTTAGAGGGTGAAACCCACGATTGGTGTAGAGATCTTCCTAAAAATAACATCACTTTTTTGAAAGATTTTCATGATGCTTTTAATTCCTTTTATAAAGATAGGTATCTGGTCGAATGTTTCACTCCAGAATGTTGTAATCAGTTTGATAAGCAAGTTGAAAGTGATGATGAACAGAATAAATGTAAATAAAACATGGTTATACCAGGAGGTATTCAGCAACCCTTTTGTTCTCATGATTTTCTTCAATCTCCTATCATTCAAGAAGAGGATAAACAACAGATTATTGAGCAGCATGACAAGATATTAGGTGAACATTGTGAAAACATCATAAATCAGCCTTTGTTTGATAAATATCCTAATGATGAAGAGCATGTTTTTATGTCACCTTGTCTTAAAGTTTTCAGTGATGATCCAATCTATGACAGTTATGAATCTGAATCCGGGGAAGAAGATGATGCTCATCTCATACAAATTTTCGAGGAATTATCACCTTTGCTAAGAATTGATGATAAGAAAAATAGTTATGAGCCTATGTTTGAAATGTATAAATCTGAGTTGCAGGGATACAGTGCCGAAGAAAAAATTTGTAAAAAAAATGAAGAACAATAGGCTTCATCAAAGCATTGTTCTATCAGAGGAAAGTATGTGCTAGCCTATCCTTCAACTCAAAGTTGTTTTGATTAAGTCTCATTGTCGATTTTTTGATCCTATTTATGATTATATGGAGTTTAGTTTTCAAAAAATCTCTCTTGTTGTTAGTATTGGAGTACTTCTCGTTCATAGCAAAAATTATGAGTCACATTTACAAATTATGCTTCATACCTTTCAGCCTTTCAGTATTGGATACGAAGACATGTCAGGAAATCAGTTGTTGAAAAAGTTATTTTGGAAGTTTGTGTACACTTGATCAAGTGAATTTCAACTAATTAGAAGTAAGGATGTACATAAATAAGCTCGCCACTCGAGCATTTGTTTTAATTTTATATTATATTTTGATTTAGTTTTCAGTTATGTTGAAATAAGTTGCAGAAGATTGAAATCTAGCTTATGACTCCATTACCCAATGGCTAGGCATGCTGGTCTTTTTGAGTTAATGAGCAGAATTTTTGGTTGGAGAAATAAGAGCTGGACAAGGCACTAGAACTACTGTCTTTGAAGCCTCACTGGGAGGACTTGATCCCTAATAGGATCCACTATTAGCACTGCAATTTTAAAAAAAAAGAAATCAAGGTATGGTCATCATTGTAAGTTGTGTCTTTGATCCTCTCTTGTCTCCTAACCTATGGTTGAAGCCCTAGAGGATTAAAATGTATTAGTTTTTATAATTTTTAACCAAAACCCAAAATAATTTTGAGTCCAATAATTTGTTTGTGTCATAGAGTTATTAGGGTAAATTCTCTTTTAATAAGTCTTGTAACTTCTTTGAGTAGTTAAGGTCATGGGTTTAGCTTGAGAAGTCTTAATTATTCACCATGATATCTTCTATCCAAGGCTTAAGGGAAAAATTTCAGAGTCAAAAGTTGTTTTAGGAATTTTCCGTAGTAGCTACTTTTTCCAGAAAATCTAGTTTTACAAGTAAACCCCATAAGTAGCTAGTTCCTGCTAAATTCATACAAGGAGATAAAAGAGGCTTTAATAAAGTGAAAAGATACTAATATTTGAATATTGAAGGTCTGCTAAAACAAGATATATTACCTTGATGAAAGGTGGCTATTTCTAATTGGAGGATTTATTAAAAGGAGTTGGCTATTTTATTTGCTAAAGCTAGTTAAATCTAATGCCAAAGGTGAAGTATATCAATGTTGAGTTATGAGCAGCAATTAGTTAATAATTTGATGAAGTGAAATGTTCGGTGGTTTGAGAAGTGGCAGAAAATTTTAAATCATTTCAGTTTTGTGTCACTCCCTCTAACCGATATTTAGGGCATGCAGAGCTCCATCTCTTTTTACTTTTGTGACAGCTACAACAAAACGTTTTTTCCAACAAAAGAGTTTGTTACCTTGTGCCAGCAGTTAGGGCTTCGTGGAGGGTTGTTCTTCCTTTTTTAGCAAATTTTCAAAGACCACTACAGTAGAAGAACCAACTATAGCCCAACTTTATTCATCTATCAGTTCTTTAGCCAAAGGGAAGAAAAAGATTCAGTAGAAAAAGAAAGTACAAAAGAGAAAGTCAAACAAAATGGTTACCAAGGCGGAAGCTATCAAGATTTTTTCTTCTATACTAGATATCTGATGATTGAATGTACAGAACCATGAAAATCTGAAGAATAATTTCATTTTTGTCTTATACACAGTATTTTCAAATAATAATTACCTTTTATAGAAAATCTGGTTTTTACAAAAAACCCAGTAAGTAGCTATTATTTTCAGATTTTGTATGAGGAGAAAAGGTTGTTTTCGAGTTATGTTCTAAAAAAAATAAAACCAAATGAAGATAAAGTGAATGCAACCTCAATAATGATGACATTTTTTCCAAGTTTCATCTAGTCAAGATATTTTTAGATATCAGTTTCAGTTGGTTATTCCTACAATTTTGTAGATAAAGGTCCAGGTGTCTTTTTCAGTTTGCAGATTTTCCCCTCTTTTTCAGCAGTCAATTCCTTGTGATATTTCTAGATATAGGTGGAAGTTGAAGATGGTGTCTCATTACATATTTTAAGGAGATAGATCAGCATATGTGGCAGTCAAAACAGAATTAATCATTTCAAATTTAGGAGATTCGATATCTTCTATTCTAGATGTTTTCAACAGCTCTTAACAGTTGCACTTTTTGTGGAGACAGTTTTCCAGCAAACGAGGAGCACCCAACCACATCAACTCAGCCACTTCGAGCTCCATAATTTCATGTTTTGTATTCATTTCTATTTCATTCTACTTTTATGTTATTTTTAACATAAGCTTCACTATATGTCAAAGATTGTAATTAAGTCTTTAAAACAAACTTGCACTTTTTGTGGAAGCTTCAACAGAGCATCTTCTTGTATATATACTATGTAAAGCAAGGAATAAAGGGTTCTTTGGTGGTACCTTTTATATCATATTGTGTTATATTTTGAATAAATAATATATCAGAAGCACTCTTGGGGACTTATGAATGTTTGGTGTGTCTATTGCCTATTTATATTATGTATTTCCATATCTGAATTCTTCAGTTCCATATTGTGATATCAATATTGTTTCATGTTTTTATTAGTCTCATGATATATCTATGCATGATTATATAATTTTATCATTCTTGCCTGGCAAGATTTGATGATGAGATATGTATGGTAACTTATCCATGAGCATTCCTTGTAACAGGAACCTTTAGATGTACAACGAAATTTTTGTAATTCTTGTAAAATCTTTCTTTTGTTGATGCATTAAGAATTTTGATCTTGTGTTATTTCTTCATCCAAATAGTGGACTTATATCCTATAGACCCAATGTCCTTTTTTCATATTCTCCTAGCCAATAGATTACAAACTTACCCTTGCTACCACATCAAGCCCTAGACCCTCATATGTGTGAAAGAGAGTTATCTGTTTGAAACCCTTTCAGTGAATGTAAGCTTCAACCACCTTCCAAAAATCCAATCCAAATCATAGAATAGCCCTTGAGCTTAAGTGTGTCTGTTCAAGCACTTGTCACAATCCAAGTGTTGAATCCAACACTATCATCTTTGGTGTGTCTGTCGGGATACAAAGGCCTTGAAACAAAGTATTCTCCCGAGTCTCTTGTTTTAAATTGTTGATGATAAATTATTGATGGTGAACAAGAATTGTCAACTTGAATAAGATTGTGATCTTTCACCTGGCGACTCCACTATTTTCAGATTCAGCACTTTGATGGAAGCGATCCTTGCTAAAAGATATGCCTTCTACAATTTTTCAAAGATAGATGGTTTTCCTAATCCTTTTCCAGATAGAAGTGAATGGGAATTTTCTCTTCCAAGGTTTAGTGGACATGATTGGGAAGTACTAGCTAAGTTTTTATGGGATTTTCATGACTGGATTCATAGGCTACATTTTTTTCATAAAGACATAAATATTAAGATGTTTAGATAATATTTGGAGGGTGCATCCCTTGATTGGTGTAGAGATAGTCCTAAAAATAGCATCACTTGTTTGAAAGACTTTCATGATGCTTTTAATTCCTTTTATAAAGATAGGTATCCGGTCGAATGTTTCACTCCGGAATGTTGATATCATTTTAATAAGCAAGTTGAAAGTGATGATGAACAACATAAATGTAAAGAAAACATGGTTATATCAGATGGTATTCAGCAACCCTTTTGTTCTCATGATTTTCTTCAATCTCCTATCATTCAGGAAGAGGATAAATAATAGATTAATGAGTAGCATGGCGAGATATTAGGTGAACATAGTGAAAACTTCATAAATCAACCTTTGATAAATATCCTAATGATGAAGAGTAGGTTTTTGTGTCACCTTGTCTTAAATTTTACAATGATGATCCAATCTATGACAGTTATGAATCTGAATCCGGGGAAGAAGATGATGCTCAACTCATACAAATTAACAAGGAATTATCACCTTTGCTGAGAATTGATGATAAGAAAAATAGCTATGAGCCTATGTTTGAAATGTATAAATATGAGTTGCAGGGATACAGTATCGAAGAAGAAATTTGTAAAAAAAATGAAGAACAAGCTCTTCATCAAAGCATTTTTCTATCAGAGTAAAGTATGTGTCAGCCTGTCCTTCAACTCAAAGTTGTTTTGAGTAAGCCTCCTTATCGATTTTATGATCCTATTATTGATTATATGGAGTTTAGTTTTCTGAAAGTCTCTCTTGTTATCAGTCTTGGAGTATTTCTTGTCCATAGCAGCAAGTATGAGTCATATTTAGAGATTATGCTTCATACTTTTCAGCCTTTCAGTAGTGGATCCGAAGACATGTCAGGAAATTAGTTGTTGAAAATTTTCTTTTGGAAGTTTATATACACTTGATCAAGTGAATTTCATCTAATTAGAAGTAGCGATGTGCATAAATAAACTCACCACTCAAGCACTTGTTTCAATTTTAGATTACAGTTTGATTTAGTTTTTTGTTATGTTGAAATAAGTTGCAGAAGATCAAAATCTAGCTTATGACTCCATTACCCAATGGCTAGGCATGTTGGTATTTTTGAATTAATGAGAAAAATTGTTGGTTGGAGAAATAAGGGTTGGACAAGGCACTGGAAATATGGTTTTTGAAGCCTCACATGGAGGACTTCATCCCCAATAGGAGCCACTTTTAGCATTGCAATTTTTCAAAAAACAAAATTAAGGTCCGGTCATCATTGTAAGTTGTGTCTTACATCCTATCTTGTCTCCTAACCTATGGTTGAAGGACCTGGAGGGTTAAAATGTATTATTTTTTATCATTTTTAACCAAAACCCAAAATAATTTTGATTCCAATAGTTTGTTTGTGTCATAGATTTATTAGGGTAAATTCTCTTTTAATAAGTCTTGTAACTGCTTTGAGAAATTAAGGTCATGGTTTTAGCTTGAGAAGTATTATTTATTCACCATAATATATTCTATACAAGGCTTAAGGGAAATATGTCAGAGTCATCATTTGTTCTAGGAATTTTCCGTAATAGATACTTTTTCCAGAAAATCTGGTTTTACAAGTAAACCCAGTAAGTAGCTATTTCCTGCAAAATTCATACAAGGAGATAAAAGAGGCTTTACTAAAGTGAAAATATACTACTCTTTGAATATTTAAGGTTTGATAAAACAAGAGATATTACCTTGATGAAAGGTGGCTATTTCTAATTGGAGGATTTATTAAAAGGAGCTGGCTATTTTATTTGCTAAAGCTAGTTAAATCTAATGCCAAAGGTGAAGTATAGCAATGTTGAGTTATGAGCAGCTATTAGTTAATAATTCGATGGAGTGAAATGTCCGATGGTTTGAGAAGTGACAGCAAACATTTAAATCATTTTAGTTTCGTTTCACTCCCTCTCACCGATATTTAGGGCATGTAGAGCTTTGTCTCTGTTTACTCTTGTGACAGCTACATCAAAATGTTCTTTCTAGCAAAATAGTTTGTTACCTTGTGCCAACAGTTAAGGCTTTGTGGAGGGTTGATGTTCCTCGTTTAGAAAAGTTTTAGAGACCACTACATCAGAAGAACCAACTATAGCCCAACTTTATTCATCTATCATTTCTTCAGCCAAAGGGAAGAAAAAGATTCAGTAGAAAAATCAAGTACAGAAGAGAAATTCAAACAAAAGCGTAACCAAGGCAGAAGCTATCAAGTTTTTTGCTTATATACTATATCTATAATGATTGAATGTACAGAACCATGAAAATATGAAGAATCATGTCATTTTTGTCTTATACACGGTACTTTCAGATAATAGCTACCTTTTACAAAAAATCTGGTTTTTACAAATAACCCAATAAGTAGCTATTATTTTCGGATTTTGTATAAGGAGTAGAAAACGTTGCTTTCGGGTTTTGTTCTAAAAATAATGACACTAAATGATAATAAAGTGAATGGAGCCTCAATAATGATGCAAGTGTCATCCCATCAAGATATTTTTAGATATCAATTTCAGTTGGTTATTACTACACTGTTGCAGATAAAGTTCCAAGTGTCTTTTTCAGTTGGTAGATTTGCCCCTCTTTTTCAAGAGTCAATTCCTTGTGATATTTCCAGATATAGGTGGTAGTTGAAGATGGTGTCTCATTACATATTTGAAGGAGATAGATCAGTAAATGTGGCAGTCAAAGAAGAGTTAATCATTTCAAATTTAAGAGATTCGATATCTTCTATTCTAGATGTTTTTGACAGCTCTCAACAGTTGCACTTTTTGTGGAGATAGTTTTCCAGCAAACAAGGAGCACCCAGCCACCTCAACTCAGCCATTTCGAGCTCCATACTGTCATTTTTTGTCTTCATTTCTATTTCATCCTACTTTTTTGTTATGTATAAGATAAGATTCACTATATGTGGAAGATTATAATTAAGTCTTTAAAACAGACTTACACTTTTTGTGGAAGCTTCAACAGAACATCTTCTTGTATATATGCTATGTAAATCAAGGAAGAAAGGGTTCGTTGGTGGTACCTTTGAGAGCATAGTGTGTTATATTTTGAATACATAATATATCAGAAGAACTCTTGAGGACCTATGAATGTTTTTTGTGTGTATTTTCTACTTATCTTATGTATTTCCATATTTGATTCTTCAGTTCCAGATTGTGATATCAATATTGTTTCACGTTTTTGTCAATCTCATGATATATCTATGCATGATTATCTAATTTTATGAGTCTTTCCTGGAAAACTTTCTTGATAAGATATGTATGGAATCTTATCCATGAGAATTCCTTGTAATAAAAACCTTTAGATGTAAAACGAAATTGTTGTAAGTCTTGTAAGAGCTTTCTTTTTTGATGCATTACCAATCTAGATCTTGTGTTATTTCTTCTTCCAAACAGTGGACTTCTATCCTATAGACCCGCTATCCTTTTTTCATATTCTCCTAGCCAATAGATTAAAAACTTACCCTTGCTACCACATCAAGCCCTAGTACCCTCATATGTGTGAAAAAGAGTTATTTGTTTGAAACCCTTTCAGCGAATGTAAGCTTCAACTACCTTCCAAAAAGCCAATCCAAATCATAGAATATCCCTTGAGCTTAAGATGTGTCTGGTCAGGCACTTGTCACAATCCAAGTGGTGATTCCAGCACTACCACTGGGAATTGAATTTGAAACCTCAAATGTATATGTTCTTATGTATATAAAGCAATGTATGCATGAATTTTAGAGTTACTAAATGTTGGTAAGAAATATTATATTGGTAATATTTCATGTCGAGCAAAATTTCTTTTAGTGCATTGTGTATATGAGAATAGTTATATAAGTAATGGTCACTTATATGCATGAAGTTTCCATATATGAAGAAGAAAGGAATTCTAGAAAGAATTTTAACCAAGGAGTGATCATTTGGAGCTTGATGTAGAGAGTGTTCTTGGTAAATTTGATTGATTCCCTTCAACAGTAATAATCATCTCTTATGTTTAATGTTTAATGCAAATTCTCTTAGATTTGATGTAGATAGTGAAAAACCTTCATTATTGGCGAAATGTCCAAATTTTCAAAGGTAAGCTCCCTGATTTTTTTGATTATGGATGTGTGTGAACTTCATCAATAATTGGCGAATAGTTTGTGATTTGACCTCATTAGTGAAATTTTCGAATTTGACCTCATTGGTGGTCAATAAACATCAAGGAAATATTTTGAATTGTACTATGGGTAACTTGTGTAACTCTCCCAATGGTGGATGAAGCCTTCCAGAATTTAGAATTTTGCAAGTGGACTATGATCATAAGTGAGTTATATTAGGATGTGGGGTTTATTTACTATTTAAATGAGGTGAAATATAAATGTTTATGTGGAATTAATGAATTAATTTTTTATTTAAAATCTCACTTATATAAATGCATGTAAATCAAATTAAACTAAGCTAGTAGATGACATGGCGAGGATAGGCGAGTTTGGATGGACTTGTTTCTGACTCAACACCCCTCTTGGTGTCACATGTGGACTAGGTTGTGATGTCCTATAACACATGGTAGTTTCCTAGTAGCACTAACATGGTACCAAGGGTGAAAATCTTCAAATGGTCATGTTTGCATAATCCAAACTTGGATTTTAATAAATTTTATACCATAGGAAAGCTATCAATGAGAAAGAGGTGATAGAAATATCATAGTAAAGTTTAAAACTAAATTTAATAATAATGATGATAATAAAGCAAAAATTTTATACCACATACCCTCGATAAGGTACAAAGAAGGTTGGGTATGTTACAGAGTAGTATCAGACAATATTTCAAAAACTACACCTGGATGGGCTAGATATAGAACAAGAAGGCAGATAATTGGAGTTGTGGATCAACATGAGGCCTGAAGAGGTAGAAATAGACCAGAAAGATAGATTTTTTCGAGAAATGGATTAAAAATTGAGCGAATGTGGATAAGAAGTAAACCAAAAATTATAGGTTTCAAGGTAAGGAGTACAATAGTAAGGTTATATGACATGGGAACCAGGATTAATGGATACAACAGAAAGGTTGTATAGGAAAAATAATGTTACAATATTTGTGGCATGTATATAAGATATATGTTAAGATAATGAGATGAGACTATCGAAGATGTAGAAAATGAAGAAATTTGATAGAGTGTTGATTGCCAATGTTGTGAAAGATACAATTAGAATGATGGCCAAATTTCCCTTGAAAAATGCAACAAATTAATAATTACATAATGTTAGGTCCTTATTATACTAGTGTAACCCATTATTGTTGTTAGTGTAGCTACCTTATTGTTATTACTGTACCCCTGTAACCCACATATTGTTATTATTTTTCCCTTACATTATTATTGTTAGGTCGGCTAGGATTATATTGTGACCCCGTGGACTCCTATATATAGAAAGAAGGTTTTTTCATTGGTATCATCCAAGAACTGTTCATTTATGTAATGTAAAAGAAGTTTCCCCCTCGAAGTGGCTTATTTATAAGGCGTTGATATCTCTTTTCTTCTATTTTTGGAGCTGGTTTCATAACATTTGGTATCAGAGCTTTGGATTCTAGGGTTTCACTTTTCCAAACATGTCATCGTGGAATTTTCACTATAACGTTTTTTCTACGAAGTTTCAGAAGCTGAAAATTTTATAGAGCAAAGCTACAACCCTAAGGAACATCATGTAAAAATTTAAGATCTTGGTTTGCAATAGTTTCAAAGATATGATCTGTGGAAGTTAGGGTTTTTTCACGCTCCCAAATTTCACCTAAACAGGCCATCGTGGAATTTTTGCTATAACTTGTTTTATACAAAGGTTGAGAAGTTGAAATTTGTACAAAGCGAAGCCAAAATCCTGAGGAACGTCGTGTAAAAATTTCAGATCTTGGTTCACAATATTTTTGGAGATATGATCTGTGGAATTTAGGTTTTTTTCAGGCTCTTGAATTTCATCTCAATGAGGTAACCATGGGAAAATCATGATAACTCTCTCTCTGAGCATCGGATTAGAATTCTGTAAAAATTGGCCACAAGTACACAAACTATAGTTTCCTTTGTATCAATTTGAGAGCCAAAGGAGGCAATAGTGACACGTGTCACTCCGTACAAGTTCGCTCTACTGAACCAGTCCACAATTAGGTCATTGTGGGAGATTGTGCATAACTTTGTCTTAAAGCATCCAAATCAGGTCAGACCTGTGGCATTAGAAATAAGATTCAGAAGGATACTACAGGATTGAATTTCATGTATTTAAGATCATAAATCACAGATATAATTATAGTTTAATATCAACCTCATAAAAAGTGAGAAAAGGGTGTGTATTTTGTTTTTCAAATTGCATAAGTCTTGCTTGAAAAAGTAGTTTGAAGTGATTCCAAAGGAATATTGAAGCATAGATATCAATATTGAGTTATATAATGCCTCCCAAAAATAATTCCACACCCATTAATCCCTCAAAAATATATACTATGACGCATGAAGAGGAAGAATTGCAGTATGAGATATCAAAATTACGGTACCAAGTGCAACAAATTTTGATCTTACAAAGAGCAATCAAAGATGACATAGATGGTTTAAAATAAAAAATGGAGGCTAATTTGGATGTTTTGAAGGATCAAATCAAATCTAATATGAATGATAAAGCAGTGGAAGATCACATCAAGCATCAACAATAAGTTCTCCAACTCTCAAAGGATAACCTAGCTTTGGTGCATAATCGAATGAAACAACAGGAAGATCAATTTTACAGTGAAAGAAGTTATGAAGTAGTAACAGAAACAAGAACTCAAAAACTACCAAATCGATCAATTTCAGAGTATCTCAACAAGTGGAATAACTTACCCGTTGAATACTCCACATGGGAGGATGATAATTTTATACAGAAGCATCTAGAAATAATCAAGCGTTGAGGGCAACACTTGTTTGAAGGAGAGGGGCGTGTTAGGTCCCTATAATACTAGGGTATCCCATTATTGTTGTTAGTGTAGCCCCCTTATTGTTATTGTTGTACCCATGTAACCCCCATATTGTTATTATTGTGCCCTTACATTATTATTGTTAGGTCGATTAGGATTATATTGTGACCTCGTGGACTCCTATATATAGAAAGGAGGTTTTTTCATTTGTATCATCCAAGAATTGTTCATTTATGTAATGTAAAGGAGGTTTCCCCCTCGAAGTGTCTTATTTCTAAGGAATTTATCTCTCTTTTCTTCTATTTTTGGAGTTGGTTTCATAACACAGAAGCACATGGCCAAGTGATGCAGCCATATTTATGAGGGGGGATCTCTCAACTTATCTCTTTCTATTTTGAATGTTTTCCTCAAATTTTTAAAATATGTGTTATATGTTGATGAATAAGTGCATAGGCATGAAATTATTGTAGGAGATTGAATAGACAAAAAATGTGTATGCATTGATAGGAATTAGGATAATTATATGCTAGGTGCATAATGGGTGCATATATACATGTTGAGTGCATACAATAATGAATGAGCATATGTATATCATGAATGAATACTTGGATTATTCTACTGCTATATGAAAATTATGGTGCTTTTGGGTTGATGATGAACATGAAAATAGGTACAAGTTGATAGTATAGCTGGAAAAAATAATGAGGATGTTGCATTTAATCTTACCAAGATAAGGCTATGAATAAAAAAGTTTCAATATAAAGGTGTTACATAGCATTTTGTCACCATCCCTGCAATCCCTCGCCTCGCATATTGGAGGGTCTTTCTCGTGACCTGTGAGTAGTGTCATACTTTGCAAACACCTTCTTTGCATCCTTCTGCATAAGGACATCATTTCTCCTGTTGAACATTTCCTCAGAAAGCCCATAAAAACCTATGTTTTGGCATTGGTGCGGGTAGGCAGTTCACCCCTCGCGCCAGTGTGGAGGATGTACACTAGAGGCCGCACGAGTTGGCACTTTGTCTCTTTGTTGTGCCCACGCCAGCCTTTTTGGGAATGTTTTTTAACAAATTAAAATCGGAAGTTTCCTTTAACCACCTCATGGATGAGTCACTGCAAGTGGTTAAACTCGATAAGCCACAAATCTCTTCCTTTAGGTAGTGGTTTTTAAACCTCCTATGGAACATTCTTTGAAGATAGGACTCCCTTCCATGATTATAGGGATCCTAACCTCTCCTTCTTCCTCTATATAAACAAGCCTCCTCCCTTTACAAAATCTAGCTGAACATATTGCCAAGAAACTGAACTTGAAGAAGAGATACTATAGCTGAGTAATCGCTATAGATAAGGTAGGACCAAGGAGAATCCTGTAGAGAGAGCTCTGTCCGAATTCCCGACGAGCTTTGTGAGACGCGCTCCGCTGGAACCTTGTTGGAGGAAACCGAAACGTCGGAGCTTGGTTGTACTCTTCCTTCTTTTCAATAATATACTCGACTATGGTATTGGTTCCATCTTTGTGTTGTGTTTATTGATGCATTGATTTAGTCTTCTTCGACCGAATGATAGTTATGAATGTGAAATAGTATGTTGTAGATCATCTTTGTCTCTTGTGTATGTGCAGGTATCTGAGCGTGAGAACGAGCGGATCGTGATCTGTCGAACCAGGAGTGAGAGGTAGCCACTCTTTCGACGATGACAACATGGCAGGATATACGATAAGTTATCTATCGAATCTTCGTCCATTCATAACTAGTAATTGATGTCATAGCATGTCTTGTTTGTGGCTAGACCCACTCTAGGGCTAGTGGGATCGCCTCTATCCGCAGAGGGGATTTACCTCACCAACAAATTGGCGACTCCGCTGGGGATTAGTGTGAGTTTTTATTTCGTCCATTAGGTCTTATTTTTGGTCTTTCATTGCTTAGCTTTCCTTTTCTGGTTGTTTTGTTGAGTCGTAGACCCCTGTTCAACCCCAGAGGATCAGATCTGACCTCTGTTTTTCCAAAATTTTCATTTTTATAGGATTGGCTTGATTGGCGCGGTTTCCAGTCTGACAATCGTGCCCACTGGCGCTTGTTTCCAATTCATCACTTGCTCCATCCCCTGTCTGGCGTGGATTACAGCTAGACAGTTGCGCCATTTCCTGTAGGTGTTAGGGTTTTCCCTGTTTTGGAGTTTTTTGTCAGTACTTTTTCCTCTGGGTGTTTTTCTTGACTTGATTTGAGTGCTTTAAAATGGCTTGTGACTGTGAACAGCCTCCTTCCTTCAGTTGTTTGCCCATTTCTTTCAGCATCATGGCCTTAGGGTTTTCTAGTGCTAGGGTATGCTGAGCCTTCTGTAGGAGTTTGAGTCTTTTGTTTCGCGGTCACCTTCATTATTTGCTTGATTGCATTCAGCTCCCTAGATCCTTTTTGAGTGATTTCATTTGGTGAATTGATTCTTGAGTGAGTCTTGCCTCTTTCATTCAGTTCTGCTTCTTTTCACTCCAAGCATAGCTCACATTTCTTGTATAGGTATTTTTCAACGTCTCTCTTCGATTTGAGAGATTGTGACATTGGTTTGAGTTGTTGTTTTGTTTGCTTTTGAGTTGATTGGATTGTTTCGTTTCGACTCTCGTATTAACATTCTCGAGCTAGCGTGAAGGTTTATTTTTCATGTCATTTAGTGCACGCTTTGCTCTATTACATTGAAAAATAAAAAATTTGTGCTTGCATTCTTGTTTGCATTGTGGAATTGGAAAATATTTCGCATGACTAGCATTGGACATTATAGGAAAGGTTTCTCATTTTCATTATCTTGCATCAGGTACTGTAGTGGATGCTTCTGTGTGTTCCCATTATTTTCTATCTCTTGAAAACTCTTAAACTTTCTCGTAGATAGATCTTCATCGAACGAAATGGTATTTTATGGCATGTAGCTTGCATTTAGAGATTTGTGAGATCCAACATATGGTAGGACCTTGGAATTGAAACATAAATACAAGATCAGCTTAAAATTTATTTCAATTAACCTAAGGCAACATTGAAACTTAATGGGATATTTAGTGGTCTAAGTTAGAGACGTGTTCCGGCGTCTTTAAACCTAGCAGCTGTTGCTCGCCATCTGGCTTCAGACAGCACTAGTACGGACTTGTACTCCCCGTACCATCGAGTATATAAAGGGAGACCCCTCTAGATTGCAATCCTTTTATCCGTAGGAAGCTGAGTCTATCGCCTTGTAACCATGATACACTGAACACAGCATTCGGGGAGACTACCTGCACATACGTCAAGTCCTTGGTTGATTTTTCTTTCATTTTATAACCAAGGTGCATATGGAAGTTCACGGGAACCTGGTACACCCTTTCACCTAGACTACCTGAGCAGTCATTTTCGATCTTTACTAACTCCATAAATTTGAAAAGATCATCGAGCACTTGTCCTTTCACGCTCGCTTAAAACTGAAAGAGACTAGAGTCATCTTTGACTGTTTCTTGACTCTTAAAACATGAAACATCAAATTTTGGTTTCAATGTGGTAAAATAAACCACCTACAATTACACGCCAATTAAATTTTGATTACTTGGCCTGTCTTTGTTTGCCTTGGTTTTGATCCAAGAGACTTTATTTTCAATCTTTTTCCCTTTCTTGGTGTGCTACAGTCACAATGGTGGAACCATCGGTTTCGTCTACTGGTAGTCCTTTCTCAGACGATTCATCTAAAACTTTGAAAACCTCTAGGTATGCCAAGATTTAGTAGCCTGTCATCCCGTTAGAGTACCCCTTTGGAGAACCGATTGAATTCTATTGGCCTCTTTCAAACGCTTGGTTTGGATTTGGGGTTGGGGAACATTTTCCCCCTATTACATCGGGATCACTGTTTTTGGCTGTTGTCATACCTCCTAGCCCCCGTAGTCTTTTACAAGATCTCACAGTGGGTTCAGATATGGACTCATCTGGTCCTAATGGCAGTGAGGGTATTCCAATTTCTGATGAAGAATACCAACTTTTCCCGGAAGACATCCAGCAGGACCCTACTCAATCTTCACCATTAGTGTCGCTTCCAGCCGGATATAGGTCTTTGGGTTAGATTATAACCGGTATTACCTCCATGGAAACATCAACTCCGTCAAGGGGGTCGGTTTTCTCGTCATTAGGGATGTCGCCGACGATAGTCTCATCGACACCTTTTGTTACATCTGTCCCCACTAGGCCTACTATCTGTGTGGCTACATCGGCGCCAGTTGTCACCGCTCAGCCGTCAGGAGTTTCGACTTCAGTAGAGACTTCGATTGCCATGGAAATCCCCGATGACCTTTCTTTTGAGGAGTATCGGCTGGTTGTTCAGTAGCAGAGCTCCCAGACTTATCAGTCCCCTCAGGATCCTTATCAGACCTATTTCTCTCATTATGGAGCGGACGGTACCCCGATTTATTCACTTCCATTCCAACATGATGAGCACAGCAACCCTATCTATTTTCCTGCTCCTGAGGCTTATCAGTTCATTAATGGTTTTATACCTACCTTTCCTGGGCAACCTTCTAACCAACAAGGACAACCTTTGGGTTAGCAAGGGTATGCTTTCGGCCCACAAGGACAACCCTTTCAAGGACAACCTTCAGCCCAGCAAGGGTATGCGTACGACCCACAAGGGAAACCCTTACAGGGACAACCTTCGGTCCAACAGGGATTTTTTTACGGCCCGCAAGGATAGCCTTACAATCCTCAAGGTCAGCCTTTACCTACTCAACCCGTGGTCCAACCAGGACAACCTCAAGGACCAGCTAGGTAGCCGGTATATCAACCCGGACCTTCATACAGTCCTGGGGGTAAAATCCATCCATATCAACCTTTGGTGCAACCACAAAAACCATATTTTTCGATTGGTCCAAATTTTGCAGAGCCAGGGCCATCTTATGGTCCTATCCCAGGTCAACCTAGTTATCAGGCACAACCTATCCCACCTCAACCATCAGGCCAACCTACTCAACCAGGACAACCTGGTGGCCCTCATCAGTCAGGTCAAACTATTCAACCAGGACAACCTGCACAGCCCGTTCACCCTGCTCAGCCACCACTTTACTCTATGTCGCAGATAAATCAACCTGTGCGCCCAACCTATCCAGCTCAGCAGGGCCCTACTTATTAGCATCCCATTCAACCCCAAGGCGGTTATCACCCACAAGGTCAATATCGACCCATATAAAACATGCCTCAAGGTTCTACTTATTACCCTCAACCGCCAGGCTATACTTATACTCCACAGAAAAATCCTTATGCTGCTCAATCGAGACCCTCTTATACTCAGAATCAGTATCTTGGTTTTCAACCCCCGTATCCTGGTCCTCAGCCGCCATATCAACCGAATTATCCGACTTATACCCCTTATGGTCTGAATCCTTTGGGACAGAACCAATGGAGGCAGATTTATACTCAACGACGATGGACTATGGGTAAAGGTCCTTATCGAGGACCTGCCATACCTTTTAACCGTCAATTACCTTTCCTCACCACGTTGGAGTTACCAAATGTGTCCAAATTGACAATGATCCAATTCTTCATGATCCTTATTGGCCTCCGGTTCCAATGAAGGTCCTGGTGATTGTCCCAAGTTTGAGGGAAAATCTAGAGAAGACCCCCAAGCACACGTCATGACATACCATTTATGGTGTTCTTTCAATTCTTGGGTGGATGACTTTGTCTGACTCTATCTTTTCCAGCGCACTCTTACTGGAGCTGCTTCTAAGTGGTACATCAAACTGCCTCGTGGCATCTTTCAAGATTTCAACACTCTCGCTATGGCATTTCTTACTCATTTCCAATTTTCGACTCGTTATGAAGACCGGACACATCTCCTAACATCCTTAAAACAGGACTGGGCTACCCATATCTCGGACCATATTCATGAATGGAGATGGCGTCATCACCTGATCAAGTTCGAAATTCCTGATCAACTTCTTACTCATTGGCTCACTACCTCTTTTGTCAATCAGATTATGAAAGACATCGCCATGGGGGAATGTGTAACCGAGGAACAAGCCATCACTCGTGCCCAGTACCTTGATTTAGTGTACTCTCAGTCGGGCACTTTGTATGACATCTTGACTAAGGCTCCACAACCTGGGACCTCTAAAGCGGCGGCTACCCCATCAGTCGACGGTGTTATTGGTTCTGTGTCTCAGAATTCACGCAAGTCTTCCAATGGGAAGCAGAAATCCAATTCTTCCAATAATTCTGCTCCTCAGGCTACCCCTAATTCTGGTAAAACCTCGGAGGTCAATGCCATTCAGGCCAATCCTGCAGGCAAGACATCCAAGGGTAGAAAGAAGGGCAAAGGCAAGGCCAAAGTCGATGCCCCAAAACCAGAATCATCTAAGCCCCGTGCCGATGATGGTTCACAGTGAAAGCCGAAGTATCCCTGTTTAATTTCTGATGAGGACCACTACACTAAAGATTGTCCCGGACGATCCGAATTTAGTCAACTGCTCCAAGGTGCTAAGGGAACTCTGGCAGTCCTTAAGGAACCTTTCCCATCTCAACAGACCCAGATGGTCGAGCAACCTCAACCATCTGCATCGTTTGGCTCTCAGGTATTCATGATGAACGGTTCCACACCCATTTCCATCGCTACTCGGTCGAAGGATTATGCTGGATCACGCCAGGCAGACAGGAAAGAGGTTGTTGATGGTCCTCCTTCCCCACCTACCTCTGGTCCTCTTGATATTGAAAGGCCCAATGCTGAACCCGTTGTACGGCCACCTTCTAAAGGTGTTCTCCGGAAATCTTCATATAATCCTAACGACCGTGCTGCTCAGCATTACAGTATTGTTGAGGACTTAGCACAGGTGCCATCCGCGATGTCCATGTTAGAAGTGCTTCAGATTTTTCTATCTCAACAGAAAGCATTATTATCTGCGATCGATGGGATTGACCCTGCTGATTCTAGCCTTCTCTCTTTCAACTTAAATAATTTTGTCCCCCGACTTTCGCACCAGATTGCGCTTGTCATTCAGGTCGGCATTAATGGTCTCAACATCCATAGAGATATTGTGGATGAGGGTGCATCTACTTGTGTCATGTCATCCACTTTCTAGAAAGCTATTGGCTCTCCAGCTCTCACTTCATCACCCAATTCCCTTGAGGCATTCGATGGAAGGGAATCAAAACCCTTGGGTGTTCTCGCTAGCTTGCCGATCACGTTGTAAGGAAAAACAGTCAACGCTGAAGTAGAAGACGTTGATGCCAAACTCAATTACAATCTTCTACTCGGTCGCAGTTGGACTCATGCTATGTTGTGTGTTCCGTCCACCCTCTTTCAACTTCTAAAGTTTCCACACGAGGGAAAAATCATTACTGTCAATCAGTTGTTGTTCTTTACCTCATCTTCCAAGAACAATGTGCCATACGTGGATCAAATTCCTTCTCCCCCTGACAGTGTAGGGTCGAGTCTTTTGAAAGATCCTGCTCTCATGGGTATCTTTCCCCACCAAATATCGTTCAAGTCAATATGATCTCTCGGTTATATGACCCATGGATCGTCTCTTTACCTTAACAGGTTCATTCATTTGGATATTTAATGCTGCTTAGTCCAATCGAAATAAATTATTGTGAGCTTACAACTGCATCTGATTCTCCCCCTCCTGAAGGTTCTCCTCTGAGCATGGCTCTCGACATTTATTCTCAATACCCTTGGCTCGGCTATGTGGATTCACCTGATCCTTTGAAGGAAGTGTTTCCATCTGACGAGGCTATCATAGAAACCATGTCTCTCGAAGATCTACCATGGAGCGATGGACACCATTGTTCCTCATTTATGCCTAGCCTCGGGGCAATGTCTAACTGTCTTGAGCGTTTTGCATCTCAAGTTCCTTCTCCGCCACTTCAAACGCCTATTTTGACTCATGAAGCCTTCGCTGAAGGTAATTTGGGTAACATTACTCAAACGATGCCTATCGACATTTCCGTGAAACTGAGGATTGTCGAGAACATCCATGTGGGAGTCACTTTCTCTTCTGAGGAAGTCCAAGTGTATACTAGCCTCTTTCGCGAATTCTGTGATGTTTTCGCCTGGTATTACGAAGAGATGCCTGGAATTGACCCCAGTATTGTGGTGCACAAGATTCCCACCTATCCAGGTGTGAAGCCTGTTCTCCAGTGTCACTACAAGGAAAAAGCACATTGGTGAGGTTCATGCTTGTGACGGACCTTTAAGGTCCGTCACCAATGTCACATATGGTGACGGTCATTAAAAAACCATCACTGTAAGTGTATATAGTGATGGTCCTTTATGGTCCGTCACCAAAGACATTTTCAATGACACTTTTGGTGAGGGTCATTAAATACCCATCACTAATTCTCTCTTTGGTGACACTTCTAGTGACGAACTTTTAATGACC
Organism: Pinus albicaulis; assembly: GCA_034641835.2. Taxonomy (NCBI): domain Eukaryota; kingdom Viridiplantae; phylum Streptophyta; class Pinopsida; order Pinales; family Pinaceae; genus Pinus; species Pinus albicaulis. The sequence continues at coordinate 1,453,929,973 of CM076575.1, forward strand.
CTCACCAATGCTCTTTTTGTTACTTTTGGTGACGGTCAAAAAATGTCCGCCATCATTGATCACTAAAAACCGTCACTGTAAGTGTATATAGTGATGGTCCTTTATGGTCCGTCACCAAAGACATTTCACTTTTGGAGAGGGTCGTTAAAGGCCCATCACTAATTCTCTCTTTGGTGACACTTCTAGTGACGAACTTTTAATGACCCTCACCAATGCTCTTTTTGTTACTTTTGGTGACGATCAAAAAATGTCCGTCATCATTGATCATTCCAATGAGTTTTTGATGACACTACGTGCCTGTTGATATATTTTTTTGTCAAAATATAATGATTTAATACCATTATTATGGAGCATTTTGTATAATATGTCCAAGGCCATAGTGGTTAGGGTCAGTCAATATTTTAAGAAGTAATAAGCGTGTATCATTTCCCTCAAGTAATGACTAGTCGAATAAAGATTTCCTATGAGTCGACACATGATTCATATCTATTAAGTTTATTATCTAACAAATTCCATTTAGATAAAGTTCCACTATTATGTGTAGGAAATATATTATTTAATACATAATCAAGCTCTGACAATTCTATTAATGAGAAAGACCTACCAATCCTAAACAATCTGGGCACACCTTAAATTAATGCTTTGGCACACACTAACATTTCTTAGCACCCCACATGTCTTGGAACATCTTTGTACCTAGAACATATTGTGATGACACTAACACCCAAGCACATGGTGGCATGTGCTAGCACAACATGGAATTCTCCTAGCATGTATTGGCATGTTGCATATAGTCCCTAGCATGCCTTGGAAAACCTTGGTTGAATGCATTGGCATACATTAGCACTTGGCACACAATGCCACTTGGCATGTATTGGGACCTATTATTAGTGTGCATAGCATGCCCCTTTTCAAAAAGATAAAGTCCTGACTTATTAAGCCTCTTATTGGTTCTTCCTTTTGTTGCCTTGACACATATTGACATACCCTAGCACCCTGCGCCACATCCTTAGCACCTAGCATGTATTGGCATATCTTGGCACTATTAATTGGCACATGATATAATTAGCACACTTTGGGAATTCTTAACATGCCTTGATAATGCCTTACTAATTCTTAGCATACCTTGTCACTCCCTCCTTGGCATGACAACTAACACTGACCATTAACACTAGTCTCTGGCAGTACACGTTCCTCATATTCATTAACTTCCATGAATTTTTACCTAGTTCTCCCTTAATGTTTTTTCCTAGTACTCCTTAACACTCATCAACATGCATTATCACTCTCTAGCACACCTTAGCACTCTTAAACATTCCCTTCCACTTCATAACATGCATAACACTAGTCCCTGACACATATTGGCGCTTGGAAAATCTTAGCATGTATGGAATACGTTGAGATGCCTTGGTATGATTTAGCATGGTTTAATATTAAATTTATTTGTGATGATCAATTGTTGGAAATTAGATGAGAAGAAACAAAGGAATACTTGGCACTTAGAATGCACTAAGACTTTGCACTTGGCACCTATTGCCGCCTAGTGTTGGTGTGCCTAGCATGCCCCTCTTGGAAAAGGTAAATTGATGACTTATTAACCATCTTATGTGTTCATTTCCTTGTAGTTTAAATTTTTTCTCCCTTTTGTTGTCTTGACAGTCCCTGAAATGCATTGACACACCCTTGCACATCTTGGCATGCCTTATCACTTGGCACATCTTAGCATGTTTGACATGTATTCCCACTATCTGGAACATCAAGGGGGTGAAGAGAGATGTAGTCCTAAAGTAGGTCGAGTACGAGGGTCGAGTAAGGGTTGCTAAAGGGAGGTCATGATCGTCCTCCAAGAGCAAGATCATCATGTGAGGGTTCAGAAGAATGTTTCATACCTTAATGGTCGATTTGCGCTAGGAAGTAGGATGGCATATTGTTGGTTCTCTTCTGGCAGATCAAGCTTAAGAGAGGTTTCTCATGAGAATCTGGGCATATGATTTCAATGGTGTCTTTGTGTGAAGGCCGCATCAAATTATGAAATGTTGAAATTTGCAACAAGAAACAGTGAGATTGGAAACCAGAAAGGACAAAAAAAAATGCACCCACACTAGTGAGGAATTTTGATGCACCAGGAGTGAGGAATGTGGGGCGTCTAATTTATTTTTCCCTTAAATAAATTGGACAATAAATTGTAATTTCATCTCATAACAACTTGTGTCAATTAATTAAGTCATGATGACCGAGTTAGCTCAAGAAATTCGAGTTGAGGGTATAATATGAGGCATCTAGAGGGATTCTAATATTTTTGGGGTCCAGTTGAAGTTGATGCATTAGCGGGGTGCAATTGTAATTAACTCAAATAAATGAGTTAAAATTAGTTTAACTAGTTCTAACTGAGTGATGAGCTAGTGAGAGGTCCAGTGAATTAAATTAGATTTAAGTCACAATGAGTGATCAATCAGATAACTGATAATTCACTATTAATATTTGCATGCATGGCAGTTTCGAGGAATACCCAGTTGAGACAGAGGTTAAAGGGAACATAACTATTAGTTGTATTCAGAGAAAATTTCCCATGTGCAATTATAAATTCATTTGGATGCCATGATGGATTGCGCAATCAAGGAAGACTAATTTTCCTAATTAATAAGGATTTAATTCCCTAGAACTTGCATGAGCAAGGCAGGTTGAAGTAAGGATGATAATTGGCTAAGTACTAGACCGAGTTTGCATAGATCAACGAGAGATAATTGACAGAGTGCTGGAGAATCTCATGAGAGATTAAGAATTGTATTATTTCATGATTCCTTGAATTAATACACAATAGAGATAGAGGGGTTTTGATTAGTTGCTTTCCCCAAATACATCATGTTGTTTTGCAATTGATAATTTATTTCTCTTACTTATATGTGATTGTGCGATCGTGTTTTGTTTCCATAAATTGTAGGAAGGATTCAATATCTTGTTTTAGTAGATTACAAGATCAGATTGAATCTCGTTGGTTAGATTTTCTACATGGTATCAGAGCAAGAATTTTTTGGGCAGCGATTTTGTAGAGAATATCTGAAGATTTTGGTGTAAATTTTTTGAAAAAAAATAGAATGTTTGGATTCCTTGCGAAAATCTACCCAAATGGAAAAAAAAATCCGGTCAAATCAGAGCTCGGATGAGGGAGATATCATCGATTTAAAATCAACTCTTTTTTATAAATTTTTTGTAACTTCAGGACAATTACACTATGCGCAAGTCAAGAACCTATATGCACTTGAGGTACCAGATGCATGCAAAGCTTTGAGGAGGAAGGAAGAAGTTAGAGACTTTGTGGTTTAGAGGGAGCATAAATTACCTCTCATCATGCATCCTCATGAGAAGCAGTCTTAGAAGATTGTGGAGTAGCTGCCACAATTGGAGAAGTAGAGAGGAGACTGAGTGGAAGCGTCCACTCAAGCAGAGACCTCCATGAGGGGGAAATTTCGAGCTAGATGGGAAGAGGGAGCAGCCATACCTCGAGGTGTAAGGTGGGGTTACGTGTAGACATAATCCCAAGATAAGAAATTTGGGCAAGGTCCATTGAGATGGCGTGTCTCATGGATCGAACCTGGCTACGAGGAGCCCACAGTACAACAGTAGTAGGAAGGATCAGTTAGATTGATGTAGTTAGATGTCAGAAAAACAGAAATCAGAGTGACAGATGTCAAATACTGGAGCACAAATAGAGTTAGCAACAATTCAAAGGGCATATATGCAAATGTCAGCAACAGTGCAGAGAATCCAGTACTAGACAGGTGCAGTAGCTAGTAGCAGTCAGAAGACTCTGATGACAGATGCATTAAACTAATTCAGTTGTTCAGAGGCTATTCAGTTTCAGGATTTGCAGGTGCAAACAACACTAGAGAAGTGTAGCATGCAGAACATTCCAAAGGTACCAGATGGGGATAGATTGAATTCCTTTCTTGTTGAGAGAGAGTGTTGAAATTTGCAACAAGAAACAGTGAAATTAGCAACTAGAAAGGACAAAAAAAATGCACCCACACTGGTGAGGAATTTTGATGTACCAGGAGTGAGGAATGTGAGGCGTCTAATTTATTTTTCCCTTAAATAAATTGTAATTTCGTCTCATAACAACTTGTTTCAATTAACTAAGTCATGATGATTGAGTTAGCTCAAGAAATTCGATTTAAGGTGATCGAGGTGGATATTGGTGGCCACCCGCCTATTCCACTTGGGCCCTCGCCATTGTCTCTTTCAGTTTTTCAGTTTCCTTAATTATAGTACAATTTACTATTTTTGTCATTTTTTCGGGTCCAGAACTTTCGGAGTCGTTTTGAGGCCCCAAACGATGTTTTTTGGGCATGAAAGGTTTGGTGATTTCATAGAAATCATATTAGTAGTTGTAGTCCTCGAAGAGATCTTTCTAACAAGGTATCATGTGCATCAAACGAAGATCATATGACCAATTTACGACCCTGAGAAGTTGGCTGCCCAACTAACCCCAACGGGGCCCATAAACTCTTGGTGTTACATCTCCTCGAGTTAGGGTTTTGGTTGTTTAGGGTTTTCTCTTATTTTAAATAATAAAAAGACCCTTGATCCTTATTGTAACACAGTTCAGAGGAACATAACTATCAGTTGTATTTATAGAAAATTTCCCATGTGCAATTATAAAGTCATTGGGATGCCATGATGGATTGCACAATCAAGGAAGGTTGATTTTCCTAGTTAATATGGAGATAATTCCATAGGAATTGTGTGAGCAAGGCAGGCTGAAGGAAGGTTGAGAATTGGCTAAGTACTAGACCAATTTTTCCTAGATCAGCAGGAGACAATTGGCAGAGTGCTGGAGAATATCAAGAGAGATTAAGCATTGTATTGTTTCATGATTCCTTGACTTAATAAAAAATAGAGATAGAGGGTTTTGAGCAGTTTCTTCCCCAAATACATCTTGTGTTGTGCGATTGATAACTTGTTTCTATTACTTATATGTGATTGTGCGATTGTGTTTTGTTTCCACAAATTGTAGGAAGGATTTGGTATCTTGTTTTAGTACACGATTACAAGATCAGATTGAATCCTGTTGGTTATATTTTCTACATGAAATAGAAGAGAGGGTTGATACCATCTTTCCTTGTGGTGGTTAGTAGGCCGCAAGGTCTGTGATAAAGACCAACATAAATGGAGGAGGGCTTGCACTATAATTTAGAGCCATAACAGAAGTCGACGCAGGCATAATATTGACTGAGTTAACCCTAGTTTGAGGGTCGACATTGAGATTTGAAGTTCATGTCAAGATTCAGTCAAAGAAATGCCCAAAATCTATGGATCCATATGAGCTAGGTCGAGTCCCTTATGGAGGCAAGAGTCATGTTTTTTCTATGTGTGGATAGGGTTTGTTCTACAACAATTAGAAGTACATAAGTATAATGCCCTAGTTAGGACAGTTTCCTAGCATGTTTAGTTCATAAGGTATGACCTTAAGACTATGAAAAATTTGCGTAGAAGAAGATGGGTTGTGACCCTTAGAGCGAGGTTTATTTCTGCAATAAAGACCGCAGATCTGGAAGATGGTTTGCAGATTCAGTATGTGTGGAGACAACAAATCCAAAGGAGGGTGGAACCTGAGCAGAAGATTGAGCATGCAGAAGAAATGTGCCATATGAAGAATGGATTGGTATGCAGAGGAGTTTATTTTGGTGGACTTTCCATATATTTTTAGACAAAGACTTGAAGAAACCTATAAAAAATTAGTAAATGGACGGTTAGACGTAGCTGATTTGTGACCCTATTTCAGTCATCTACAAATTGTTAGAAGTATGATAAGAGGAGTAGTTCATATTTGTTCATAGATTGGACAACAAAGATCAAATTGTCGATACACAAGAACAGTGATCTTGAGAGGACTCAAACCATTGTTAAGTGGCAGATTTGAAGAGCCCTAGATGAAGACAATATTGTGGGCCCTAGACTAGTAAAAATAATTGACTGTGGTTGGGCAGATTGATGGTAGGACAAGTACAATTGGAGGGTTGTTAGGTTATTTTCAAAGAAGAGCCCTGACTCTTGTTTTGGTGAAGGACAACAAAATTGGTAGAAGGGCAAGTGTATAGGGCCTAAGGATGTGCAGAATTTGAAGGACTAAAGTAATAGTCAAGTGGGCCAACCAACTAGCCCTAGTTCACTATATTGTAGAGGATTGATTCAATGAGAAGAAGGGCAGCCTCCATAGCCTTAGACTTCTCATCTTGGAGTTGTAGTATGGCAAAAGTGGGCATACCAAAGAGTTGTTCACAAATGGAATTGTGAAAAACTTGTTACCACTCAAACTAGTAGTGGATCTAAAAGGGGTTCCTAAGAGGGCAACTACTAGGACAAGGGAAATGATGGAGGCTTAGCCCATTGTCACCACAACTAAGGCTCCTTGCTCTTCACAGACTTTCACCGAGGGGTGGAGTCCCAGTAGTTTAGGAAGTCACTTGTAGAGTATAAGTCAATGAATAGGTGGGAAGTGACCCTCGAAAACCTTTCCCTAAGATAAAATAAAGAGTGGGACTTGCTTTCCTTTTAAGCAAGGGAATTATCTTCTAGGGAGAGAGGAGGGGGATTGAAGGGTTGAGGGAGAAGAATAAGACTTATGAAGGAAGTTATCAATCACTAAAATCCTTTGGGAACTTGGATTCCCAAATGGTCCTTGATTAAAGGCCTTTGACACCAAATGGGACCACACGGGGCCAAGTGGACCCAACCCAGGTTCGGGGATGGAATTTAGCAACCAATGATGTTCCTATCCTGGAAAAGGTGATGGGAAAGGATCAGACAGGAGTTTTTACTTCGATAGGTCAAATTGATCCTACTAGGTTCTATCCTTGGGAACACCTAGGAAAAACTTGATCCTAGAGCTAGGGCTTGAGGTATCCGGAGATTCCACCGTCGAAATTGGCCCAAGTTATGAGGAGAGTGAGGGCACACAGCAACGCAGCTGCCTCTAGGAGATAGAAGATTTTCTCTAGCTAGATTACTGGGAAATTGTTGCCCTAGGTGACCTAATGGGGCTAGACCTAGGAAATGTGAAAATTTCTTAATCTAAGAAACCATATTGCAGTATCTTGATTTATTTCTCCTACTTGAATTAAGTTACAAGTTAATTTCCAAAATATTCAATAAATTAGCGAAGTAAATAGTAAATACAACTAGCAACCTACACATACAGATCAAATATTGAATAACATGCTCATAGACAAAGTGACACACGGATTTTCTGGACAAATATCCCCAGAAAAAACCCAATGTGGGAAAGCCGGTGCAGCTAGCTCTGGACGGTTTTCATTATTATGTAGAATCTAAGTACAACAATCCTGGGCACCAAAACTGGTTCACTCAACAGAGAAATAAAAACGATAGTAATACGCTGCTCTGAATCCCTCTACATCAGCCTAACTGGCCTGCGTCAGCCTCTGCATTGCTCAGTAAGGGTCCGTGTCACACCTGAAGGGCTTACACTTCCCCTGCGCTGCCCTGACTGGGCCTGCATCAGCCTTGCGTGGCTCCTGCAGCCTCTGCGCTGCCCCTGCTGGGCTCTGGCTGGACTGCGTGGCTCCTTCTACCCCTGTTGCTTTGGCTGGCTGGAATGCTTAAGCAAAAAAATCATAGGTAAGAAAGAAGGCACTGGCCAAAGGTAACGCATAACAGTCAAAAAAATTGAAGAAATGAAATGAAAATAGATCAATGTCCACAAATAACTGAAATAGCTCAATGGGACTAGAGAGTAAAAGCTTTGACAATAGCAATAAGTGCTTATAGAATTAGCTAAGAGAACAGAGGAGAATATTTCATGAGGTTAAAATGTTGTATAATTGTTGGCACAAGAAAACTGTAGAATTAAAAAAAAAAAAAAAAAAAAAAATCTCAAGAGTGTTAGATTACCTAGTTGGTCCGAGTTGGTCTCACCTCAGCCTTGAGAAGTTGAGCAGCGCCAAGATTGTAGAGCTAGATTGTGGTACACCAGTCAGAAAGATTCTTAAATACAACTATAATCTTATAACGACACCTTCGAGGATAGACGAATTAGTTGTTGGGTCACACCCACCAAGTATGGCACACTAGTTGAGGAGATTAACACCATCATTTCAGGTGCATTCATGAATGCACACTTATGGAATGAGGCACCTTCAGGAGAGGAGTTATATCTACAATGATAATGCACTACTCTAAAAGAAAATCCTTGCATACAAGGAAAAGTTATGAGGGAGTTGCTCATGCTCAAGTGAGATGCACCACTAACGCTATCATTAGCCTGTTTTCTAACAACACCTTCTCTTAACTTATAAATGAAAAGGATGGGCACACTAGTTAGACATTTGTAGAAATAGATAATAAGAGTGAGTACTGTTAGCTTGTAGGTTGTAGTATGAGCTTTTGTGAGATGACAACTTGCTGTGACATTCTTCTATTTGAGTAATAAATACTTCTATGCAATTGTTGTTGGAGCCTGCTCTTTTTATCCTGAATTCTTAGATTGCAGATTTGTGTAGAGTGGGCCTAATATATTTTTTGTTTTAATCCACTGTACATGCTGTGTTTTCACTCTTGAATTTACATCCTTCAATTTCTGCTCAAACAAAACTGAAATTTTGATAGGCAGATACTAAAGTTCAGTCCTGCTGTTAGGATTTTTTAATTCTCTAAGGGTATTCTCTTGCTTTCAATAGTATTTGCATATTTTTGCATCACAACTCATCTCTTCCATTTCATTCTACTATAATACAAAAATCATTTCTAGTATAGTTTAGTTTATATCTGTTTTTTACTTAATTGATCTTTTATTTTATTTTATAGGACCAGTACTTAGAAATCTCAATTCACACTCCCTTTGTATTCACACTGTTGTATATGTGTGGTCGTTGGACATTATCTTATCTTTATATTATCTTTGAGTGTAGACTTGTGTATCACAATTCACATGTTAGAATTGACAATCATGAATCAACAGGTTGCATTTTTGTGTTGTATTACCTTAAGTTGTTGTTTCTAGTTAGTCTTGCAGCAAGTGTCTTCATAGACAACCTCGCAACCATAATTCTGGCTAAGGAAAATAAACTTGTTGTGTCCAATGGCTGAAAAGCATGACAAATTAGATCTCAAAGATGAAGATAGTTCAATACAGAGAATGTGATTGAAATTCTCCAAAACAATACTTGTAGCCAAGTATTATATCATTTTCAGGGAAAGCCAATAAACTCAATACAATTTTCTAGGGAAAAAATAATGTAGAAGCCAACACACATGGCATGGAAATTTTAAAGTCTAATATTTGTCGGGATAAAGCTAGGAAAAATAACCTTTTCCCAATTGTAAATCATTCCTGTGCTATAAATGTCATGAATTAAAAAGACACATTAACAGGAAGTATGGAATTGGTTTGTTGACCTGTCATTTGAGTAAATACTAAATTCCCCAACAATATTCTTATGGGGCTAAGCCAAATGTTTATGTAATACTTATTGGCAACCACTACTTTTGATGCATTCACCCTTCAAAGGATTTATCATCACATGACTCCAATGGTTATTCTTGTCTAGCCTCTGCTCCCCTGAAATCTTCATGGGTATACACAAACTATTAGATATTCTAATGTATATTAAGGATTCAGTGGAATATTGCAAGATCCAAATATGGGCACAAGTTAGACAAGGCAACAATCTCAAATCCTAAAAATGACAAAGTACAATGGTAGTCAAAGGAATGACTCAGAAGAGAGATTGCAACAGTGGAGGCACAAGTCTTTAACATCTCCGAGACTATAGCAATATTAATGCCAATGCTAGAGAAAAAGATCCTTTGAGGGCTCATTGGCTATAATATGGATGATGGTTGTCTCTGGATAAAGAAGAGAGAGAGAGAGATCTTGGTTGATGGTTGTCCCGTGTGTTTCGCGACAGGGACTAATTGCCTCTCATGGATCCTTATCTCTGGTGATGTGATCGCTGACTAATACATGCGAGTTTTGTTTTAACAACAACTATGTTTCCCAGCAAGTGGTATCAAAGCGTAAGTCACGAGTTCGATACACAACCGACTCGCGTTGGGGGGGATATTGTTGGACATTGGATAAACCAATGCTCCCCGTGTGTTTCACAACACAGAATAACTGCCTCTCGTGGATCCTTATCTCTAGTGATGTGATTGTTGACTAACACCTGCGGGTTTTGGTTTAACGACAATCATGATTCCCAACAGAATGATACCCATTGTTTCTTATTCATTCAACATAGGTTCATCAAGCAAGTGGGCCTTTACTTGGTTTCCTTTTTCTCATTAATTTCCTTTCCTTTGTGGCCCTTCCACTTTGCTAGGGAAACCAAGAATTCCTTCTTTGTTGATGTGGAGTTCCTTTCCTCAATGCAGTGGAATGAGCCTTCAAAACCCTTTTTGTTGAGAAGATGACCACCAAGTATATGCCCCTTTTCCAGAGATTCATATATTTAAACACATGATATATTTTACTTTTTCTCATGTGTGCTCAAATATTGCATTTCCTCCACTCTATGATTGATTCATCCATTTTATGCATTTACTTGTTGAATGCTCACTAGAATTTCCTCTTACTTTGATCTTCAATCCATGGCCTTTCTTTTTGTTTTATTATGATGACTTTTAGCGTCCTTCATTTAGCTTTTTAACCCTCCTTTGTGGCCTTCTTTGAGCTAAACAAAGTATCATGGGAGCTTCAATCAATGGCATACTTAACCACTTCTTTGACAAACATGAATGTTCAACAATGATGGAGCTCATAACTTTTAATTAGACTACCTAACCTGCTTGTTCATGTTGCATTATATCTCGCATTTCTCTTCAATTTTTCGACCACCAGCCATGTACTCATTGTTAAGAAATATCCATGAGCAATGAATTTTTTGCTCAGTGGGATAATTAATTTCTACCTCTCATGGTCATCTTTTGCTTAGTGCTTGTCTTGATCCCCTTGCTTGGGTACCTAATAATTTTTACTCAATAACCTATGCTTCCTCACCCACTAAGCACACACTTTGGGTACTTGGTGAGTAAGGGCACTAAACACATAACCTTTTCTCCATGCCTTATACTTACCACTTTCCTCTATTACTCTTCCAACACTTTCTTGGGGCTCACACCTTCGTCTATGATTTACTTGAACCTAGGGGATTTCACCACAAATATGGGGGCAAATAACTCATTCATTTTTCTTTGTCATTAAGGATTTTAACATCACAAGAATTTGATACCACTCTAGGGTCCATTGTCAAAGGTCATTGGACATTCCTTCTTTTTTTGTGTTGTTAATGGGGAAAAGACCAATGGAAAATGAATTTTGTTGAAACTGGGGCTTTAAAATGTAGGAGACAAATTCATGCACTAACACGTCATCCTATTCAATAAATGGACCAACAATGCTTATTTCATCTCTACATTAATGTGCAATATATTGCATGTAAAGGAGTATCTCAACCACATCTTTCATCCTATTGTGAATTTCATTGTAGAATGACAAGATAATTATAGTTAAGTACAATATCACTAAGAAAAGAAAGGTGCATAATCAAGCAAATGGAATTAAAGAGAAGAAATTTTTCCAAATGTAGACATAGTGAGCAAACTGGCTTTACTTGGTGAATGTGCTCAATGATAAGATGAAGCATTGTTCTTAGTGAAGATTAAGGCAAAGGCCTACACTTAGCATCGAGCATAAGAACTAGCGAAGAGTGTAGGGACAAGCAAAGCAACAAGTAAAGGACTTCACACTCTATAAAGGAAATGGCCTGTTGACTATAGGTCGAGTTGCTTGATGTCTCTATGTTGGACCTTAAAGAAGACATATGAGGTGTTCAGTTGGAGTTCCCCAAGCTTAGTTTACGAATCTCGAACAAATGAATAACCTAACCACCACGTAGAGGAGAATGGATTGCCATGCAAGGGGAACAATAAACACGTTGTATTTGATAGTACTCTCACATAAGGAAATATAAGTTAAGACATTCAATTTATTCATTCATCACAGGTTAGAATAACCTAGTCCACTCACACTTCAAAAGAAAATAATAAGCTTATAGTTACACATATCAGCCATGATAGTGAAAAAGTAATAAAATATATATATATATATATATATATATATATATATATATAAGATGAATTAAACCATTACTAATCATATCATAGCATAATGACATGTTAAATTTCCACACCATTATTTTTTCTTCATTTCTAACAACATTAAAAACCATAGTAAGATGACATTGCATTTTTTTAAGGACGTCACTTGTATTTCTCCGTTTCTAACAACATTACAAACCATAGTAAGATGACATTACATCTTTTTAGGAAGTCACTTGTATTTCTCTTCATTTCTAACAACACTAGAAACTATAGTAAGATCACATTACACCAAATTTGTGAGTCCATAACCAAAAATTCCCATATACAACCACAACTTTATTCAACCTGCAATTCCAAATTCCTACACACCACTACTAATTTCAAGGAGAGTTGAAATTTGAATGAGTTCAATTTCACTTCTAAGTGAACCTACTCGAAATGACCATCTAACCATGTGTTATCTCTTCCTACAATTTGTTGTACTTTAATAATCACTCTAAAAACTTTCAATCAAGGTTGTTTAGTCAAATTTTTAGTCAAATTTGTTTAATCAATTTCGGGAAGGAATTCGGAGGGAAAACACAATCCGGAAAACCACGCATCCAGCACAACATATCTCATTATACAGATGAGCATCATGGAAATTCTCTGATCATTGTGCAGATGAGCATCATGGACATTCTCTGATCATTGTGCAGATGAGCATAATCGACATTCTCACGCGCTCGATATCTCATTGTACAGATAAGCATCATGGAAATTCTCTGATCTGATCATTGTGCAGATGAGCATAGTCGACATTCTCACGCGGGTGGACGCCATCTACAAAAATAATGAACCGGCGGGATGGCTTTGAGAAGAAGTGAAACTGGCTGGTCGAAGAACCAAGAGCTGATCAAACCCATGAGGCGAGAACCTGATGCGTTCAGGACCAATCGTAGCCAGTTATTCATGGGCATTGCGTATCATTTATAGGCAACTATTCGCTAGGATATTACATGTTAATGTTGATGCTTTAGTCACAGCTGTTCGCATGATTCTGGCACAAGTAGGGGAAGGTTACATAGACAGACAGATTCAAAAAACCTTATAATTTTCATTTTTCCTCTCCTGTTGGTTCATCCATTACGATGATAAAGACTGATTTGGTTCCAGCCAGGCAGCCAGTATGAAAAGTACGACATTGACGAACAGAGGGAGAATTGGATCTCAGGCAGCGACGCCTTCGTGAGGATTTATACCATTGTCAAGTCCGACACTGACGCTGCTAAGCAGGTTAGTAAACCCTCCATTTCTCCTGGCTCGGTCTTTAAAATGCTCGGAAAAACTGCTAAATTTTGTTGGCTTTTTTGGTACCAGAAAATCGATGATGTCGTGAAGTAGAAGAACAGGGCAGTGGTTACGACCCTGAATGCTGAAATTCAATGCACTTAAGGCCAGATTTCATGAAGAGATTCCCAAGTTGCAGAAATTGGCTCAGAAAAAGGTCAGGATTAGCTATCCTCAATTTTATGCAAGTGCTTTTCAGGGCTTTCTCATGGTTTCGTAGATTTTCTTTTCAATTACTCGATTTTTTTGATGATTCAGCAGCCTTTTCATTGTTGAATGTCGTAGTTACAGGCTACTCAGTTTCGAGGCATTTTTGGACTTAGGATAAATGTGGTATTCCTTTATTTGAATTCCATTTTCTGTATGACCAGTGTTTTGCCAATCGGCAAGAGTCTTCAGCATGAACCTCGAATCTAGCTAGTTAGAAGCTAGACTAAATGGAGTTTTAATAGATTGTAATGATACACATTGTTTTGATTACAATATAGGAAATTTATTAAATCAAATGTGATAGAAATCAGTTGAAAGTTTCCCCACAATTTCTAACACATGTTTAGAATGAATCATCAGAGCACAGATTAATTATAACATTAGTAGAAATCTCCAAAAACAATAGACACCACCACCCAAAAAGAATTTTCAGGGTGATGACTAGTTATCTGGTTCGGTTTTATAAGTCAGTCTAATGCCCCAATGCTTAAATGAAAGTCACACCAAGGTTCTGGTATCCATAAGCAATGATCCTAAATTATCACACTGGTATTCAAAAAATTCCCCACAAAATCTCACCTCCAAACACTCTAGCTGTCTGGAAAATTCACCATAAAACAAAATCAGGAAACAACACCTGAATGAACTAACATGTTTCTTCTAGTGAAACTTTGATCTTCAGCCATCTTATCTGAAGTGACACCCTGAGAAGAACCATCCACTTCATCAAATGAATTGCTGATGTCTGTTTCTTCGGATGAGTCAGATAATGATTGCTCTGACTGATCTCCAAAGCTACTCATTGGCTTTTGGGTTTCTCTGAATTCGGAACCATCTTGAACGGAAGGAATAACTGGGGTACTAATCGATTTTTTTCAAGAGTGAGATCTAAAATTAGGATATTCATAGAAGAAGGTAGAACAGTACTCTGCTACAAGCAGCTCACGTAGTAATTGAATAACTGTAGGATGTGAGAGACTGAACATCTCTGTCCCGCTAATGGTGATCTTGCCATGTTCTGCCAGTTCCACAAAGAACAGCCAATGCACCAGATGCATAATCTCTTTCAATGACATTTTCAGGGCTGTCATCTGGAACTACATGAAAAATAGGACCTGCACTTCCACCGTAAAGAATTCTACAGGTGTATGTAGTCTGTCCATCCTTTTCCACCATATTAGCATAGTTTCTTATAGATTTATAGCCAATAGGGAATATGTGTCGGTCTGTATGAAATCCAACACGTTTACATTCAATTGTCCCAAGATCCACAATGGTAAGAACTTTTTTTAGAGCAAGGTGAAGAATAGGCCTCCTATCTGGAGTTTGTGGAATGCTAGGACGAGAACACTCGGAACGTCTAGGCTCTGTGGAGATTTCGTTCTCCTTGTCATAAAAAAAATGTCACTTACGTCGAGCCTTGAGCTTACGAAGGCGACGATGCAGATGACTTCCAATAAATCTGAGGTGCTTCATGCAATCTTTAGGATCCAGGTGATTACCAGCCTCTGAAAAAGAATCAGAAACTCTGAAGTTTAGTTTATTGTCTTCGAAGATAGCCTCCCAATTCCAAAACCATGTGCCAATACACCCTTCACCAATTCCTTATCATGATGGCCTACTTGCCACCAAGATGGCATATTGTTCCTTTGATTCAGCTACAAACCCAAATGCCCCCAATCTTCAAATGACCTTGACATTTTAGGGCGGCTTTATCGGGGTGGAATGAGTGTGTATTCCCGATCTTGTATTCTCGATCTTGGGCCAATGAATAAGATAGGGGCATGCATTTAAACTTAGTGTCTTACTCTTACTGGCCAAGTTGAACTTGCAATTATATAGCTCCACAAATTTTGAATTTTGAGCCATCGGAGCTGAGGGCTAAAACATAAATTCCTGCTATTAGGCACCAAGGCACCACATACTCACTGAGGCTTGGAAGTTCTGCAATTTGAAAATGATACTGGCATATTGGCAATTGCCACTTTCCACAGTACCAATTAAAAGTCCAATTGAAAAAGGAACAAATAAAATAAAAGAAAAAAAATTTTGTTTTCCTAATCAATATAACTTCCTGTTGCTTTTGCTGCTAATGGGTTATAGACGGTTAAAATTTGACATTCTGAGAGCTGACATCTATAATACACCTCATTTCGTAGTTTGACCTATAGTTTCTATAAAGAACCTTTATTCATGCGCACGGTTGTTTATTGTAGGAGTATTGCCAACATAGCTGGCTGGAAGGGTGTTATATATATATAGACATTCCTTTAAATCCATCAAGTAACTCGTCATATCTAAGCAATTAAGTAAATTAGGTAGAATTTACAATGAAATAATGCTCTAAGAAGTAGACATTAAGTACTTGCAATCCTTTTGCCTTGCTGATGACCCACATCTGGTACAAATTGTAATTCTCTAGGGTAAATTTTCTCTTAGGGTTTCTATTATGTCTAGGTTTTTTCAATAAATTAGTGTTACACACTCATAAACAGTATATATGCATGAATAATATAAAGATTGACAACAACAATACGATTCTTCTCAAAACCACAATAATAGGGTTGAATGCTCAATGAAACCATGTAATATGTTCACCGGTATAGATTTATTTACAATATCAGCAATTTAGGAAACCAGATCCAACTGCAATTATGATATGTCAATAAAAACTAGGTGAACTATATTAATCCAATATCTACTGTGTTATTCTAGCTTTATGCGTAGGAGTTTGACTGTACTGAAGTCTGAAGATAATCCACAGGCTTAGAGAATAGGAGCCCGACTGCCTTTCCTGTGGGTACCTGCAGCCCAGATGGGTAGCTTGATCAACTCTCTATACAATATATAGTTATAGAATGACTGTCGGAATGGAGCAGTTTTCTGTTATAGGGTGTGGTTTTCCTAATGTGGTTATCCACATCCCTCCTAGGCTGTTGCCTTCAAAACAATCTCAGACTAATTTCGGTCCTTTGTTTTTTTCTCACTGTACCTGGAATGAGCCTCAATTGCACCTTTGTTGTCCTCAAACAAACCCTAGAAGATTCAAAAACCAAATTCTTCTTAATGAGTAAGTGCCTTGCTATGTTGGTTAGGGTTTGTAACCTCAAGGAGGACTTCTCTTCCGCCTGATCTTCCCTTTACCAAACAAACTAGAGAAAACTAGAGCTTGGATACACTGCGCAACAATTAATAATAGCCAAGATATTGTAACACACCCCCTTACATCCTGACCCAAAAGAGGTGGTTATTAGGTTGACCCAACTCTCTGGGTGCAATTAAATCATCATAATCTATGCCTTCTTTTTGAGAGAAGCCTCGGGAAACAAATCTTGCCTTGTACTTTTCAGCACTTCCATCGGCTCCATGCTTGATCTTGAAGAGCCGTTTCGAGGTGACAACAGATTTGTCCTCTAGTCTCGGGACCACTTCCTAGAAATCATTCTTCATAATGGACTCATATTCTTCGTGCATAGCATCCTTCCAAACTTGATGCTTTATGACTTCTTCAAATGATCTAGGCTTAGATTGTACAATTGTACTCATGACTGCTAGGTACCCTTGGTACCTATTTGGCTTCTTGCTTTCACGGAATGTCCCCCTTGGGGCAATATGTCTCTCAGCATCTTCGAGAGTGTCCCTGAGCCATGAAGGTATCCTCTTATTTGAAGGAGGTGGATCAATAGGATCCATTGGTCCTTCAACATCAGGCATAGGTTCATCCTTGGGCTCTTCCTGCTTCCCTGCTTCTTCTTCTTCTTTTTCTTCCTTTGAGCTAGGAAGAATCCTAACTTTCTTGAGGGCAACATCCTAATTGAAGGTGACATTGTGGCATATCTCCACTTCTCTTTGACCAGGCACATAGATTCTATATGCCTTCAAAGTTTCACTGTAGCCCACAAACATTCCCTTCTTTCCAGAAGCATCCAACTTGCTTCTCTTTTCTTTCGGCACATGAAAATAAACAGGACTTCCAAAAACCCTAAAGTGGGAGGCATCAGGCTTCTTACTAGAGAAGACTTCTTCGGGAGTCTTGGAGTCCAATGTGGAATGCGGGCATTTATTTTGAACATACACAATGGCACGGGCAACTTCCACAATGGTTCTATTCTTCCTTTCAACAAAAACATTTTGCTCAAGAGTATACATAGTTGGATCAGCCAATCCTCCAAGTGTCACACACACACCCCTCAAAGACAGCTCCAAAAAGGTCAACACTGGTCAACAGAAAAAGTCAATGCAAAAATTCAACGCTGCAGTCTAGGGCTGTGGTCAAAGGTTACCCTTCTCCTCGATCTTTTTGCTCTCTAATGCTGCCTCAAGAGATTGGATTTTCTGCATAAGAATGGAGGTCAAACTCCAAGCTTTGACCCACGGTCAATGTTGGTCAACACACCAGCAAAGAGCCCTAAAAACAGTTCGCACTCCTTCCACTTCAGATCCGCACATATGAGAGAGAGAGGCCTCCAAAGGCTGAATGAACCAATCAAATCACAAGAGGAAATGTGTGATGAGTTGATGATGAAATTGAAATCATCTCTCTCCAATTTATATCCATCAATGAGGGTGTGTGACACATCTATTGGGCTTGCAAGCCTTCATTACAATTCTGGTCGACCTTGACAATTTGCACATGTGTGGAAAATAAAATAAAAATATAAGTTCTTCTCATCCAAACAAGATGATCTTTAGATCAATCTTGCACCTCTCCGAAAGAGGAATCCAACAAAAATATCATCATCATCATATGAGCATTGCAACATGGAGTTTGGACCTAGTTGCCCAAAATTAACAAAATGATACCTGTAGTCTGATAAAAATTGATACCTATGCCAACTCTTGCCCAGTTGATCATGTAATAGAAGTCTTCATCTAGCACAACATGATGATGTCAAGTAAATAAAAGCATTCCTTCCTATTCTATTGCTCACCACTTAACAATTTTTGGAACATGGCATTGAATTTTATTCATTTCTGGTCCATTCTAATCTACTCAAGTGGTATATGTTGTCTTGATGTTACTTTCTTGCTGTTGGAGATCCATTTCTAGCAATGGATACTCCACTTCCAATAGACATACCAGTTGTTGCAATACCATAAATCAATTTGCATATGTTGTTTAACACACTCACTAGGAGTATAAATAAATGATGTAGAAATACTTACAAACATTCTAGCCAATGCACCTGTCAGATAATTATTTCCCATTTTTCGAAATGGACTCCTGGAGCTTGTCAATTGTAAATGAGTGTTTATTCCCAAATACTCCTCACTTTTAAGAGGGCCTGCCACCTATTTTTTGATCTATTATCATATTTATATTTGCTATACCTATTTCCTTGATTAGAAGAAATAGGTAGTACAAACACACGCGTGAGATATTAGAATGTCATATGTACTTTTTAGACTCATGAAACCTGGTTTGGTTAATAGAGTAAACTAATGAAACTTGGTTGGGTCTTGTATTACAAAAAATGTTGAACCATTGAGATGGCCAAAATTTTGTTGGCACCATATTGGAAATGAGGAATCCTATCATGTTTGTATCCAATCCTGGTATGCAGTGTAAGTTTCCATAAAATGATGCATTGTGGGGTTGTTAGAGTGAAATTTAAAGTTCCTACTTGGGCACTTGAGGTGCTGTGAAACTCACAAAGGAGAAGTATGTGTAAAATAGGTTCTTTTCGTATTAAATTATTCTGAATTTCTTTTTTCCAGCAACTACAGTAATTGGATATAGGTACTAGAGATTTTCTTTTTGCAGTTATGGCAAGAGGTCATTGTCTGGGCATATGCATGCTAGATAATAAACATAACAGTAACAAATTTACAGGACGGAAAAACGAGAGAAAACCAAACAAATAGCATTAACTTCATTTTGAAAAGCACAATATATAGGTTCTTTGTGATCTAGATAACTCTTTAAACTTTCATTTTTACAAAGATTCATCACTAGATTCTCCAAATCCATCTTTGTACACCGATGCAATATTCTCTCCTCAACAATACACTTTATTATCAACTGATATGCAATCACTGGTTTGTCTTGGCCTATACTGTGAGATCATGATTAAGATCATAAAAGAAAAAAATGACTGAAATATAGATCATATATAATAAACTGTATCTGCACTTGGAAAATTGATTCCAACCCCTGCCACCCCACTGCCTCAGTTGAAATAAGAAAAGTAAAAATGTCATTATCTAGGATACTGAAGTTCTTTATTCAATGTTGCTTTTCTAATGTTGAAGTGCTCCCATCCATTCGAAAATATACAAAATATAAGAAGCTCAAGAAGTCTTCTAGTATATCAAGCATCCCTGTACACCTTGTTTCAATTGTGGAAGAACCTTTCTAATACCTGAAGCTTTCTAAATGCTCCAACTAGCATCTCAAATACCTTTCTTATGAAATCAGTCACCTGCTCTTGTCCTGGGAAAAGATATGATGATTTACAATCTCGAAGGAGGAGAATTTCTAGAATTATATTCAATTATTAGTTGTAATAGGATCCAGTAGGACTCATAAATCAGGGTTTGTTGAATAGCCGTCTCTTGAAAATAAATTATGGCACCTTGTGAAACAACTACATGAAGTCTTCCATATAATGCTCAAATAACAGAAGAAAGTGATGATTTCAATTGCCATGAAATTCGTAGAGGAAGAGAATAAATGGAAAGAAAATAATATTTTAATTTGTGATCGTGTTCCTCCCATGTTCAAGCATATATGAGAGTTTTGCAATAGCTACAATAGATGTGAAGCAATGTAGAACTACTTTCTAGAGGTGCACGAGGTCTCCATTTTTATTGAAGTATCAATAAAAAGCATATTTGCACTTCCATAGTCTACTAGACCTTCCCAGCCTCTATTCGAATCCCTATAACATCCATGGAATTCATTGCCTTCTCAGATGAGTCTTGTCATGGCATAGTCCTCAACTAAATAAGAAAGAATCCCACCTAAAAAAATTATAGTTCCTCCCAAAATGTGTTGCAGGACCAAATCACGCACTCCTCTAGGTTTCTCTGACCACAAAACCACCTTGAATACAGACAAAAAAGCCCACAAAAATATGCAAGTCTGAGGCAGCAACTTGTCATGTTCCCTTGCTGGCTGCTCCATCCAATTTGCTTGACAAAGAAATTCTTGTTTTCAAACCAGTGACCCAACTTTTGGCCTCTGATAGGCAGGCCTGTTTCCCTGAAAATGTTTTTTTTTTTGGCTCCACTGATTTTCTATAACCAAGCACTGTAGAAAAACTTGAGTTAATTTCGAAATGCATCAAAACTCCTCAACGGAGTCCCAAAGTTGGCCCAAGACTTGCCATATGGATTCGTATTTTACAACATAAGGCTTCAACCAAGACTTGTCCAATGCTTGGAGCTTGTCATGATTATCTATTTCCAGCCACCTTAAGGGTTGTTAAGGAAGTATGCATGGTTGTAACTCCTCCATGTCTCTCCTCTCCATGGTTTTGGAGAGGCAAAATTCAAATGAAGAGGGTGTATTATCATTGAAACTCAAGAACACTGTTGAAGAGTTTCTATGATATATTTCAAAACATCCTAAGTTAGCAGCAGCTGCAATTGTCCATGAAAATGAGATGTTAGTTCCTTTTTTTTCAATTCCCTTATCTAACATTAGCTTTCTCATGTTGACTACATCATCCCATAGAAGTAGCATAGATGTTTGACAATGTCACATATGCTCCATTAAAGCGTCTCGAGTGGCCAAGGAGTTCAACCATGCATGCATGATGCTCCACTCTAGGCTTCACTTCAAACTTTCTACTAATTCGATTGAAATGATGCTAGCCTTCATCTACTGGTCCTGCATGGCCGCAGGCAAATAAAATAGCAATGAAGGTGATATGGCCTACTTTAATGCCTGCTTCTTGTATTTCATAAAAGAGTGTCAGGGCATCTTCCTCATGCCCATGCATTCGATACCCACACTATAGATCTACTAATCAGCACATGAAGGAAAAATAATTGCTATGGTAATAGAGTTAGGCTTCACCTCTGCAACATGCATTCAACTTCATATTTCCATGGATTCAACACTATGACCAAATTGAGTATACCTCACAATATCTGCACTCCATTTAATTACATCTGGGTTCATTCTTGTCATTTTGAAGTTGATAAAAGAGCGCCAACACCTCATCACAATATCCATTCAATGCATAACAAGAAATTACTGCATTCCATGAAATCAGATCCCTCTTTGGCATATTGAAAAACACTTCATATGCATCATCCATTTTTTTTGTTGTAGCACTGCTAATTTTGCACAAGAAGCGAGAGCACTAGCAAATAGTGACTGAATTGGATTTCGCTCCAGCCAGCTGCATTTAGAAAAGATCTCACTACACCATTATTGTGACCATTCAACTCATAGTTGGATATCATCACGCTCCAATTTATCACATTGGGTTTTGACCTTCCCAGCTACATTTCGTCAAGTACCTTGCCTTCCTCTTCACAATTTCTAATTTCGAAATATCCTGTAGTCATGGTGTTCCATGTAACTGTGGATTTCCCTGCCCTGCTCTAGGGCCACAATTTCAGCGCGTGCCTTGAGGACAATTGGAAAGGTGTGTCTCCACTAAGTCCCCCCTGTTGTGTTTGGTAATATAGCTTGAGGGCTTCCTGGCAGTGTCCATCCCTAACACAACCTCTAATAATAACATTCCATGCGGTAACATTTTGCTTGGGAATTTTGTCAAACACCTGGCTTGTGCCGTTCATACTTCTACAATAAGCATACATGTAAAAAGTGCAGCAGGATCGCCCGAAAAGAGGCAAATTAGTGATATGGGAATTTCAATCTGCATGAGAAATTCTGGCGTTGTATCGATCTCAGATTCAATCCAGTACACCTTTATCTACAGCTTAAGCCATTTTGGATTAAACAACTCTATCAACATCACATTGGGATTCAAGTACAACTTAATGTGCCCAATAAGCAACACCCTTTGGGTGAGACAGACCCCATGAAAAAAAAGCTACCAACACCTACAGAACCTGGCTATTTTTATATCTCTTTTTTGTTTTCAAATCTATTTAAATCCCACCTTATTTAAAAGAGTTTGTTGATGCTGATGATTGTTAGATGACTCTAGTTTGCCTATCTGTTATCAAAGGACCTTCCAAAACTACTGCATGTTTTGATCCTGCTCTTTCTTCTTTACCCTCTACCTCAAAAGTCTCTGTGCCAGAATTCAAATCTAAGTTTAGCCTGGACCAGATTCTATCATTATTGGGAGTTGGAAATTTTGTCAATCCCATCAAGGATGTTGGATATGGGGCGGAAGAATTGCACCAGAGGTCAAAATCTGAGAAGTACTTGGAGTGAACTTGAAGAGTCCGAGAAAGGTGCAAACACAGCAGGAAAATAGGCAGAGCTGCATCCAGAGAGGTGCCCAGTGTACAGAAAACAGGGTGACTGCATTGGATATGAAAATGTTGCAGTTGTAGATGACAACAATCCAGTAGGTGGCCTATATATATCTGCATGGAATGAAGAAATGTCTTGCCCTTGCCCTACACTGAAGAATGTCTAGGGAACAATTAAAAAAATGTATATTTTTGCCTCACAGGTGCATATGCTGGCATTGCAACTACGGGAATTGGTCCTCCAACTTGAGACCAAAGTGTCATATTTCATTTCACCAGCCAGTATACTATTGTGAACATTACCTCAGCTCAAAACCTATTTGGAATAGACTTCCTCTGCAACTTACACCTAGCCATCTTTGTGATAGTACAGTTTTGCCTCTCAACCAATACATTTTGTTTTGGAGTGTAAGGTGTAGTATATTGTCTTTGGATCCCATGTTTAGCACAAAAATTATTGAAATATTTTAAGTATAATTCCCCACCAGTATCATATCTAAGAGAGGCAATATGACAACCTAACTGTTTCTCTATTAATGCTTTGAACTTTTGAAATTCATTAAACACATCATATTTTAATTATAGAAAATATACCCACATTTTTCTACTGAAATAATCAAAAAACGAAAGGAAGTACCTAGCACCAGTGGTTGATGTCATGTTCAT
This sequence comes from Pinus albicaulis, assembly GCA_034641835.2. NCBI lineage: Eukaryota > Viridiplantae > Streptophyta > Pinopsida > Pinales > Pinaceae > Pinus > Pinus albicaulis. The sequence goes on from CM076575.1 coordinate 1,453,953,700, forward strand.
TGGTCCACATATGTCTGAAAGTACCAACTGAAGGACCCTCTACGCTCTCCAAGCTTGTCCTTCATAAAATGGTATTCAATGTAGCTTCCCTGCCTGACAAGCTCTGCAAACTCTGTGGATCTTCTACAGAATGTTCGGAAGTCCATCTACTAGTTTCTCTCATGGCAACTGAGAGAGATAGTTCAAGTTGAGGTGCCCATACCTATGATGCCATAGGGGTGCTAGATTTTGCAATAAAAATTACCTTTAACTTACAATTTCTAATAAGATCAATATTCAAAAATCTGAAGACAGTGAAAGCTAAGAAATTCATCTAAAATGCATCATTATAATCTTGGACATAGAAAGCACTCATCGTTGCATAGTTTCCCAAAAGGTCAACATTTTAAGGGCTTCTTTCCTAATTCAAAATCGCTGAAGATATATAAACTAACTATTTCATTTGTCCTACAATTCCAATAGTGCACATGGAAAGCTTCTCTGCAAATCTCTTTTGTTGCATATGGTAGGCCTCTGAATAGACTAAGCTTGTACTAGCATAATGCAAACATGACCTGCAAGTCACCACTGTGTTTTGGTTTATGAAGACTGTTGCATTATTGAATGACTAGTGAAGTATCAACCAGTGAACAAGTTTCAAGCTTTGGAGAAGTCACAGTATATATTATAATTTTGTCTTGCAGATTGGCCTCTTGACCAATTTTTTCTAGGAATGCCTCTTATGAAAAAATGAGTTCTTTCCTAACAGGTTATGAGCCTCTTGAAAATACCAGGTTCACTAGATTATTGGAAGCAAATATCTAATGCACGCATCATGCTACCACTACAAGCCATTGCAGAAAATAGAAACCAAGGTGAAAAAGGATCTACAACTACATTGTAGACGTGTTATAGTGACAAACTTTCTTGAATGTCTATTCTCCAACATCCATAGCATTACCACAAATAATCATAGTTTGTATTTAACTCCAAATAATATACATTCCAATAAGAAGTTGTCAATCATAGTTTTACCTTGTGGAAATGATTTTCCTTATGCCCTACTCTCATTTTCAGTCAAAAACTAGATTTCCTATATTGATGACGTTCCTACTGTAATATGACCAACTATCGGACAACTATCTCACTATAATTCTAGATAAAAGGAGCAGTGTACCCAAATAATATCTTTGCAAGCATATCATTGTCACTCACAAGCTTGTGCCATGTGGACCACAACCTAGATTTATTGTCATTTTGAGCTTGGTACTCCTACAGTCCCAAGACAATTCTTAGAGATATTTTCAATACATAGAGATCACCATACACGTACTAACCAAAAGGGTCATATTGTGTTCCTCTAAATCAGGATCATATTTACACTGTAGTCATCAGTGTCAAGGAGATAAACTGTCATGATACATAGTGATATTTTCATGCTTTGCTGTCAAGGAAATTCTGTCAATGCACATGATATTCAAATTTATTAGCATTGAAGGTACTCCTTTATTGGTGAGAGATTACAATGCACTGTAATCAAATTACTTCAACACAAGAATTTTTTCAGTCCTTGAAACGGTCAGAAATTGGAATGAAGCTTGAATGGTCCACTTCAATGAGACTGTGACAGAGTATATATATAGAACCTTCCACAAATTTCAAACGACTCTGGAAACTCTAGAAGTGAGCTTTAAGGACTAAGAATTGACAAATACTAGCCTCAGTGATTTATTTGCAAGATTTGTGCCTTTAAAAAGACATTTGTTATAACCGGCCTCCCTATGAGTTTGATCACATTAGTCACCCAACCATGTCACTGTCACAGGCCAAGATGAGTTTGGACTGTTAAAACTTGTATGATTGCCACTGAATTAATACAGATTAACCTAGGATGTAGATCAAACAACAAAGAGCTGCAGATCCAATTCCATATGGCCACATATCAGAGCTTCGCAGATCCAAGAATTATCACGAGGTCACCAAAGATACATTGTGTAGAAAATCTTCAAACTGGAGAGTTATAGTTCAACATAAGTACACTTCATTCCAGCGATTGACCAGATTCTGTTGAAACCAAGACTAGAATTTGAAAATTTTCAAACCACCAATCTATTTTAAGGCAAATGACCCTATAACAAAACAAAATGAATCCCAGAAGCCCCAAAACTCACCCTAAGCCAAAAGCTTTTTCAATGCCACAGGAATAGTCAAAGAAAATTCCACAATTCCTTCAACACAAGAATTTTGTCAGTCCTTGAAATGGTCAGAAATTGGAATGAAGCTTGAATGGTCCACTTCAATGAGACTGTGACAGAGTATATATATATAACCTTCCACAAATTTCAAATGATTCTGGAAACTCCAGAAGTGAGCTTTAAGGACTGAGACTTGACAAATACTAGCCTAAATGATTTATTTGCAAGATTTGTGCCTTTAAAAAGACATATGTTATAACCAGCCTCCTTATGAGTTTGATCACATTAGTCACCTAACCATGTCACTGTCACAGGCCAAGATGAGTTTGGACTATTAAAACTTGTATGATTGCCACTGAATTAATACAGATTAACCTAGGATGTATATCGAACAACAAAGAGCTGCAGATCCAATTCCATATGGCCACAGATCAGAGCTTCGCAGATCCAAGAATTATCATGAGGTCACCAAAGATACTTTTTGTAGAAAATCTTCAAACAGGAGAGTTATAGTTCAACATAAGTCCACTTCATTCCAGCGGTTCACTGGATTCTCTTGAAACCAAGACTAGAATTTGAAAACTTTCAAACCACCGATCTCTTTCAAGGCAAATGACCCTGTAACAAAACAGAATGAATCCCAGAAGCCCCAAAACTCACCCTAAGCCAGAAAAAAAAGATTTTTCAATGCCACAGGAATAGTCAAAGAAAATTCCACAGGAGTGGCCTTCATGCAAGGTTAATGAGCTAGGAAAGAAAGTAGTGCAAGTGACACCAAAGAAACCCCATAGAAAACAACTGAATCACATTAATCATTCCTTTTTGGATGTAGAGATGATGGGCTTCTTTTTTCTGGACCAAAATTACAAAATACAAGAGGTCGAGCCAAAACAAAATAACAAAATAAGGCCCTTCGATCTTATTTACAGAAAAAACTTTGCTTATTTGCTTGCCATAAGAGAGATACCAGTAAACAGGGAATGAGAGACTTGTGGCAGAATGTCGAAGTCGAGCGAGGCTGGTATACTGACTGGGAGTGAATAGAGATTAGCGTCAGTCAACCAAACTTGAAACAAAGAGACCTGATTGTCATCTGAATCCTCAGATCACATTTGCCATCCAAATCACGAATAAAGAGCTCAACTAATGCGGAACTAATCCTTTACACATTGGACTGAAATTGAGTCTCTGATTAGGGCTATTAAAATTAAAGGGTTTTCTCCCTATTTCCAGTCTGAATATTTCGAGATCCCCTTCTTGTGCAACATTCCACAATCCATAAAGTCTAGTCAACAAAGTTCTTCCAGCGATTTCTTTCTTTTTCCACTCTTGCTTGGGCTTGTCCTCTCCTAGCTCTTATACCATGTTAATTTAGATTAACATGTTCTTGCTTAACACAGTAACTTAAAATTCCATATAAGCCCATTATACTTTTATTAGCACTGAATCATTTTCCATTGATAGAAACTTAAGAAAGAACATGTATTATTGATTCAGAAGACAAGCCGAGACAAGAGAACACAAGTATGTGGCACAAGCCAGGGAAAAACCCCAAGATGGGGAAAACCCTTCATCAATTCTTCTTATTATTAAAATCAAATGTCCAACAGAGAAAGAGAGAGAGTACAATAAGAATGACTTGCCAATTTGAAACAATCAATATGAAATAATGATCACGAGTAAGGGTTTGCTATCAGCTGAATACAACCCTCTTTTCTTCATACCTAGACCTCCTTAATCACTGCATATTTCCTTCAATTATTACGGTTCGACTTTGCTGCCAGCGTAGGCTAGAAGATAGCCCTTTGGCACGTCATCCACTTATCTGATCAAGAGAAAATAGGCCTATGGCCTAACAGTGGCCCAGAATGTGAACACTGTTTGAATATACAATTGTCCTAAAACTTCTTTTGCAAGACACATTTTTAGACGACTTTCAAAGGTGAGAATGGCCTTCACTATGATTGTCCACATCTCTAAATGACCTTGAATGTGTTGAGAAAATTACGAAGCCTTCAACATGGGGGTCAATAGGGCCCCTTCTCGTGCCATGCACCATACCGATTGCTACAAGCAAAATGTTGGTTGTTGATGAGATTTTTTTTTATAAATGCTTCTTATATTCTAATGTGGCAAGCATGCACCTTTTAGATATAAGAAAATTATTTGTCGAATCAAAGTCAGATTACAACATTCAACTACTCAAGCTTCTGTTGGCCAAGTAGCCATGAATGAGGGGTATCTATTTTCGGCAATGTTACCCAATGCCCAACTCCAACTGTTTTCACTTGCATTGGCACAAACACGAGGATGAGCACAAGTAGAAGCGTATCGTTGGAGAGGCTTCAGCCTTGTGGGAGAAATATTAAAACTCCGCTTTCATTGACTCAACAAGCCACTGTTGTCTTTGAAGCCACTGTTATTCATTTCACCCCTCTCTAAACAACCATTTACAGAGAGCCCAAATTAGGAGCTTGTGAATAGGAATCCTCCATAGGCTGCGCATTTGTAGACGTCTTCACCTTGTTTATTAGGAAATATGTAAACACTCCTCCGTCTTGAGTGGGGGTTTTTTCTTCTTTCTTAGCTATTGACAGGCACTCAAAGAGGTTTGTCTGTGGGTTTTTAGAAACACTTGCGAAATGGGAGAAGCCAAAAGATCTCAGACAAAATGACTGGATTTTAGTTTGAAATGACTGGAAATGAAATTCTAGTACCATGCATGAGTAGTTGAAGAAACTGTGGATTGGGAGAAACCTTTGCCTCTTGCTGCCACCCATTGCCAATCCCCTTTTTAGCCTTATGATTAATAACTATGCTCACAAAATTGTCCACAATAATTTCTTTACACAGTATTTTGGTAGGCTAATTCCTTGGCTTGCATGGTTTTCAATTGCCCAACCTACTAGGTTTATAACACCTTATGTTGTAGTCAAACTTTTCTATTGTGCTGTCAAACTTTTGCATTGTCTGAGCAATCATTAGTAAGATGACCATCTATTAAAGTCTGTCATTTATTTGTTTCGTTTTTTTATGAATTACTTTGGTATTTCTACATTCCATCTACCTAATTTGTAGTCTACATCATTGTGAAGATTATCCAATAGTGCTTGAAGTTCAAAATGTATTTCTAAAAGGTTGTCAAGATTACTTTTAAACCAAGTAAATTATAGTTGAATTAACATGTAGATTGTAGCTAGCTTCTAAAACACATTATTGAATGGCTACTTTAAAACTAGTTAAACTAAAGATGCCACTATAAGAACCATTGGTTAAATAAGAGATCTGTCTTACCCCATATGTCTCTGTAGGGAGCTTTAATATTGTATGCTATGAAGAAATAAGATATCCTGTGGTTGTTATCAACTAAATGAGATAAATATCAAGAGTGGAAATTCGTTGTTGTTGGTAGGTGTTATATTTGACTAGATGGAAGGAGATCAAGCATATATTATGATTGATTTAAGTTTTAGATATTGCTAAATTTGGATAAGGTTGGGTATCTCCTTGGACTCATTTATTTCTTAATCGATTGGTAATATGCCCTATTGATAGGGAAAATGTCTTATCAAACAGCAACAAGATTTAATCGTTGACAACCAGCTTCAATGGGTTTTAATGGTTGAGATAAATACAATCGACTAATTCAAGCTTCAAAGCACTTTACTGTGAACGATATCAAATAAAACAGGCTATGGTTTAGCAAACAATATTAGTCTGAATTCACCAGATCATAGCATCACAAACTATATTAACTGCAGAGAAAGAAAGGCTAAGTTAAATGATAGAAATCGAAATAACTAATATATACTAAATTGATAAATGGAAATAGCTATTATCCTAGTATGTAGAAGAATAGATGCATGTACAGAATTGGTTTCAGAATCATGAAAAATGGAAAAAAATTTCACCCATAGTAGATTATCAAGACAGAGTAACAGACTTGGACAACTAAAAGAAATTCTTACTAAGCATTAAAACTTAAAAGCCATCGATTCGTTTCCAAAAGGATGGTCACTTGAATTTTATCACTTAGAGTCTGTGGACAGAACAGTAGTGCTAGAATATAAATTTTGATGTGGAATAAAGTCACCATAGTGATGGAATAAAGTAGGATTCATAGCATAATGGAATATTGTCCCATATATGCCCAAAGCTTGAAAGTGGTCTCTTAAAAAATTCCATTTTCAGTGTCCTTTTATTTCAACACTGACTTCCTTTCCAAATCAGAGACAACATACAATATGTAAAGTGTTTCTCATAGGGAGGTCATGAAAAATGGAAAAACATTTCACCCATAGTAGATTATTAAGACAGAGTAACAGACTTGGACAACTAAAAGAAATTATTACTAACCATTAAAATTTAAAAGCCATCGATTCGTTTCCAAAAGGATGGTCACTTGAATGTTATCACTTAGAGTCTGTGGACAGTACAGTAGTGCTAGAATATAAAGTTTGATGTGCAATAAAGTCACCATAGTGACTTAGGAGTGGCAGGTGCAGGGGTGGCTATTTACAACCCTAGAGGACCACAATAATTTACTTATGTCGGGGGATTGGGAGAGACATACAAAAATCACACTAAAACCCTAGCATTGTTTTAAGGTCCTATGTTGTGTGCAAGGCAAGTCAAAAAATTGGTGGTAATTGGAGATTCCATGGTGGTAATTCAAGAAATAATCAAGCATTCAACAACAAGACCTTCCAACCATGTCCAGATTGCAAGACCTTCCAACGATGCTTGAACGAAGTCAAACGGACGTCGTGTGAAATAGATGTTCTTCAATAGGTCTGCTAGATATATTCACTGTAAAATAAACTCAATACTGTTCCTCTCAAGACTTCTCTGTAATTTTATTCCAAAAACAGAGATCTGCAGGTCTGAATTTGTCTTCAAAACTGCCACTATAGATCCAAATTACAAGACTGTTGCAAGGTCACATATTTCACCACAGGTCTGAATTAGAAGGGTCTGAGTTGCAGAGAAGAGTCTCAGGTCCGAGCTTCTGGAAAGGCCAAAGTTACAGGCCTGTTAGGGCCGAAATTTCAGGCCTGAATTCAGTTTCGAAAAAAATTATTTCCACATGTGCAAATAGGTCTGCAAGAGATATATCCTTCTAGCCCAAAACGTTGTAATTATTAGCTCCCTTTTAATCTTTTTGGCCTCATGTTTTATCTCTGAATTCTCACTGTATTTTTCACCGAAATTTTCATTCCAAAATGATGAGCATGACTAGTTATTTATAGTTGTTTGTGTATGAACTGAACAGGCGTGTCTTTTGATTAAGGAGCCGACATACTGATTTGAGCCGAACTGTGCATCATTTTTGGCATTTATTTAAACCAATTTTAAGACTGATACAGGGGGAAAATTTTATGGTTAATTCTGGGCCTCAGCGCTTGATAGGAACACCATACAATATAACGGTACTTATTGTATCTTCTACTATAGTGCAGACCTGTTCTAACACCTCCTTTGCTGAATACTTGATAGTTGTAGGGGATCAACAAAATTATGTTAGATCCCTCCTTTGTGGCTCAAAGAATCTTTTTGTCATATAAAATTATGCATGTCAAAGCCTCTCTGCTCCTTCACTTCCCACAGGGCATTGTCAAAGCCTCTCAGCCCTCCTGCATTCATTCAGATCACCAAACTACACATATGTTACCTGAAATAGTAGTGCTTTAGACCTCCACAAACAAACATACATATACAGAAAAAGAGAGATTTTATTCCTGAGTAGTGGTCATTATAGTGCTCTAGTTAGCTGGATAAAACATGCATGCAGAATAGAAAAGGCAAATTTTCACCATGGAGTGTGTTGTTGCCATCATTCTTAGGAAGCTGATATGTTTTCCCATTTAGTGTGAATTCTCCATCCTTGATACGGTTGGCTACATGACCCACCAAGGCACCAAAGTAAGGTCTACTGGAGCTCATGTTCTACATTAATAAACAATCTCATATTCCCCATGGTAACACATACATTTGAGATCCATTCCAATATGTTAGTAGAAACTGTAAATTTATCTTAAAATTCTAGCATATGATGGCAGTACTAATTTCCAAAGGGAAATGCAAATACATACCATGTATGAGGCAATATTGTCATAGCCAAGAAGTACGTCTGCTAGATGGCCTGAATGCATAAATACCAATACTTAATGAGCTAGCTCCCTATGAGTAAATGATGGTAAAGCAGTTGAAGGGTAGGGTTTAGGGATGATTACCTTTAGCATCAAGGAGAGCGAGGGAGACGAGGGTAGCTCCCCAGTTGGTTAGATTTGTATACAGATCGCCTCTACGAAGTTGAAAGAAACTTGGGGCATTAATCTTTCTGTAGGGATGACCATAATGAGCCAACTTGCCTTTCCCTTCCAAATTTCTTGGATTCAATTCCCATTTGTGCCCTTGACTTCTAGCATGGAATTTGCAGAGGTGAATGAAAACCTGAGTGCACCAAAAATGCAAGAGAATGGATGACACTTTCACCATCATCGATTGATTGACTGATCAAGGGATGGATGGATAAGCTAAAGCAGAACATTCAATGATATATATAGAGAGACTCACATAGTCAATACTTGACTAGGGTGTGTCTGTATGCCTTAAGATAAGGTCATGGTGTAAGACATAACATGGGCTGTGTGCAACTATAGACAACCCATGCACTGTGGCTACCAAAAAATGTAATCTTTGGAATCTAAACATGTTACATTTTTGAGTTTTTGTCTTATTACCCCAAATTTTTTTTTGGCCAAATCTTAATTTTGTTATTTAAAATGGAATTTTGACTACATATATGGATTCAACACCTTGAAAAAACCCTAGTGCAGTACATTTTTGTTGTTTGTATATTGAAGGACCTAAACTAATGCAACATGGTTTTGTGGATGCCATTTCTAAAGTTGGGCTGGCCAAATTCCTTTCTGACCTTTCTACCACCTATATAACCAAGTAATTTTCTATCACCTGTATAACCTTGCCTTTTTATAAAGAAAAGAGGTTCCTACACTCAAAGAATTGGCTTTTCCTAGCCATGGGGAAATTAGAATGTTGAAATTCTATAACCTTTTGGATGATTAGAAGATCCAATTTTGCCATTGCTAGCCTGAACTAAGTTCAAATTGCGGTTTTGGGTGTAAACTGTTGGTCAGTTGAAACCCATTTATCAACTGCACTGTCTGATTAAAGCCTAGATAATATCTAAGATGAGGAGGTTGGACCTATTTCAGGCTGTTGTACTCAAGCTAACGGTCAAACATAAGTTTATGCATATACATGTGGTTCAAGGTCTCCTTTTCCTCACGTTATTTTCTATGAATTAAGGAATGTATGTTGCCAAGGAGGAACACCTGCTGGTCTAGGATTTGATACAACCAACAAGTTACTAGGAACACCCAACAGATTACTAGGATCTGATACATGCTTTAGATTGCTAGGATCTAGTCTAGGAACACCCAACAACGAGAGGTATATCCACAAACCACTCCAAGTAAGATATGAAAAGGCTCTTGAAATGCCTCTGAATACCAAAGCACTCCAATGTTTATAATGACATATTGATGTCCAATTCAAATGCTACCTAAGGATTTCACAGAGGTTCTAGTGCCTTTGTTCAAGGGTTCGTTGTATGTTTCCGTGGGTTTCAAAAAAAAAACTTTCACTAGATATTAATAGCCCTTATGATATTTTTTACCACCACCATTTTTGCCACAAAATTTCTGTAAGGTGAAGACACATGAAGATTTAAATTGGTTCCTGCTTGAAGGAAAGATGAACTATTCTGATTGATGGGTATTTAGAGTTTTATTGTTGGCTATAATTTGCTTACAATGACCCTAGATGTAGTCACAAACAAGTAATAAATATTATTGTTGTTCACAAGGCTGAAAAGTTGTCTGAAATCCCTCAAATTATCCCACAACAAGCTTCCCAAAAACCCCACATCATTGTTGGAAACATTTGTTGATTACACCTGTATTTTTATACTTGTTTTCATGCTGCCCTATCTGTCCAAACATTGGTATCAGAGCCATAATCGTGTTTTCATTAACCCTAGTTCTATTTGTTGGTGAAAATTTCCCACAGTTGGAGGTATCAACCATTGGAAAGACCAACACTATTGGGTTCCAGAGAACCACCAATCAAAGGATATATCTACTATTGTATCTTCTATTTAGGGCTCTTCACATGCTGCCATCGAATCTGCGGTCATTTTCTTCTATATATCATCTTCATATTGCCTCATAATCCTACAAGAGTATGTTACATGACCTCACATCCTCCCAACAAAAGTTGATCTTATATGTCGAGTTATATTTATGCTTGGATGGTGATCTGTTTGCTTTGTTTGGAGACCATGGAGGATGACAACATGCTACTAAAAACGATTTTATTATAACAAGATTACTGATGTCAAACTGTTCATGGAGGCTACCACCAAATACTACAAATACTGCAATAAGGGAGACTTTCCCATGATATTTTTGGAACCTTAAAACCATGTTAAAATTGTTTGAAACATGAGCCCTAAAACTAAAACAAATGCTATAACAAAATCACTAAAATGTGATGGAAGTTCTATTATAGGACTTCTCTACTGCTACTCATACGCTGTCTGAAATAATCAATTTGAAATTTAGAACCTAACTATCGCTGGTTTAGTATGCAAAATCCAATTCCTGGCATGAGGCATATGATGAAGCCATTGGCTAGGTTACATGTTGGCAGTGTATGTTATGTTGATCTATTACTTTTTCTTTTGGTTAGAAACTGGAACTTCACCACAACATCATACCAATATGTAAAATTAGAATTAATTGTTGTGAGACAACTAGCATCTAGGATATTTGTTTCTATCCCATACTTTGCCATCAACATCTAAGTTGTATTGCCTGTGCATGTGTTGAATGGAGACATCTTTATGATTGTCCGTGTCAAACATACTATTCTGACATGTCTTCTCTTTTGTGGGGAAGGTATTTCTACATTGTATTTGCTAAGGACGCATGTTCACCAAGACAAGTCAAATACTTCAAAATGTTGGATGTGTTTTGTATTATTGTTCTAGAACATATTCTCTGTCTTTGTTTTGTATTATTGTTGGAGAACATATTCTCTTTTTCTTTGTCTTTATTTCACACGTTGTTTTAGGATATTTGAGAGTTTTAGGTTATTTAGGTTTTTAACCCTGAAATTAGTGATTGAAATGCCAAATAATCACTTTATAATTGTGGATTTTCTTTTCTATTTGAGTTATTTTACATAAGCAATCTTCATAAGTAGATCTTAAGTAGATATTCTACCCTTATCTCTATTTCAAAGTGTTGTAAGAATTTCCGAGGACATCTTCTATTCCTTGACTCGAGGTGGTGGATTCCCCATCCTGCTGAGGCCTTTCTCTTTCATCTAGTCCTTCATTTTCCATTGAATCTGATTCAAGAGATTCTCCCACTGGATCTCTCTTGGGGGATTCTTGTGGTGGCAGTCCATGTATCATTTTTAAAAGTCTAATTCTTCCCTTCACCTACTTTTCATAACTTCCATAACCATTAGGTAGGTACCTGCAATGTCGATGGTGTTTTGTTTGTTTAGTAAAAGATTGTCGAGACTTTAATTTATTGAAAGTTGTAGAATTTACAATCTATGAAGTTTCAAGATATAATTTTTAAAAGTCTAATTCTTTAAAGGGCACTAGCTCAATGGAAGAGCACTTGCTTTACAAGCAGGAGGTTGGTGGTTCGATTCCATCGCGCCCTGATATTCATATATAGGGAATGGCGAAGATCATTTTTTGGTGACGGATGCTCTTTTGACCATCACCAATGAGCTTATGGTGACATTTTTCGACCCTCACCAAAATATGAAATGGTGACAGTCAACGAACGCCACCATATATATGCATCAATAGTGACAACCATTAAAGGTCCGTCACCATAAATCGTTGTTGTTGATAAGAAATGGTGAGGGTCACTGTTTGTCATTATAGTCATTATTCGTGATGGACCTTGATGTCACCAATGCGTTTATGGTGACGGTCAATGAACGTCGCCATATATATGCACCAATACTGAAGACCATGAAAGGTCCATCACAAAAAATCGTTGTTGTTCATATGAAATGGTGACGATCATTATCCGTCATTATAATCAATATTCGTGACGGACCTTGAAAGTCACCACAACACATACTTTCGGCGACGCCACCTTTGGTGACGTTCAGTTTTTTGGTGACAGAGGCTATTGTCTGTCACCATTGCCCATATGAAATGGTGACGATCACTATCCGCCACTATAAATCATTATTGGTGACGGACCTTGAATGTCACCACAACACCTATACTTTCGGCGACGCCACCTTTGGTGACGTTCATTTTTTTGGTGACAGAGGCTATTTTTCATCACCATTGCTCATATGAAATGGTGACGGTCACTATTCATCACTATAAATCATTATTGGTGATGGACCTTGAATGTCACCACAACACCTATACTTTCGGCGATGCCACGTTTGGTGACATTCAGTTTTTGGTGATGAAGGCTCTTTTGACCCTCACCAATGAGCTTATGGTGACCATTTTCGCCCCTCACCAATGTGCTTTTTTCTTGTAGTGTGTCTTCGTCCAGTGCATCCTCAGAAAGCCGCTGCCATCAAAGCTGAAGTTGAAAAACTTCTCAAAGCGGGTTTCATTTATCTGATTCCTCTGAAAGAGTGGGTTTCAAATATTGCTCCTGTGGATAAAAAACAGGGAGAAATTCACGTTTGTGTTGAGAATCGTGATATCAATTGGGCCTATCCTAAGGATAACCATCCCACCCCTTTTATCGATCAGATCATTGACGATTGTGCGGGGAGTGAAATTTTTTCCCTTATGGATGGTTTTTCTGGCTATAACCATATCAACATTCTCCCGTCTGATCAACACAAAACCTCTTTTATCTGTCCTTAGGGAACTTTTGTGTATAAGAAACTCGCTTTCGGTTTGAAGAATGTTGGGGCTACATTCCAGCGCGCGATGTCGTATGCCTTTCACGATATTTGTCATATTTTAATTATAAATATTCTGAGAAATCACATAAGAAATTTTGGAACCGACGCGTTTTGAACTACCAACTGTAGTTCATCATCAGGATAGTGAAGACTGGCTAATCCGACTTTCACATTTATACCAGGAAGAGAGAAGCAATGATCAAAACCCAAGAAAAATTAAAAATGTTAAAAAACGGTCAAAAATAAGAAAAAATATAAAATAAACCAAAAATATAATTAACCCATCCTTAAAATTACAAATGTTAAAAACGGTCAAAAATAAAAATAAAAATAAAAATATAAAATGAACCAAAAATATAATTAACCCCTCCTTAAAAATTACGAAACACCCAAGAAAAATATATAAAGACACAAGTCAAAACTAAAAAATAAAAATAAATAATATAAAATCAAAAATAAAAACTAAAAATATCACCCCTCCCAAAGAAATAAGATAAACAGGTTCTTAAACTTAAATTAAATCATCAAGTCAAAAGTCAAAAAGTCAAAGTCAAAGTCATAAATTATAAAAAATAAATGAATCAAAAAATAAATAAAATAATAAAATAAAATAAAAATAAATGATTTATTCAATAAATAAATTAATAAATAAATACATGAATAAATAAATAAATAAAATTAAAAATTAAAATTAAAATACAATAAAAATAAATTATTTTTATTTTATTTTGACATTAATTATTTATATTAATTAATTAATTAATATAAATAAATCAATAAATAAAATACAGTGAAACTAGAATTAAAAAAAAAAGACCACTAAGAGGAAGGACCCTTACAGGGAGTGAAGAGATGGAATACAACAACTGCTAACTTTCCATCCGTCATCCCTATTCAATGTACGGGGCCTCTTCTCAATCTCAATCGCCTCTCTAAATTTCCAATGATTGAAATGGTCAACCCTAGCAATGACTCTAGCGTCTTCCATACAGATGTGATGCTTCGTCTTCTAAGCATGCTTATCTAGCGCTAAGGACTTGGTTCTACCATGCCTAATATCCGCAGAATGCTCCTGGATCCTTTTATTAATCGATCGACTAGTTTCACCAATGTAGGGAATCCCACAATAGCACGGGATCAAATAAACACCTTTCACGCTTTTTGGGTCCAATGGGTCCTTAACCAATTTAAGGGAGCCCCGAATGGTGTTTAAAGGTTTAAAAGAAGACGAGATCTTATGCTTCCTTAAAATCCGAGCGATCTTGTCAGTAGTACCTTGAATAAAAGGTAAATGAACTCTACCAACAACATCATCTATTATCTTTTTCTGTCTAGGACCTTTGCTCGCATTCATGAAAGCCTTCACACCCTGACTTCTGCTATATCCATTTTCTTCAAAACCCTTAAGGAGATGGGCCTTCTCTTCATAAGATCTCGTCTTCTTTTAAACCTTTAAACACCATTCGGGGCTCCCTTAAATCGGTTAAGGACCCGTTGGACACAAAAAGCGTGAAAGGTGTTTATTTGATCCCGTGCTCTTGTGGGATTCCCTACATTGGTGAAACTGGTCGATCGATTAATAAAAGGATCCAGGAGCATTCTGCAGATATTAGGCATGGTAGAACCAAGTCCTCAGCGCTAGCTGAGCATGCTGAGAAGACGAAGCATCACATCTGTATGGAAGACGCTAGAGTCCTTGCTAGGGTTGACCATTTCCATCACCGGAAATTTAGAGAGGCGATTGAGATTGAGAAGAGGCCCCGTACGTTGAACAGGGATAACGGATGGAAAGTTAGCAGCTGTTGGATTCCATCTCTTCACTCCCTGTAAGGGTCCTTCCTCTTAGTGGTCTTTTTTCTTTCTTTTTTAATATAATTTATTCGTTGGTATATTTTTATGATTTGGTTATATTATTATTATTACTATTATTATTATTATTATTACTATTTTTTTTTTTTTTTTCACTGTATTTTATTTATTGATTTATTTATATTAATTTATTTATTTATTTATTAATATAAATAATTAATGTCAAAATAAAATAAAAATAATTTATTTTATTTTA
Source organism: Pinus albicaulis (assembly GCA_034641835.2). Taxonomy (NCBI): domain Eukaryota; kingdom Viridiplantae; phylum Streptophyta; class Pinopsida; order Pinales; family Pinaceae; genus Pinus; species Pinus albicaulis. The sequence goes on from CM076575.1 coordinate 1,453,968,934, forward strand.
TTTTTATTGTATTTTAATTTTAGCTTTTAATTTTATTTATTTATTTATTCATGTATTTATTTATTAATTAATTTATTTATTTATTGATTAAATCATTTATTTTTATTTTATTTTATTATTTTTTTTATTTTTATTTTTATAATTTATGACTTTGACTTTGACTTTTAATTTGATGATTTAATTTAATTTTAAAAACTTGTTTATCTTATTTCTTTGGGAGGGGTGATATTTTTAGTTTTTAGTTTTGATTTTATATTATTTATTTTTATTTTTTAGTTTTGACTTGTGTCTTTATATATTTTTCTTGGGTGTTTCGTAATTTTTAAGGATGGGTTAATTATATTTTTGGTTCATTTTATATTTTTATTTTTATTTTTATTTTTGACCGTTTTTAACATTTGTAATTTTAAGGATGGGTTAATTATATTTTTGGTTTATTTTATATTTTTTCTTATTTTTGACCGTTTTTTAACATTTTTAATTTTTCTTGGGTTTTAACCGTTGCTTCTCTCTTCCTGGTATAAATGTGAAAGTCAGATCAGCCAGTCTTCATTATCCTAATGACGAACTACAGTTGGTAGTTCGAAATGCATCAGTTCCAAAATTTCTTATGTGATTTCCCGGAAGATTTATAATTAAAATGTTATGGATCACAGAAGCTTGCATTCTTCATATTGTTCAACCGTACCTGGATGACCTTCCAGTTCATTCAGCTATGCGGAAAGACCACCCGGACCATCTTCGCCAGATATTTCTTCGTTGTAGACGCTACAACATTCGGCTCAATCCGCATAAATGTGTCTTCTGTGTCGATTCCAGTAGACTTTTAGGGTTTATCGTATCTAAAGACAGAATTCACCTTGACCCGCTTAAGGTTGAGGCTATTGTTAATCTCCCTTCCCCATCCTCGTTACACCAGCTCCAGAGTCTACAAGGGAAAGCGAATTTCCTACGTCGTTTTACCCCAAACTACGCAGAAGTAGCCAAAGGATTCACGTGAGTTTTAAAGCAGGACGTCCCTTTCTGTTGGGATCAGATTGCTCAGCAATATTTTGATAGGCTCAAGACGTTGCTTGTCAACGCTCCCCTATTACATCCTCCGAATTACCATCGTGATTTCATCCTCTACCTAGCTGCCGCCTTGAGTACGATCGCCATGGTTTTGGTTCAATATGATGATGACGGTAACGAGCATGTCATTTACTACTTGTCTCGGAACCTTCTCGACCCTGAAACACGTTACGCACATGTCGAGAAGTTAGCGTTGGTTGTGGTCCAGGCCGTCCAACGTTTTCATCATTATATCCTTTTACGCACGGTGACCGTGATTTCTGATTATAACCCCATGACCTATATTCTGTCTCGGCAGTTGTTGGGGGGGAAATAATCGAAGTGGATCATTATCCTCCAAGAGTTTGATTTGGAGTTTACTACTGCCAAATCGAAGAAATCACTTGTTTTTGCTGATTTGATTTGTTCTCTCCCCACCGACTCTTTTCCTTCACATTCTGAGGATCACATTCCGGATGAAACTCTCTTTTTAATTAGCACCCTCGATCCCTAGTATGGTGATATCATCGTATATCTCCAAACATCCACTTTCATATATGAGTTAACGAAAGATGCCCGACGCTGCATTCGGCATCAGTCGCAACCTTATCGCATTCTTGGAGATACCCTCTATCGTGTTGGAGTTGATTCTATACTCCACCGATGTCTAACCCTCGAAGAGGCTGAGAAAGTTTTAAATGACTTCCACAGTGGCGCCTGTGGTGGTCACATGTCTGGTTATGCCACTGCATAGAAGATCCTTCGTGCTGGCTATTTCTGGCCATCCATTTTCAAACACTTCATTGTCGCAGCACACAAATTTCATGCATGCCAAATCTATCAACGCAAGATGTGTGCGCCACTTGTTCCTTTGCACCCTGTCATTACCGTTGGTCCTTTTTCCAAATGGGGCATCAATTTTATGACGTGTAACCCTCGTTCGGCTAGGGGGCATGCCTATATTATCGTCGTCGTTGATTATTTTATGAAATGGGCCAAAGAAATGCCTACACTGGCTACGGACGGTAAGACAACAGCACAATTCATTTTCAATCACATTATTTCTCGTTTTGGTGTCTCTCAAGCCATCATTACCAATCATGGTTCTCATTTTCGGGATTATATGATGGCGGAGCTAACATCTAAGTTGGGTCTACGTCACGATAGCTCAATGCCTTATTACCCTCAAGCTAATGGCCAAGTTGAAGTCGTAAACAAAGTCCTTGTTACCATGCTTCAACAAACAATTGGGATCCATAAATCAAACTAGCATCTCATGTTGTTCTCAGCTCTATGGGGTTACCAAACGTCAATTAAGAGTGCGACCGGATTAACCCCATTCCAGTTGGTATACGGTCTGGAAGCCACTCTTCCGATTGAATGTGAAATCCCTTCACTCAAAATAATTGTGGAATTACTGCCCGATACTTCACCTGAAGAAGAGCGTCTCCTCTACTTAGAGATATTGGATGAAACTCGTCCCTTAGCTACCTTGGTCATCGAAGCACAGAAGAAGCAAGTCAAAGCTCATTTTGACCAAACAGTTTCCCCTCGTTCTTTTATTGAAGGCGATCTCGTTCTCCTGTATGACCAAGCTCACGAAAAGCTGGGGGCAGGAAAATTCCAACCCATGTGGCATGGGCCCTACATTTTCAAACGTGTGTTACAAAATGGGGCTTACGAGCTTATTGATTATGAAGGGTATCCTTTATCACAGCCCGGGAATGGGTTTTACCTCAAAAATTATTATGCTTGAGTCATTCATGCATGATATGTGTACATAGGTGATTTTTTCATTTTTGTGCATGTTTTGTTTGATGTGATTTGTGAGCTTTTTCTGCTTATTAGGTCTTGCTTGCTATGCAGATGTTTATTTCCCCTTATGTAGGCTTCGCGGATGGTGCTTCCCACAGTACCAGGAACTTGACTTCGGCAGCCTGGGTAATTTATGATCCTGTCGGTGAGTTGATTAACTTACAAGGTATTTTTTTAGGACCAGCTACAAACAATGTCGCTGAATATAGTGTTGTTTTGGAACTATTAACCAAGGCGTTTAAACCTTGGCATATGCGCGTTGCTTTTGAATTTGGATTCGTAACTTGTTGTTCGTCAACTTAATAGTCATTATTCGGTTCGAAACCCATGCATTTTGAGATTTTATTTGCATATTCGTTTACTTGAAAAACATTTTGATTTCATTACATATCAACATATACCAAGACGAATGAATACATTAACATATGTAATAGCTAACATTGTGCTAGATAGACATTTGTGCAATTTATAAAACATCATCATATGTAAATAAACCCATGTAGAATATACATGTATATATATATCGATTTTTTACAATGTGTGCATCATAAAACTCAAAAAATAATATATGTTTGTTTTAGTTACATTGTGAGACAACATGTCTCTCAAAAATGTATAGAAATAAAAGCCTAAGTGCCTAATCGGCATGGTGCTCATGATAGCATGTCACCGCCTGTACCAACCACCTCAACAAGCGGTGGATACAACTTGGCACCCCTACAGTGTGCCTCTGATAGGCTCGAGGAACGTTGTCAAAACGAGCATAGTCTGGAATCCCACGAGTGATCCCCTCTAGGTTATATACTATGTCCTCGTCAATGCCCTTGCCATGAGGATCGAAATCACAAGGAGTTCGCCTCGCTATTGGTGACATACCTGCAGGGCGCTCTAGGCCAACATATGCATACATATAAAATTAACTGTCAGAACATGCATATATACCAAAAAATCATAAACTCATGAAAATAAAAAATGAGTCTCACCTAGCTCTTTGTCCCAATCCTCTCCCTCCGGGAGCGAGAGGTCTGGGTCTTCGGTGAATTCTATGTCGGCGTAGGGCCAATCCTCCACGACAATCAGTTGTCATCGGAGCCAATCGAAAAACTCTGGCCTCCAGGACATCTGCTGGCCACCCCCTGCTGTAGGCATCAATGTGGCCCACCGAGCCATCCATGGCTCCCTGGGTGGTGGCATCGAGAAAATAACCTCCTGACACTGGAATATGGATAATTGTTCTAAGAAGAATGATAACAAAATCGATCCATACCCAAACTGCTTTAGTTTGGTCTTCTTGCACTTAGTGAGTTGTCGTTTGATGTTGACATTCATGGCCTCGGCCCAGTTGAAGATAGTCAGGTTCATGCATTCTGAAGAAAGAAGTAGTTGTGTCTTCGTGGCCTCATGTGGTGCCTGCAATCCCGTAGCCCGCGTGATAGTATGCAGCACTACCCTTAGTGCTATATCAAGGACGGTTTGGATGTCCACTTTTCCACTCCCTGTTCCTTTTCGTGCCCCTCGGCACACCCTGTCAATTACCATCGCCTTGCTTTTCCTGGAAGGACGGGTACCAGTCAAGATAGGGACTACACCCCTACGTGACAATCCAGTGATGAAATATACATCAGAAACTTTGAGCTCAAGCTCCTGATCCCGAAGTACAAACTTTTCCTGATCTTCGTCCCAAATGCTTATCAAATATTGTAGCAATTTGGGCTGAGCCCAAAGACATGGTGTTAGGAAGAACTTCTTGAGCCCACAATTTCTGATGGCATTCATGCATTATTCATTTTCCATGGCCTGTTCATCCTCCTCACTATGTTCTCTCTCTTTCCACTCAATTACCATCTTTTCTGCTTGGTACCTGCATGCATTGTCCATATGAACATTGTAAGTCCCCTTCGGCATTAAAATTTGTAATCAAATGGTTGCATTTTCTTGAAATTGAGGCGGGTTTTGGGTTGTGTGGTTTGCACGACTTTTTTTCTAACATTCGCGCCACCTGGCACGACCCCTATGTAAAAAAGGGTCGATTGGCGCGAGTCAATGCTCGAAACTCGTGCCAACCGCGATGCCCTAGATTTTTCCAATTCTCCCCTAATGGATTCAAAATAGCAATTAAAGGTAATTAAATATAGTTCAAAATATGGCAAATGGTGTCGTCTCTTACCTGAAATTGACGGAATACGGATTGGTTCATTGGATTGTTCACAATCGTCGCCAGAAGATTGCAAGGAAAACGGGTCATTGTTGCTCTGCAACGAGGTAAAAGTGAAAAGTAAATATTATTTACCACTTATGGTCATTTATAATTTTTCATAATCTTAAAATAAGTTTTAAAAAATATTTGTCGTTATATGTTCATATTATTTTTCGAGAAATACGTTTTACATGTGTCTTTTTGTGCAGCAACAGGTTTTCACAGGGTTATGACGAAGAAACGAGTTGTATTTTATACTTTTTCGGACTTGGTAAAAACATGAAAAAGTCACTATTGGAGTCACCTTTCAACTCTTTTATGACTCTCTAAAACTGAAAAGATCGCTGAGTTGCTTATCATTTTGAACTTGTTAAATTGGCTACGAAACGATATCTACCCAGTGTACGTTTACCACTTTTTTCGGGCAGGGATAGATTATTTATGAAAAAGGAATACCTTAGCCGATCATGACTAAGAGGTTCTCTCGGACACAGTTTTCTACCTTTTCGGATCTGAGGGAATATTTACGAAAAGGGACTCTTGGAGTTTTCTTTTCCGCTATCTTTTCAAACTCTCTAAACATGAAAAGACGTCGAGTTATTCCTTTTTCATACTCGTTAAAACTAATGACATCAGACTTCGTCGTCATGATGTTACTCGAGTTCCTCCTTCCTAGGGCTCGTAAAATGTACTAGGTTGGATTTGTTCGAAGGAAAAACTTACATCGCAAGCATATGCTATCCCCTTCAATCTTGTTTTCAAAAATAATTGGGGTACTCGCCAGAAATGGTGGGAGAAAATTGAACCAGAATGTAGTCGTGTTGGTAGTATGTCGCTCTTGAACATGGCACTAATCTGCATTTGTGTCGGGTTGGGGACATCTCATCTCATTCTCTATTTTCCTCCATGGGTTTGGGTAATCTCTTTTGACCACTCATCTGCTCTTTGCCACATCACCATGACCTTAAATCCCTTGATTTCAAATACTGCCAAATCCAGTGTCGGGCCGCTGGTATGTTCAAGAGAAGTTTGCCTCTGAATTTTTCAACCTCCCTCTGATTCTCTGTTGGTCTTGATTCGCAAACATTATATTCCTCTGTCTCGTATCGATGATGTGGGAAACATTATGGCCCACCTTAGATCAAGGTCACTTCCTGTCGACTCCAGCTCATTATCCAGGAAGTTGATCTAGAGACTCCCTTCAAGTACCTTGGAGCCTGCATGCCTCAATGGCAGGTTTTTCGCATTCGACACAAGGTCCACTTCATTGGCCTTTAATCGACTAACTCTATGGGTGTTCGACGTCAGATCACTGTTCACATTTCATGGATTGTACCTTTAGTACCTTGAGAGCCATTTCCATTATTGGTGGTTTCTCTCGCGTCTGTTAACAGCTTTCATCATTGGCCGGTAATCAGAATATTTTCTTGCATGTTCGACTTCAACTCACATATTCGCATGCTCAAATATGTACTTTGTTCGGGTCGAGATGGAGCGAAAGACCCTGGGTTTTGTCTGATGAAATCCAGGCTGCGGGTTCTTTGTGGATTACTATGACTTATTATATGACTCTTCTGATTGGATGGCTGCAACCATACCTGAGCCTATTGGTTGATCCCTACTGTTGGATGGTTGTTTCCATACCTTGAATCTCATTATTTATGTACTCTATTATGGATGGCTGCGCCCATGCCACATGTCATGTATCAGGTGTATCAGTTGTACTTATACTTGCAGGTCTTCTGACAACAGGGTCGAACGCGTTCTCATAAAGCATTTCACCCCTCCCTCTCTCTCGGACCTCATGCTTTAGGGGGCATCTGTTACACATCATTTTGTCACCGTCCCTGAAATCCCTCACCTCGCATATTGGAGGGTCTTTCCAGTGACCTATGAGCAGTGTCATACTCTGCAAACACCTTCTTTGCATCCTTTTACATAAGGACATCATTTCTCCTGTTGAACATTTCCTCAGAAAACCCATAAAAACCTATGTTTTAGCATTGGCGCAGGTATCCAGTTCACCCCTCAGGCCAGTGTGGAGGATGTACACTAGAGGCCACGCCAACTGGTGCTCTGTCTCTTTGTTGTGCCCACACCAGCCTTTTTGGGAATGTTTTTTAACAAATTAGAAGTGGAAGTTTCCTTTAACCACCTCAGGGATGAGTCACTGCAAGTGGTTAAACTCGATAAGCCACGGATCTCTTCCTTCAGGTAGTGGTTTTTAAACCTCCTATGGAACATTCTTTGAAGATAGGACTCCCCTCCATGATTATAGGGATCCTAACCTCTCCTTCTTCCTCTATATAAATAAGCCTTCTCCCTTTACAAAAGCTAGCTGAACATATTGCCAAGAAGTTGAACTTAGAGAAGAGATACTATAGCTGAGTAATCGCTATAGAGAAGGTAGGACCAAGGAGAATCCTGTAGAGAGAGCCCCGTCTGAATTCTTGCCGAGCTTTGTGAGACGCGCTCCACTGGAACCTTGTTGGAGGAGACCGCAACGTCGGAGCTTGGTTGTACTCTTCCTTATTTTCAATAATATACTCGACTATGGTATTAGTTCCATCTTTGTGTTGTGTTTATTGATGCATTGATTTAGTCTTCCTCGACTAACTGATAGTTATGAATGTGAAATAGTATGTTGTAGATCGTCTTTGTCTCTTGTGTATGTGCAGGTATCTGAGCGTGAGAACGAGCGGATCGTGATCTGTCAAACCAGGAGAGAGAGGTAGCCACTCTTTCGACGACGACAAGATTGCAGGATATACGGTAAGTTATCTATCGAATCTTCTTCCATTTGTAACTAGGAATTGATGTCATAGCGTGTCTTTTTTGTGGCTAGACCCACTCTAGGGCTAGTGGGATTGCCTCTGTCTGCAGAGGGGATTTACCTCACCAACAAAAGGTCATTAAAGAGGAATGAAAGAACCCTCTTTGAGGTACCAGCTGATCAGGTGGCATCTAATATACTACTGAAAACCATGAAAGTACAGTTTTTATATGCTCAAAATATTAAGAGGGAATTAGGTAAAATATTCCTTTGGGAAAATCTAATATTAGAAATGATATGGATGATGAATGGAAAGTAAATCAAGAGCTGGTAGCGGCTATGCTATAGGTGATGTTAATGGTAATTTCATAATTCCATGTTACTTGGAGTATATGATTTATTAATTCTTATTTTCATATGAAAGAGGGAAACATGCTATGCATATGCCTGTGGTACATGTCATTTGAATGGTTGCAACATCTCACAATGAAGGATAAATTTCATTTAATAAATGAACATGAATGATGAAAAAAATATGCATGCATTGCACAAACATGTTAGTGTGCATGATTGAGGTCGCATTGTTTGAATGTATAGTTTAATGCATAATGTGAATGTTTGTTTAATGAATATCCACATGAAATGGATAGATAAGAAGTTGAAAGAATAGAGATAGTACTAAATTGTGAATTTGGGAGTGCCTTAGGGGCTACTGGATATTGCAACCAAGGAGAGTTGTACATTGATGTATCACAATATGGTGGGAGTACAAGAAATCATTGACTAAGGAACCATAGTTATGAAATCATAAATACAACAGCTAAGTATTACGATACTACTAGATTAGATTTGATCTACTATCTCCAAATTTGATTGCACAAGACTAATGTGTTGGGTACTAATATGGTCTTATGAAGTGTTTGCATTGTGTATAATGATGGGTTGAATCTAGGAGGAAATTGTAGGCCTAGTTGATCAAAATAATTCAAGGGAAATGGAGTGAAGTTGTTGTGAATTGTAGGCTATCCAAAGAAATTAGAGTGGGAAAACCCTTAATTCTCTTCCTTGCTAAGGTTTTGTTATGGATGAAAAAGTTGGAATGTAAAAATCATAAAAAAATTGAGAATGTTAATGAAATTGAAAAGGGAAAGTAATTGAATATGAGAAATGCATCAATAACAACATCAAGAGAATGTTAATTAGAGTTCATGTAAATTTATTTAGACATGTCAAATATTGAATGAGGATTTAAACATTTTTGCTTTTTAGTTGGCTTGATACATTGATGTAACTTTGAATTTTCTATGTGATTAAATTTTTGAAGACGATGATGATACAATTTCTTGGAAAGCTCATGCTAAGGACAAGGACAAAGGATACTTTTAAAAAGGTTGATGAAGGGGAAATATAAGCTTCCCAGGAGTATCATCTAGGTCGGGAAACATATGGAATATTCAATGTTGTTGTGTAGGTATGGATTGGTCATACTATGTAGTTAAGTATTGTTGTATATTTTGAAATACATGATTATGGGGATGCATTGATAATTTCATGGTTATGTGATTTTCATTAATTAATTGCAATATATAATGAAAAATGATGCCAATAGAACTAAGCCATATATGAGGCCATGTTGATGAGGGATACATAAAGGCTATAGTACCACACAAGTTTCTATAATCTCCTTACACAATTGGACTCTAGATTATAGCATTCTCATGAACACTGAAGAGAACTTGTAAGAACATAATGCCTAAGGAATTGCATGGCAGAGAAGAGGTATGTGCTCGGTGTTTTTTTGCAATAGGAGCAAAGTTTATAGAGGGAAAATGTGGAAAATAAGCTACTATCAAGACATGAGAATCCTATGATATGCCTTGATCGTTTATAATGAAAAATGTGTAGTATGGAGCAATCAGGGATGCATTGGTTGTAATATTCCATAAGTCTCCATATTCATCTTGTGCAAGGAAGCGTTGGAAAATGATGGATAGCCCAAGGGATTGTTTAGGAAAGAAGGGAATGCCAATCCTAGAGGAGGAGTGACTACAATGAGGAGAAGACTTGAGTAAATAATAACTTAGTTGGGATCATGATCACATTGGTGTGTCCATGAAAAATAGTAAGTTGAGTTTTTCCATGGAAATGATAGGGATGTGAAACCACAAACATACAAACACAACCAATTGGGAACATAGAAGAACTTATATGGGCTATGATACTGCAAGTGGGAAAACAATGAGGGTATTGTAGAAATAGTCTCCCCAAAAAGATGAGTCATTTCCCTCTTACTTAAGAATCAATTGATTTTGAAGCACTGGTAGTTGAAATATTCACCCTCATAAATATGGAACTTGGGAGGGAAGATACAATAATGCTTTATATTTTAATGGAAGGAGTGGGATGAGTACATTCCTTGGATTTTGAATTTGACCCATGGATTTCATGGGATACTGGGGTAAAAGTGGGACTACACAGCGACAAACTGAATTGATTATGGAAAAATATGGAAGGGGGCAGAGACCCATGAAGGAAAAGGTGTCTGACACATTTACTGAGATGTGAATTCATTCATTCAAATAGACAGAGAGGCATACATGTGAGAGTAGAGTCATATGGGTGCATGAGCAATGAAATTCACTAGTAGGATGTTGTCAATCCCAAGCTGAATTATAAATAAAGCATTCTAGGTGATTAAAATGCATTTTGGTTGCCCAAATATGCCCCATAAAAGTTTCACTCATGTTTGGAATGATTTTGGTGTGTTTTGAGCTCTGTAAGAATTAATTTTACCTATTAATCATTTGCAAAAGGAGCTCTGAAATCTAACTGGGTAGAGTGGGTTGTGATTTTATGTGTGTTGGATGAGCAAGACAAACAAGAGGTGGATAAATCACTTAGGGATTGTCCAACAATGAAGGTATTCCCTTATTATCTTTGCTAACCAAGTTGAGAGGCATATATAGATCATAGAATCCTAGACTTAGTTGGGAAAGTAAATCTCTGACTCTATCATATGTGTGGAGAAGAGTTTCCTTCACCTAGCTCAAATACCAATGATTTATTAGTTTTCACCTTATGATATCATGGTTTGGCTATGGGATTGCCAACTGTAGAATTTTGATCTACAATTGAGCCTATAGTTAGGTGGAAAAGGCTCTTTCCCATATCAGTTTCCAACTTCATATAAGCATCGTTGAATTTGATGGTGAATTTGAGATGAAAATTTGTTTATATGAATATAGCATTTAAACATATTCATGTAGAGATCTAAAGTGATGTTTGAGTTTCATAAATCTAAGAAAGAACTTATATTAATATGAGTTTACAATAGATTTTGGGAATAAATTTATGTTTGAAGTGGAGAAATTAAATTACATAATCCTCTTACCTAATCATGGAAAAATACTTGCATAAATTTTAGTGGGCATTAATCATGTTTTCTTTTTATTCCTAAATATCTCTATTCTAAGAAATGCATAAATAATGGTGGGAAGTAACTCTTGGTAAGTATGTTTAACTACATATGAATTTTACCTCTTTTGATGCAAAGGCTTGGCTTAAATTGTGGTGGGTAGTAACTCTTTGTAATTATGTTTGCCTACTTGAGCATGAGAAATGTCTGAAGTTTCCTCATTGGTAGATATTGGATTTGAAATCTCAACTACTTAAGTTCTTATATATATGAAAAAAAAAATTGCATAAATTTTAGCATTAGTAAATGTTGGTAAAAAAATATTTTTACTTAAGTGAATGTGGTGAATTCTTGTAATAATCCATTCCATGAGTAAAATTTCCTTTAATGCATACATATATAAGTCCAACCATGTAAATTAAATGGTCAATAAATTTTCATAAACATCAAAACACTTACCTCATAATACATCTCACATTGCTGTGATAAAAATTAAAAAAAAAAACATAAAAATTAACTAACTTATAACTTTATTATTATTATTATTAATTATAAAAATAATTAATACATAAACTAAAATATATCTACATTTTTAAAAACATGTAACATGATTATTAATCATGAAGATTCACTTACACTTTATCATGGATATTTTTAATTGTATATAGGCTTTGCTACAATATCATGGCTTTCTAATACCACGTGCCAAAAAAACAATAACTCATGTCCACAAGACATTTTGCTAATTAATCAATTTAATTAAAATGACAAAAAGAGCATAATTATTTTTTAGACAAATCTCAACCTTTGATATATAAATACTAAGAACTACTTTCTCATTACATAATTCAAATTTAAACTAAAATGATAATGTATATTGATTCTACATCCGATTGGTAATTTACAAAGATTAAAGCCAATTGAGGTTGACTGCAATATACATAACTTTGGCTTAAAGTAGACTAGGAAGTAGTTTAAGAATTTTACCTAAACTAAGGTAATGGGAATTATTTAATTCATTCAACCCTTGTGCATCCCCAACATATTGGGCCCAAGTCTAGTATGAGAGTGAAGTATTAAAACTCAAAATTTCCCATGTGCATCCTCAACCTATTGGGCCCAAGTCTAGTATGAGAGTGAAGTATTAAAACTCAAAATTTCCCAGAAGAAAAGTCCTGCTTTTCTTCTGAAGGATCCAATCCAAAGCTACATAAACATTTTATTAATTTTGGTTGCATGGAAAAGGCAGATCACTTGGGTTTTTAAAGTTTGCACAGGTTTCATTTACGCATAAATTTAATTCTTTTTTTTTTATGAATCTACTAATAAGTGTTCTAGTCCAAATTGAGACAAAACACATAAAATTATGAAGTTTGACAATGTTTGGTCAAATGAGACATAACTCCACAAAATTGTGGATCGATCTTTTATGATGGTATTAAAAATATTTTTTTATAAATTAGAATATCTTATGAGGGTGTTAAAAGTATTTTCTTATAAACTTGTTAGTAGTATTTAAGAAATATTTTAATATTTGAATGATAGCTTTTTCCATCCGTTCAAGTCTTATTGTAATATGATACTTTATTGGGAGTCACTTATGTTTATTATGTTGATTTTTCTTTTATTTTTGCCAATAGCAAAAAGAGTAAAAATAATAATAATATTTGAATAAATGAAATTACTTAAAAAAATTATTTTTTAATAGAAATTAAGATTCATTTTTACATATATAATATTTTAAAATGTCCAAAAATTTAACTTACAAAATTCTAAATATAAATATTTCGGTGAACCACTCAAGCTAAGATTGATACTTTAACTTTTACATATAATATTAATGATTAAGAATATGTACAATTTGAATGAGTGTGTATTCATAAGTTTAAATTTGCATGGGATATAACATGTATAACTTTCTAAACATTAAGTATAATGAATTCTATGCACTAAGGCGGGCATCTTGTCCTTCTTTGTCCCATCTTATAAATAAGGGAGTCGCATACACCAATTTAATGTCTCATTTGACCATGACATTAAATTATTATTATTATTATTATTATTTAAAAATAGATGTTTTTATGATTAAAATATTTAATAATATGTATATAAGAAAGATGTGTGATGGGCCTATAAATTAGACATAAATTAAGGCACATCTAACCTTTCTTAAGCACATAAAAAATATGTTAAATCTTTCCTTCTACACTTGATAATGCATTTTTATGCTTTAAGGGAAAGTTTTAAGGATGGAAAATTATCTTGAAGTTTAAAAAATTGGCGAATCTCACTGGTCCCTAATATGAAAACTATAAAATGTTTATTGATGTATTTGTAAAATTATCACATTTATAATGATATTATATATATTGTCTATATAATGTTGGCTATTTTGAACGTAAAATATTTTTAAATTGTAAAATTTGGGCAAATCATTTTTATAAAAAAATGGAAATTGGCGAATCTTTTTTTGGAAAAACCATGGAAAATTAGCCCAACTGCGAATATTAGCCCCTAAAATTTTCCATGGACCGTCACTTAATATGTTCTTAGGAACGTTTAGAGATAATTGCATATGTGTGCCTAATATTATTTATTTTTGAATGATATTGTGAAAATATTGGGCAGATTATGAAGAATTGGAGAAGGAGATAATTTAGGGACTTTTTCTCTACTATTGGGGGATAAATATTGGAAAATAAATGAACGAAATATCATCAAAAAATTGAGAAATTCTGGAGAGTTTCTGGAACTCCGATGATTGAGAAAATTTAGGAATGTGTTTCCTTTCATTTACTACAAACTCCTATGGTTGGGAACCAGATCCACTATTTGAGGGATTTTGGAGGGGAAAGCTTCCTCCTTTCAAGGGGAATGCTTCCTCATCATTTTGTATAAGTACCAATTTGCATTGGCCTCTAGGGACATGTATTGTTTAGTATTATTGTGGAGAAAATTTGTTTTCTGGAAGCTCCACTTTCTTTTCTTGCAGGGATGTACCTGGATCGATTCAATAATGAAATTTGGTGTCATTTTTAGCTTTCAAAGCTTGGTTTTTTCCATAGGACTCTGAGTACTCCTTGGGCTGGCCATCCCAGGAGCCTCAGAGCCCTCTGGCACAATTTATTTATGTTGTTTTCACTTCTTATTCACATACATCTCTTATTTTTGTTTTTCTTATTTATGTATTTAGTATTGTTTCTTTTCTTGTTGTAGGATTAAGTTAAATGATTGAAGTGATTTCTTTTGCAGGTTTTTTACAGGTTCAAAATAATTATTCATCCTTAGAACTTTGGAAGGTCATCTTAATCATCAAGCTACTTGGATTTCGTTACTAGTTCACGAATATAAGATTTCTGGGAATGCCTTGTAGCGAAATAGTAGTAAAATTCTGTTATTTTTTAGAAGGGGTTAATGAGATCCATTTGACTTGATTCCATTTGGATTAGGTCATATAATGTTAAATTTGAAAAAAAAAAATCTCCATTGCATTTTCACTTGATTAGGTTAGGTATTTGATAGATTAACTAGCTCACTAGTTCTTGAATTTCCAGATTTTAGAGTGGTAATTTTCTGTTATTTTTTAGCACTTGTGAAAAGGTGTATTTTGGAGTGATTCCACTTGGAATTGAGACCTAAGATGTCATATTTAATAACAAAATTTGTCTCATCCTATTTGCATTTGATTTACTTAGTCATTTAGTGAGTTATTTCCAAAATAGACTTGCATGTAGCAAAAACAGAGTTGCTTGTAGCACTCTTGTAGCATGTGTAAACTCAACCATATTTGCTCCCTAAGGTTGGTTTTTGTCTCTTAGGCTTGAATCATGACCCCTAGGATCTAAATACATGATTGAGGAAGAATAAATATCGTTTAGGACATTCATTTTCACAAATTAAATTAGGTATTTTTATTTGAATTCATGCTCTTAGGATTTCAATTATAAATTGTTGTTTTTTCCTAGGATTAATTCATTTTCAAAGTGACACTTCCATTTCTGAAATTATTTTAGGCTTTGATTTCATAGCATTCACTCCATTACATCAGATCAACCAAATAAGGACACATTGTATGTTGCACACATAGTTCCAATACCTCTTAAGTTTGTATGAACCTCGAGTTGATAATTAAAGTTGGTAGCCTTGGGAGTTACAACATTCTTGTTGCAATACTCAGGCTCATCAATGTGTAATTATCTATTTTCATTATGGAATTTACATGTATGAGGAATTGTGCCTCAAAGAATTCGATAAAAAAAATATTTGTTAATGCTTCTCCTCATTACCCTGCATGTTATAGCTTGGATATAATATGTATATAAGATTTTGACATAGTGATGTGATTGGAAAAAAATGAATTAGCCAAGAATGATGGTTCAAACAACATCTTTCAGATAGGCATTGACACAAGTAAGAGATTGTTGCAAGCCTGAGCACATTTCCTCCACTCCATCCTCCAACCTTTAGGTTGTTATCTTTCCTTTGTTGCAACATTTTTGTAGTAACATCATAGGCATGTTCTATTCGTTCAGTGTATCTTTGCACTTTTAGGGGAAATTTCTAGTCTATAATATTGGGTAGAGCTTAAATCCCTACCATCCACCTAATAATTACTATTTTGATAGGCATGTCTATTTTGGAATAGGGCTTTCATAATTTTAATTTAACTATCAATAATTATTAAGTGGATGGTAGGGATTTAACCTTCATGGAATCTTCAAGAATATTTCTAGTAGTATCCACAAATCAAAGGTTAATATTTATCTCCAAAGTAGTTATGTAATTTTCACCCTTTTAATTAAATTGATTAATTAAAAAAATAGCATATGAATAAGTGTCATATGAAATGAGCTACGGTTTTTTGGGCATATGGTATTGATAAGTCATGGTATCATAACAAAATTTATTTACATATTAAGAATATTCATGATAAAGTGGGGGTGAATCTCCATGGTTAAGAATCTTGTTTTTTTAAATGTATACATGTTTAACTTACATATTTTATTTTTATCATTAATAATTTAAAATAAAGTTGTAATAGTTCATGAAATAGTGTTTTGATGTCTATGGGCATTTACCAACGATTTAATTTATATGATTGTGTTATTTGATAATTAAATTAAAATTCTAGAAGCCTTATTCCAAATTAGACACACTTATAGCCTAATGAGAATATTTGTAGTTATGTTGTCACGTGTATTCGTGAATTTTAATGAAAATTCTCTTAGATTCTATGCAGAAAGTACAAAACTTTCACTATTAGTGAAATGTCCAATGTTTTTAAAGATAAAATCATTAATTACCCATTATCCACGTGTGTGGAATGTGTTTTTAAACCATGGTGAACTTGTAAGTTGAACTAACATGGGCGAGGCTCATGATCAAACCTGCCACTATAACACCAAGAGTATATCCAACAGGCAGCAAGCCAGATATATCAATAACTGATGACTTAGAAAGCATATATACCAATAATTTATGACTTAGCAAGAGTAGAGACACTTGGAAATAACACTCAAATAGTATATTGGCATATTAGATTTGTTGGTCATTGGAGTTTGTTGAAATGTTTTCTTAACAAAAATCTCCTAGCTTAAAATATGTTGAATCTCATATACACTATATTAGTGAATGTAGTTTGGTTTTGATTGTAATATACGAATATTTTTGTGTGTAAAATATGCACTATGTCTACTACTAAAATTTCTGTTTTGATATCAAAGCCCATATGGGCCTGACTCCCTCAAGGGAGGGTCCAGAAAGATGGAAGAAATTTCAGGATTGAAATTCCTATATTGTACATAGGTTAATTGGTATGTGAGAGTGTTTAGTTTAATATTTATGCATTGTTGAATTTATATTTTTTGTGTCTCTTACCACCTGATTGTGAGGAGTCGGAAATAATAGATGACTCTCATGCCTTTTTGTCGAGGAGGGTGTATAACTAGTTAGCGGACAACACTGAATTGTGAGGAAAGACCAGGGTTGTTAAGGCACATGTCCTTTGACTAGATTCTATTATATATACCACAGAGGCACACAATCATGTTATCTATGATATTCAATTGCCATGAGAAGCTTGGCCTCAAGTTTCACCAATTACAGTCTATATGTCGAATCCCCTTCTGATTGGCAGTCAACAAATCATTGTGAATAAGAACCATATCTGTTATGACATGTGTGTGGGCTATATACGTACTCTCAATATAAATCGTGCACTCAGAGCACTACATCAAAGGAATTTACAGAGATTAATTTGCTCCATTTCTTGGGAAGCTCTTATTTTAGATACTGACGTTTCCCATTAACAAATTCGTTCAGCGATCTGTGGGCATGTCCTTTCCCGTAGACATTGATGTGTCCTCACCACAACCCTGTTGTGATGCCTTTGTTGCACGAATGCTGAAGGGAATCGAATGATAGGTTCAATGATTGAATGGGGAATGGTGTGTGAATTAGTGGTGTTGATTAAATCTCTTGGCTCAATTTTCAGTTTGATGCAAGTGCAAGCATTAATAATAATACATGTGCAGACCCTTCATGCTCATGGAAAAACGATGGCAATTTGGAATTGCAAATTATCCCCTTGCTAAACATTTTTCTCTGCCACCATAAACAGTTTTGTATCTAACCTCTTGTCAAAGAATGATAAGCTTCCATTGGGTCTATCTTCTTTATGTCCCCATTCACTAGACCCTTCCTTAATTTTTCCCAAGGAGTGTTGTAATCTAGATCAAAATTCCCCCTAATCCTTAACCTTTGCATCTTTAAATTCGAAGAAACAGAAATCCCCCTCTTCGCAGATTCAAATTCTCCGCACCCACTTTCATCGTCACCAGTGATATACAAGTTGAAGAAACCCTGGGATGAGGTTATAAACATTACGAGAGAGATGGTGGCTTTTTCCCACAATATTGGCTGTAATGATGTTGAATTCAGTGCTAAGGACACTAGGAGGTCTGATGGTGGATTTATTTACCAGATATTGGGAGGTAGATTCTTGGGTTGTGCTGGTAGAGCATCAAGAAGACTAGGAGTAGTCTCCCCTTCATGAAAAGTATTGGTGGATGCACTCATTGACTTGTGCCAGAGAGGAATGAGGAGAATTGTTTATGCTCGGACGATAGTGGATAGTTTCATGATTATTGGTTGTGTTGTTGAGATTTGTGAGTTTCTTTGTTTATCAGTTTTCCATTTTGTTTGTAAAAAGTGCAAAACGAATTAATTAACAGGGTAATATAATTAAATTAAATTAGTGGTTTTTGAATTTTTTTGGTTCTAAGAGAACACATCACTAATTTTATTATGTGAGTTCATTATATTTTGATTGGTTTTGTTGTGTTTTTAGCTCCAAGAGCATTAGTTACAAGTTATCTTTGTGTGTTAGACAAGTTAAGTTGTATGATCAACTTTTGAACACATTTAGTATCCATACCTTCTTTCTAGCAATTGATGGATAGCCGAAAGCAAAATATGCAACAAATGGTGGTAGGTCCATAGAGTGTTTCATTACTTGACATATTTTATCATGGAAGCCCCAACGAGCCAAGTATGTCAAAATTGTTGATCTTTCAAATTTTCCAACGATAGTTGGAGGCAATTGTATCTTAAATGAGTCAAGTGGGAAGCTCGAAGGTTGTGGTGGAGAAAGAGCGTGGTTCGTAAGACTTCAGAGTGGATATAAGTTCCAGTGAAGACCATATCAAATAGATGTGACTTATATGTGAAATGTAATTTGTGATTCATGTAATGTTAATTTTGTAATGTAAGTGTTAAGGGAGGGACTTGGAAATAATGCTTACAATGTATAATGGAAAATTAAATATTTCAGTTGTTTGAGTTTGTTGAGGTATTTTCTCAACAACGATCTCCTAGCTTAGAATATGTTGGATCTCATATGCACTATATTAGTGGACGAACTTTGGTTTTGATTTAATATATGAATTGTTTTATGTGTAACCTATGCATTATGTTTGCTACTAAATTTTCTATTTGAGACTCACCATGGTGGGGGAACCTACTCCCTTAGCTTTATCACGATCAACTAAAGTTTTTCTTTAGAATTGAACTTGGGTGGAATTCATTGATTGCATATGAAAAAAAATTTGGGTTTGACATCACCCACATTCAGTAAAAACAAGGATTAATAGACCATCACATGGGTGACAATTTTGGGTAAAGTTTTGCAGTTGACCACATCAGCAGTGAATAAAATTTTTAGGGATCTACCTTGACCTCATCTGTCAACGAAAATTCATGATTTTAAACCATGGTTGATTAGAAAATATTTTGGATTGGATGGAAAAGGCTCATTCCTAGATTAGTTTCTAGCTTGAAAAACTTCAAATAAGCATTCTTGAATTTGTTGGTAAATTTAGAGATGGAAATTTTTTATAAGAATATAGCATATAAACATATGCATGTAAAGATCTAAAGTGATGCTTTAGCTTCATAAATGTATATTAATATCAGTTTATAACACCTTTTGGGAATAAATTGATGTTTGAAGTGGAGATTAAAATACATCATCCTCTTGCCTAATCATGGGAAATTATTTGCATAAATTTTGGTGGGCAGTTGGTAAGTCTGCATGTTTACTTTTTATTCCTACCTATCTCTAAGCTAAGGAACACAAATGATGGTGGAAATTAACTCTTTTAAGTATGTTTAACTACATGATTGAATTTGGATATTCAGGTGAAAATGAGCTTCACTATGGTTTTCTTTTGTTTCAGGATTTGCAAGATCGTTGTAGCAGTGCGCAGGCCTGATAGTAGTTTTTACGAAGGAAAATGCTTGTGTCCATATCTATGCATGCATCGAGGAAAAAGAGTTTCTCCATTTTCCTGGAGTCAAAAACTCATTCATGGAAGGGTTAATGATTTGTACTTAAGTTATTCTGATAGATCTAGTTGTTTATGGTAGACACTCTTTTTCAGACGGGTAGAGGGAAGATCGATGGTGTTTTTGTTATTATATCGCTAGATTTCTCCTCTATGAGAGTTTTCCTCTGGTTAACATGGTATTCAATAGTTGGATCTAGCTTTCTTATGGAAATAGTAGGCCCTAAGGCCTTGTTTTGATCATATTTATCAATTATTCATGTGGATCGGGGAGATGGGGCCGAGATGATGCATCCTCATAATTGTAGGCTCTTCGATATCTTTGACACCAATATTTTGATTGATGTTGGAGGACATGGGTGGGGATTCTTAAGCTGAAATCCTGGTTTTAAGTATAGTGGAAAATGGGATATGAAATTTGTGGATGTGCACACGCCCATGTCTTGGCATTGGAAAAATTCGAACTATCGATTGGATGGATTAAAGGCTCCTTTAAAATTTTTGGTGCCTAGTTCTGAGGTTGTAGGTGGTGAAATCGATTTCCAAATCCCATATCTGGTAGAAAAATCCCTTTTCCCAATTTTTGTTAAATCCCTAGATGGGAACTTTGTCATCATTAGGGTTTGAACTAGGGATTTGGTGAAAGATATAAAGCAGAGGATTCAAGATAAGCTGTGGATTCTAACAAATCTTCAAATTATAATATATGTAGAGAAATCAATGCAAGATGATTCTAAGTTGCAATATTATGGCATTCAACGTGACTTATTTGCCATATTAAACCTGAGGTTATATGGAGCGTGTCCTAGGTCCAGCAATCCTGAAGGTCTAGTCTCTTTTAAGGATGCAGTAAAAGGAAGGGCTGAAATGAAAAAAATTGCTAATAACCTCCCCAATATTCCTAGACCCTATATTGTGGAACAGATGAATCAAGTGCCAATGTTGACAGTAAACTTGCCAGAGGTAAATGAGCTATACTCTGAATTTCAGTGCAAAACAATCATATGCAAATTTAACAGTTTCTAGACCAAGATAAAGGATTTACATCATTGGATCCTTTCCACTTGGATTGAAAATTGTGATATACACCTATGCTCGAGGGGATTTTTTATTGTCGATTTTTATACAAAAAAAGATTTGGATCATGTCTTAAAAGAGGGGCCATGGTTTTTGGGTAGTGTGGGTCTTTTTATGATCCCATATTTTCAAGGCTTTAATGCAAATTCTATGGTGGTATCTAAAATTTCAGTATGGGTCAGGTCACATAATCTCCCCCTGCATTTTTTGCATCACAAAGTGTTAGAAGGAATCAGAAATTCATGGAGAAAGTTCCTAAATATGGATGTCGATAGAGTCACAAAAGGAATTTTCACTTTTTCCAAGATCTATGTAGAGATGGAGCTTAGTAAAGGTTTACCTGATTGCATGATTTTTATTTATAATAATTTGCAGTGGTCTCAGTCTCTATACTTTGAAACTACGGCTTTAATATGTCGTATTTATCTTCAAACCGGTCATCTTCAAAACTCGTGCCCTTGGGGAAATAAATACCCCAAAAGAAAAAAGAGCCAATTCAAAAACCAAAAGGGATGGCAATTCTCAGATTCATGGGATGATGAAGTAGAGGAAGAAGAAACCCTAGAGAATACTATAAATATTTTTTATCAGAATTCCCAAGAAATTATAGAGAAGAGAAGGGTGGAGCAGGTAGCTCTAATAGATCCAACTTCATCGAAAGTAACAACAACTAGAACACATTATTAGTAGTTTGAGAAGGTTAGCCCTGAAAAAGAAGCGAGTAGCACCAAAATAATTCATGCATCAAAGAGCTCGAATTTTGATAAAGAAACTTCTATAAATATAAAATCAACTCGAATGGCAATTATATCTTCCACTCCCAACTCTGGTGGTTGGAAAAAAGTGGAGAAAAAGAAGGGTAAAAAGAATAGTTTTGTCCTTATTTCTTTTTTAGTTTTCCTTTTTGGGTACGAGGTAAGGTTGGTATGCTCGAATGATTTTTAGCGTCTACAAAATGTATTTTTGTTCTTTTGAATAAAATTGTGATTTTTGTTGAGATTGCAACAAGATGATGAGCTTAGTGGAAAGGAGTCGCCTTCACTAAGTGGGCTCGCAGGCTATTTTTGGCGCAAAGTCTATTTTTAGACTATGTCTATTTTTAGACATATGGATCATGTTCTATGAGTTGCGGGATGCTATTTGTGGATGGTTGGTCAAGTCAGAAAAAATAGATGGACTTCTATTTTTAGACATATTGGGCGGAATCTATTTTTAGATTGCCAGTCTAAAAATAGATATGTCGAATATTATTAGCTCTTAATAATATTTGGACTATAAACATTATCTTATTCTCTTGGAGCACTTCGGTTAAGTGCACAGATGTGGCACAGGAGCTGATAGAAGGAATTACGCTATTCCTGAGGGTTAAGTGGAGCTATTGCATGGATACTTCAGTTAGAACTCATGTGACAGAGTTTGGTGGAGTTGATTGAGGAAGTTAGTGGAGTTGTATTCAGTTTAACTAATCTAAACATAGTTGAGCTATTTGTATTCGGTTTAACTAATTGATACAATTAGTGAGAGTGGTGTGAATTAATTATTAATTAATTCACTAATTATAAACTCATTAATCAACTAAAGAATGCATCAGTTAACTTCAGTGCATGGACAGTTTCAGTGGAGACCAGTGCAGAAATAGGTGAAAGAGAAGGTTAACTATCAGTTGTGACTATACTGTTGCTATTTGCAACACACAGATAGGTGGAGAAGCCCATGAGGATTGCGCAGTACAAGCCAGGTGGTTTATCTATTTAATGAATCCATCCCATAGCATTGATTACGCAATAGAGGCTGGCTATCAAGTGGCAAAAGATTGGAGCATGTGTTTTGCTAGATCTAGCTTGATAGTGTGTAGCAATTGAGGGTGTGCATGAGAGATTGTGAGGAGCTTTTGTACTATGATTGTTACATGATCTCCATCAAATATAATATACAGATAGTTTGGGTTTTCAGCTTTAAGCATTCCCATTAAATACTGTGTTCATATGTGTGATTGTTTGTGGTTTTAATGTATGCATGCAATTGATTTTATTTCCGCATGTGATGATCAATGGTAGAAGAGATTATGTATTATGCATGAAGCTAAAATAGTGTGTGATCAAGAGAATCTCGGTGAATAATATCTCAGCTATTCAAATTTCTACATGGTATCGGAGCAGTATTGATCATTGGAGCAATTGCAAAACATTGAAGCGGTTGAGTTTTGTGCTGGTGGAATTTGAATTTGCAGCGGTGTTTTCTTGGTGTCAAAGTTGAGATGTATTTCAAAGGATTGCGATTGGAGTATGCCCTTGAGGGTAGCTCGAATTATATTGCATGGAAGGACAGGATGGAGGCAGTGCTGGATGACAATGGGTTGAAGGAGTTCATAGATGCAGAAATTCCAAAACCTACTTCCTCTGATGCTGCCGTATTTGACGCATGGCAAAAGAAGACAACAAAGTGTCGAAGGATTCTGTTGGAAGTTGGAAGGATCACATAGTGTCCAGCCTTCATGGTAAGGCTTCTCCATTCTTTATGTGGAAAGCCTTGATAGATTTATTCCAAAGCAAGAGCGACCAGAGGAAGTTGGCGCTCAAGGACAAACTCAGGAACATAAAGATGGAGAAAGGAGACAGTATGCCCAAGTACCTCACGAAGTTCATCCAATGCAGGGATGAGCTGGGAAGTGTGGGGGTGACTGTAGATGATGAGAACTTGGTGAGCTTGGCTCTCCTTGGGCTTCCGAAGAGTTGGCATTCCTACCAGAACTTTGTCAATGGTCGGGAGAAATTGTCAGGATGGGAGCGACTTTGGTTGGATCTTGTGCAAGAGGAGATAAGGAAGAGTACCAGGGAAGGATCTTCATCAAAGAACTCTGATGAAGATAATTGTGCTTTGGATGCGAAAGAAAAGAAGGGGAAGAGCAAGAAATCTTCTCATTCTGGCGCGAAAGGCAAGAAGCAAGACATGTCCAAGGTGAAGTGATTTCACTATCACCAACACAGACATTACACCACTAATTTTCCACAGAAGAAGAAAAATAAGCAGGTTGCTGGATCTGCAGCTGGAGAGGCCTTAGCCTCGCAGTTTGAGCTGGATTTTCCGCTAATCGCATGCTTGGTCTCAAGTATGATGGGTTCAGTGTGGTTTCTGGATAGTGGTGCGTCTTTTCACATGACAGGAGATTGAGATTTGTTTACTGATCTGGATGAGAAAGATCTTGGAGTGCACATCGAGATGGGCGATGATGGTAGATACAGTGCGACTAGTATCGGTACCATTTCCTTTGAGAGGGAGTCTGGTAAACCCTTCGTATTGAAGGAAGTGATGCATGTTCCAAGATTGAAGAAGAATCTTATCTCTGTGGTGATGTTAGAAGACAAGGGATATGATGTTGTCTTTAGCGAGGGAAAGGCTTTCCTGCGCAGTAAGGCAACTGGTGAGACCCGGAGGATAGGGGTTCGAGTTAAGAACCTTTATCAATTGTAGGTAGATGGCTGTGCAGCAATGGTAGGCAAGGCAAAAGGAGTGGTGAGCCGGGATGATGGCGAGTTGTGGCACCGGAGATTGGGCCACCTTCACCATGGAGCTTTGAAGATACTACAGCAAATTTCTACTGGGCTTCCTAAAGGCACTCTTGCGTAGTCAGATCAGTGCAAGGGGTGTACCTTGGGAAAATTTGTGAAATCCACCTTTCATAAGAAGGATATCCGCGCCACGACGAGCCTTGAGAGAATTCACACAGACGTGTGTGGACCTTTCTCAGCAGCTTCGACAGCAAAGCATAGGTATTATGTGATATTTTTTGATGATTTTTCTCGTAAGTGCTGGATCTTCTTCATGCAGAAGAAGAGCGAGACATACTCAAAGTTCTATGAGTTCAAGGCATTGGTTGAGAAAGAATCAGGGAATCAGGTGAAGGCTCTTAGGAGCGACAATGGTGGTGAATTCATCTCTGGCGAATTCAAGGACTTTTGCAGCGCAAAAGGAATTCGAAGAGAGCTCATAGCACCTCATAACCCACAACAGAAAGGGGTTGCTGAGCAGAAGAACAGAACGATCGTGGGTGCTGCACGGGAGATGTTGCATGATCAGGGCCTACCCATTCACTTGTGGGCGGAGACATGCAATACTGCAGTATATGTGCAGAACCGTTGTCCTCACAGGATACTTGGCATGAGTACACCCGAGGAGGCGTTTTCTGGTAAGAAGCCTAATATTTTCCATTTGAGGATTTTTGGTTCACCTGTTTACATTCATGTGACAAAGGATGCCAGGAAGAAGCTGGAGCCGACTACGGAGGTTAGGATATTTGTGGGGTACACTGATACACCCCACAACTATCGTGTGTATTTTCCAGACAGTCGCAAGACTGTTGTGCGACGGGATATCAAATTTCAGGAGGAGAAAGTCATGAAGTGTTCGCTTGAGAGGGAGCCACAATTGCATGCAGATGAGGAGCTATTAGTTCCTAAGGATGAGTCTAAGGATGTGGATCAGCCACAAGATGAGGTTCATGGAGTGGAAGAGACCACTCATGCAGCGCCAACCATCAGAGGGCAGAAGCGCACTACAGAAGTTGAGCGACTCGCTCAAGATGCAGAGAAGGTTGTAGGAGCACCTACATCACAGCGCAGACAGAGACAATCACCTAATCGGTACACTGGATACATGTCTATTGTGAGCAAGTGTATCGTGACAGAGCCATCCTCTTTCGAGGAAGCTGTGGAGGATCCCACATGGGTAGATGCCATGGTGGAAGAGTATGATTCGATTGTTAGAAACAGTGCATGGGAGATTGTCCCGAGACTGGAAGGGAAATCAGTGGTGGGTTCGAGATGGATCTACAAATTGAAGCAGGCAGCTGACGGGAGTGTGGAGAAGTACAAGGCAAGATTTGTTGCCCGAGGCTTCTCACAGATAGAGGGGATCGATTATGAGGAGACCTTTGCACCTGTCGCAAGGTATTGTTCCATACGGACGATTCTTGCTCTCTCAGCGCAGATGGGGTGGCACATTCATCAGATGGATGTGAAGACTGCATTCCTCAATGGAGTCATTGAGGAGGATGTGTACATAGAGCAGCCCAAAGGTTTCGAGATCTTCAGCAACGAGTCCCATGTGTGCAGGCTCAAGAGAGCGCTGTATGGGTTGAAACAAGCACCTCGTGCTTGGTACACATGGATAGACAGTTATTTCACCGGACTTGGATTCTCCAAGAGTGAGGCGGATCCAAACCTATACCAAATTGTGGTGGAGGGTAAGTTGCTGATCATTTTACTTTATGTAGATGATTTGATTTTGACAGGTGATGAACTGTTGATACACTCATGCAAGGCTGATCTTGCAAAGGAGTTTGAGATGAAGGACTTGGGCCTCCTTCATTATTTCCTGGGATTGGAAATTTGGAAGCGCAGTGGTGGACTGTTTGTTTCTCAAGGTAATTATGCCCGGGAGATACTGGAGAAGTTCAACATGCATGGCTGCAATCCTGTTGATACTCCTCTTCCTGGTGGTTGGAGGAAGGAGGATGCTACTTCGGCGAACGTAGTGGATGCCACTGTTTACCGACAGCTGGTGGGGTCGCTTATGTATCTGGTCAATACACGACCCGACATATGCTATGTAGTTAACCAGCTTTCATAAGCTATGGTTAAGCCTACCAAGCTCTTTTGGAAGGTGGGGAAGCATGTATTGAGATATCTTAGAGGCACATCGGGATATGGATTGTGGTATAGATAGTCGGATGAGGTGAAGCTATGTGGCTTCACGGATGCAGATTGGGCAGGGAGCCCAACGGACAGAAAGAGCACATCTGGAGGGATTTTCAGTATCGGGTCGACAGTAGTTTCTTGGTACAACAGGAAGCAGAGATCCGTGGCACTCAGTTCAGCAGAGGCCGAGTATATGGCAGCGAGTTTGGCTGCATGTGAGGCTATATGGATGAGGAAGATCCTGGTCGGGTTGTTCGGTTCACACTTAGAGCCTACTATGATTTATTGTGATAATCAGAGTTGCATAAAACTCTCGGTTAATATAGTATTTCATGATAGATCTAAACACATTGACATCCAGTATCATCATATTAGAGATTGTGTGCAGCGGAAGGTCATGTTACTTTCGTACATTCCTACGGAGGATCGGGATGCTGATATCTTGACGAAGGCGCTCACCAGGAGCAAATTCGAATACCACAGGGGTAGGATAGGGGTTGCAGATAATCCTTATCTTGTTGAGAGGGAGTGTTGAGATTGCAACAAGATGAGGAGCTTAGTGGAAAGAAGTCGCCTTCACTAAGTGGGCCCGCAGGCTATTTTTGGCACAAAGTCTATTTTTAGACATATGGATCATGTTCTATGAGTTGCAGGATGCTATTTGTGGATGGTTGGTCAAGTCGAGAAAAATAGATGGACTTCTATTTTTAGACATATTGGGCGGAATCTATTTTTAGATTGCCAGTCTAAAAATAGATATGTCGAATATTATTAGCTCTTAATAATATTTGGACTATAAACATTATCTTATTCTCTTGGAGCACTTGAGTTAAGTGCACAGATGTGGCACAGGAGCTGACAGAAGGAATTACGCTATTCCCGAGGGTTAAGTGGAGCTATTGCATGGATACTTCAGTTAGAACTCATGTGACAGAGTTTGGTGGAGTTGATTGAGGAAGTTAATGGAGTTGTGTTCAGTTTAACTAATCTAAACATAGTTGAGCTATTTGTATTCAATTTAACTAATTGATACAATTAGTGAGAGTGGTGTGAATTAATTATTAATTAATTCACTAATTATAAACTCATAAATCAACTAAAGAATGCATCAGTTAACTTCAGTGCATGGATAGTTTCAGTGGAGACTAGTGCAAGAATAGGTGAAAGAGCAGGTTAACTATCAGTTGTGACTATACTGTTGTTATTTGCAACACACAAATAGGTGGAGTAGCCCATGAGGATTGTGCAGTTCAAGCCAGGTGGTTTATCTATTTAATGAAGCCATCCCATAGCATTAATTACGCAATAGAGGCTGGCTATCAAGTGGCAAAAGATTGGAGCATGTGTTTTGCTAGATCTAGCTTAATAGTGTGTAGCAATTGAGGGTGTGCATGAGAGCTTGTGAGGAGCTTTTGTACTATGATTGTTACATGATCTCCATGAAATATAATATACAGATAGTTGGGGTTTTCAGCTTTAAGCTTTCCCATTAAATACTGTGTTCATATGTGTGATTGTTTGTGGTTTTGATGTATGCATGCAATTGATTTTATTTCCGCATGTGATGATCAATGGTAGAAGAGATTCTGTATTATGCATGAAGCTAAAATAGTGTGTGATCAGGAGAATCTCGGTGAATAATATCTCAGTTATTCAAATTTCTACAATTTTTCCTTGGGGAAAAAAAATATGTTTAACTACATAAGAATCCCACATATTTTGATGCAACAACTTGGCTTATATTATGGTGGGCTTGGGTATGAGGAATGTTTAAAGTTTCTTCATTCCTAGGAAGTGAATATGAAACCTCAACTATATAAGCTCTTATGTATATGAACAATTCCTACATAAATTTTAAGGCTAGTAAATGCACGTAAGAAATTTTTTTACTTAAGTGAATGTGATGAATTCTTATAATAATCCATTCCGTGAGTGAAATTTCGTTTAATGCATACGTATGAATTCTTATAATAATCCATCCATGAGTGAAATTTATTTTAATGCATAGTAGCCATATAAATTAAACGGCTACATCAAAAGGCTTAGCGCATAATAAATCTCACATTTACAAGATGAAAATCATAAAAATTAACTAAATTATAACTTTATTTTAAAATATTATTATTATTATTATTATTTTTAAAAGAATTAATATATTATTTAAACCTATATACATTTAAAAAAAAATGTAACAAAATTCTTAACCATGAAGATTCACCTCCACTTTACCATGGAGATTCTTAATTTGTAAATAAGATTGCTTATAACACCATGAGTCAATACCATGACTTACAAATACCACATACCCAAAAAATCATAAATAATGTTCATATGACATTTTTTAATTAATCAATTTAATTAAAAAGGAAGAAAGGGCATAACTTCTTTTGAGATAAATTTCAACTTTTGATCTTTGAATACTACTAAGAATATTCTAGAATATTTGGTGGAGGTTAAATCCCTACCATCTACCTAATAATTATTGAAAATAAAATTAAAATATTGAAATCATTATTCCTGTAGAAAATCCTTAGAACCTTGCAATTTCTAATGAGAGAAAAATGATCACACTCATCACAAAAGACACAAGATTTTTCTACCAAAATTCTACGGAAAGAAAACAATGAATGGAAACATAAAATTTATCAGGGGAACCCAATTGGGAAAACCCCCTCTTACTTGTATTAGAATCAACTTAGAAATATAATCTATTACATAGAATCGTATTCAAGCTTTAAGCTCCCTGTAATACTGATCAACTCTCTACAAGACTTTCCCAACACTTAGGAAAATAAGGCCTACTAGGAGCTTATATTTCCTAGCACAATTTCCCCCCTAAAATATAGGAATTTCCTCCTATTTACTTGTGCAATTCCCAAGATAAATTCCTCTTCTTTATCCTCAAGCCTCTACACACAAAAACTTGCGTACCACCATAAATACAATTTGTGCCTTCATTCAATCTCAGTAGGAAATTCGAATTGCATGACCTGCTAAGGCTAATTTTAGCAGCTACAACTAGTTAACTGAGAGTCAATTTAGTTAACAAATTAAAACTACTCAACTAAACTCAAGAAATCAATTATATCTCTATTCTAGAAATAGAAATCAGTTAACTTATATACACTAGAGTTTAACTCCACTAGATAGCTAATTGAACCATCAACTAGTCCTCAAGTCATTGTATTCCATCTAACTCGAATTAACTGACAATAACACAGTGATAGGCCATATCACACATGTTAACTGAAATTTGATTCAAGAAACTATGAGATTGAATTATAATTGGCATCTTTGACTAAGGAACAAGTCAAATAATCCATTCCTTGCTAAATTTTCAACACTCCCTCTTAGCGAGGAAGGGCTTCTTATTAGAGCCACATCCACCTGGATCTATCTTCAACTCTACCAAGTTATTTGTTGCTACAGTTGCTCCCTCTGAACTAGAAAGAACCATGTACCCTATGTATATGGGTGTCTGCTTCTTGGTGTTGGGAGACTCAACTCTCTTCTGATATCCCTTAACCAAATCCTCTGCCCACTTGGCTCGAAATTTCCCTATACTTGAAGTCTATGACTGACTGGTTGCCTCCACTTTCCCTGGGTTATGTTCCTCATCATCATCATGTTAGTTAACCCAAATTCCAACTAGCATATACTAAAACTAATATATTGGTTGAGGCTCCATCTTGAGAGACATATCATACTCTTACTCAACCATCACATCTCTACTTTGGGAAATATCTACCTTGTTGCTCAAGGTTTCACATGCATCAACCTCCAATTTGTAGAAGTTCTCAATATTGACCCCAATCTGCTTGAATTATCATGAAGCAGAATGCTTGATGTATTCATTCCCTTTGTTGAATACAAAATCATACCCTTTGTCTTTAATGGTTGCTACTTAGATAAGGATTTTCTTCAATCCTGGAACATACATCACATTCTTTAGGTGGAGAAGGGAACGAGAATCCCTCTTAAATCTCACTATACCAAATCCTTTGGTCAAGTATTTGCCATCATCTCTAAGCTCAATATGGAATTTCATTTCTTTATCCTCCAAACTGCTAAATCTATCTTTGTTCCTTTTCATGTGGAATGAAGCCCTTAAGTCAATGTGCCACAAATTACCTCTTATTTGGCTTTTCATGCAAGCTATCAAGGAGAAATCCAATTAGAACTGAGAATATATTCTTTCTCCTCCTGTTGTTGTTGCAACATGCTTGTTAGATCTTGTTTGGAGATTTTGTAGCATAATTTCAAAACTCATGAAAATGAAAACACTTGATCTTGCTAATATCCTTATTTTCCTTGCCTCCATTCTGACTAGATTTGTTTTTCTCTTGGGCCTTCTCACCCTTTTCTTTCTTCCCTTTGTCAACTAAAGTAAAGTTCTCCTCATATGTGTCCCAAATGAGACTCCATCCCTTGTATTCCTCCTAATTTCTTCCTGCATAATATTTGACCACAGTCTCTCCCAATTAGGGATCTTATCTCTTCCATTCACTACATCTTGGAAACTATCCCAATATTTTTGAAGCCCAAGAAGAGGAAGGGTTGCAAGCTCTGTTGGTTGATTTGTCTCTCCAACACCTCCAAGTTCATCCCTCACTTGAAAATACCTAGATAGATATGTAATAATGGGATCATCCTTTCCCATTCATATGATCCTTAGTTTGTTCTTCAAAGCAAGTTTTCTAACATCACTACTACTTTCGAACATATCAGTGAGGGCCTTCCACATCTGAAAATTTGTCTCCTTCCCATGAAAATTTGGAAAAATATGGTCTCTAACTCATTCTAGGATCATCCTCCTAGCTTTGGCAGTGCCCTTCCTCCATTGAGTTAGTTGTTGTGCATTTGATGCAGCAGGTTTAGGAATATAAAACTTGATGTATTCCAAAACCCCAATATCATCTAACACAATCTCCATTTTTTCCTTCCATGAACAAAAATTTGAAGTCCCTTCCAGGGCATTCTCTGTCCTCAAGCCATAGGATGACATGATTCCTGCACTTGTAGAATTCCTGCACCAACTGATCTTCTCTCCAACGCACTTTGAATCTGATCAAGGAACTTGATCTCTATATTGTTTTCTACTCTAATACCATGTAGAAAATCCTTGAAACCTTGCAACTGCTAATGAGATCAAAATGATCACAAAAGACACAAGATTTCTCTACCAAATTTCTATGGAAAGAAAACAATGAATAGAAACACAAAATGTATCAGAGGAAACCAACTGGGAAAAAACCCTCTTGCTTGTATTAAATCAACTAATAAATATGATCTATTACATAGAATCTAATTCAAGTCTAAAGTTCCACGTAGTACTGATCAACTCTCTACAAGACTTGCACAACACTTAGAAAAATAAGGTTTGTTAGTAACTTTTATTTCCTATTGCAATTATGCCCCTAAATAATAGGAATCTTCTTCTATTTCCTTGCGCAATTCCCAAGAGAAAATTCTCTACTTTATCCTCAAGCCTCTATGCACAAAAACTTGTATACCATCATAAATATAATTTTTGCCTTCATTTAATCTCAATAGAAAATTTGAATTGCATGACCTACTAGGGCTAATTTTAGTAGTTGTAACTAGTTAACTGAGAGTCATTTGAGTTAACAAAATTCAAATTAGCCAACTAATCTCAAGAACTCAAGTCTATCTCTATTCTAGAACTAGAGATTAGTTAACTGACAGACACTAGATTTTAACTCCACTGGATAGCTAATTTTAGCCATCAACTAGTCCTCAACTCATTGTACGCCATCAAACTCGAATTAACTGACAATAACTTGATGATGGGCCACATCACACATGTTAATTGAAATCTATCTCAAGCAACTATGAGATTGAATTCAAATTGGAATCTTTGGCTACTAAGGCACGAATCAATGAACCTTACTACATTTTCAATAATTCCAAAATAGGCAAGCATATTGATCGAACGAGAATATTTATAGTTTTATTATCACTTGTATTCATGAATGTTCCAGATATTTAAGTAATAATTATACCCAAATAGACCAAAGTTTTAGAAGGTAAATTCGTTGATTACCTATTATCTGGGTGTGTGTATTTTTATTTTTTAAATCATGGTGAATCTTAAAGTTGGAGTAATTTGGGTGAGGCTCGGGATCAAACCTACCATTATAACACCAAGAGTACATCCAATAGACCACAAGACAGATATACAAATAGCTTATGACTTAGAAAGAGTCGACACTCTCCATGTTATGGGAACCTACTCCTTGAGCCTTGTGATCACAATCGACCAAAATTTTCCCTTGGAATTGACTTGGTGGAAGTCATTAATTGCATCTGAAAAAATTTTGGGCTTTGACCTCATCCACATTTGGTGAAAATTTTGGGGTTAGGAAAATATTTAGGTTTGACCTCATCAATGCCGGTAAAAAGTTTGGGGTTCTACCTCATGGTGTCATCAAAAGTTTTATAGTTGACCTCATCAGTAGTGGATAAAATGTTTGGATTTATACCTCGTAGGAGTTATGAAAAAAGTGCTAACCTCATCATTCAATGAAAAGTTGTGATTTTACCCCATGGGAACCCCAACAAATATTTTGGGTTTTACTATGGGCAACTTGTGGAATTCTTCACATAGCCGATGAAGCCTTAATCTATTTTAAAATTTGTATGTGGATATGCTCACATGTGAATTTTATTTGCAAGTGGATTTTAATTATTATTTAAATAAGGTGAAATATAAATATTTATGTGGAATACTAGTGTTGTGTAACCAGCTCCAAAAATAGAAGAAAAGAGATATAAACGCCTTAGAATTAAGCCAATTCGAGGGGGCAACCTCCAATACATTACATAAATGAACAATTCTTGGATGATACAAATGAACAAAACCTCCTTCTATATATAGGAGTCCATGGGGCCACAATATAATCCTAGTGGGCCACAATGTAATCCTAGCCGACCTAAAATTAATAATTTAAGGGCACAATAATAATAAAATGGGGGTTACAAGGGTACAATAATAACAATAAGGGTGTTACACTAACAACAATAAGGGACTATACTAGTAATATAGGGACCTAACAT
The DNA here is from genome assembly GCA_034641835.2 of Pinus albicaulis. Classification (NCBI taxonomy): domain Eukaryota; kingdom Viridiplantae; phylum Streptophyta; class Pinopsida; order Pinales; family Pinaceae; genus Pinus; species Pinus albicaulis. The sequence continues at coordinate 1,454,002,877 of CM076575.1, forward strand.
GCCCCTCTCCTTCAAAAAAGTGTTGTCCTCAACACTTGAGTAGCTCTGGGTGCTTCCGTATAAAATTCTCATCCTCCCATGTAGAATCTTCAGTGGGTAAGTTCTTCCACTTGATGAGATACTCTGAAATTGATCGATTCCGTAGTTGTCGAGTTCTTGTTTCCGTGACCGCTTCAGGTTCCAATATGATTTTTTCTTCCTCATCAAGTTCTGGTAATATTGTTTGAACTGAAATATTTTCACCGATAACCTTCTTTAAGCATGAAACATGGAAAATTGGATGTACTCGCGAAGAAGCAGGAAGCTCCAATTTGTATGCCATAGTACCAATCTTTTGCAACACCTTGTAAGGACCATAGTACTTTGGCGATAATTTATTATCCTTCTTAGCTTGCTTGAGGGACATTTGTTTGTATGGTTGTAGCCGTAAAATACCCAATCTCCTACATCAAAACTTCTCTCGCTGCGATGTTGATCTGCCTGTTGTTTCATTCGATTTTGTGCCAAATTCAGGTTATCCTTTAAGAGTCGGAGAACTTCTTGCTGATGCTCGATGTGATCTTCCACTGCTTGAACCTTCTAATTTTCCCTTAAAGATGATGTGATGGATGGTGGATGATATCCATAAAGTGCCATAAATGGGGTCATTTTTGCTGCAGTATGGAAGGAAGTGTTATACCACCATTCAGCAAGAGGTAACCACTCGACCCATTGTGTTTGTTTATCAGATACAAAACAACGAAGATATCCTTCCAAACATTTATTTACTATCTCAGTTTGACCATCAGATTGAGGATGATAAGATGAGCTAATAGCTAATTGAGTACCCAAACAAGAAAATAACTCCGTCCAAAAATTTCCAGTAAAAATGGGATCTCCGTCGCTCACAATAACCCTTGGGTTTCCATGTAGCTTTTGAATTGTGTCCATAAATGTAGTAGCAATTGTACTTGCTTTAAATGGATGAGATAATGCACAAAAGTGTGCATACTTGATAAGTCTATAAACTACCACCATGATGACACTCTTTCCTTCGGACTTAGGTAAACCTGTGATAAAATCCATTGAAATCTCCTCCCAACGTTGACTTGGAATGGATAAAGGTTGTAGAAGTCCCAGGGTCTTAATTGTTTCCACTTTATTCTGCTGGCAAACCAAACATTCCGCCACAAATTTTTTAATATCAGATTTAAGGCCATCCCAAAAAAATTATATCTTCACCCTGTGGTAAGTTTTTAAAAATCCTGAGTGTCCTACTAAAGGAGAAGTGTGCAATTCCAGAAGAATCTTTTGTTTTAGTTGGGAATTCTTACAAAGATATAAGCGATCTTTGTACCATAAGGAATCATTTTTCCAACTAAATGTATCAGATGTACTAGGATCTTGCCGCAACTTTTGAATGAGTATCCATACATCTTTGTCCTTCTTCCATTCATCTCTTGCTTCAGTTATCCAATCTGGTTGGATAATAGAAATGGCACAAAGCAATGCTTCCACCTTTTCATTCTTTCTTGAGAGTGCATCTGCAACAACATTCAGCTTTCCTTTTTTGTAGATTATTTCAAAGTCGTAACCCAACATCTTTGTGACCCATTTTTGCTGTTCTTCTGACGATAGTCTTTTTTCCAAAAAGTGTTTAAGACTATCATGATCAGTTTTTACCTTGAAGTGTCTTCCCATTAGGTAAGTTCGCCATTTCTTTAGTGCATGCAGTATTGCTAACATTTCTTTCTCATAAATAGGTTTCTGTAAATACTTTCCTTTGATTGGATGACTTTCAAAAGCAATGGGTCTTCCTTCCTACATTAAAACCGCACCAATTCCATTTCCTGAGGCATCACATTCCACAATAAAGGTTTTTGTGAATTTTGGCGTAGCTAAGACCGGTGCTAGGCACATTGCCTCTTTAAGATGTTCAAAGGCCTTAGTTGCTTCAGAGTCCATGAAAATGCATCTTTCTTCAATAATGTTGTTAGAGGTGCTGCTATTCTCCCATAATTCTTAACAAACTTGCGATAATACCCTGTTAACCCGAGAAATCCTCGCATATGCTTTATGGTTGTGGGGACTTTCCATTCCTTAATGGCTTTAATTTTGTTAGGGTCTACTTTAACACCCTCGTGAGATACAATATGACCCAGATATTCCACCTCTTGTACTCCAAAGAAGCATTTAGATTTTTTTGGCATATAATTGTTTCTCCTGCAATAGTTTGAGCACCCTATCAACATGTTCAACATGATCCTTCCAAGACCTACTGTAGATTAGTATATCATCAAAAAATACTAGCACAAATTTTCTAAGGAAGGGTTTGAAAATGGAATTCATCAGCCCTTGAAATGTAGAAGGTGCATTGGTAAGGCCAAAAGGCATGACCAAAAATTCATAATGACCCTCATGAGTTCGAAATGTTGTTTTTGGAATATCTTCAGTCTTCATTCTAATTTGATGATATCCCGAACGAAGATCCAACTTGGTAAAATAAATTGCTCCATGTAATTCATCCAATAATTCATCAATCACAGGAATGGGAAATTTATCTTTAATGGTGAGCTTATTGAGCTCCCTATAATCCGGACACATTCGCCATGATCCATCCTTGTGTACCAATACTACAGGAGCAGAGAAAGAACTTTGACTAGGTTGAATTATACCCGCCTCTAACATTTCTGCAATCATACGTTCAATTTCGCTCTTTTGGAAGTAAGGATATCTATAAGGCCTGATGTTTGGAGGAACACTTCCCGGAATCAAATGAATAGCATGATCCTGATCACGAATAGGTGGGAGTCCTTTCGGAGTTTCAAACACCTTGGAATGATTGTCCAAGACTTGTTGGAGATCTGCAGAAATAGATGATTTTGATGTCGGAACTTCTAGTGAGCATAATTTTGCAATTACGCCTCGTTGTTCTTTCTTTAGAAGCTTTGTCATGACATTAGAGCTTATTATCCTTCCCGGCTTCCCTTCAATACCCCGTAATTCGACTTCCTTTCCTTCTGAAAAAAATTTCAAGAAAAGTTCTTGAAAATTAAAAGCTACCGTCCCCAAAGATTGTAACCATTGTACTCCTGGTACAACATCAGCACCTCCCATAGGAATGGCAAGCATTGGACTAGTCAATACATATTCCCCCATGGTTAGCTTGATATTATGGCATTTTCCAGAGCAATTTATAGTTCCTCCATTTGCAACTATCACTTGACATTCTGGTGCTGGGTATAGGAAACAATTTAATTCCTTGGCTACCTTACAATGAATAAAATTATGGGTGCTACCTGAATCAATCAACACTATTACCTTTTCTTCTTGATTTGTCCTGCTATCTTGAGAGTTTGAGGAGTGGTAATTCCTGCCAGTGCATTACACGATATGGTCGGATTCATTTCTTCCTCTTCTAGGGCTGGTTCCTGGTGTATATCCTCTTCTTGTTCATTTTATTCTTCTTCTTCACAATCTATGTAAAATAATTTCTTCTCAGCACACTTATGACCTTTAGTGTATTTTCTATCACAACTGTAGCAAAGCCCTTTTGCTCTTTTTCTTCCAATTTTTGTGGTGTCAACCTTGTAGGTTGTGGAAATCTAGGCGTAGCAACACTTCCTTCTTTATAGAATTGAGTGGTAGGCTTCCTTGTCGCCATAATTTTACATTCAACTTTTCTTGCCAACCCGAATGCCTTCTCCAATGAATCAGGTTCCAAAACGCGAACTTCATGTTGGATGTTATCCTTTAAAGTGCCTATGAAGAGATCAATCCTGTGTTCCTCTGGAATATCAGTTACCCTTATATTCAATTTTTGGAAGTTCTCAATGTGCTGCCCCACTAAACCCTTTTGTTTGAGATTTATCAATTGGCTAAAGAAGGTGTTGCTCTTTGTATCCTCATAATGTGCTATCATTTCCTCTGTAAAAATTGACCAAGTGACAATTTTTTTACGGGAGCAAAGCTATCGATACCATACAAATGTATTTTGTTCTAAATGTAAAGTTGCAATGCGTACCTTTTGTGTGTTTTGCACGTTATGGAGATCAAAATATTGCTCCATCCGTAGTATCCATGTTACAGGATCCTTTCCATAAAACTTCCTCATATCCATCTTTGGAATATGGTGGTTCTTCCCGCCAACATTAGAGTTTATGAAATCACAATTAACATTTATTTTGTTCTCATCATGAGGTTCTTCTACTATCTTTTCACCATTAGGAAACCTTTCTTGTATCAACTTTGTCAAACCTTCCATGTTTTCTTTTAGAAAATTCTTCATGTTTTCCATTTTCTCATCGATCTTAGCTTCCATGTCATCCATCTTAGATTCCATGCCAGCCTCCATGCCATCCATCTTAGCTTCCACTCCATCCATCTTAGCTTCCATGCCTTTCTTCAAAACTTCCATTTCATTTTTTGTTGCTCTTTGCGAGAGTGAAATTTGTTGCACTTGCTCTTGTAATTTTGATAGATCATATTGCAATTCTTCGTCTTCATGAGTCATAGTAGAGCTTTCCAAAGGCTTAATGGGTGTTGAATTATTTTTTGGGGCCATTTTATAATCCAATACTGATATCAATTCTACAATATGCCCTTGCAATCAATTCAACTTGATTCTTCAAACAAGACTTATGCAATTCGGAAAAAAAATACACACCTTTTACTTGCTTTTGAGGAGCTCGATATTGAAATTGTATTATCTCTGTGATTGTGGCTCTTCTATATTTGAAATTCATCACTGAAGTAGCCCTCTGAATTCTCTTTTGAATGCCATAGGTCTGACCTGACTTGGATTCTCCAAGACAACGTTGTGTCCAATCTCCCACAATGACCTAATTATGGACTGGTTCAGTAGAGCGAACTTGTACGACTTGCCACGTGTCACTGGTTTTTCCTTGTTTCTGAAATTGATAGCCAATAAACTATAGTCTGTGTACTTGTGACCACTTTTTATGGCACTCCAATCCGATGCCCAGAGAGAGAGTTATTGAACTTTTCCCACGATCACCTCTTTGAGATGAAATTCAGGAGCCTGAAAAAGCACTACCTTCCACAGATCATATCTCCAAAATTATTGCGAACCAAGATCTGAAATTTTTTGATGACTTTCCTCAGGATTTTAGCTTCGCACCATACGCATTTCAAATTCTGAACCTTCGTATGAAAAACGTTATAGCGCAAATGCCACGATGACCTGTTTAGGATCCCGAACAAAGACCTAACTTCCACAGATCATATCTCCGAAAATATTGCGAACCAAGCTCTCAAATTTTTAGAAAATATTCCTCAGGATTTCTGCTTCGCACCCTAAAATTTCAGCTTCTGAAACTTCGTAGAAAAAAATTTATAGCGAAAATTCCACGATGACTTGTTTGGAGCAGCGAAACCCTTGAATCCAAAGCTCTGATACCAAATGTTGTGTAACCAGCTCCAAAAATAGAAGAAACGAGATATAAACGCCTTAGAATTAAGCCACTTCGAGGGGGAAACCTCCAATACATTACATAAATGAACAATTCTTGGATTATACAAATGAACAAAACCTCCTTCTATATATAGGAGTCCATGGGGCCACAATATAATCCTAGTGGGCCACAATGTAATCCTATCCGACCTAACATTAATAATTTAATAATAATAAAATGGGGTTATACACACAATAAGGGGGTTACACTAACAACAATAAGGGACTATACTAGTAATATAGGGACCTAACAACTAGCATGAAAATCTTGTTTGGAGTGGAACAAATTGATGTTATTTTATTTCAAGAGAGCTTAGGGGATAGTGAATCCATTTTCTGTAAGCTAGAATCCCTCCTCCCTAGCTGGTCCTTTGTGGCCTCTAATGTTTTTGGACGATCCTGGGGACTTGCCATGGGTTTCAACAAAAAAACAATTAAACTTATTGGGTGATCTGAAATTGATTGTTAGTTAATGTTGTGCTATTATCAGTTTCAAAATTAACATGAAAGTGCTTTGGTTTTCTTATCATACAAGGGTTTATACAAGTGTTTATGAGTGAAAATTCATTAGAATTCATGAGATTAAGTGTTTTTCATGAACTTAAAAGCATGGAAACTCAATTCTGAATAGCAGGATAATAAAACACAGCAAGCACAAATAACAGAGACAAATACACAAGTTTTTGATTAAGGATTTCACCCCTCCTGGGCTACATCTCCTTGGTCCAGCTTCATAGTGTGGGCCTTTGTAGTAGCTTCAATTGTGCAAAATTGATGTTTACATAATCTTGTTGCCTCTGTAACCTGCTCCAATGGCTCCAAAACATCAAAATATACCAAGAATGACTCTTCCTAAGCCCATTTTGGTCGCAATTTTCCAAAGTTATGGAAAAACTAAATTTTCCTAGTTTTTCTCCACTAAATCTGGATGTCCGCTAGTTAACTCCACTAAATGTGCAAGTTCATCGAATCTAGCAGGTCCGCCAAAGGCGCCTCCAAGATAAGTATGCAATTAATGTTAATATAAGTGGTGTTCAAGTGGGGTTAAGCTCTTTTAGCACTAACCCATACTTATCTGTTAATGTCGGATTAACATAACATAACCACAAATTATTGTATTAATACACAACTTAACGCATTTAAATCTTTTCAGATCACATTGCAGTCACTTATAGTAGATCGCAGATTGCAATGCAATCACTTATCGCAGATCACAGATCATAGCGCAGTCACTTATCACAGATCGCAGATTGCAGATCACAGCCTCGCTATAAATCGTTCTATGTTGGCTACTCCATCTTGCGATTGTGATACCCCAATTTGATATATCGCATTGCAATTCTAACACCTCGTTAATGCTTTATATTGCCTGCTCCTAAAAACCCCCGATGTGATTGGTAGGACCCACCTTATCACCACATCACTTACCAAGTAATCACAAATCACAAATCATTTTTTTGTTGCCTTTTTTCCTCCGCTCCTAAACTACCGATGCGAGATGGTTAAATGCAGTGACTGATTAGATGGTTTATTAAAGTTTTGAAGTACAGGATTAGATGGTTACACATATACATGCCACTAACTGAAGATTATCTGTTGGATTTCTTTGGCTCTCAATTGCACCACGTGGCCCTTCCCCATTGGCCTATAAATTCCATCAATAAAATAATCCACCATAGCAATAATTCATTGCAAACATAGGAAATAGGAGAAAAATTCAACTTTCCCAAGCAACATTGGTGAATCTGGAGATGACACTTGTTACAGTGTCACTAGCTAAAAAACTGGAGAATATTCTGTGAATATTCCTGAGGTGTTGACTGGACTGCCAAGTCATTCTGTCATTGTTCTGCACAATTTTCACCTATTTGGGAAAACAAACAGTAGACCATAAATCACTCATACAAACTCGGATATTGATGAAATGAGTTGCATTGGAATCCTAGTGACGAGCTCTATCCAATCGTTCTAGTCTGAATAATTTATGAGCACTTTCAATTTTTGGCTAAATATTGAGCACCTGATCATTCCTCCCCACTAGAAGCCTTTTGGACCCAAAATATACTATCAATTTTTCAGCAGGTGAGGGTATAGCTCCCTCACCTGTTCACTCTCCACCCATTTGGCCTTTGAAGGATTTTGTCCCTTGAGTCACACTCTAAGGTATTCGACATTCCCTCTTCTTGAAGTTCTGATTCTTCTGTCAAGTATGAGATCTTGTTGAAGTTCATCCAGATACTCTGGTGAGAAATCATCTATTAATGGCAGCTGAACATGCTCTTCTTGATCATCAATCCAAGGAGGCTTCAAACAATCTCAAATTCTCAACATTAAGGATAGAATATATTTTCATATAAGGAGGCAAATCTAGCTTAAATGCATTAGTACCAATATTTTCCAGAATTTTAAATGGACCATAACGGATTGGCTTGAGCTTTTTACCTTCCCCTTGCAATATTTCTTTGTTGATATACAACCAAACTTCATCTCCAACCTGGAATTTGTGATCAACACAGTGTTTTTCATGCCTTGCCATGTAGCTGATTTGACTCTTTTCAAGTTGCTCTTGCATTGTGTGATGTATCAACTGAATTTTCTCAATGAAATTTCTTGCCTTATCTATGTCATTATGACCATCTATAGCGACATCTTTCTCAAAGATGAAGTCCAAAGGTGATCTTGGCAAGTAACCATAACATGCCTCAAATGGCGATGTGTTTGTGGAAGAATGGTTTTCCCTGTTGTATGCATGTTGAATGTAATGCAACTGTCCATCCCACAACTTGGGATGTTTGCTGCAATAACCTATAAGAAGATGAATAACTGTCATGTTTACCACCTCGGTTTGACCATCTTTTTTCGGATGAAATGTTGTACTCTTCTTCAACTTTGGGTCCATCATACCCCATAATTTTGACCAAAAATTCCCAACAAACCAAGAATCTCGATCACTTACAATAGAAGTAGGAAGACCAAAATGAGCCCATATATTTTGAAAGAAAATATTAGTGGCTTGTTCAGCTGTAATTGTTTTCTTACTTGGCATCTGCAAAGACACATTTTGTTGAACCTATCTACCACAACATACAAGTAACCATGACCTTTCCTTGACATAGGAAGATCACCTACAAAATCCATTGAGATACTCTCCCAAGGATGTGATGGAACCTAAAGTGGAGTGTACAATCCAAGTTTCCTATTGCTAGGCTTACTTGTTGCACATAAAGAACGTCCTCTAATAAAACGAGATACACTATCAATCATGTGTGGCCAATAACAATACCTTTGGAGATTCGTTACTTTCTTTCCTACATCGAACTGTCCAGTAATCAATGATGTGTGTGCCTCCCTTATGATATTGTTTCTTTCTCCCTATAGTATACTTAACTTGCCCAAGTGTTACAACAAACTGTTATGCACATGATAATCTAATTCTTCATTTTGGTTTCCTTGACTCAAGATTTCATACACATCTTGAAAATCACTGTCATATGCATATTGTTCAATGTAACTTTCATGCATAATTGAATTTTGCTTGAGTATAATAGATGAATTTACAATAGGCCTAGAGAGCATATCAGCTACCTTATTGTAGATTCCCTTTTTTTACCTGATAACCAAATGAAATTTTCGTATAAATCCCATCCATATGAAATGTCTTTATTTATGCAACTTTGATTGTGATTGTAAGTACTGCAATGGCTGATGGTCGGTATGGATAATGGTCTCTTTCCCGATGAAATACGTCTTCCATGTCTTTACACTTTTTACGAATTGCTATAACTCTTTATCATAGGTGGTATAATTAGTCACAACTCCATTAAAAATTTCAGAATGAAACGAAATAGGCTAACCATGCTGCATGAGCACTACTCCCATAGCATAATCACTTGCATCTGTTTGGATCTCAAATGGTTGTCTAAGATCCAGAAGTGCTAATATCGGTGTTGAACTTATCTTTTGATTTAAAGAATCAAATGATTTTTTTTGTACATCTCCCCAATGGAATACTTTCTTGACAATTTTCAATGCATGTAACGAAGCTTCAATGGAAGAAAAATTAGCAATGAATTTCCTCCAATATTGTGCTACCCCAAGAAAGCTTCTTACCTCTATAACTGTATTGGGCTTGGGCCAATTCAGAATGACCTCTACTTTGGAAGGGTTTATCTTCAACTCACCTCCTCCAAAAATGTGTCCCAAATACACCAAATAAGTCTTACCAAACTCACACTTTGACATCTTTAAAAACATTTTCTCTTTTTTCAAGACAGAAAGTACCTTGTTCACATGCATGACATGTTCTTCTCTTCATTTGCTGAAAATAAGTATGCCATCTAAGTAAACAATGACGAATTCATCTATAAATGGTCTATGTACATCATTCATGACTCTCATGAAAGTAGTTGGAGCATTTGTTAGACCAAATGGCATAACTAACCACTCAAATAATCCTTGTCTAGTTTTGAAAGCAGTTTTCCAAATGTCCTCTTTAGCTATTCTAACTTGATGATAACCACTTCACAAGACTAACTTAGTGAAATATCTTTCATACTTCAACTGATCTAGAAAATCATCAGTGTTTGGGAGTGGGTAGCGATTCTTTATCGTGATTTTATTCAGTGCACAGAAATTGATGCACATGCGCCAATTCCCGCCCTTCTTTGGTACCAAAACAATTGGTGAATCACATGGTGAAGTAGATGGGCATATGGTACGTTTGTTCAAAAATTATTGAATTTTCTTCTTTATTTCCAAACTCTCTGTAATTGACATGTGATACATACCAATGTTTGGAAGTGGAACATCATGCTGCAACTGAATCTTATGTTGAATTCCCCTCTTGGGAAGTAACCCGTTTGGTTCTTGAAACATCTTGCCATGCTGACTTACCACATCAAACAAATCAGATTATAAGTTTTCATCACATCCTTCAAAATATTCATAGTCAACATCATCATTTTTCTTGATCATGAGAAACACAAAATTTTTACTTGCATTAACTAGCCTCTTCATTTGCCTTGTATTAACTAAAGAAATATTCAGTTTCTTACGATGAGATCTCACTATATACTCCACCCCATCCTTAAGAAAATGATATTTGTTCTCATGGCGATAAAACAACGCTTTCCTGTCATACAAATATGGAATTCCAAATATAATCCCAGAAATGTCAAGTGGAACCACATCTAACTCGACTTCATCAACAAAGTTTGCAGTAATAGCAAATCTGAATATGAATTTCCTTGTAACCTGTAAATTGGAATTCTTAACTCTCCAACCCAAAGGGTATGGTTTATGATGTGGTATGGTTTCAAGGTTAAGATTTTTTACTAAGTCTTCTGAAATCGGGTTTTCTTGTGACCCACTATCAAAAAATGCATCAATCTTTTCATGATTTGAAATCACTCTAACATGGAACAATTCTATCCTTGTGTCTTCATTTGGAGTTTTGTTGTGATTATTTGAGGAATTAGTACTTGCTATGGCTTCCTTTCCTTTGTTAACCATGGCTATTATCTTGGTCTCATCTCTTGAATCGGATCCGAGATCTTGTTGTGGTGGCAGTTGTCTTTTGTTTCCCTTTGTTATTTGGTTTCTTTGGCCTTATTTCAGGATGTAGTTTCCAACAGTGGGCTCCATCATGCCCCTCTTTGGAACAATGTTTGCATGTAGTTTTCTCCCCTTCTTTCTTGATGCTTGCATTCTTCTTTCCATTATATTTTCCCTTACCCTTCAATGGCTTCTTCTTACTACCCTCTTCCTGAATTTTCTTTCCCCTTGCTTCAATATCTATGGCTTGCACACATAATTCATCTAAGTTTTTTGGGTTAAACATAAGGATAGTATGTCTCAAGTAGGAATGTAAACCTCCAATATATTTCAAGACTGTGTCTTGTGAATTCAGTTTTACTCCTAACAACAAAGCCCTCTTTCTAAACTCTTGAGTGTACTCTTGAACAGCTTGGCCTTTGATTTGCCTAAAGTTTTTCCAACTCGTTATTTCTTTTTTCACATAGGCTAATAGATAAAATTGTCTTTTAATGGAAGAAATGAATTCAACCCAAGAAATGGATATCTTACCATGAATTTGCATTTCATCTTGAGTCTTTTCCTCCCACCAAACTAGTGCTGCTCCTTCTAGCCTTAATGAAGCTAATTGGATCTTTATGTCGTCATCTTGTAGATTCTGAATTATATAGTATACTTCTAATTGACGGATCCAATTGTCTAACTTCTCTGCATTTCCCTCACCATTGTACATGGGAAGTTCAAACTTGATGTCCAACTTGAGTAATGGAGTTTTTCCTTTTGGGATTTTTGAATGAGTGTGGGTGGTTTTTGTGGTGAATGTGGAAGACGAAGATGAAGATGATGAGGATGAGGATGGTGGAGATGGAGGTGGCTTTCCTCCAGAACCTTTCAAACTCTTCTCTTCATCCTTCTTACCATCTCAAGATCCTTCTACATATGGAGGCTTTGAACCTTCTCCTGCTCTTTCTACAGTGAATGCATCAAACATAATTTTAACCATTCTTTGTATGTCTTTGAAGTATCTCATAACATCCTCTTCTTCTGAATGTCCGTGATTCTCTATAACTCCTGACATAATGGCTAAGGATTCAAGCTTAACCTCTGATGCGTGTACCTCTTCAATCACTTCATCTTCTTGTGCAATTTGTACCTCTTCAATATCAACTGTTGGAGATGGAACTTGAGGTGCTTCAAGTGCAGCTTTGAGAGGAAATTTGGGTGAATATGATGCTTTCTCCGCTCTCTTTCTCCTTGTCCTAATATCTGGACTAACGTTAACTAATATTTTCCCTTCTCCTCTCTGCAACTTCAACCTTGTAAGCATCACAAAATTGCAACTATTAAAACCCTTCTTGCACAATCTCAAGAAAATCAAGAAATAAACCTTTATCAACCTTATGATATGATACCAAATGGATCTGAAATTGATTGTTAGTTAATGTTGTGCTAATATCAGTTTCAGAATTAACATGAAAGTGCTTTGGTTTTCCTATCATACAAGGGTTTATACAAGTGTTTATGAGTGACAATTCATTAAACTTGACGAGATTAACTATTTTTCATGAACTTAAAAGCATGGAAACTCAATGCTGAACATCAGCATAATAAAACATAGCAAGCACAAATAACAGAGACAAATACACAAGTTTTTGATGAAAGATTTCACCCCTCCTGGGCTACATCTCCTTGGTCCAGCTTCATAGTGTGGGCCTTTGTATTAGCTTCAATTGTAAAAAAAAATTATTTACAATCTCTTGTTTCCTCTGCAACTTGCTCTAATGGCTCAAAAACATCAAAATATTCCAAGAATGACTCTTCCTGGGCCCATTTTGGTCGAAAATTGCCAAAGTTATGGCAAAACCAAATTTTCCTAGTTTTTCTCCACTAAATCTGGATGTCCGCCAGTTAACTCCACTAAATATGGAAGTCCGCCAAATCTATCCGGTTTTCCAAAGGCACCGCCAAGATAAGTATGCGATTAATGTTAAGATAAGTGGTGTTTAAGTGGGGTTAAGTGCTTTTAGTGCTAACCCGCACTTATCCATTAATTTCAGATTAACATAACATAACCACAAATTATTGTATTAATACACGCCTTAACGCATTTAAATATTTGCATATTGCATCACAGTCACTTATCACAGATCGCAGATCGCAGTGCAGTCACTTGTCGCAGATCGCAGTGCAGTCACTTATCGAAGATCGTAGCCCTGCTATAAATCATTTTATGTTGTCTGCTCTGTCTTGTGATTGCAATAACCCGATGTGATATATCGCATTGCAATTCCTCCACCTTGTTAATGATTTATGTTTCCTTCTCCTAAAAACCCCCAATGTGATTGGTAGGACCCACCTTATCACCACATCACTTACTTCCCAATTGCAAATCGCAAATCATTTTGTTGTTGCCTTATGTTCTCTGCTCCTAAACAATCGATGCGAGATGGTTGAATGTAGTGACTGATTAGATGGTTTATTAAAGTTTTCAAGTACAGGATTAGATGGTTACGCATATACACTCCACCAACTGAAGATTATCCTCTGAATTGCTTTTTCTCTCGGTTGCACCACATGGCCCTTCCCCATTGGCCTATAAATTCCATGAATAAAATAATCCACCATAGTAATTCCAAACTTAGGAAATAGGATAAAAAATTCAACTTCCCCAAGCAACATTGGTGAATATCAAGATGACACTTATCATAGTGTCATTGACTGAAAAACTAGAGAATATTCCTTGAAGATTCTTGAGGTGTTGACTGGACTGCCAAGTCATCAGTCTGTCACTGTTCTGCACAATTTTTACCTGTTTGGGAAAACAAACATCAAACCATAACTCACTCATACGAACTCGGATTTTTATGAAACGAATTGCGTTGGAATCTTGGTGATGAGCTCTATCCAGTCGTTCTGGTCTGAAGCATTTTTTAGCACTTTCAATTTTTGGCTAAATATTGAGCTTCTGATCATTGGGGCCTAGGGAACAAAGATGGTTTTAGGAGATGACGTATTTTATGTTGATATTGGTATGAACCTTCATCTAATTACTATCTATGGCCCTCATTTGGATCAAACTTCTTTTTGGGACTCCCTATTCAAAAAATCCTTCATGAATGAAAGTAAGCTAGTAATGGGAGGGGACTTAAACTTTTCAATGGGAGTGTTAGAAATATGGGGTTCTCAAGCCTATATTGATCTAGTAGTGGAATATTTCATCCATAAGTTGGAGGATTATAACTTTTGTGACATGGATCTAAGAAGCCTATTTCTCACCTGGAGGAACAAAAGAACTAGTGAGCACTGAATTACTAGAATGATTAATAGGTTCCTGCTCCATGAAAGATTACTAGACAATACTACTCTTTTTCAAAAATGGATTGGTTCAGGAGGAGTATCAAATAAATCCCCCATTTTCCTTGAACTCAAAATGGATTTACATAAACTTGGTATTCCACTCAAGTTTAACGGAACCCGACTAAAGGACCCTGGTTTCAGGAGACTCGTGGTAGAAACTTGGGACCATATTTCATGAGAAGGAGAGCTAGAGGCTGCTAGATTCATGAAAAATATGAAAAAAATACTAAAAAGGAAACAATTGAGTGTATTAAGCAGAAAATGAAAAGAGAGGAAGAGGACCTAAGGCCCATAGAAGAAGAGTTGTAGACATTGAAGGCCCTAGATGGGATTGGATACCTAAATTTTGAAGTAAAACGGAGAATTATCCAAATTAAATTATCCATAAGGAATATCTTAAATGAAAGGGGAGAACAATGATGTTTAAAAAGTAGGGAAATATCGTTGAAAAGTGGGCATGAGAACACCAAATTTTTCCAACAGTATGCAAAGGGGAGGAAAATTAAAAATATAGTTTGGTCCCTTCATTCCCCCTTTAATGGTGGTCAGGCCTCCTCATTTGGTGAATTAGTAGCAATGGGAATCAACCATTTCCATTCTCTATTAAGTTTTCCCCCTAACACCACCCTTCCAAAAATCATATCCATGACCATGGTTTTTCCAAGTTTCGTGGACCACGAGGAGAATCAAAGCCTTCTGAAGCCAATATCTGAGGAGGAGTTGGGAGAAACTCTGCATGGTTTCCAAAAATAAAAAATTCCAAGGCCATATGGTTGGATGATCGAGTTATTCATAGAAATGTATCACATTATTGGGCACGGTCTCTTAAAAGTGGTGGAAGAATCGTGGTACAGAGGGTTTATCTATGAGCCTATCAATGCCACTTTTATTTCCCTCATCTTGAAATATGATAACGCTCGATATTTTGATGATTTCTGCCTCATCTCCCTATTCAAGTGCATCTACAAAATCATAGAAAAAAAATATTGCAAACAAGTTAAAGCCTATTTTCTCGAAACACGTGTCAAAGGAGAAATTCACCTTCCATGGCATGAAAACCAAAAAGATCAAGGGATTGTCAATCAAGATCGATATATCAAAAGCTTATAACCAAGTGATATGGTTGCATTTTTGTATGCTTATAACACACTTTGGTTTTGATATCCTAGCCATCAACTATATCATGGGCTACATCAGTTCAACCTCTTTTATTCTCAATATCAATGGTGCTACCTCACCCTTTTTCCATGCATAAATAGGCCTATGATAGGGCTATTCTCTTTTTCCCATTATTTTCTTATTATTTTTTGAAGGTCTCATCAGGTTTCTTACGAATGCAAAAATAAGAGGTGCCCTGAGGGGTGATGAGGTGGCAGCGTGATGTTTTATAACTCACATTCTTTGTGTCCATGACATCCTCCTACTCTATGAAGGCTTAAGAAGAGACCTACCTCCATTAAGGATTCTTTAATACTATTTGGAAAATCTATCGGTATGTTGGTAAACAGACTCAAATCGTCTCTCTCTTCATCAAAGTTATTACCTGCTAATGAAGCTTTCCTTCAACAATTATTTCCATTTCAATCTCTCCCTCTTGAATAAGGTCTAAAATATTTGGGATTCCACTTAAACCCCAATTTTTATAAGAAATATGATAGGTTTTGGTTACTAGAAAATATTGAAAAATGCCTTAAATGATGGAGTTTCAAGTGGTTATCTCAAACTACAAGGTTGATCCTCACTAAATCAGTTCTTGAAACTATCCCAGCTTTTTGGTCTTCTCTATCATGGATCCCAAAGGGAACTTTGTCAAAAATTATGAAAATATGTTGTAGATATCTATGGACATGTGAGAAAGAAGGTAGATTATTCTCTTGGGTGAAGTGGCATCAAATTTATCTCCCAAACGATTAGGGTGGCTAGGGGCTAACAAACATTCACCTCTTCGCTCTATCCCTAGATGCAAAAGTGGGATGGCACCTGATCTCAACAAAAAATTTATGGACTGAGGTTGTCACTCAAATCTACATCAATCCCTCCCCCTCTTGGACTAGGTAAGGATGCAAAACAAATCCAGACCAAACATATCGTTGATATGGAAAGTTGTTATCCATGCTTTTGGAATTATTGAAAAGGGACTCGCAAGGAAGGTAGGCTCAAGTAAACAAGTGAGACTAGGTGACGACCCATGGGTGGGATGCAATGAACACTATCGTCTTCCACGAGACCTAAAGGAATATTTACATGTTGATGGGTTCCTTACCCTAACACAAATAGTGGATCATGAAAGCTCCATAATTTGGGCTCAAGGATGGAAATACCCACTTCAACTCTAGCTTCCCCATAATTTCTAGCATTAATGGAATATATTTACTTCAGCACTTTGTTCAGCGCATGTTCACATACGCAACATATAATATTCTTTGGTTTGGACACACAATAAATGGAATTTATGTCATAAAAAATGGTTACATCTTCTTAAATCAACACAGAAAGCATGATCATGCTTCTTAGTGGTGGAAGAAGTTTTAGAAATTTATTTCCACAACCAATTCACATTTATTTTAATGGTGCATTTTGGAAAATAAAGTCCCCACTGGTGAAAATTTGATGAAGCAAGGATTTAGTGGCCCTACATGGTGCCCTTCATGTAAAAATTCAGATGAAACAATATATCATATTTTCATACGTTTTCCATTCACATTTTTTTTCAGAAGCATCCTCAACATATAACATCCATCAAACATGGTATGGTGACTCATACGTTGAAGCATGGAAGGGATGGTTGGATAATACAAATCCAAAAAAATTGCGCAGCCTTCCTCTCTTTTTCCCAGGAATCTAACTGGCCCGAAATGAAGCTGTATTTAATGATAAAAGAAGCTCACCTAACATAGTATCATCCAAAGCTTTAGCTTTTTTTTTTGGCTAGACACTACCGAATCCATTCCAAGGCAGGGGATCAAAACTGAAGAATCAATTAATCATTCCTTCCCCTGGGCCCATTTCGACAGAGTGGCACGATCAAGCAGTGCTTGTGGTGGGGATGTTGTCCTAGATATTTCAAATACGCATTTTTTAAAAATGAAAAACAAATTGGGTACAGGAACCAATAATTTTTCTAAACTCATGAGCCTAAAATTGTTGTTTATTTTTTCTATTGAATAGAATATCCTCAAACTACATATTTTTGTGACTCTATGATTGTTATTAATTGGTTCAGCAACATTTGTAGATGTTAAATGCACAAACTAATTCTGATTCCTCGTGAGATTCTATTTTTAAAACTATAATTTGATTTTGATTCCTACCTCCACATTTATAGAGAACATTACACGACAACTGACGCCTTGTCTAAAGAAGGCATTACTTAGGATATGGGAATCTGGGAAATTTCTGATTTTGTAGATGACCAAGAGTTCGTTGCATATCAAAGGCCCTGCATGGAGGGCATGATCAATGACTCATAAATTTTATTTTTATGATGTTTTATATATGATGTATATGAAAATTGATGTATTAAAACATTTTTTATGACTATATTCTCAAAGATCATCTTGTTGATATTACATGACATTTCGATGTATATAGTGATAATTATGACAATATTGTTTACAATATGTTCCTTTTTATTAGTCCAATCCACAAAGGATGCGGTGGATGGTTTTGGAGTGCACCCCATGCACGTAGGGAATGTAATTTTCATTTTTTCTTAATGAAGGTTACGATTTTTTTTTGGGAAAAAAAATTGTAGAATTAATGGATTAAAATTTTATTTAAAATTCCACTTATGTAAATGCACATAAATTAAATTAATTTGATCCAACATATGACATAGTGGGCCTATATGGCCTTGGTGTTGACTTAACACCACACATGGTGTGACACGTTGTCTAGGGTGCCACATCATCTACCATGTGGTAATTTTTCAATAGCATTGACATGGTGACAAGGGTGAATTCTTCAAATGACCATATTTCAATGATACAGACTTAGATTTTAATAAAGTGTTTATTTAAAATTCAACTTATGTAAATGCACATAAAGTAAATTAATTTGATCCAACATATGACATGGTGGGCCTAGATGGCCTTCGTGTTGACTTAACATCACGCATGGTGTGACAAATGGATAGGGGTGCCATGTCATATGCCAAGTGTAAATTGTTCAGTAGCATTGACATGGTGATAAAGGTGACAATCTTCAAATGATCATATCTCAATGATATAGACATGTATTTTAATAAATTTTATATTGTTGAAAATCTCTAGACTAATAGAATCTAGGGGAAATATCATAACAGCGTTTCAAATTGAATAAAAAAAGTGAGAAGTTAATACCCCATACCCTCATCAAGGTACATAGAGGGTTGGGTACATTACAACCTTATACTTCAATAAAATGGTTGAACAATTTAATGATGACATACCAAATAAGTAATGTTCCTAATGGTTGGCATGGCATAACAATCAACACTAAATTCAGTAAAAGTAAATAATAATAATTGTTACATTACGTCACTACTGATGATAAATCACACAATAGCATGTCTTTTCCTTCCTTATTAATATGGTTTCATAAAAACTTAGGGGTGATTGATATTCTCACTTGGTATCTCAATTTTGCTAAAAAGTTATACAACATTTATCATTGATGAGAAACTCTGTAGCTATTGTTTCTAATGAAAAATTTGGTAGTGTCTCCTTCTGGCAATCAAAATAATTTGATGTCCCTTTGAGAAAACTACAATGTACATATTATCCATTTCAACATAGAGATCATGTAATCTTGTTAATTTTCTAGTAAAATTTATTCATTTCACATAAGAATCGAACCATGACAAATGCAATGTTTGAACTTGGCAGAATTAGGTAGAATGGGAAATATCAAAGGAAAAAAATATAAAGTATGGTAATAGAATGGCATAATGTAAAAAATAAAATTATGGACACCATGGATGGGATTTAAATAGATCATGTGGTAAAAAGGTAGTAGTTAAGATACATAGGATTATTTCTCCCCTTTAACCCCCTCTTTTTTCATCCTCTCTACAACCATCTTGGACCTTTAAATTAAGTTTTGAAATAATATTTTCATCTTGAACATACCATGGAAGGTATACCACACAATACTTAGAAATGATAGGTTTAAATAGTTGTTATTGATTTCAAGGGTTATCCAAATGAAAGAGATTTTTATATAGGGAAATAACATATTTTATGACCTTTCCAACAATATATGGCACACCTTCTCGAAACATTATTTTTGGATTTTCGATTACCCATTTATATACCCTATCTTTGAATGCATTTTTAGACCAATTAACTAGCTCAAATGGGAGCATAATATATATGATTTAAAAGCTTATTTTGAGACCTTTCCAATGATATATGCACTCCCTGTGACTCCTCACAATTGAGGAGAAATGATTTTTTGAATATTCATTACATTGACTACCAAGTCAACCCATCTAGTGCACAAGTTGACCCAACTAGTGAGCAAGTCGTTCATACTTTTCGGGGTCAAAATCACTATATATAAGCGTTAAGTGGAGGAATGTAGGACTTAATCACTCAAGGAAATTTGATTCCTTCTAAGCAAGTGAAGTATTAGTTATGGGGTTCAAACATCATGAACTAAGTGAAGTGAAGTCGAGTTGAAGAGGTTTTCTGTAGGAAGGGTTTTTCACACATTTTTTAAGGGGTTTTGGCACTCTTTGGTAAGTCTTATGGTCATGGTTAGAAGGGGATTTGTAGAGATATTCTAGTAGCCACGTTTTAGCACTTTTGAAGGCCAAACTTCAGGCATGTTCAAGTTGAGTTTCAAATCTATTATGTGGTCCTAAATTTGGTGTTTGAAGGTCAAAATCTGGAAATTTGAAGGTTGAATTTAGGTTTGGTTTGAGGGCCAACTTCTAATGCATTGAAGGTCAATTTCAAGTCTAGTTTTAAAATTGGTTTATGGTGTTTTGAAGGTCAATTTCAAGTCTAGTTTGTGGTTGAATTTTCAATATTGTCATAGAAAAAATTTTGGTCTGATCTTTGAGGTGGTCGAGCTATGTTGGAGAATTGTTGCAGGGATATTTGGAGGGTGAGTGTGGTTTTCTAAGGCAGTGTTAAGGGAGTTGTTGGATAAATTAGTTTTGATGTAAAGGTGATGATAAGTTCGAGCCCTACTATGGATATAGGTGCAATAAGGATAGGGTTGTTGTGGAAAATTTTAGTGATAGGCTTATGGGATGCATAAGGTGAGTTTTTAGTGCAAAGGTTGATAGGCCACAAGAAGTAGAGACCTTCAAGGTTGTAAAGGCCTGCTTGGTTCCAAGTGTGTTGAAAAGCCCTATGTGGCATAAATAAATCTATATTTTTTAGAACAAACTATCAAGTGGGAAGATCTTCTCTTTGAACATATAATAAGCCTAAGCAATGGAAATTGAACAATCAACAACAAGAGTTGAGGAAGTTGATATAGAAATTTGAATAATAGCTGAATTATTCACCGAGATTATCCTGATTACACAATATTAAAGCTTCATGCATAATACATAACCTCTTCTACAATTGATCATCAATATGCGGAAATAGAAGCAGTCACATGCGCACATTAAAACATAATCAAGCACACATATAACACAGTATGTAATGGGGAAAGCTTACAGCTGAAAACCCCCAACTATCTGTATATTATAATGATAGAGAACATGTAACAATACATAGCACAAAGCTCCTCACAGCTCTCAGCACTATCTCGCATGCTACACACAAACTAGCTCAGATATAGAACAAGTCACAAGTTCAAATCTCCTCCACAAGTCTGCCTGCCTCTACTGTGCAATCCAAGATGAATAATGATGTGATCCAAGTTCAAATCCCACTGGCTTGTACTGCGTAATCCTCATTGGCAATCTCAATCAATGTGTGTGCAAATCTCATGCACAGCTATAGTCACAACTGATAGTAGACTCACCCTTTCACCCACCTCTAACACTGGTCTCCACTAAACTTTCCATGCATTGCAGTTAACTGATGTGTTCTTTAGTTGATTTATGAGTTAATAATTAGTGAATTAATTAATAATTAATTCACACCACTCATCACTAGTGTATTTGTCAGTTAGACTAAATACAACTAGTTCAACTAAGTTAAACCGAACACAACTCCACCAGCTGTCTCATCAACTCCACCAAACTCTGCCACATGAGTTCTAACTGAAGTCAACCATGCAATAGCTCAACTAACCCTTAGGAAAAGTGTATTTCCTTCTGTCAGCTGCATGTGCCACATCCAAGCATCAAACTGAAGTGCTCCAAGAGGATAAGATAATGTTTATAGTCCAAATATTATTAAGGGCTAATAATATTCGACTGTTCTATTTTTAGCCCGGCAGTCTAAAAATAGAGGTCCATCTATTTTTTACCAACTTGACCAATCATCCATAAATAGCATCCTGCAACTCATAGACCATGATCCATATGTCTAAAAATAGACATAGTCTAAAAATAGACTTTGCGCCAAAAATAGCCTGCGGGCCCACTTAGTGAAGGAGACTTCATTTCACTAAGCTCCATCATCTTGTTGCATTTTCAACACTCCCTCTCAACAAGATATGGATTATCTGCAACCCCTATCCTGCCTCTGTGGAATTCAAATTTTCTCCTGGTGAGCGCCTTCATCAAGATGTCAGCATCTTGATCCTCCGTGGGAATATATGAAAGTAACATGATTCTCCGCTGCACACAATCTCTGATATGATGGTACCTGATGTTGATGTGTTTGGATCTATCATGAAATACTGGATTAGCCAAGAGTTTAATGCAACTCTGGTTATCACAATAAATCACAGTAGGCTCCAAGTGAGACCCGAACAACCCGACCAGGATCTTCCTCATCCATATGGCCTCGCATGCAGCCAAGCTTGCTGCCATATATTTAGCCTCTGATGAACTGAGAGCTACGGATCTCTGCTTCCTGGTGTACCAAGAAACTGTTGTTGACCTGATACTGAACATCCCTCCAGATGTGCTCTTTCTGTCCGTTGGGCTCCCTGCCCAATCTGCATCCGTGAAGCCACGTAGCTTCACCCCATCCTCCTGTCTGTACCACAAGCCATATCCCAATGTGCCTCTAAGATAATGCAATACATGCTTGTCTACCTTCCAGAAGAGCTTGGTAGGCTTAACCATAGCTTGCGAAATCTGGTTAACATCATAGAATATATCGGGTCGTGTATTGACCAGATACATAAGCGACCCCACCAACTGTCGATAAACAGTGGCATCCACTACCTCCGCCGAAGTAGCATCCTCCTTCCTCCAACCTCCAGGAAGAGGAGTATCAACAGGCTTGCAGCCATGCATGTTGAACTTCTCCGGTATCTCCTGGGCATACTTACCCTGAGAAACAAATAGTCCATCAACTAGCATTTGCCAAATTTCCAATCCCAGGAAATAATGAAGGATGCCCAAGTCCTTCATCTCAAACTCTCTAGCAAGATCCTCCTTGCATGAAAGTATCAACAGCTCATCACCCGTCAAAATTAAATCATCTACATAAAGTACAATGATCAGCAACTTAACCTCCACCACAATCTGGTATAGGTTAGGATCCGCCTCACTCTTGGAGAATCCAAGTCCAGTGAAATAACTGTCTATCCGTGTTTACCAAGCACAAGGTGCTTGTTTCAACCCATATAGTGCTCTCTTGAGTCTGCACACATGCGACTCACTGCTGAAGATCTCGAAACCTTCGGGCTGATCTATGTACACCTCCTCCTCAATGACTCCGTTGAGGAACGCAGTCTTCACATCCATTTGATGGATGTGCCACCCCATCTGTGTTGAGAGAGCTAGGATCGTCCGTATGGAAGAGTACCTTGCGACAGGTGCAAAGGTCTCCTCATAATCGATCCCCTCGATCTGCGAGAAGCCTCGGGCAACAAATCTTGCCTTGTACTTCTCCACACTCCCGTCAGCCGCCTGCTTCACTTTGTAGATCAATTTCGAACCCACCACTGATTTCCCCTCTAGTCTGGGGACAATCTCCCATGCACTGTTTCTGAAAATCGAATCATACTCTTCCACCATGGCATCTACCCATGCGGGGTCCTCCACAACTTCCTCGAAAGAGGATGGCTTTGTCACGACACATTTTCTCACAAGAGCCATGTATCCAGTGTACCGGTCCGGTGACTGTCTCTGCCTGCGCTGTGCTGTAGGTGGTCCTACAACTTTCTCTGCATCTTGAGCCAATTGCTCAGCTTATGTAGTGCGCTTTTTCCCTCTGATGGTTGGCGCTGCATGAGTGGTCTCTTCCACTCCATGAATTTCCTCTTGTGGCTGATCCACATCCGGAAGCTCATCCTTAGGAACTAATAGCTCCTCATCTGCATGCAAGTGTGGCTCCCTCTCAAGCGAACACTTCATGGCTTTCTCCTCCTGAAATTTGATATCCCGTCACACAACGGTCTTGTGACTGTCTAGCAAATACACATGATAGTTGTGGGGCGTATCAGTGTACCCCACAAATATCCCAACCTTTGCGGTCGGCTCCATCTTCTTCCTGGCATCCTTCGTCACATGCATGTAGACAGGTGAACCAAAAATCCTGAAATGGGAAATATCAGGCCTCTTACCAGAAAATGCCTCCTCGGGTGTACTCATGCCAAGTATCTTGTGAGGACAACGGTTCTGCACATATACTGCAGTATTGCATGCCTCTGCCCACAAGTGAAGGGGTAGGCCCTGATCATGCAACATCGCCCGTGCAGCACCCACGATCGTTTTGTTCTTCCGCTCAGCAACCCCGTTCTGTTGTGGGTTGTGAGGTGCAATTAGTTCTCTCTGAATTCCTTCTGCACTGCAAAATTCCTTGAATTCAGTAGAGATGAATTCACCACCATTGTTGCTCCTAAGATCCTTCACATGCTTCCCCGATTCCTTCTCAACCGGCGCCTTGAACTCACAGAACTTTGAGTATGTCTCGCTCTTCTTCTGCATGAAGAAGATCCATCACTTCCGAGAAAAATCATCAACAAAGATCACATAGTACTTGTGCTTTGCTGTCGAAGCTACTGAGAAAGGTCCACACACGTCTGTGTGAATTCTCTCAAGGATCTTCGTGGCGCGACTATCCTTCTCGTGAAAGGTGGCTTTCACAAATTTTCCCAAGGTACACCCCTTGCACTGATCTGACTGCGCAAGAGTGCCCTTAGGAAGCCCAGTAGAAATCTGCTGCAGTATCTTCAAAGCTCCATGGTGAAGGTGGCCCAGTCTCCGGTGCCACAACTCGCCATCATCCCGGCTCACTACTCCTTCTGCCTTGCTTGCCATTCTTTGCGCGACCATCACTACGGTGATCAAGGTTCTTAACTCGAACCCCTATCCTCCGGGTCTCACCAGTTGCCTTACTGCGCAGGAAAGCCTTTCCCTCGCTAAAGACAACATCATATCCCCTGTCTTCTAACATCGCCACAGAGATAAGATTCTTCTTCAATCCTGGAACATGCATCACTTCCTTCAATACGAAGGGTTTACCAGACTCCCTCTCAAAGGAAATGGTACCGATACCGGTCGCACTGTATCTACCATCATCGCCCATCTCGATGTGCACTCCTAGATCTTTCTCATCAGTCAAAGCAAATCTCGTTCTCAGTCATGTGAAAAGGCCTTTCTTGTCCAAGAACAAAAGCCCAGACCCACATCACACTTGAGACCAAGCATGCGATCAGCAAAAAATCCAGCTCAAACTGTGAGGCTAAGGCCTCTCCCGCTGCAGATCCAGCAACATGCTTATTTTTCTTCTTCTGCGGACAATTTGTGGCATAATGTCCGTGTTGGTGACAGTGAAAACACTTCACCTTGGACATGTCTTGCTTCTTGCCTTTCGCACCAGACTGAGAAGCTTTCTTGCTCTTCCCCTTCTTTTCTTTGGCAGCCAAAGCACAATTTTCTTCATCGGATACCTTTGATGAAGATCCGTCCCTAGTAGTCTGCCTTATCTCCTCTTGCATGAGATCCGACCAAAGTCACTCCCATCCCAGCAAATTCTCCCGACCATTGACAGAGTCCTGATAGGAATGCCAACTCTTCAAAAGACCAAGGAGAGCCAGGTCCACCAAGTCCTCATCATCGACAGTCACCCCCACACTTCCCAGCTCATCCCTGCATTGGGTGAACTTCGTGAGGTACTTGGCAATACTGTCGCCTTTCTCCATATTAATGTTTATGAGTTTATCCTTGAGCGCCAACTTCCTCTGGTCGCTCTTTCTTTGGAATAGATCTGTCAACGCTTTCCACATCAAGTATGGAGAATCCTTTCCATGCAGGCTGGATACAATGTGATCCTTCACGCCCTCCAACAGAATCCTTCGACATTTCGCCATCTTCTTTTTCCAAGCTTCAACTTGAGCAGCATCAGTAGCTTTGGGATCTCAGCATCTATGAACTCCTTCAGCTCGTTATCATCTAATACCGCCTCCATTCTGTCCTTCCATGCAACATAATTTGAACTACCCTCAAGGGAATACTCCAGTCGCAATCCGTTGAAATACATTTCAACTTTGGCACCAAGAAAACTGCTGCAAATTCGAATTCCACCAACTCAAAACTCAACCGCTTCCGATCTGTGAGAACAAAGTATTTCTAGCACAGAGATCGACTGTAGGGGAATTTACTGGATATATCACCTTTTAGAGAAAGGATGGATCCAGAGGCTACCTAGCCCGCTTACAGACTTTGTCTACCGAAATAAATTGTAATCACTGTAATAGATCCGATGATCAATTATGCTCTGATACCATGTAGAAATTTGAATAATAGCTGAATTATTCACCGAGATTATCCTGATTACACAATATTAAAGCTTCATGCATAATACATAACCTCTTCTACAATTGATCATCAGTATGCAGAAATAGAAGCAGTCGCATGCACACATTAAAACATAATCAAGCACACATATCAACACAGTATGTAATGGGGAAAGAAATAGCTGAAAACCCCCAACTATCTGTATATTATAATGATAGAGAACATGTAACAATACATAGCACAAAGCTCTCACAGCTCTCAACACTATCTCCCATGCTACACACAAACTAGCTCAGATATAGAACAAGTCACAAGTTCAAATCTCCTCCACAAGTCTGCCTGCCTCTACTGCGCAATCCAAGATGAGTAATGATGAGATCCAAGTTCGAATCCCACTAGCTTCAACTGTGCAATCCTCATTGGCAATCTCAATCAATGTGTGTGCAAATCTCATGCACAGCCATGGTCACAACTGATAGTCACACTCACCCTTTCACCCACGTCTAACACTGGTCTCCACTGAACTGTCCATGCATTGCAGTTAACTGATGTGTTCTTTAGTTGATTTATGAGTTAATAATTAGTGAATTAATTAATAATTAATTCACACCACTCATCACTAGTGTATTTATCAGTTAGACTAAATACAAATAGTTCAACTAAGTTAAACCGAACACAACTCCACCAACTGTCTCATCAACTCCACCAAACTCTGCCACATGAGTTCTAACTGAATTCAACCATGCAATAGCTCAACTAACCCTTAGGAAAAGCGTATTTCCTTCTATCAGCTGCATGTGCCACATCCAAGCATCAAACCGAAGTGCTCCAGGAGGATAAGATAATGTTTATAGTCTAAATATTATTAAGGGTTAATAATATTTGACTGTTCTATTTTTAGCCCGGCAGTCTAAAAATAGATTCCGCCCAATGTCTAAAAATAGAGGTCCATATATTTTTACCAACTCGACCAATCATCCACAAATAGCATCCTGCAACTCATAGACCATGATCCATATGTGTAAAAATAGACATAGTCTAAAAATAGAATTTGCGCCAAAAATAGCCTGCCGGCCCACTTAGTGAAGGCGACTTCATTTCACTAAGCTCCATCATCTTGTTGCATTTTCAACAGTTGAAGTGCCAAATAGGAAAACATCGTTTTGATAAAATACAAAGAATTGACATATAGGAGATCAAACCTAAGGAGCCAAGTCAAGAAGCTTAGTTGAAGAATAGAAAATTAAGGTGTACAGGTCAAGTGCCTATGATTAAGCTTGAAGGGATAAACCTAAGGGTTGCATGGTTAAATGAAAACTCATTGAATAATTTGTTGAGGACCATAAGTTAGTTTTGACAGATCCAAGGAACAAGTTGAAGAGATAGGTTGGTGCCTACAGTTAGCTGTGTTGATGCTCAGTTGGGGAGGATTGGTGTCTCATGTATTTTGGTGACTACATTTTCTAAGTTGGTTTCTAACCAGGGGAATGAAATCTCATGTAGGTTGGTTCCTATGAAAGTTTTAATTTGGTCCTTACTTTGTATAAGGAATCTTACAAAATATTTACAAATAAAATTTGTATAAGTGTTTATTATGTAAAGATCAATGTTTCATGATTTATGTGCATCAAATATTTTAAAGGATAAAAATAGTGAAAAATAATAAAATGATAATTCAACCCCCCTTAGTATTTCCAATAATTGGCATTAGAGTCAGTACTATAACATTCCTCAGTACACATCATAAAAAATACATTGTAATATATATTTTTACAAGTTGGACCAGCATGTAGCATCCCATGAATGACTTATTGCATTCTCTTAATCTGATCATAAAATTATATAATCACAATCATTGAGTGAAGTAACCATAGAAATGGATAGTAATTGTGTAAAGGAATAATCATTAGTGCAAATTGTTAACATGATTAATTCTATTGTAGCTTTGCATCATTAAAATTGTTCAATTAATGAAGGCTTATTAAAACATGAAGAATGATATAATTTCGAACGTCATGCAAGGTGACGATATCATCAAGATAAACAATTAGGAAAACATACAAACGAACACCAATATTACCCTAGAAACCCCGAAGGGAAAAACCAATAAACGTTTATTTTATTAAACATTTCGTGCGGAAGTTCATCCCCTAACTCAACCGCAACAAGGGAGTCTATACATTATCCATTGTTGATATTTTACACGAGAAACATAATCTTTCATTCAAGCATTATTAACTAGAGGCCCATATACTAGACATGTCATCATGTTTCTCAAACACATTACCTAATAGTTCATAGAGTATAATATCCCCATGAAATGATTGTTTACATAGTAACCTTATTTCCCTTCATGCATCACCATTGTCAAATCATCACAAGTTGGCCATATATATATGTAACCTATCACTCTACATCTGATCATAATTATATATAATAACATCCTCGCCTGGAGTAGTATTAGTTATAAACCACCATTCAATTTCTGCAAAGGAGATTAGTTTAAAAACTACTCAATTCCTGGTAAGTCATGACTTCATCCTTGCAACCACTATTGTTAGTAAAAAATATAATTTCATGATTACCTAAAATATCAATTATAAAAACCCCAAAGATTATGGTTTTCCATCCAAATATAATGCGAGAGAATCCCTATCTCTAAGAATATCATAATTTATTACTTGGAATTTACTATTTGATTTAATAAAAGTTAACCAATACTATGTCAATTATCAGTTAAATTCAATCTTTGGGCACTATAACAGAGGTTATACAAGAAAATAAACTATCATCGTTAAATTATACCTCTACGCACAAGAACAAGGTAATATTTTCAAAAGGAATCATCATAGTCAATTCTACTTATGTGCACAAGAACAAGGTATTCTTTTCAAAAGAAATCTTCATAGTTAATTATATTTTTGTGCACAAGAACAAGATAGTCTTTTCAAAATAAATCATTATAATCAATTCTATCTCTGTGCACAAAGGCAAGGTAATATTTTCAAAAGAATCATCATTGTTAATTCTTATCTCTGTGCACAAGAATAAGGTAATATTTTCAATAGAAAACATCATAGTTAATTATATCTCTGCGTGCAATAACACAGTAATATTTTCAATAGAAATCATCATAGTTAATCGTATCTCTGCGTGCAATAACACAGTAATATTTTCAAAACAAGAACAAGGTAATATTTTCAATAGAAATCATCATAGTTAATTATATCTCTCCACACAATAACACAGTAATCTTTTCAAAAATAAATCATCAGCTTCTGAGTGGGAATCATACCTCCAAACCCATGCATGAATAGAATTTAACATTTATTTTCATGTTGTGAATCCTCCAAGACACCCACGATTGCATTTGGGTGCTCAATGTCACATTGAGAAAGGATATATTTGTGGACCTTTTCTTCATATATCCTTAGGTGTCTCCTATCTCTTATGGCGAACCTTTTGATGTTAAAATTTCCATGGAATTATATGATGCAATTACTGTAAAAAATCAAAAGACGGAGAGCTTTGAGTGCTCAAAAAACTAGTAACATTCATGGATGGTAGAGCTTGGATGTAAAATGTGATACAAATGAGCATTTTAACGGCGGTAAAAGGTGGCCTAAGGGGAAAAAATTGGAACTTTTTTTCCTCTGATTTGATTCTAGGGGTGTGGATTTTTTTGCAAGATCGACTTTGGTCTACCTTATAAATATTCAATACTAACATTTATCATTAACTAATTGGTTAATTATTTCTTGGCTTATATTTATTCTTTCTTGGCTTATATTTATCCACAAAGTATTAATGCATCCAAGCATTTATTTTTAATCCAATAATATTTTCCACATTATTTATTATAAATGTCAAACAATTAGTCCATCTTTAAAATTTATATACATGTTTGGGTTCTAGAGGTATTACATTCTCCCCCCTTAAAGATAACACAATCCTTGGTTTTCATCTCTTTTTCTTTTTGTCATCATTATATTTTCGTCTAGTCTTTATTTCCCCTTGGAGCTTTATCTTTTCATTTAGATTGATTTTGTCTTTGTAGTCCATATTTAGATCATCTTTCACTCATGGCTTCTATCTCCAGTCATGATAGTTCTTTAACCATAATAACCAAAAGGGGATCTTTCCCCTTCAAAATGATTTTTTTTTACCCAAGAAATATCAATAAGTAAAAGAAATAATGTTTTATTAACAACCATAAATATTTATATCGATTAAAATATTCAAATTTTACTTCCAACCTTTTAACCATTGTTCAATTTCATAAAAAAACAAAACAAAAAAAATTTCTACATAAAAATTGGTTGTTACATGCCAATATTCTTAGAAACTATGGCCACTCCGCACAATATTTTAATTATAGGTGGTTTATCATCTATGATAAGAACTCTAAGAGTGGTTTATCAACCCAACAACAAACACCTTTGGTAGCCTATTATCTCCAAGATTATATGCAGTGGCGTACTGACCAAGGAATCTAGTTAGCATTCCTCAATTGTACTTAATTAACTATCATTCATTTATGTAATTCTAGGTGCAAACATTAAGGAAAGTACCTCTGCAAGTACTCAAAGAGAATATAATCCTCTAATCATAGGAATGATCAAATTAAACATAACTGCACAAGGTGCATATTGTCTTATCTCTTGCTAAAGACATACACAAGTTTGGTAGCATGAATTCTTGGAAATACAATATATGTTGCCACATTCCTTTCAAGTGTTGAACTATTTTTCCAGTAGTTCCCCCTCGAGCGCTAGGTTCTTTTCCTACCAGGAAACTAATCATAAATATTTCACATATTTACACCTCCTCAGCATATGCATCGTCCTACTAGCTCTAGGTATAGGTCCAGTCTTTATATCCCACTAGCACCTTTTAATTTTGGTTTCCTTTATCTATTGCAATCCTTTATATACATCTTCCTTCGATGACATTTATCTCTAGTCATGTTAGCTTTTGGTGGTCATATCATCCAAACAGGGTCATCCCTCTTGGAAAAATGGAATATTTTTCCTTTTTTGTGTTTTCATGTCCCTTCTTGGACCATAACTTATTTTAATTGTTTTCTAGCATTAATGAGTCTAGCTTCTCATGGGTGGCTCCTCTTATATTCCAAAAATAATAATAATTAAAATACTTTCATTTTATAAAAAAAGTAAATATTTACATTTTCATTACAAAAAACGTTTACTTTTCACTTTTTGGATTTTTAGCCACATGATATCTTAGAAAGTCCTAAAAGTCATTTTAAGACTAATTTACCACTTTGTATGAACATTGTTTGTCTGCATTTTATTTTTTTTAAATAAAATATTAAAAATAAAAGTTGAAATTTGATTTCCACTATCATCGAATGTTTCCTTTAAGTGTTTTCCAATTATTAACTCATGATTCCTTGAAAATTTCTAGGCCTTACTATCCAAGTGTCCTTGTGGTTTTGGCCTTCAATTAGGGCATCCCCTGAATAATTCTCAAGAATCATGATTGACATTTCATGTCTCATGGGTGGTGTTCATTTAAGTTTTCCACATAATAATAGTTTGAAATAGACATTTTAGAAATAAACCACTATATATTCTATGCACAAATATTGCATGTCATGTTTGCATAACACTAAACACTATATATTCACATTTCAATCACAAGTCACTTATAACCTTTTTACCTTTCAATGGTTCTTATTTTTTGTGTTTTCGAAATCTTAGTGACATCACTATGTTGCCATTAAACTACCCCTGCTTAATCATACTAACAATATTAGTCACAATTGTATTTCATAAAACCATACCCTTCACAAAATCATGTATTTACAAAACATCTTGTCAAATATACTCAATATGCATTTCAATTTTCACATGGATCCATGTTTCTCAATACTTCAACAAGGTAAGAAGGTAATAGTCATGACAATTTTTCACTTACATAAACAATTTCCATGCATGAGTAAGCATAGAAAATAAGGATATTTTCTTCACACAATACATATAAGGGAATTAAAAAAAACTTTCCGCGGTGATATTTCCCATAACAACAATTAAGG
Source organism: Pinus albicaulis (assembly GCA_034641835.2). Lineage (NCBI taxonomy): Eukaryota > Viridiplantae > Streptophyta > Pinopsida > Pinales > Pinaceae > Pinus > Pinus albicaulis. The sequence goes on from CM076575.1 coordinate 1,454,035,082, forward strand.
GAATAAGGCCTTCTAATATATACAACCTTTCTGAACCAAACATTAACATTCATCATAGTTCTAATTCTTGCAAAATGTTATTTCATTTTCATGCATATGTGTCAAACCATAAGTCACTATGAAACATTACTAACTTGAAGACAATAATGCAAACTCTCAAGTCAAAGAAATTAGTGATTCCAACTAATTAAAATATTTCATCCAAATTATGTTTAGCAATGACAAAGGATACACCATAATTCTACAACATAATGGACCTAACTGATTAAGTTCAATATGTAGTGTCACCAACAATATTCACGTAGACTGGAAGATTTCCCAAAGGATGAAAATGAAATATTTTGTTAGATGCATGATGTCTACAAGATCATTCATACCGACACTATCATTAAAACATCAACTTGTATAATTATATTGTCATGTCTGAAATTTGAGCAATCAACGTAATCAGCAACACCTAGTTGCTACCAATTTTATCATTAAATTTGTAGAACATACATAATTTATATCATCGCATACAACCTAATTATTAGAAAATACATTATTAAGCTATCAAACAATATTTTTTTTCTCTTATCACACCAGTTACCATTTATGCATGTTCATATAAAAGGCCACAACCCTTTTCCTTTATGTTCTTATAATTGACATAACAATGCATTTTTATTAAATTAGTCACTTTATAAGGAATTACTGCTGTCGTGATCTAAGTTATTTATAACATTCAATTATTTACTTCCATCACCATCATAGTTTCTTACATACAATCTTAATATGCACAAAAACCTATAATTACCCATACAAAATTTCAAACATATAAGGATACTAATTTACCATTAGAAATTGAGTATTGATAACAAATACTAGTAATAATTTAGAATCCAATCAGACCCAAATTCAAACAATGTATTGTCGTCATTAATTCAATAATATGAGAATGAACTACCACTATCAAATTGTTTACAACTTTAAAAATAATCTTCAACCAAAAACTGAATGATGCATATTCCAATAAACTTATTGCAATATACCATCGGAGATAATTCTACTAGTTTGTTGACCAGATCACATCTAATTTGTTAGTATTGCAATTACCAAAAATGATGTCATTAATGGTTTTAACAAAACGTAATTCATAGGAGAATAGTGAAATTTACTAAATAGACAATGCCACCAAACTATCATAAATTCAATCGACATTCAAGGTAATTCCACACTAAGATACAATCAATAGTTAACCAATACAGTCATACTAAGCATCCTAATTTTACTCAACAAGACCTGGCACGACTCATTTCTTATTTTCAATATTCAAAAGGGTTCTTTAATGCATTTTAAACATTTTAGCATGTTATCAACAACTTCAAGGAAAACCCCTACCTTTCTACATTATTTCTCTATCACATTGTAGTCATTATTAACAAAGCAATGCATGCATTCATTCCTTTCAAAAAACCTTAAGCAAAGCATTGCAATTTCAATCATTTTATTTTAATTCATCATTAAACATTATCATAAGAGTATGGATACGATGGTTGGTAATCAGTCTTAATCCACACTATCACTATTTACTATGTGAGTGCTCAAAATTTCCATAATTTAATTATAATCAAATGCAATAGAATTTTGAACTGGTTTTTATCAATATAAGGACTCAATGCCATCAGCACAATTATTCTTCAAAGCAATCATTAACATTATTATTCTTCAAAACAGGTATTAGCACTATCATACATTTCATATTAAATGTAGTCTAATGCACATATTGTGATGAAATTTCATTAGCATCATACCTGAGCTTCACCTAGTAGCATCATACCTCTACTCCTCGTTCTTACAGAACCCAAGAGGTTTTAGTGTTGTAAACCTTAGCTCTGATACCACTTGTAACAACCCTCAGTATACCTCATAAAAAATACACAAGATTAAAAAAAAATTACAAGTTTTACCCACATGTAGCATCCCATGAATGACTTATCACATATGCTTAATATGATCATCAAATGATATAATCACAATCATTAAGTGAAGTAACCATAGAAATGGAATAGTAAATTTCATAAAGGAATAATCATTAGTGGAACTTGTTAACATAATGCATTTTGTTGCAGTTTTACATCATTGACATTGTTCAATTAATGAGGGCTTATTAAAAACATGATTGATGATATAATTTCCAACATCATGCAAGGTGCCAATATCATCAAGATAACCAATTAGGAAAACAAACAAATGAACACCAATATTACCCTAGAAACTTGGAAGGGAAAAACCAACAAACGTTTATTTTATTAAACATTTCTTGGGGAATTTCATCCCTCATTCAATGGCAACAAGTAAGTCCATCCTTGTCCATTCTTGAGATTTCACAAGAGAAACATAATCTTTCAGTCAATCATTATTAAATATAGCCCATACATTAGACATGTCGATGTGTTTCTCAAACACATTACCTAATCGCTCGTAGAGTACAATATACTCGTGACATGATTGTTTACTATAGTAACTGTATTTCCCTTCTTGCATCACCATTGTGAAATCATCACAATTTAGCAATATATCTCAGTAACCAAGTTGCCCATTGTAAAACTGCATATGATCATATATCACTCTGAATGTAACAATAGTTATATATAATGATCTCCTCACCTACAATAGTATTAGTTATAAACCATCATTAAATTTCTACAAATGATATTAGTTTAAAAACTACTCAATTCCTGATAAATCATGACTTCATCCATGCAACCACTATTCTTAGCAAAAAATATAATGTCATGATTACCTGAAATATCAATTATAAAACCCCCACATATTATGGTTTTTCATCCAAATATAATGGGAGAGATTCCATATCTCTCTATCTCAAGGATTCAATCTTTACCCGTTATTCTACTTCTTAACATGAAAAAACTTACTTGCAATTACATAAATAAAAGTAAAATTCATAACCACAACTAACCTTTTTATTTTTAAATACATGGTCAATTACAAAATCATAACTATTTTTCCTTTAACACATGCAACACTATAACTACTATTGAAAATCATATTATTAGTGTATTTAACAAAATGTAAAACCATGGGTGTAAACCCACAAAATAGTGGTAATAATTCCCAGTTATATTTTTCTAGTCACAAAACCATGAGTATCAATCCACTTGTTCCTTTCAATATAAAACCAAGTTTAAATATACAAAAGTTTATTGAAATATCCCATGTTAATGAACTATAGTAATTGTTAACTAAGAATAGCATAATTTATTACTTGGAATATACTATTTGATTTAATAAAAGTTAACCAATATTATTTCAATTATAAGATAGATTACTAGAACAAAGGTAATATAACAAAATAAATCATCATAATTAAATTCTACTTATGCACATAAGATTAAGGTAATCTTTTCAAAAGGAATCATAATAGTTGATTCTACCGATATGCATAAAAACAAGGTAATCTTTTTAAAAGAAATCATCATAGTTAATTTTATCTTTGTGCACAAGAACAAGATAATCTTTTCAAAAGAAATCACCATATTTAATTCTCTCTTTGTGCACAAAAATAAAGTAATCTTTTCAAAAGAATCATCATAGTTAATTCTATCTCAGTACACAAGAATAAGATATTTTTTTCAAAATAAATCATTATAATTAATTCTATATATCTGCACAAGAACAAGGTAATCTTTTCAAAATAAATCATTAGCTTAGAAATGGGAAATATCATACCTCTAAACCACTGCATGAATGGATTTTAACATTGATTTTCATAATGTGAATATGCCAAGACAACCACGATTGCATTTGCGTGATCAAGACACATTGAGAAAGAATAGATTTGTGGAATTTTTCTTCATATATCCTTACGCGTTTTCGGTCTCTTATGGCGAACCTTTTGATGTTAAAAATCCCCTCGAATCATTTGATGCAAGTACTGGAAAAATTCAAATGCTAGGGAGCTTTGAATACTTAAAAGTGAGTAAGATTCGTGGATGGTAGAGCTTAGATCTAAAACGTGAGACAGATGAGCTTTCTCTCGGCGGTAAAAGGTGACCCACGGGGCGAAAAATGGAACTTGTTTTCCTTTGGTTTGACTCCATGGGTGTGGATTTTTCGGCAAGATTGACTTTGGTCTGCCTTATATATAACGAAATACTGGGTAATCTGTATCAATTACCAATCAATTATCATTAGCCAATTATTTTATTAATTATGGGCTTATTTTCATCCTTTCTTAGCTTATATTTATCCTTTCTTGGCTAATATTTATCCACAAATTATTAATGCATTCATGCATTTATTTTTAATATAATAATATTTTCCACGTTGTTTATCATAAATGTCAAACAATACAATAATAATAAGCGTTGCTTTAAAAGTAATATGAATGTTTAGGTTCTAGGGATATTACAGGTATCTTCAGACACAGCCTAACAGCCAGACGATAGACCTCAAAAACACATGGAAAAGTCCAGAAGGCGTAACTCCAAACCCCTAAAATAAGTCTCCTCCATATCCATGAATATAGGATATTTTAAAGAAGATGAAGACAATCAGATGACTCAACCAAATCTAGAAGTTTACACCATCGATTTTGAAGTCGATTTTTTGGCTTCTCGAGAATAAATAATCAGGTTTAGAAAAGAAAATAAAAATCTTAAAGAGAATTTGCAAATAATTAAAGATAAGAGTCATAACATTGATCATGAAGCATAAATTTTCCTCATGAGATATCAACCAAAGGAAGCAGAAAATAGAGAAGGATTGTTGTCAAGTTAGCTAATGGAAAAAGTTGAGGATTATGAGAAGCTAGAAATAGAAGTTGATCAAAAACCAAAAGAAAAAGAGAAAAAAATTGAAGTCGTCATTTTCTTGAAAATTTATCTAGAAGAAGTTAAGAGAACAAAATAAGTGATGAAAATATAGTTGAAGGAAAAAGAAGAAAATTGTGAAAGCTTGAAGTTGAATTTGTGTCATTAAGGAATGAATTAGACAAGCTCAACAAGAACTTGAAAATTTCTCAAATGCTGGATAATATTTGAGACAGTCAAAGTTCACCATACGATAAAATAAGTCTTGGTTATGGGGACGAGATTTTATACAAAGAATATGCAAGCCTTAGATCACCAAAAAATAAGATTAAGGAAAATCTTGAAAGTCATGCTAATATTATTAAAAAACCTAACCATAGTGGAAGCAAGCGAAGAAATTAGGATAAGTTTGGAAGAGTTATTAAACCTAGAAGCTATAAAATTAGCAATGAAATAAGATACAAGGATCAGAAAATAATTTAATCTTCTCCAAAGAAAAACAACTTCAGAAGATTTATTTCATCAAGACAATCCTTCTCAAGAAACTATCAAACTATATTTTTTGGTAAATGTTGTTCATGGAAAAAATTTGAACATGAAGTAAGAAATTTTAGATCATATGACAAATATTATTATAGAGGCCCTTATCATACCTCTAGAAGCAAAATTTCAGACAATCAAATCATAGGGTCTAATGGCTACAACATTAGAAAACATAATTGATTTTCCCCCTTATTCAAGTACAATACATAATGCTACAAATGCCACAATTATAGGCATACAACATGTCATTGCAGAAGCATAATGAGATAGTATCCTAAACATATCAAGGAAGAAAATATCTCCTACTAGGCATAAATAAAAATATGCCACGGTGTGGAGAAGAAAATAAGAAGATCCCAAGATGGATATACATGCTCAACACATAAGTCTTTGTGGATGGAAACTTATAGGAGATGCACTATATCAATGCAATGCATAGGAGATAAAATTTGGCTCCCTAAAAGAATCAAGGTCCACCTCATAAATGGACCAAAGGAGTCGAAGATTTCTATATTCAAAGGATTATTGAAGAACTAGAGAGATCCCAAGAGCTTGCTTGAAAAAGAGAAGAAGAGAGGTAACATGTAGCTAGAGAAGAAGAGGAGCATAAAATAAGACATGTAGATTGGATCTCTCTCTAAATACAGGGGAATTGATGGACAAGTATTAGCTGTGTCTCAAAAGTTGAAGGCAACAATCTCAAAGGGTGCCAGTGATCATGGAATTAAAGGACTTGTCTCAAAATTTCCATAGATTTTTTTGCAATGTATTAGTAGAGATGAGGTAGCTCCGGAAATAGCACAAACATTTTAAGAGATTGTATGAGAATCCATCAAGTAGATTAAATTTTTAAAACCATATTGGATTTTGAAGGAACTAAAAATTTGGGTCATTTATTCATATGAGGAACACAAATTCAAAAAGGATGTAATTGTTGCGCTTATAAATTCTAAATTAATTAAGCTTATAGAATATACCTTGCATCTTGTTAAATGTAACACCCTCCTCCAACATTTACCCAAAATACTCAGTCCACAAGGGTAAACATGTGTCGAGAGGATACTATGTTGTTATTCAACTCCCCATGTGCAGTTAAGGAAGAGGAACCGATGAAACTAAACCAAACTGATCTTCCACACATGCAATAGAACCTCCAGGAGCCAACCAACCCTTCCAAGTGACCAGCCCCTAAGGCAACTCAACTTTTCACTGATCTAACACCCTAGTCACTCCCTTGACAAATCATGCATGTGATTGTAGGCCTCCAGTCACTCCCATAACAAGGGCAATCCTGCAACTATGGAAATTTTCAGTTATTTTTGTGCCAGTGACCTTGGATTTTGTGCCCATTTTTCAAGGCTAGTACTCAAGGCACTACCCAGAACTTCATGAAAACCTCACAAATGATAAATAACATGGGAATAAGAATATTTATGAAATTAACTGATCAATGACTTGACAGGGTCCCTACTATCCATGCCATGCATTTCGTCAAACATGTCAGAAAGATGTAATCTACAGGTCATAAAAACATATATAATCATAGAAGTCTCATACTTATCTGAGATTCGCAAGGAAGCATTGATGCCTTATCACATTAGTTGCTTTATCATTTATTAGTTCATATATTCATTTTCATTCATTTACAAACAAAAACATGATGATATCCATACATCATCATTGTCATAAAACATACCCATAACTAGCATATAGATAACAGAAATAACAAGGATATAATAGCCATAACATCCACATATGAAACAATACATTTATACATAAAATAACAGGGAGAAGTAGTTCTTACTAATGAATTAATAGGCAAACCAGGTATGGGACTTTCACGAACCACCCAAACATAGATTGGATTAACCAGATCTTTGTTTTAGCCAATCACCCTCGTGCCATATTCCAAGCATGAATGTGGGACTCATAACTAGAAATCAACCAGGGCTTCCTGAGGCTAGACCACCTCACCCTCATCAATAGAACCAGGATTTATCGTAATCCCCACCGGATCACTAAGCCCTAAACAAGCATGAATGCCACCAAATTTCTCCACCTACACCGTGAGGAATTTTCCTACCTCCTAATATCTAGGCTTCATCGTGCATCCCACCATACAATGGTCGAGATCCCTGGGCATAATCAAGACTCCTCCCTCTAATATTTACCGTATATCCTGCCATTTACAAGCCAAGGATTCCTATGTCTGATCGAGGGCACCAACCTCTAGGCTTTACTATTTATACCGCCATTCACTGGTCGAGGATTCCGAGGCCCGCCAAGTCACACAATATTCGGCTTTACCGCAACCCACATTCCAGTTCAAGCATTACTAGGCCAGTGGATTTACCACAATCCACAGTTTGATTCTTTGATCACTACGCCATGTGTTCTTTCTTCAAGAGGCCACCTCACTCAGTTTCAAATCCATCCAGCAATCTAGCTCAACCAAAACATGAGAACCCCATCACACCATAGTTATCTGGAAATGGAAAGGCTAGGCTTAAAGACAGTATCACACTTGGAAAAACTCATGCCCATGACATAAAGAGAACCAATAAAACATATGCATAACCATGCATGCAAAAACTAGCAAGGAAGTCACAATGAAAAGTGATACCTGCAAGTAAACTCAGTGTAGTTTCTTAATCCTACTCTTCCTTGCTTGATCTTTGCTTCCTCTTGCCTTATTTTTTTTTCTTGATCCAATGCTAGAGTGTTCTAAGAATTCTCTAAGTGTCCAAGTGTGTGAGAGAGAGATAATAGAGAGAGAGCTCCAAAACTAAATTGAGAAAAGGTACCAGCTGATCCTCAGAAGCCTTTTAATTAATGAGGCCTCTAATTTCTTCAATTTTCCATTATTTTCCTTCATTTTCCTCCTCACTTGCAACCTATGAACTTTCACCTTACTTTTCTCATAATTTCCATTATTTTCATAAATAAATTGCCAATTAATGTCACTTTTCCTTTCCAAATCCTTTTTCAATGCATTTGCCAATTCCTTAGCCATAATAAATCAAATGAACACCCACACTAGGATGTTTTTCCCAACATTTAGGTTGGAATTTGTGTCTCGTGATCTTGGTTATTATTTTTTCCTTTATTAACCTTATTAAATGGAATTTTCACCATGGATTTTACGAACCCTCCCCCTTGGGGGAACATCGTCCTCAATGTTCAGTGACACCTACAACCAACAAGACTGCTAATAGCACAACATACTGCCCATGTAGCTTTATAACTTAGCTCATTGTAATATTTACAAAGATCAACCTGTTGAGAAGCAACCCAACATGACACATAATAACATGACACCCATACCACTTATTGGATATTTATAACACGGGTCATTGTAGTATTTACATCCATATACATATACATATATACATATATCAAAACATGTACCAAAACATCATACCAAAGCAGATACCAAAAACATTCGCTCAACCAGAAAATACAGAAGGATACATAGCCCGCATCTGATCTGCCATCTCCCATGTAGCTTCATAAGGCCCAAAGTGCTTCCATTACACTTTAACCTACTCGATTTCTCGGTTCCTGAGCATGAGCGTATTTATCTGCAATATACATTGTGGTTCTAGATGGAATTATCCTTCTGGATCCACCTGCAATACAGACTAGTCAATCACATGATCAGCATATTTAACATACTTCTTAAGCAATGACACATGGAAAAAATCATGGGCTTTCATTGTCGGAGGCAGTTCAAGTCAACCAACTACTGGTCCAATCCTTTCAAGAATCTTGAAAGGTCCACAAAATCAAGGTGTCATCTTCCTCGGGACACCATGCAACATCACTACATCATTAGTTGAATATTTATACTTCAGTGGAATGAAGTGTGCTACCTTTGTCACCTGTCCAAAACAACCACGTTAGAATCATGTTTTCTAGATGTCCTCGGCAAACATGTGATGAAATCCATGGAAATGACCTCCCACTTCCATTCTAAAATCGGAATCGGTTGTAGTAATCCACTAGATGCTTACATTCCGCCTTTACATGCTGATAATCCAAGCACATAGCTACAAAATCTACCACGTCTTTCTTCATATTCAGCCAATGATAAAAAAAATTCATTGTTTTCAATGTCTTTTGGTATTTTGTGTGACCTGAATAAGGTTTCACATGAAATTCTCTCAAGATAGTCTTCTTGAGATCACTATTGTTTGGCACATAGATCTTGTCCCTAAATCTGATCAAACCATATGTTGTAAGATTATAATCCACATCCTAATCACCTGTACCCCATTGTAACATGTGCATAATATCCATGTACCTACCATCCTACCGTTTTTTGTGTAAGATATGATCTTGTAAATTTATCCCATAGGAGCTCATAGTTGTTATATGATTCGCTCGTATCCTCCTGCTAACATCATATGCAACCATGTTCTCTTTTCCCTTAATTTACCTAATCTCAAAATCAAACTCACTGATCGTGGGAAACCATCTGTCTTTCCTAACATTTAGATTCATCTGGTCAAATAAGTATCTCAACCCCTATGATCACTCATCAATACAAACCTCCTGCCAAGAAGATAGTGCCTCCACATCTTCAACACATGGATGATCATTGCCAACTCAAGATCATGTGTCTGGTAATTCTACTCATTCTCATTCATTTTTTGTGACTCGTAGCATACTATCTTTCCTTCATTCATAAGGACTCCACCAAGTCCTCTCTTACAAACATTTTTACATACCAAAAAATCTTTTACCAGATTTGCAATCTTTAACACTAGAGAATTTTTCAACAACTGCTTTAACCGTTCAACTTGTTGCACATTCCTCTTTTCATTCAAATTTATTACCTTTCCTCTACAATGATGCAATAGGATATGCAATCCTAGAGAAGTTCCTGGTGAACCTCTTATAATAGCCTGCTAACCCCATAAATGATATTACCTCTTCCACATTTCTAGGAGCTCCCTACTCCACGATAGCCCTTATCTTCTTTGGATCCACTATTATTCCTTCCTTGGAGACAACATGCCTCAATTAATGTACATATGTCTAAAATAAATTGCATTTTCTAAGCTTGGCATACAACTGATGCTCTCTCGACAATCTCAAAATTGTTGCTAAATGATCGACATGTTCTTCCTCATTCTTAGAATATATAAGGATGTCATCAATGAATACAATAAAAAATTTGTCTAGATAAGGACACAACACACTATTCATCAAACATGTAAAGGTAGCTAGAGAATTATTCAAACCAAATGGAACTACAAAAAAATTATAATTCCCATACTTGGTCCTGAAAGTTGTCTTGTATATGTCCTCTTCCTTAATGCGTACCTGGTGATATCATGATCTCAAAACAATCTTTGAAAACATTGTTGTTCCCTTCAACTAATCAAACATGTCATCGATCCTTGGCAACAAATGCTTGTTCTTGATGGTCACCTTGTTCAACTGCATGTAATCGATGCAAAACCTGAGAGTGCCATCCTTCTTCCTCAAAAAAATATCGATGCACTCCACGGGGATACACTTGGCCTAATGTATTCCTTATAAATAATTCCCCTCAACATTAACTTAAACTCAACCAACTCTGGAGTGTTCATCTGGTACAATGCCTTTGATGCTGGTGTTTCCCCTGGTGCCAACTCACTGGGAAATTCCACTTCTCTGTGAGGTGGAAACTCTAAAATCTTTGCGGAAAATACATCGTGAAACTATTGTAGAACCGGGTACCTACTCAATATCTCTACATATTCATCCTCCTTAACCTTATCACTAGAAATGTGCACTGCAAACAACACACACCCTTTTTTGTGACTGTGCTTACGTGCATAGTTGTAACCATTCTAATTAATGTGGCTTTATTCTTACCCTGCAAGATCCTCTGTTCTCCATTATCATTCAAACATTCAATGGCTTTCTCATAACAATCCACATTAGTCCTATGAAGATATAACCATTCCATACCCAAAAGCATAGTATATGATTCCAACATAAATACATTCAAATGTGTTAATGTAGGCATACCATTCAACTCAAAATCACAAGCTCTTACCCAACGATGAACTCTTTTCTCTGGACCTATAGAAAATTGCACTAACCAATATTTTGCATGTTATTATTTATTAAAACCACACTTATACACCAATTTAAGGTCAACATAACTATAATTAGATTTAGGGTCAATCAAAATAGAAACAACTTGATCACAAATCTTACCGTCCATCTCAATGATAGATGCCCGGTGATCCACTTGTCTATTATCAAGCACTACATAGATACATGGAATGATCTACCCAACATACCCAACAGTTTGTGCCTCCTGTGTACTATAGATCTAAGGCCTACCACCCTCATTAGGTGGACAATCCCTTTTTAATATGTTCCTTACCACATTTCCAACACTCCAAATATCTTGTACCATCACCTCTATTCTGCTTCCCCCCTAGGTCATGACCCATGTCCCTATCTAGCTACATTGAACTTCTTGTTATGTGCAACATTTTCTTTCTTTTCTGCATTCTGAGGCCTTTTTCTTTTCAGCTTCCATTTACCTTTATATTTACCTTTCCAGCCTTGTTGATATTTTTTCTTGCACTTTTATTGCTCATAACAGTGTTTCAGTTCCCCAATGACCTCCTCAAGTGACCGAGCCTCATCATACGCAATCTGATCTTTAAATGCTAATCGAAATCCACTGATAAATCTCTACACTTTAGAATGTTCATCCTTGATATACGGTACATACCTCAATAGCTCCATGAAATGGGTCATATACTCCTCACCTATCATCGATCCCATCTTAAGCTACTAGAATTCCTTGAATTTGTTGTCATAGTACCTCTCTGACAAGTACTTCTTTTTGAAAAGTCTCTTCAATTCATTCCAACTCAAGTATTTTGTGCTAATTTCTCTAATCTGCTTCACATCTTCCCACCAGATGTATGCTTTACCTTTGAGACTAAAGATAGTTATTTTGGCCTTCATGTTCTCTGTGTACTCATGCAACTCAAATAACTTCTTCATCCCAAGTAACCATGCCTTAGCATCCTCTGGCTTCTTCAAATCTCCATCAAATATAGGTGGCTTAGATTTCTTGAACTCATCTGTTAAATATCCCTTGTCACTCCTATTGTAAGGATTATCATGATGACGATCATAGCGCTTGTCAGAACCAAAACTAGAATAGTACCTATGTCCATCACCTCTCCTACCTAGAGTATGCAAAATCCTGCCATCTCTAACTGTTTCATCTCTATCTGAATTGTGACCACCATGCAACCGACTACCATATGCCCCATTAGTTCTATCGTGCTGCCCATGGCTGATCTGAAGTGGTCCATGTATCTGCAATTATGACAAACTCTGAAGGATTACTGCATTGACTTCTGCTTGTTTCTCCTATGTCTGCATGATTATGTCATTATCTGCTTTGCAACACCTTCTTTTTGTCTTCAGGTTTCTCAATGTGTCTGTTAAGTCAGAAGAATTCCCACCACCAAATTTTTCATCTAACCCATAATGAGAATCTCGTGAACTATAGTCCACCATATTACTGGTCATCTTTGATCTCTTCCTACAAGTATACCATGTCATCCAAACCAAAACATAAACATAACCAACATACCTTAGTATATTTCAGAGGAGGATATCTCATCTGCAATATCAACCAGATTAGCACGATACATTTATAACGATCATAACAACATATGAACATCATTTCAACCATAGTCCAATCATCAATGCATGACCATACCGACCACATACCATGACCTCGTGCATGACAACTACAACCATATCAATGTGCGCATAACAACATATGAACACTGACATGCATAAACAATGCATAACCAATCATACACTCATAACATAGTTACCAATCAAACGAGAACTTACCGATTACCCGTTTTTTTGAGGTAGCAAAAAAATCAGCCGATTTTGAAAAGTGGTTATTTAGAATGCACATTTTTTTAGCATATTTTTGACACTTTAAATTTTCTTATGTATCAAGTATGAACATTTTTTTTAAATGTTACTGATTTTCATGTTGATTTTGAAAAATGTTGATGCAACATCAACCCATTTTTTTAGACGGTTTATCAAGTATGAACTTGTTTTCTTAAATGTTAGTGATTTTTATGTTGATTTTGAAAAGTGCTAATGCAGCATCAACACTTTCTGTTTAGAGGGGTATTTTGTACACTTTAATTTCTCTAATGTATTAAGTGTGGATAATTTTTTTTAAATGTTGGTAATTTTCATGTGGATTATGAAAAGCATCAACATTTTTTTATAAAACATATTTTTGACACTTTAAATTTTCTTATGTCCCAAGTATGCACAATTTTTTTTAAATGTTGATTATTTAACCATTTTTCAAGTTGCCTTATCCATCTTCTTGTTTTTCGTCCTAAGATGTTTGTTTTTTAAGGATTTTCCAAACGTGTGTGTTTTGTTTTTCTTTGCAATGTTTTTTATAATTAATTGTTATTTTTTGCAAAGTTTAAAAATAACAATAACACTAATATTTTCAGGTTAGGATTTTTTACATATTTCTTTATCACTAATTAGTACTTCAATACACAAAAAATAATTGTTACTAAACAATAACAACTTTCAACACTCAACAAAAAATCCACATTTCACATATAGATATAATTAAAAAAATACGTATTTTAGGACATTTTCACTAAAAATGACATGTTAAATAAAATATTTTTATGAAAAAATTGAATAAAAAAAGTTGGGAAAATATCAAATTTTATGAATTTTTTTATTAAAGTTTATATCCGAAAATGATGACATTTTAAGTTTTTTTTCCAAAAAAAAAAATAATTCATAAAATTTTAAGTAACAATAACAAAAAAAAAATGTAAAAAAAACAACAAAATCTTAAAAATTTAAAATTTAAAACATAAAACAATTAAAAATACAATTAAATTAAAATAAAAATAAGAACATCACAGATAATAAAAACATTTAAAAAAAAACCATTAGAATAAAAACACATTAGAACAATTTTTTTACAGAAATTAAATTAAAAAAAAAATTGCAAAAAAGTAAAAACATTAATAAAAATATAAAAATAAAAATAAAAAAACCAAAAGTCTAGGGGCCACAGTGAATTCCGGGAATTGACCATCTAAAATTTTTAAATTTCAAAAAATTAAAATTTCAAAATTTTAAAATTTTACATTTTTTTCTTTTAAAAAGTTAAAAAAAAAAACAAATTAAACTTATTAAAAAAAATCCATTAGAAAAATAATTTGAAAAAAAAATAAAAAAATAAAAATAAAGAAATAAAAAAGAAAATTATAAAATAAAAAATTATAAAATTTAAAAAATAAATTAATTAATTAAATAGTAAATTTAAAAAATATTTATTAAAAAATTTGGCTTTCATGAATGCTAACAGAAGTTTGAACTCTTGTGGAACACATAGAACACACGTATAAGGAACACATATGTCACTGACATGAATACATGACCAACGCACTATCCATCCAATCCAAGGGATGAAATTGACTCTAAAAAAACCCTATAACACCCTCATCCCACATTTACCCAAGCTACAGGGTCCACTGGGGTAAACATGTGATGAGAGGCTACTATGATGTGATTCAACTCCCCATGTACAGTTAAGGAAATGGAACCGATGGAACCAACCAAAATGACCTTCCACACATGCTACAGAACCCCCAGGAGACAACCAACCCTTCCATGTGACCAACCCCTAAGGAAACTCAAATTTTCACTAATCTAACATCCCAGTCGCTCCCTTGAAGGGCCATGCATGCGATTATAGGATCCAATCACCTCCATAGCAAGGGCAAGCCAGGGATTGTGGACATTTTCAACTAGTTTAGTACAAGCGACCCCAATTTTTTTGTCACTTTTTCAGGGCCAGGACTCAGGGCACTACCCAGAACTTCATGAAACATCAAAAATGATAAACAACATGGGAATAAGGATAATAATCCAATTAATTGATCAATGACTTGGCTGGACCACTACTAGTCATAATAGGCATTTCGGAAAACATGTCACAAAGATGTAATCTATAGGTCATAATAACATATATGAGCATAGGGGTCTCATACTTATCTTAGATTCGAAAGGAAGCATTGATTCCTTATCACGTTAGCTATATTATTATCTATTAGGTCATATATTCATTGTTCATTCATTTACAAACCAAAACATGATGAGAGCCATATATCATCACTATCATAAAACATACTCATAACCAACATATAGATAACATAAATAACAAGGATATAGAAGCCATAACATCCACATATGAACTAGTAAATTTATACATAAAATACCTAGGAGAAATAGTTCTTATTAGTGAATGAATAATCCAACCAAGTTTAAGACTTCCACGAACCACCTAACCATAGATTGGTTGAACCAAATATTTTTTTCAGCCAATCACCCTTGTGCCATATTCCAAGCATGAATGTGGGACTCATAACCAGAAATCAGCCAGGGCTTGCCGAGGTTAAACCACCTCACCCTAATCAATAAAACCATACTTTACCGTAATCCCCACTGGATCACTAGGCCCTAAATAAACATGGATTCCATCTGATTTCTCCATCTACACCGTGAGGAATTTTCTTGTCTCCTAGTCTCTAGGCTTTACGGTACATCCTACCATACAACGATCAAGGATCCCTGGGCCTAATCAAGACTCCACCCTACATGATTTACCATATATCCTTCCTTTCACTAGCCAAGGATTCCTATGCCTGATCGAGCGCACCCACCTCTATGATTTATCGTATATCCTGTCATTCACTGGTTGAAGATTCCTATGCACACCAAGGTGCACAATATTCATTTTTACCACAACCCACATTCCAATTCAGGGGTTCCTAGGCTAGTGTCTTTACCACAATCCACAATCCAGTTCAGGTATCATTAGGCCATATGTTATTTCTTCAAGTGACCACATTACTAAGTTTCGAATCCATCCATCAATCTAGCTCAACCAAAACATGAGAACCCCATCAGACCATGGTTATCCTGAAATGGAAAGGCTAGGCTAAAGAAAATTATTACACCTATAAAATCCCATGCCCATGACAGCAAGAGAACTAAGAACATGCATGCATAACCATGCATGCCAAAACTAGTAAGAAAATGACACATGGAAATCAATACCTACAAGTAAACATGTTGTATTTGCTTTATCATGCTCTTCCTTTATTGATATTTGCTTCCTCTTGCCTTCTTTTCTTTTCTTGATCCAATTCTAGAGTGCTCCAATAATTCTCTAAGTGTCCAAGAGTGTGAGAGAGAGAGAATCGAGAGAGAGATCCAAAACTGAACTAACAAAAGGTACAAACTGGTCCTCAAAAGCCTTTTTATTAATGAGGCTCTAATTTCTTCAATTTCCCATTATTCTCCTTAATTTTCCTTCTCACATGCAACTTGTGACCTTTCACCTTATTTTTCTCCTAATTTCCATTATTTTCATAAATAAAATGCCAATTAATGTTGTTTTTCCTTTCCAAATCCTTTTTCATTGCTTTTGTCATTTCCTTAGCCATAATAAACCAAATGAACACCCACACTAGGATGTTTTTCCCAACGTTCAGCTTGGAATAGGTGTCATGTGACCTTAGTTATTATTTTTTCCTTTATTAACTTTATTACATGGAATTTTCACCAGGGTTGTTACACTAAACTTGTGGATGGAGGATGTAATGTTGTGGAAATTGAATCTTCAACCTTTATTGTTCAAACCTGTGTTATTCAAGAAACTTGGGTTAGTGCATCTAAGCCCTACAATCTTGTTGAAGCTCTGTGAAAGGTGGCACAAAGGTCAGGATCTCTTGAGTCCTTGTAATAATTAATTAAAGATGCAATAAATGTTTCATCAAATGTAGTTTTTCAAAATGCATCTTAATTTAGGAAAGAGGAGAAGGCTATAAAATCTAGAGATAACAAGGCTATTCTTGGTTAACTTAGGGAAAATAGGGATGATAAAAATATAGCCAGCCGAGATGGTGGATCAGTTGATCCAGTTAGTTTTTGTGAGTAGGTTGGAAGTATTTTTTAAGTATAGGCTCATATTTATGATCCTCATGGAGTGAATGATAAATCATATCTACATAACACAATTACAAAAATCTGGGATGTTAGAGGTAGATGATATTTATGACCATTTCTTCACTATCTTGGCAAACCTATATGTCTAACTCTGCTTATCCTCTGAAATCTCGGTGTTGGTTTCTCTTCCACTCCCATCCCAACAAATGACATAAGGCCTTTCCTTCACATTAATTGATATGCACTTCCTTTAACTTAATTGATATGTATTCAAAACTTATGTTTTTGTTGGTTAAGTATTGTGTAGTGGACCTAGGACTGAGTAAAGGCAATCTTCTAAACAAGGTTCTTATAGTAATTATGTGTGTCACTCAAAGGAATGAAAAAGAAAAAAAAAAAAATCATCCTAGACATTATTTCCAGTTATTTGTGAACTGGCCCATGGATTCTAACTCCCTTGATATTTCTCTTGATGCCAACCATTTTTAAGTACTCACTACATTTGCAAATTCTTTCCATTATTTACAACCTTTGAGATTACCTAGTTGGATTTTTTCTTGGCTAGAATAAAGAGGAAGAGTATAAGGATTTGTATGAAGAAGAACTTTTGATTCATGATTTTTAAGAACCAGTTAAGCCATATGGAAATGAGGATGATTTATAGGGAAAACATTATAGCAATGTGCATCAAGCATTTCCCTTTGAGGGTGAACTTTTATGGGATGTATATTATGGTGAAAATTAAGTCTATGAGAATGAGGCTTTAGATACCTAGAAGGATGGCTTCATAAATGAGGAAAAATGTTTAAATAAAGTAAAAAAATTCATGATTCATCAACCTATTAAATAGCATGCCTCTATGGAGACACCTAGTCTGAATGAAAAAGAAAAAGAAAAAGAAAATTCCATCCTAAACATTATTTCCAGTTATTTGTGAACTGACCCATGGATTCTAACTCCCTTGATATTTCTCTTGATGCCAACCATTTTCAAGTACTCGCTACATTTACAAATTCTTTCCATTATTTACAACCTTTGAGATTGCCTAGTTGGATTTTTTCTTGGCTAGAATAAAGAGGAAGAGTATAAGGATTTGTATGAAGAAGAACCTTTGATTCATGATTTTTAAGAACCAGTTAAGCCATATGGAAATGAAGATGATTTATAGGGAAAACATGATAGCAATGTGCACCAAGCATTTCCCTTTGAGGGTGAACTTTTATGGGATATATATCATGGTGAAAATTAAGTCCATGAGAATGAGGCTTTAGATACCTAGAAGGATGGCTTCATCAATGAGGAAAAATGTTTAGATAAAGTACAAAAAATCATGATTCATCAACCTATTAAATAGCATGCCTCTATGGAGACACCTAGCCTGGCCTCAATGGAGTCAAGCCTATCCATTCTTGAAGAGACTCTGAAGATACATATAATTATAGACTAGATGGAGCATAGTTGTATTAAACATGATTTATATACATATGATGTTTTGAGCTATGGAGGAAGATTTCCATATTCAACATTAATTAAAAATCCTCAATATGAAGATAAAAGTTGCAGCAAAAACTTAGGGGGAGCAGTCCTTAGTGACAGAAAAAGAGGAACATCCATCAGGAAGTGTTGAAAAATGTAGATAGAGGGAGCACCCTTTTCTATTGATGACAAAAGGGGAGAGAATGTAGACAGGGGTAGTATTTTTTGGAAGAAGCAGATATCAAAGTAATTACATCAATAACAAAGGGGGAGATTCTTGAAAATTGTTGTTATTGATATCAAAGTTTGTCAAAATGAAAGAGAAAGTTATATATCCAAATAGCATATTCCAAGACCTTTCCAATGATATATGGCACACCTTCTGGAAACATTGTTTTGGAATTTTTATGTCCCATTTAGATACCCTACCTTTGAATGCATTTTTACATCAATTAACTATCTCGAATGGGAGAATAATATATATCATGGGAAAGTTGTTCTAAGACCTTTCCAATCGTATATGGCACAACCTCTAACTCCTCGCGGTTGAAGAGAAATGATTTTTTGAATATTCATTATATAGTATGCTAAGTCAGCCAAAGCCCGTCCAGAGGGAAAATCAACCATGGTTTTTGTTAGTATGAATCTTTTGTCGAAGCGTATGAAAAAATACCACTTTAGCTACGCATAAATTATAGCCCTAACATCAAATATGGCTGCCAATATCTTCAGATCCGTAGTTAGTTGATCAAGACAAGTGCTGCAAAAATCCAGATCTATGCATAAAGAGACATTAAGTAGTAAAAATAAGGTTTTGCTCCATACATCCAATAGACAAGACAAGAACAATATTTTTGAAAGAATTTTTATATTAAGGGCACCTGGGAGGAAAACAAGAAGGTGTTTCCAATTATCCTCAATGGGATGGGTTCTTGGAAGTCCTCAGTACTTCAGATCTAGCATTTCTCTCTCCTGTTGGTGTAGAAAACTCAGACAAAGATATAACTCAAAGGGAGCTCACACAGCAAATAATGGAAAATATGACAATGATAATGGCTCAAAGTCAGACCAAGAGTATAGATCCAGAGTGATCTAATGGGCAACAAAAGGTGAAGAATGGTAGGAAAAACCCTCCTATTTATAACAAAATATTGGGTCATTCTAGATCTTGGTGCATGATTAAAATAATATTAACCAAATCTAGATCCACCTTTTATGGAATATTTTATTATATTTGCTGGAGGAAAAAAGTATTTGAATTGGGTCAAATCCCTTTATTTGTCAATAATAAATAAATAAATGATTTATTTATCATTTTAAGGAAGTGGTTGAAAGATAATCAAATAAATAATGATTTATTTAATTATTCATGGATGATTTAGTCATATTTAACAAGGAATATTATTTAAATAAGATTTAAATAATTATTCCTAGAAAATAATGAGATAAATAAAGATTTATCTAATTAATTTCTTTGTTTTGGGTTAAACATGACCAGGAAAATCAAACAAATATAGGTTTGTTTAATATTTCCTTTTGGGGTTTCCTGTTTAGACCATAAACAAACTAATAAATGTGTTTTATTAAGTTATTTTACATAGTGAAAGCAATTTTACTTAGGGTAAAATTGGTCTTACATGGTGTACTTGGGTCCATCTAATGATAATAGGTTAGATGACCAAAAAATGGTGTAACAGATTGCCCCCCAACGTGCGAGTGTTAGGAGAAAATCATATGACCGAAGTACGTTGTAAGAACTCAATCACCAGACATCAAAAGGGAAGTCAAAGAGAGAAATGGAAGGTAGCCTAATGTGCTGAAGAACTAGACCTCGAGGAGACGAGACTTACAGGTGCAACAAGTCTCTTTTTATGAGGGGGTACCTGTGCTAAAGGCAGCGGGGGAGGCATACCTATGCCCGCCGAGACAAAGTACAAAAGAATAGTGTGTCCAGTAAACAAGGGACCGAACTATAAAGTACAACTGGCATAAACATGAGCCAGATAAAAATACAATGAGGGATCCCACATACATGCTGTGCCTGGGATAACAGCCAGGACTTATACAATAATATCTGAGTACATGAGATACAAATACAACCCAAATGCCCCCTGGGAATGGGGAAGGGCTCGCAAAATCTGAATGATACATGCAAATCAAAGAGGCGCTGCAAGTGGCTAAGGCCGACATCATCAAATATATGGAGCTGCATCGAAGGCTGCAATGAAGAGGTCATCCGGGCATGTGGGGGGCTACCTGCAGGGCCACCCCCTCATGAGTGTTTATACATCTCACACACACCCGGGAATCACCAAGAGCTGCTGTTGCATCACAGAACCATCAAGTATACGGATCTCGATCATACTAAAAGGAGCTGGAGCTGAGAAACAATCAAGTCAAACGGTAATGAGAAATCCCTTTGCCTGATCCGAGGCACCGAACAAGAGTGGAAGCTGGAACCAAGGTACATCGCCCTCTAGACCTATCTTCTGGAATGAATGGCGCTGATGTCGACAGAAGGAGGTCTGCCATAGGTGAGGCAATAAGGTATCCTCAACTAAGGCACGAGAGAAAATAGTAGAGCGACTGACAGACTAATACCAATGATGATGATGAAATGGAGGGGACTGAGTAGCGAATGGACGACTTCCCTTGCTAGAGCATAAAGGGCATGAATGACATGGCAGCGAATGACACAGTATCATAAGGGATATGGGACAGTGGGATTGACGGCCATAATGTGCGACACAAGAGAGAGACCAAGAAATGAAGGATGGAGGACTATAGCGGGATACAAAGGGACTCTGGTTAGACTCCATGAATGCGATGATGACTCAACTTGGATGCTCTAAACAAGGGCGACTCGATGGTGCTGCCACACAGTAAAGGTCCAATGGGGGACCATAAAAACATGAGTACAAGATGGTATCTCATGACGAAAATCAACACGAACAAAGGCGAGTAAGGAGGCAAAGTGGTGCCCCAAGTACAAGTATTGTAAGTGAAGAAATTCGATTTTGGGAAGGTTTATGGTTGAGGGGCATAGGTGCCCCCAAGCATGGTGTGGTCGTGCCAAAATATATTTAGAAAGAGGGGAATCTAAACATATTTTAATGATGTGGTGCGCCATTTTTTTTCGTTATGGTTATGCAGTTTGAGAAAGGGAATGGAGGATTACCAATCTCTTTTGGTACTGCATATAGGAATCAAATGGACTTTAAGTTTCCGGGGTGGCATACCTGGTGTCACTATCCCAAAGAGAGGATTTGGAGATAATGAACTTATGCTCTCGTAGAAAAGCTATAGGTTGGTTAACAAAAATGTCTAAGAGACGGAGTTGCTGATGTAAGATGAAGGAACGATAAGGGGTATCATCCCTAGAGTGATCTGAAGTGATATGGGACTCTAGAGGTTCTTCTAAATGTGGAAGAATAATGGTACTAAAATCGGCACGACCAGATACACTAGGAGAGTTGTGGAGAATTGCTTCTCTTGGTCTCTCAAATGTGGGTGCCCCCTTACCCAAACATTGGGTTTCAATGTAATGGCCACAAGGTGTATGTGGTGTGAACGCATGGGTTCGATGTAAGGGGGAATAGATAAAGTCAGGGGTGGGGATTTTTTCCATAATTTCATCATCGTGATAGAAGATGGGGTGACTGGTGGAAGAAAGACCACTTGACGTCGCGAAGCTACCTGAATCATCATCATGAGAAGAGGGGTTCACATGTGCATCGTCACAAGGGGTGACAGAAGAGTAAGTAGGTAAAGGATCTACCAATGTTGAGCCCAAGGTGATCGTTGAAGGAAGGTCAAGCGAAACAACAGGGGAGGATTCAGAGGGAATGTTCCTCGAGGGTCTCATGGATGATGATAGGTAGAAAATGTTGGACGAAGGCTCCATCATCTCGACATCAGGAGGGGGAATGTCAATGGGAGCAGTCATGTCTGGTAGTTCTGCCAAAGCAAAATGCGCAAATAGGGGAGAGGTGGACTCATTGCGCTTGGCCTCGAATTGGCGGACCGCGGCTAGAGAGGTGTGGAAGTCCTTGAGGCGGGGACAAAGGTGGGTGTAATGGCCATGGAGATCACACAAAGCACAGGGGTGGTTTGTGTGAATAGTCTTGGGGTTCTTGGCCGTGGTCGCAGAAGGAACAGAGGCTTTCGGGACCGTGGACTCAGGGAATGCGACATTAACCATGGGCTTGAGATGAAGCAATTCAAGACAGGTATGGGAGGTGTGACCGACAACATCACACAAAGCACACTGGATGGTATGCTTTGGAGGCCGAGGAGGGGCAGGGTTTGTCGGGGAAGCCTTGTCCTTTGATGCCCCCTTGCGAGCTTTGCCCTTCTTACCCGAAGCGGTCGCAACAGGAGGTGGTTCCTGTTGAGGTGACTGAGGCACTGTTGTAGCGGGAGAAGTCATGGGGACCGGTTGAACCGGGGTCAAAGAAATATAAGGTTTAGGTTGACCAAGCGGGGTTTCGGCTGGAGGATCATGGTACCAGACAAGAATCCCAAGGGTCAGGTTAGGAAGAGAGAGGGTGGCCATGACAGGTACCGCGTACACTCCTGGTGGGGGAGGTAGGAACGGTATCTGACCAGAGGGGTAATGGCCAAGTGGGACGGCTCCTAAATGGCTAATGCTTGGAGGAACCGTTCTAGGAGGATAAAGAGGCTAAGGACTACCAGCTGCAGGTGAAGGGCTAGGAGCAGGTTGCCGAGAGCGCGGTTGCTGACTAGACGAAGCAGGTTGCTTGAGAGCAGCCCGAGATGATTGCATCATGCAAACATTCGATGAGCTGGGGTCAGAGACAGAAGGAGGAGGAAGACCAGGGAAGGGTCCAAGCAAAGAGGAGTCTTTGTAGACGCCGGGAGAGACACTGGTCAAAGAATCGACAGTTTTTTGATTGGCTACATAAGAGATGGTCGACTCAGGGGAGGCCGGAGATTTTGGCTCATGATACGTCAACTGGTCAATGGTGACTATCTTTCCATTATGAGGAAAAAACATCTTGTGATGGACTATGGATGGGACAGCAGACATAGCATAAGTGTAGCTACGCCCCAAAAGAATGTTATAATCAAGAGGGGCGTCGATGACTTCAATGTCAACGCAAACAATCTTGCCTGCAAGAGTGATAGGAAAATTACGGAATAAGCCAATGGGCTAGGAGGCATGGCCATCCCACGCACGGAGGGTGATTGTGGAAGGGGCCAATTCAGGAGATCCGAGTTGTTTCCAAACCGAAGTGGACATCACACAGGTGGATGCCCCCTCATCAATGATGCACTAAGAAACATTAGCGTTCCGGATTTTGACTGGGATTTGGAAGGCTACAGAAGCAGGAAGAGGAGGATGGTCTGATTGATGGGTGTCGAAAACAATCAATTGGTCATCAGCAGGATCTACAGCACCCATGGCAGATAGTAGAGCCTTCTTTTGAGAAGGGCATGACTGGAGGAGTTCCAGTGTTGAAATGACAGCAGGAGATTCTGCCAAATCATCTACGATGCTATATGAATGAGCAACTCGACCAGAAGCAGCGTTTCGGCATAATGGTCCCTGAGAAATCTTGGTATCAACCTCAACTTTGGGGTGAGGTATATGCAAGGGACCATTGGATGTCGAAAGAGGCTTTGTAGACCCTGAAGAAGGTGACTCGGGGACAGACAGAGCGGGAGGCTTGGGGTACTGATGGGACCGAGTTTGAAGGTTAAGGTCGACGGTTAGAGGTGGATCAGAGTGCATCATGAGGATCTGGTAATTGGAGGAACCAGAAGGGGAAGGTTGAGTGGCCACCTGTCTGTCAGGTGGTTAGGTAGCCATGAATCCCTGTTGTGCATCCACCTGCTCTTGAGGGGGCGGTGACTGCTGTTGCAGGGGTTTAGAAGGCCAGGGAAGCGGAGGTGCTGATGCTGGAGGAGCTGGAGCACTAAACTGCGGATACGAATAATAAGGGGGTTGGGTAACAGTATGGTGACTAGGAGGTTGGGCCAAAAGAGGAGGCATGCTGTATTCTGGATACGTGCTACCAGGAGGGGAACAAGTGCAGGAGGTGTTGTCCCCTCCCCCAGTAAAACCATAACCCATGGGAGGTTGGGCATATGGATGAGAGAGAGTTCCAATGATACCGTCGGCGGTATGAGGTGCCCCCGGTGAATTGACACCACCAAGTCTGGGGAGATCAGGTAGAACGGTATAAACATAACCTGTCTGAGCGTAGATCAAGTCATATTTTAATGCCAGTTGGAGGGCAGCTTCTTCGGTTTGGGGGAAATGCGATGCGACATCTTTCCTGATAGGAGGCAAGAGAGATCTAAGGAACCAGTCCATGTAGACACGGTCTTCGAAGGTAGGGGATTGACATAGGCTCTTTCTTCTCCGCCATTCCTGGACATGATCGGATAGGCGGGTCGCAGATGATTGACAGAAAGAAGTCAAAAGTTTGATACCAGTGTCATAACAAAGGGGAAGCTGGAAGTAAGATAAAAAATCCCGGGCAAGAGTCGCAAAGGTGGTATGAGAGGAAGGGGCCTAATCAACATACCACTTAGAAGCCGCGCCTGTAAGCGTTCGTTGGAACAACCGAAGATGGACAGAGTCATCGGTAATGGAGGTAGATGAACACCACATGTGGAAAGAGCAGACATGATTTGAAGGATCTTCTCCAGCAAGGCCTTCAAACTTTGGGATGTCAGAAGGGATCTTTGTTGGCATAGAAGGCCAACTAGCGTCATGGTGTATAGGGTCATTTGTCAACCGGTCCAAATCAGGGAGGCTGAGGCCTGCCATGAAGGGGAGCAAGGGCGCAGCCGAGGTAGTTCCTATGGCGGTTCCGCTAGTAGCAGTCCCGACATTAGGGTCGGGATTACCGCTAGCGTTAGGCCCTGGACCAGACATAGTGAAGGTGACAGGGGGAGAACTGGAAGTAAAAGGAGAACCCAATGAACCAGAAGAGGATTCGGAGTGTGGACTCGGAGGAGGACTAACTCGACGATGGCGGGAAGGAATAGGTTGACCGACCGGAAATTGAGGGTGAAGGCCAAGAAGTCTCTGGGATGTGCGCCTTGGGGGCACAATGATGACAACAAAAACATGACACAAGGGGAAGAAGAATGACCAACAAAGGCAGGGAGATGCAGAATCAAGTGATTACAATGTCAAAACAAGGGCAGAAAGGTGTAGTGTCAATTGATTTTACAATGTTTTAAAGTCTTTGCCTGGCGGTGTTAACCAGGCTCTTCTTCGCTTAGGGTGAGTGTGTGGCGTGCGTTAATTTTAATTTTTAAACCCAGACATTTTGAGAGCAAAAGAAAAAGTTTGCTGCGTAACTGAAAATAAATCTGCAGAGAACAATATATAATGCTGAAATAACAGAAAATTAACAGCTAACAATGCATCGATCTAACCCAAAAAGGTGGGTCTCTCAAAACTAGTCTAAAAGAGGGGAAAAAATCTAGTCAAAACACACTAAAAAGGGGCCAATAGAGCTAAGGTTAGGAGGGACAAGGATCTAAAGGAGAAATCTGCTGAAAAGAGGTGCAGAACACAGCCAAGAGGCAGAGGCAAGGTGGCTGTAAAAAAGGAGGAAATCAGCAAAAAGCAGAAGGGACAAGGAGGAGGCCCTAAAGGTAGATCCAAACAAAAATTCAGGAGGTTATTTGAAAGGGAGAAGAGCTGATTAAAAGGGATCTGAAAAGGAGGTATTAGATCTGAAAAAGAAATGGCTGAAAACTCTGAAAATTTAGACACTTACAGCAGCTAAAACTCTTCCACAAAAAGTATAAATTCTATTCTTAGGGGCTGATTCCACTCATAAAAAAAGAGCAAGAACAGGTCTAAACGCAGATGCAGGTCAGACAACCCCACAGGGTTCAAACCCAAAATTTAAAATCACAGAAAAGTCCAAATGCAGCTTTGACTGCTTACTAATGCTAGCTTTGGCTACTTTTCCACACTGGTGCTATAAAGACCACAAAGAGATCTGAGTCCAGCCAGGCTTTGGTCAGGTGCGGTGATAAGCCCGTGTCTGCTATGCATTTCAAAAGAACACCTCATGTATTTACATACACCACGCAATAAAATACAGAACACATGGTTAGAATTTAATGTTTTAGGGCTGATGGGGAAATTATAAAAATAGAAAACAAAAATTAAAAGAAACTCAGGTCCAAGGATGGATATAGGACATAAAACGGGTCGTGGTCAGAATTGAAAACCCGTGTGGAGTCGCCAGTCGTTAGTATGAATCTTTTGTCGAAGCGTACGAAAAAATACCACTTTAGCTACGCATAACTTATAGCCCTAACATAAAATATGGCTGCCAATATCTTCAGATCTGTAGTTAGTTGATCAAGACAAGTGCTGCAAAAATCCAGATCTATGCATAAAGAGACATTAAGCAGTAAAAATAAGGTTTTGCTCCATCAATCCAATAGACAAGACAAGAACAATATTTTTGAAAGAATTTTTGTATTAAGGGAACCTGGGAGGAAAACAAGAAGGTGTTTCCAATTCTCCTCAATGGGATGGGTTCTTGGAAGTCCTCAGCA
Source organism: Pinus albicaulis (assembly GCA_034641835.2). Lineage (NCBI taxonomy): Eukaryota > Viridiplantae > Streptophyta > Pinopsida > Pinales > Pinaceae > Pinus > Pinus albicaulis. Next base: position 1,454,062,528 of record CM076575.1, read on the forward strand.
CTTCAGATCTAGCATTTCTCTCTCCTGTTGGTGTAGAAAACTCAGACAAAGATAGAACTCAAAGGGAGCTCACACAGCAAATAATGGAAAATATGACAATGATAATGGCTCAAAGTCAGACCAAGAGTATATATCCAGAGTGATCTAATAGGCAACAAAAGGTGAAGAGTGGTAGGAGAAACCCTCCTATTTATAACAAAATATTGGGTCATTCTAGATCTTGGTGCATGATTAAAATAACATTAACCAAATCTAGATCCACCTTTTATGGAATATTTTATTATATTTGTTGGAGGGAGAAAGTATTTGACTTGGGTCAAATCCCTTTATTTGTGAATAATAAATAAATAAATGATTTATTTATCATTTTAAGGAAGTGGTTGAAGGATAATCAAATAAATAATGATTTATTTAATTATTTATGGATGATTTAGTCATATTTAACAAGGAATATTATTTAAATAAGATTTAAATAATTATTCCTAGAAAATAATAAGATAAATAAAGATTTATCTAATTAATTTTTTTGTTTTGGGTTAAATAATTTAACTGTGAAAATCAAACAAATATAGGTTTGTTTAATATTTCCTTTTGGGGTTTCCTGTTTAGACCATAAACAACCTAATAAATGTGTTTTATTAAGTTATTTTACATAGTGAAAGCAATTTTACTTAGGGTAAAATTGGTCTTACATGGTGTACTTGGGTCCATCTAATGATAATAGGTTAGATGACCAAAAAATGGTGTAACAGTTTTGGGGGTCAAACACATTATATTTAGGCATTAGGTGGAGGAACATAGGACTTACTCACTCAAGACCTTTTGGGTCTATCTAATAAAGTGAAGGAGTTGTTATGAGGTTCATATCTCATGAACTAAGTGAAGTGATGCCAAGCTGGAGAGGTTTTTTGTGGGAAGGGTTTTTTACACTCTTTCGGAAGGTTTTTGGTCTTGGTTTTAAGGTTTCTAGATAGAGGAAAATTTTTAGCCTTGTTGAAGGCCAAACTTCAGTCTTGATGAGGCTCAATTTTAGGTTTGTTTTGGGGGCTAAATTATGGCTTTTGAAGTTCAAGTTTAGGTCTAGTTTGAAGGCAGAGTCCTAGAGTTTTGAAGGCCAAATTTTAGTCTAGTTTGAGGGCCAAGGTCTGGTGCATTGAAATTCAAGTTCAGGTCTGGTTTGAAGGATAATTTCTAGTATTTTGAAGGTTGATTTAAAGTATGGGTTGTGGTTGAAGTTGCAATTATGTTATAGACCAAGTTATAGTTTGATATTTGAGGTGGCCAAGCTCTATCAGAGAATTGTTTCGGGGATATTTGGAGGGCGAGTATGGTTGGATAAGGCAGTGTTAAGGGAGTTTTTAGATGATGGTGGTTGTGATGATAAGGTGATGATAGGGTGGAGCCTTATTGTGGAGGTGCAGTAAGAACAAGGCTATCATGAACAATTTTTGTGATAGGCCCATGGGATGCATAAGGTGAGTGTTTAGTGCAAATTTTGATAGGCCATAGAAAGTATACCTTCAAAGTTGTAAAGACCTATTTGGTTCCAAATATGTTGAAAATCATTATGTAGTAAAAATAAGTATATAATTTTGAGTACAAACTACAAAGTGAGAAGATGTAACACACCCCTTACCTAACCCGATAACTAGAAATGATTACTATGCTAACTCGACTCTCAACATGCAATAATAAGAATGGGGGTATAAAAAACAATTTGTCTTATTTACCCCTTTATCACTAAAACAACCCAAATCATGATATATGTATCATCAAAACATTTCCAGTGATATAAAAATTTTCCGTAATCGAGCTGCATAAAAAAATTATATATAGTTTAAAGTTTTCCTCCTTCACTAGGGAAATTTTTCATTCCACGTGGCACCCACGAGACACCACAAGGTTCCTACGTGCCATATTACCCTTAAGTGCATACATTGTCTTCCCTGGGATAACCCCTCTATAAATATTTCTTAATACTTTATAACCTTAGACTTATATGTGTATATCCACACATGACCCCACTTATGTGTGTGTATAATATCCATGTATATATACCATATATACATAGACTACCATTGTGCGACTCCCTTTTATATAACCATCAATATGGTATATCTATAGGTAAACCTTCGCACAAAATCCTTGTATATATTGGTATATCAAGCCTTAATTATTCACAGGGTCCTATGCATGATATATGTTATAAAGGTATCATGTGTGTGTTATAAAGCTATCCACGCATATAAATATTGGTGTTTGTGGGCCTCTCCTCAACGGTATATGATATCAACATTTCAATATGATATTACGACATGCAATAAAATCTATATAATATTTGAGAACTAAATATTATAATACAGCCATGAGCATTTCAATAACCCATTTACAATACATTTGCGTGGGGGCGCATGTTTAACCTTGTATATAGTTGTGGGCCCCTAGATTAATCTGACGGCAAATGGAAGCAGGCATCTTCGACGACTTCGATTGATGGCAAACCCCTCCCTTCTCTATGGAGAAGCCTCATCTTAATAGGTACGGGGGGTGGTCCGCTTTTGGATCCGTGTTGTCCAATTCCATGAAATATTGGTCGTTGAGGGTATCGTTTTATTTATGATTTGACATCGTTCATATGCGCCATAGAACCAAACCACCCAACAATTACACAAGAATTGTTGTGCTATAACCTTGTCACCTTCACCATATAACTTACACCTCAAGGTATTGGTACTACGATTACTTAACAACCTATGTCGTAAGATTGAGATGATTGACCCTGAGGCTTAGTGTTAACCCTCGATTCCCTTCATTATGGTCACATGACTCGTCATGTGACCGAGGGTGCACAACCATGGGACTAGAATTTTGTATTAATGCAAAACCATTTGGAACACTCTCAATGATCTAATTCTTTTCCCATGACACGATTTTTTTTTTTTTAGTTATATTTGGGACATACATTTATACATGTGTGTGTTGTTGTATGTGGATTTTTGCCACCTACAATACTTGGGACATGGTTTGTATCTTCAGCATGTAGACACACTCAGGGTAAGTGGCCTACATGAAATTTGATATGAGTGTTTTTTACTTTACTTGTCACAGGTTTATGTCTGAAATGAGGACAAGTCATATTTATTTCACACTCAACCTTATATAATATAGATATATGCATATTTGATGTCTCACAAGCTCCAGTAATACATGGTTTTAAACTAACTTTTGAATAGCACTGAATGGTTTTCAATTCACATTTCCTGTATTTATCCATTTGTTGACTTTGTAGTCAAATTTTAAGCTTGGTGACCATGCTTTACTAGAGTTATAGATAGAATTTACAATGTGTGCAGTTTTCACCAATTCATGTTTAGTAAATATGAATCCAAGTTGTATATTGTAGTTTTTCTTCTACCATTTGAAAACATATCATTATGAGAATAATATCCCTAACCACTCTTTGTGTTGAGATTAAATGGATTCGAGAGTCCACTTATATTTAATATTTTAGCAACATTATATTTTGATTCAATACTAAAGATTGCAGTGAGGTGGAAATTGTTCATCATTCGCTACATGTCCAAAGCTATGTAGATTTTGGGTTGACAACCAGGTTCTTATATTATGCAGGGATATGAACATACTTGTAAATATATGTAACTCATACTAGACAATTCATTTTATATAGTTTAGTGTGTGACCAATTTCCAATGATTATTTTACTACACACAAAATTTCATCAAGCATGAAATAGACATCGTTAAGGCACAATAGTAGCAACTATGATCCAATATAAGAATATCCATTTCTCATATTTTGTTCAAATGTTAATGATACCAACTGAATTAAATGAAAAATACATAGAATACATTATGTAACCCACACATACGGAATACTTATCTCAAATGATGTTGGGAAACTAAGTTCAGGACAACAACTCTCCACCCAATCGTTGACAAGTTGCAGCCAAATTTCTCTTGCAGTTGTCACCCTTGAGCCATATTCCATATCTTAAAGGAGGTTTCTCAAAGGATGAAACCAAATCTGCTACATGAATAGTGATTCCAGAGATTTTCTACCTCCACCCACCAAAAAACAAGGGATTCCATAGATGATAGTATCTACCCTTAATGTCCAAGGGATTCCCTATATAAGTTCCTAATAAAATGCATCTTCATGGACTGATCCATAAACTCCACCAATTACCACGAATGGAAATCACAAGTTCTTGAAGCTATAGGCTCATTTTTTCCTTCTTTCCTAGGTTGTACCTTCACATTTCTTGTGGTCGTGAATTATCACCGCTACGTTAGTCTTGCCTCCAACATCCCCATTCATATTTTATACACAATTATTCCTCTCACCATTCTCCATGTCCTAGTTATTCTGCGTATAGTATATGTACATATATTTCCTTCTCTCCACCTGCATATGACTTTTTGCAGCATCTTGATTTCTCTCTTGCGCTCTCGCATGTGTATACGCCAACTATTTGAATTCTTGTAGGAGTTTAGAATTCATGTAGATATAGCTTATTCCCTCTTCTTCATGTCTTATATTCTACGTTCCAATTTATTTTCCTCTACTTCATTCCATTCTATTAGATATCTCTCTACTTCCCTCGTGGTTGTGTTTCCAGTCTTTCCCTAATCATCTAGACCAGTCAGCATTTCTCCACTTGTCTCTTTGTCCTATGTTTTTTCTTGTTTGTGTTGTGAAACCAGCTCCAAAAATAGAAGAAAATAGATATCAACTCCTTAGAAATAAGCCACTTCGAGGGGGAAACCTCCAATACATTACATAAATGAACAATTCTTCGATGATACAAATGACCAAAACCTCCTTCTATATATAGGAGTCCATGGGACCACAATATAATCCTAGTGGGGCCACAATGTAATCCTAGCCAACCTAACAATAATAATGTAAGGGCACAATAATAAAAATATGGGGGTTACAGGGGTACAAAAATAACAATAAGGGGGGCTACACTAACATAATAAGGGACTACACTATTAATATAGGGACTTAACATGCCCCTCTCCTTCAAAAAAATGTTGTCCTCAACGCTTGATTATGTCTCGATGCTTCTGTATAAAATTTTCATCCTCCCATGTGGAATCTTCTACAGGAAAGTTCTTCCACTTGCTGAGATACTCTGAAATTGATCGTACTTATCGAGTTCTTGTTTTTGTGACTGCTTTAGAAACCCTTTCGATGTGATGTTGATCTTCCAGTTGTTTCATTAGATTCTGCACCAAAGTTAGGTTATCCTTTGAGAGTTGGAGAACTTGTTGTTGATGCTCGATGTGATCTTCCACTAATTTATCATCCATATTAGCTATTATTTGATCCTTCAAACCATCCAACTTAGCCTTCATTTCTACTTTTAAACCATCTATGTCATCTTCGATTGCTCTTCGTAAGATCGAAATTTGTTGCACTTGGTACCGTAATTTTGATATCTCATATTGCAATTCTTCCTCTTCATGCGTCACAGTATAGCTTTTTGAGGGCTTAATGGGTATAAAATTATTTTTTGGAGGCATTATAGAACCCAATACTGATAAAAATTTTAAAATATGCCCTTGGAATCACTTCAAATTGCTTTTTCAAACAAACGTTATGCAATTTTAAAAACCAAATACACACCTTTTTCTTGATTTTGAGGAGCTCGATATTGAAACTGAATTACCTTTTTGATTTCAGATATTCAATATCTTAAATTTGGCGCTGAGGTAGCCCTCTGAATTCTCTTTAGAATGCCACGGGTCTGACCTAATTTGGATTCTTTAGGACAAATTTGTGCCCAGTCTCCTATGATGACCTAATTATGGTCTAGTTCAGTAGAGCGAACTTGTACGACTTGCCACGTGTCACTGTTTCTTCCTTCGGCTCTGAAATTTATTGACAGGAAACCAAAGTCTGTGTAATTGTGGCCACTTTTTACGGAATTCCAATCTGATGCTCAAAGAGAGAGTTATGAATATTTTCCCACGATCACCTCTTTGAGATGAAATTCGGGAGCCTACAAAAGACCTAACTTCCATAGACCATATCTCTGAAAATATTTTGAACCAAAATCTGAAAATTTGCGAGGATGTTCCACTGGATTTCTGCTTCGCTCTGTGAAAATTTCAACTTCTGAACCCTCGTAGAAAAGAAGTTATAGAGAAAATTCCGCGATGACCTTTTTAGGTTAAATTCAGGAACCTGCAAAATGAGCTAACTTGCACAGATCATATCTCCGAAAATGCTGTGAACCAAGCTCTAAAATTTTACGACACGTTTCCTCAGGATTTCAGCTTCTCTCTCTAAAAATTTCAGCCTCTGAAACTTTGTAGAACAAAAGTTATAGCACAAATACCAAGATGACCTGTTTAGGTTAAATTCAGGAGCCTATAAAAAGCCTTAAATTCCACAGATCATATCTCTGAAAATATTGTGAACCAAGCTCTGAAATTTTGGAATGATGTTCCTCGGGATTTTGGGTTCGCACTGTAAAAATTTTAGCTTCTGAACCTTTGTAGAAAAAATTTATAGCCAAAATTCCACGATGACCGGTTTGGAGCAGCAAAAACCCTAGAATCCAAAGCTCTGATACCAAATGTTGGGAAACCAACTCCAAAAATAGAAGAAAAGAGATATCAACGCCTTATAAATAAGCCACTTCGAGGGGGCAACCTCCAATACATTACATGAATGAACAATTCTTGGATGATACAAATGACCAAAACCTCCTTCTATATATAGGAGTCCATGGGGCTACAATATAATCCTAGTGGGGCCACAATGTAGTCCTAGCTGACCTAACAATAATAATGTAAGGGCACAATAATAACAATATGGGGGGTTACAGGGGTACAACAATAACAATAAGGGGGGCTACACTAACACAATAAGGGACTACTATTAATATAGGGACTTAACAATTTGTTTGCCTTATCATCCTTGGTCTGTTTTGTGTCTACTTTCCATAATCTTGTAGGCCAATCCCACAATGCCACTTAATCCTTTCTTCCTTGATTTTCACCTATCAGTCTACATGGTTATAATAAAAGCAGATCTATCCCAAGCATTAATCCTCCTTAACCATGGTATTTGTGTCCCTTGACTCATCCCTTTTTTATTTAATTTATTTTAAATGCTTATAATAATTATAAGGGTAATATGGGCTATTACAAACCCCTCCCTTTGGGTGAATATCATCCTCGGTGTTCAATGACCATATAAAATATAAAAATAAATTCTTAAAATACCAAACATAGTTGATATGGAGATTTATATATAGATCTTTTCATTTTTTACAATACATCTTGTATGCACATCAACTTATTGTTGATGGTGTTGGAAATCCATCAACCAAGGGGGTCTCCCCGATGTGAAGTCCCAATTAGTCCTCACACTGTTTGGAGTAGGAGCCCTATCCGGAGTATTGGATTGGTTGCCATATATCCTTGTATATTTTCAATGGCTAAAAATTTCGGTACAAGATAGTAACATGCAGGTATTTATGGAATAGCAAGTGAGTATGCCTTGTGAAATGTTTAGCTATGAAAAGTATCAAGGTACTTCTACTGAAAGGGTAGGGAAAAGTGGTCCCTTTAAAGACAAGTAATAGTATTAATCTAGAAAAGGCACACGAGCACATACATAATAATGAATCGTTGCTCAACTAGTGAAATAGGTCGCAAGGAAGCAACGATTATTAAATCAATTACAACACACATTTAACAAGATAAGTACCAAAGCCACCGAAATATTTCAATTTCCTTAGTAAAAATGAAAACAACATAGATCGCAAACATTCAAAGAACAATATTACAATATTCACAACATATGCATGAAGGTGTGTTAGCTCAACGAGCTTCTGAATTAAGTAGAAGTTCCAAGATACATCAAGACAGTGAACACCACTAGCCCCAATAATGGATCATTAGAGCAACCACTTTCTCCTCCAAAACAACAATCTTCCTCTCCAATTCGTGGTAGAAGGAGCCAAGGTGAAAATCCCTTTGCATGTACAATAAGGGTGTATATATAACAAATGGGGTGATCATTCACCTTCCATGTGACTCTTGGGCTACCCTCAATATTTTTTGACTTTTCTATGACCTTTTGACTCCCACATGACTTTTCACATTACATGGATGACTCTTGGACTTCCACTTTACTTTACATTTTCCAATATAGAATTTACATAATCTGCAAATGATGTGGCACATGATCACTCATGACATTACACTGGTGACATGGATTTCATGATGACATGGCAATGTCAAGCCACTCTTTTTTGTTGCTTTGTCTTTGATAAGAGATGTGCAATGCTTCATCTTCATGAGAGATGTGATTTTTTATTCATATCCATCCTCCAAATGGTTGTGAATCAAATGGAGAGTTCATGTGGTCCTGATCTTTGATGTTCTATTGTAATACGGTGTTCCTTTTTCTTCTTGCCTAATTATCATCTCATCCCTTCAGCTTCATATGTGTCTTCTAGCATGGCTCCCTTCTCATTTTCCTCCATCATCATCCTATCATGATATGATCGAGTACCTACAAATAAAAACCAATAATGACAAGTCAACATCAATCTAAAAACCCCTAACATAACATATTTCATGAACTCACCTGTTAGGGTTGGAACTGGTGACTGGTTGAGTGATTGGCTAAGGCATTGCGCAGTTCCAGAGGCCAAGGTTTAGGACTGAGGCTTGAGACTACGTAATGTGCAGTTTAGGATGGAAAGGCTCAAGAGATTGAATAGTTGAGGGAATTAATAGCTCAAGGTTGGGGCTTGAGGCTTGAATATGACCACTATGTAGTTCTGGAAGGACAGAGGCCAAGGAATTGCATAGTTAAATGACTCAAGGATTCAGTCTAGAGGATTGAGCCTTGATACTTCGCAATGTACAGTTATGGAGGCTTGGGCAGAGGGACTACATAGTTGAGGGACTCAATGAATTAGGATGGAGTCTTGAACCTTGATTTTACCCACTGCACAGTTCTGGGAGGAAGGGAAGCTAGGTGATTGTGCAATTGCACAGTTCAGGAGCTCAAGGTTGAGCCCTGATCCTTGAGATGGTGCAATGTGCAATACTGAATATGAGATAGATTGTGCAGTTTTGTAGGTCAGAGGCTGCATTTGAGCATTGTTATTGTGTAATTTGTAGTCTTAGAAGGTATATATTGCGCAATTCCAAGGGACAAGGATACTTCAAAAGGGTTGAGACTGCATAGTGTGTAGTTCAGGATGGGTAGAATGAGGCTGAGTGACTCGGTCATGGAGTTTTCCCAATTAGACCAAGTGTTGGATCAATGAGATGAAGATGAGAAAAATAGAGACTTTGACCATAATCACACACTTAGATCACTTATCGACATAGCAAGCAACACTCAAAACGTATGAAAAACATGAATTCCTCAATGCAAGAACTTTGCGACGACTCTTACCAAGTGTCACACGAAAGATATACTTTGCAATGAAAGTGGCGACACTTGTGCGATGGTGCTTGATACTTTGGAAATGAGTGTCAAACATGTCTACATTATAAGAACAACTCATTATCAACCCTTGAAACAAGCCAAAACTCTTGTTTATGCAATAAGAAACACTTCCAATGTCCAAAAACAACACATGTGATATGGAAATAAAAGAGCAAATGAAACTTGAAATATGAGAACGACGGTCATAGAGACACATGTCAGAGTGAATCTAACATGAAAAAAACACTAATTAGAGTGAAATAAATCAAAAGCGACAGTATAAAACATGAAAACAACGGTCATGAGAGAGAAGGTGCGAAAAAGCGATAGTTTGAAAAAATCACCAAAATAGAAGTAGCAACATAGCCAAAATTGAGATATTGTTAATGAACATGGGCAATAAATGTCGACGTGGATTGAGCATAGCACAGACATTGTCTTGACAGACTGCGTTAGGCCCGTTCAATCTTGCGTGAAAGAATGTGCTCATGAATTATTTACATACTAACTATGTGTAAGAAGGTGACTTCAACACTTGAAATCCAAGAAGGGAGCTCAAAATATTAACAAAGCATTATCGGCCAAGAAGTGACTATGGAATGGCTTCCAAATCCACAATAGGCTCCAAAATTCAAGTGTAGGAAAATTTTTGGAGGGTATTTATCACATCGACAACACTTGATGACAAACTAGTACAACTCTAGCTTCTCGGCCTCAGTAAAATCTTTCTGCATGGTCTATTTCTTTAGTAATTATTGATTCATCATTTGAATTACCCTGGTTTCCCAACTTACCCCACAAATAAATAGAGTCCCCTCTATCATTTCTCAGTTTAACACAAACATAATATCAGTAATATCGCAATGTTTCGGGTCAGGAAAGGGTAGTATATTTCATGATCTTTATATTTTCAGAGCATATTTTTCATCTCTGGTGTTTGTCTACTGCCAGCAGGCCTGGATAGTAACCTAATAGATTCAGTATAGGAACAAAAATATTGCTATGTTTCCAGTGAGCCTGGACAATACCCCCGGTGGAGTTGCTTGCTTCACCTCTCTGCGCAGGAAGCCTTTCTCTTCTTTCATCTTTATTTATATATTTATATAGGACTGTGCATAGGCACTTATTATTTTAATGGGTAGAAGATGGATCCTAAATTATTGATAGCAGGAGAGGTTGTTCCTTCAGAGAAGCATATAAAGACCTTTGATTTAGGTTTTCTCGTTTAGATTTTTCCCTTTTTCCACTTCTACTAGATTGGATAAGCGTTAAAACTCCTAAACATAAAGAACCGAGTGAAGGCGTAAGGTTTCTAGAATAGACATTGATATCATGGTTAGACACAAATATTTCCTTATGCAAGGATTGAATTTTCTATTAGAACATCATCAACCAAAAGGTGTAACCAAGAGGGTGAAGAAGGACTAAAGGTCAGCCAAATGTTGTAGTGTCACAAAGCCACTTTCTTATTTTTCCACATTGTTTTCGAGCCAAAGTGGAATCCTTAATGAAAAATCTTATTTAAAAAAACATGAAAGATAGAAGATACAATGAGAAAACCAAAATCAAAAGAGAAAAACAAATGGAGGCTAACCGAAAAGAGGATGCAAGACAAAATTTAGAAAGAAAACGAAAGAGTGCAAAAAGGGAGTGCATGATGCATGTGCAAAGGAAATTAATATGCAAATATATCTACTCCTAACCTAAATAGCTAGAAGTTCAAGGTTATGTATAATGGAATTTCCAATGTAGCCAACATAACTTCTCCCGACATGCATACACAAATATATGATTGATTAAAACTAGTATAAAGCAATATGTAACACTAAATATGAGAACTTGAATAACATGCACAAAAATTTGAACGTCTTACCTGTCAGCAAAAAGACATGTTATGGTTACTAATTTAAACAAACTCACTTTCTTACCTTTCCAATGAAAACCATCATTAAACAAACCTAGAAAGCTTCTCATGAATGTGTCTTCATCTACATTGAACTCCTTAGCAAGCATGAGGAAAGATCAAAACTTGTTATTTGCAACGAAGCTTTCCAAGTAATATTGCTCCAAACATACAACGATTTGATCATAAAATTCATGACAATCCTCTTGAAAACCCTAAAGTATTTGAAAATATGAATTTTCAGTTAGAGGCACAGGATTATGATCAAAATATTTTGAGGGAAAACAAATATGATCATATTCAACAAGCAAGTGCAAAAGTGTCGCAATTGGTTGACAAGTACCCAAATAGTGAGATGTTAAACCATAAAGATCAAAGGATGTAAAACAACTATCATTGGATGTGTTGATGGGAAAAATATTAAGTTGAATGATAGTCATCAGAGATAGACTCACGATCAGATAGGATGATTAAAGCATCATATTCCCAGTTTTTAATTAAAAAACATCAATTGATTTGAACAGTTTCTCGAATGCTCTACATAATGGAAACATCTTCCTCACGTGATGAGTGCAACAAGCCATTTTCTTGTAACTGGTTACATATTTCACAAGCATCGTAATCGTCAAAAGAAGTGAAAATGAATGATAGTATAGCAAACACATTAAACCAGTCAGGGTAAAATTAGTGACGAAAAATTGGATTCATCAAATTACCCATGCATTGACTAGCGCTTAAGAGGATTTTAGGTGTGATGAAGAAAAAGATTAACATTTGAATATTCACAAGAAGGATGAGGAGCTGATTATTTTCAAAATAATGTGACAGGTATGACTCCTTTGGCTGAATACAATCCTTAGAATAATCAACTTCATAGTTCCATGCTTCTATGAGAGACACGCCTTCCAAACATGAGTTAAGAGCAACAGTTTTTCCTGGAGATGAATCAACTGAAATAGAAACTTGAATCTGATCATAAATCGAATCTTGAAAATTCAAAATATTGCATCCACGATGCCAAACATATTGCAAGAAGGAATTTACATCCACTAAAACCATGCAAAGATAAATATTTTGCAAGCAAATTTAGACCTGACTCAATTCGGGGATCTTACAAGAGTTGCGAGATCCTAACATAACCATTAACGAAATTTGAAGTGCCTTGCCTCCCTCACAAGTCTCGAAACTTTCAAGGATTCTAAACTCACATTTTGAATATTGAACCAGATCATGCATGGTGTGAGGCTGATTGCTTTCACTGATTTCAGTAAGACCACTACTACCCAGTTGGTAGCCATCTATGTCATTGGTTTGATCAGATTTTAGAACTTCGACAATCATATTACTCAAGTAAAAAGATTATTTTGATCACAAATCTAGAGATATATGAATCATATAAACTTCATGAGCAAGTTGATTTGAATAGTTGTGTTCATGCAAAACAAGAGATGATACTATATGGAAAGGATACTCGATGATTTTATTGTTTTATCTCTCATCATGGACAACCTCACTACCTTGTGTCAATTGGGAAGTGGACTCATCTGATGAAGAACTTGAAAAGCATGGAGTGTCTTCATCTCATGCATATGTATCACAAATGAGAGAGCACAAGGGATAGTGATATGAAGAGGAAGTTTTGATAAAAATATTTTCTTCAACTGAACCAAATTAAAAATCTATTTTTTTCAAATCAACATCTTTTGGAGGACCCGAAAGATCAATTGGTTCCCTTGGGCATACCTCATCCAATACAATATTGGAGTCGGAATCACCAAGATGATGGTTGTCTAGAACTTCAGATTGATCAGGAAAATTTATTATATTTGATTCATTATCATCCAAGAGTGAAGAAACACCATATTAATACATAGGAATATGAAAAATAGAATAAATATTGAAATAATATTCACCTTCATGCTCCTATACCTACGTAATGTGACTACCTTTAACAGGGTCGCAATTTGGACCAGAAAATTGAAAATCAAGAGAGTGTGAAAAACTAGTTGGTAGAGTAGATTGATCAAGTGGATCACGGTACAAAGAATATTGGAATGTAGATGATAGAGGATAATAGAAATCCAAATCATATTCATGACTAAATTTATGTTTGTTAATACCATCTTGTGGAATGGAGAAATTAGTCTTTACCATAGGCTTCATGAACCAATCTGGAATTTCCTCCATGGGATCTTAGTCATGAAAAGCGGAAGGAGGATGAGAATATGGATTAGGAATTTGATGTGGATATTTCCCAACTTTATTATCATCGGGAGAAGTATTGAAATTGGTAACAAGAAGAGGCTTCTAATTTACATTTCCCTTAATTAAATTAGAAGGAAATTGTAATTCCACATCACATGACAGCTTGTACGAGTTAAGTGAGTCGGGAAGACTTAGTTAGCTCAGTAAATTTGAGTTGGGGATCAAACTAGAGGCATGTAGAGTTCTCTCTAAGTTTTAGGGCGTCCAGTTGCAGTTTATTTTGAGTTGTAACTATTTAAATTAATTATTTGATTTAAAATCAGTTTAACTAGCTCTAACTGATGGAAGAGCTAGTGAGAGGTCCAATGAATTAAATCTGATTTAATTCACATGCAGTGATCAATCAGATAACTGAATATCCCTATAAATATTTTTTTCATGTAATTTATGAGGAAGACCCAGTTGAGATTAGAGTTAAAGGGAAGAATATTGTCAATTCTATAATTAGAAAATTGTACGGGTCATGCATGAGGTTACCAAGATGCCTTGGATATATTACGCAATAAATTCTTGGGAATTTACTAATTAATTGGGGCTCAATTTCCCTAGGAATTAAGCAAGCAAGGTTGAGCATCCAAAGGCGATAAATTGGTTAAGTATTGGACCAAACTTTCTTGGATCGAAGTGAGATAGACAGAGATAGTGCAGAGAGCTCTCAAGGCTGAGAGAAGCATTATATTTTTTTATATTCTTGACTTAATGCAATATACAGGTAGCAGGTTTTTTAGCTGAGGCTTTCCGCAGATAAGCCTTTGTGTTGTGTGATTGAAATTCTTTCTCTTTCTTGGTCATGTGATTGTGCAATCATAATTGGTTTCCGCAATTTGTAGAATAGATTCAAGTTTTTTTTTTTAGCATATTACAATGTCAATGAATCTATGTGGATTTTCTACATCGTATCAGAGTAGGAATCACTACAGAAGAGAAGAATACGAGTTTTTTTTTTTGAAAAAGTGAATCAAATTTGCATATTTATTCTTCATGACTAGCAACAGATCATGATTTATTTATGTGGATTGAGTCTCGAATATGCCCTTGATGGTAGTTCGAATTACATAGCTTGGAAGGATAGGATGGAAGCAGTGTTGGAGGACAATGGGTTGAAGGAATTCATGGAAAGTGATATTCCCAGGCTCGCAACAATAGATGCTCAAAATCTTGATGCATGGAAGAAGAATATAGCAAAGGCGAGAAGGATTATGTTAGAAGGATTTCGAGATCATATTGTCTCGAACCTCCATGGAAAGGAAATTCCATATGTTATGTGGAAGGCCTTAACAGATTTGTTTCAGAATAGTAGTGACCACAAGAAGTTGGCACTGAAGGACAAGCTCTAAAAAATCAATATGAAGGGCGACACGATACCAAAATACTTGACGAAGATGGATCCATTGTATGTCCTGAAGATGGATCCCCGTTGGGACTTGAAACATCAACAAATGTCTTTCAATACTGTGGATAATCCAAAACATTTTTCTTCAATTGATAACCACAGGAGCTTAAAAACCATCATACTTGATGAAGTTCACTCAATGTCGAGATGAGCTTGGAAGTGTTGGTGTGACATTTTTCGAGGATAATCTAGTGAGCCTAGCACTTCTAGGCCTTCCCAAGAATTGGCACAGCTACCAGGATTCGGTGAATGGGAGAGAGAAACTACTAGAGTGGGAGAAATTATGGTCTAACTTAGTATAAGAAGAGATTTTTCGGAATACCAAAGATGGATCCTCATCAAAGAATGATGATGAGGAGAATTATGCCTTGGTTGGAAAGGCGAAGAAAGGGAAAGGGAAGGTGTCCCATTCCAAATCAAATTTTGGTCAGGCAAGCAAGAAGAAAGACTTGTTGAAGATAAAATGTTTTCACTATCATGAGCTTGTACATTATGCTACAAAGTGTCCACACAAGAATACCAGCAAGAAGCCCTTCGGAGGAGCGGCAGGTGAAGCACTTGCTTCACAATTCAAGTTGTATTTCACTCTCATTGCATGCATGTTTTCATTGGTGATGGGTTCTATGTGGTACTTGGATAGTGGAGCTTCAATCCATATGACTGGAAATAAACAATTCTTCAGTAACTTGGAGGAGAAGGATCTCCAGATGCACATCGAGATGGGAGATGACGGGAGGTATAGTGCGACCAGAATAGGTACAATTACCTTTCAGAGGGAGTCTGGTACTCCTATCACATTAAAATATGTCATGCATCTTCCTAGTTTAAAGAAGAATTTAGTTTCAGTTGCTATGTTGGAATACCATGGCTATGATGTGATATTTAGAAAAAGAAAGGCATTCCTTCGTCACAAAGCCATGGGACAGGTGAAGAATATTAGGGTTTGAGTAAAGAACATCTACAAATTGCATGCAGAAGATTGTGTTTCCTTGAGCACAAAAGCAGAGAAGGTGCAGAGCCGAGACATCGGTGAGTTATGGTATAGAATATTGGGCCATCTACTCCATGGCACTTTGAAGATCATGTAGCAAATATCTACAGGACTTCCCAAGGGTGCACTTAAGCAGCAAGATACATGCAAATGGTGTACATTGGGGAAGTACACCAAAGCCACCTTTCATGATAAGGAAAGCTGAGTAAAGATTAACCTTAGAATAATTCGCTCTGATGTGTGTGGATTGTTCTCGATAGCCTCCACAGCAAAAAACAAGTATTATGTGACTTTTTTAGATGATTTTTCACACAAGTGTTGGATATTATTCATGCAGAAGAAAATAAAATATTCTCAAAATTTTGAGAGTTCAAAGCACTTGTTGAGAAACATACAAGGAAGAAGGTGAAGGCTCTCAGGAGCGATAATGGTGGAGAATATGTCTCAAACGAATTCAAGAAATTTTGTGCTTCAGAAGGAAATCGAAGGGAATTGATACACCTCATAACCCACAATAGATTGGGGTTGCAGAATGGAAGAACATAACTATTGTGGGAGAAGCACGAGTGATGTTACATGATCAGGGCATATTGTTGCATCTGTGAGTTGAAGCATGCAACACATCAGTATTTGTGAAGAACAGAAGTCCTCATTGGATTCTTGGGATGAGTACACTAGAGGAGGCTTTATCAGGTAAGAAACCAGTTGTGGTGCATTTTAAAGTTTTTGGTTCATCAGTTTTTTACCATGTAACTAAAGATGCTAGGAATAAGTTAGAGCCAACAGTTGAGTTTGGAATATTTATGGGGTACATCGATACGCCTCACAACTATCGGGTGTACTTGTTAGCACACAGGATGGAAATGGTCAGAAGAGTGGTGAAATGCGATGAAGATAAGGCCATGTGAATTTCCCTTGAGAAGGAGCTTCAGTTGCATGTAATTGAGGAGATCTTAGCTCCAAAAGAATAACCTCAAGATGTGGAGTAGCCACAAGTAGAGGAACAAAGAGTCAAAGCACCCACCCATGCAGAGACATCTCAAGACGAAAGGAAGCACACCAGAGAGGCTAACAGGTTGGTGCTTGATGCTAGAGAGAATGTGGTAGCACCCACATCACAGCGCAGAAAGAGAAGGTCCCTAGAGCGGTACACTAGCTACATGGAGCTTATGAGCAAGAGTGTAGAGATAGAGCAATCATCTTTCAAGGAAATAGAGTAGCAACCAGTTTGGGTTGATTCCATGGTTGAGGAGTATGGCTCCATAATCAAAAATGGTGCATGGGAATTTTTCGCAGGACTGGAGGGGAAGTTAGTTGTAGGATCCATATGGATCTACAAGTATAATCAGGCAGCAGATGGTAGTAAACACAAGGCCAGATTTATGGCCAGAGGTTTCTCTTAGGTGGCAGGGATTTATTACGAGGACACCTTTGCACCAGTCGCAAGGTACTCGTCAATCAGATCCATCCTTGCACTTTGAGGGCATATGGGATGGTAGATACATAAGATGGATGTAAATATAACCTTCCTCAATGGAGTGATTGAGGAAGAGTTTTACATTGAGCAGTCGAAATTTTTTGAGAACTTCAACAGAGATTCGTGTGTGTGCAGACTCAGGAGAGCGTTGTATGGACTGAAACAAACACCTTGTGCTAGATACACCATGATGGACAATTACTTCACCGGGTTGGGCTTCACCAAAATTGAAGCAGATGTGAACCTTTACCATCTTGTGGTAGAAGGTAAAATTTTGATCATTGTACTTTATGTCAATGATTTGATACTGACAGGTGATGAGTAACTTATCAATTCTTGCAAAGAGGATCTTGAAAAATAATTTGAGACGAAGGATATGGGGATCTTGCATTATTTCCTAGGATTGGAAATTTTGCAAAGAGATAGGGAGCTATTTTTATCTCAAGGAAATTATTCTAACACAATTCTGAAGAAGTTCCACATGGAGGGAAGCAAACCCATGGAGACTCCTCTAGCAGGAAACTGGAGGAAGGAGGATGCTACTTTAGGAAAAGTAGTGGATGCTACCATCTATATACATCTTGTGGGTTCACTAATGTATTTGGTGAATACACGACCAGACATATGTTATTCGTTTAACCAGCTTAGTCAAGCTATGGTTAAGCCTACCAAGTTATTTTGGAAGGCAGGAAAACATGTGTCGAGATACCTCAAAGGCACTACATAGTTTGGGATATGGTATAGGCAGACAGAGGGAGTGAAGCTTCACAGAGATGCAGATTGGGAAATGATTCCATCCGACAGGAAGAGCACATCAGGTGGCATCTTCAAGATTGGGTCAGCACCAATTTCCTGGTACAACAGGAAGTAGAGATCAGTTGCACTTAGTTCAGCAGAGGCAGAGTACATGTTTTTTAGTCAAGCTGCATGTGAGGCCATTTGGATGAGGATTATACTTGTTGGTTTATTTTTTTGACAAATGGATCGAACAGCGATTTATTGTGATAACCATAGTTGCATCAAACTCTCGGTTAATCCAATTTTTCATGAAAGGTCCAAGCATATTGATATTTGGTATCACCATCTCAAATATTGTGTGCAAATGAGGATTATTTCATTAGAGTGCATTCCCACAGAGGAGTAGGATGCAAACATATTGACGAAGGCCCTGTCAAGAGGAAAATTCGAGTTCCAAAGAGGAGGGATCGAGGTAGCAGACAATCCCTTTCTTGTTGAGAGGGAGTGTTGAAATTGGCAACAAGGAGAGGCTTCTAATTTAATTTTCCCTTAATTAAATTAGAAGGAAATTGTAATTCCACATCACATGACACCTTGTATGAGTTAACTGAGTCAGTAAGACTTAGTTAGCTCAGTCAATTCGAGTTGGGGGTCAAACTGGAGGTATGGAGAGTTCTCTCTAATTTTTAGGGGGTTTATTTGCAATTTATTTTGAGTTGTAATTATTTAACTTAATTATTTGAGTTAAAATTAGTTTAACTAGTTCTAACTAATGGGTGAGATAGTAAGAGGTCGAGTGAATTAAATCTGATTTAATTCACATGCAGTGATCAAACATATAACTAACTAGTCACTATAAATAGTTGTTGCATGTCTATTCTGACGATGACCCAGTTGATATTGGAGTTAAAGGGAAATATACTATCAGTTGTATAATTATAAAATTGTATAGGTCATGCATGAGGTCAAAAGGATTCCTTGAATGTATTTCACAATCAATTATTGGGAATTTCATAATTAATAGGGGCTCAATTTTCCTAGGGATTACACAAGAAAGGGTGAGCATCCAGAGGAAAGAAATTGGTTAAGTATTGGACCAAACTTGCTTGGATGAGAGTGAGACAACTAGAGATAGTGAAGAGAGCTATCAAGCCTAAGAGAATCATTGTATTGTTTCATATTCTTGACTTAATGCGTTATACAGATATCGGGGTTTTTAGCTGAGGCTTTCCCCAGATAAATATTTGTGTTGTGCGATTAAAATTCTTTCTCTTTCTTGTTCATGTGATTACGTGATCATAATTGGTTTCCGAAATTTGTAGAATAGATTCAAGTATTTTGTTTTAGCAAAATACAATATCATTTGAATCTATTTGGATTTTCTACAAGAAGGAACCCTCATCGGAACTAGAAAAGGAGGAGAACAAGGAACAAAAGGAATAGCAAGTTCCTCCTTTGAAATTAGAGGTGTCTGACGATTTACAATAGTTGGGGAAGAAGAAACATCAGTCAGTTTGGATTTACCATGCAAAGAGATATGGACCAAATGCTCAAACTTTTGTTTCAAGAAACCCTGATTTGTATCTTCTTCAAGAAACTTGTAACAGAGGTGAAGGAATCGATCAGAAAAATCCTAAATTGATTCATCAGGATTCATTCTTAGCTAATTGATTCTTTTATAAACATCTCGTTAATCATACCTATCAAAGGCTTGATCAATATCCTTGAGAAAATGATGAAAATAATGGATGTAAGTAGATGGTAACGTATTACACCATCGATTAACATGACCTTCAAGGGCGTGGAAGAAAGTGACACAAGAAAAATCTTCAACATCAATTTTGTAATATTCACAAAATTTAAGAAAATCATAGATGTGCTCAGTTATGGATGTTCCATCCTCACCATCAAACTTTAATTGAGACAAGTGATAAAGAGGCTCATCGGGGATTAAAATTTTACCTTGGGATAGGTTAGAAAAACACCCCGGGAGTATGATTTTAGGATGAGCCATTTGAGATAAGAGGTTCAAAACAGAGTCAATGACACAGCTTATCATACGGCCCTCCTTCTAGTGACAATTTTTTGATGGTGTTGAAAATACGTCAACCAAGGGGATCTCCCCGATGCGAAGTCCCAATCAGAACTCACACTATTTGGAATAGGAGCCCCATCCAGAGTATCGGCCCTGCTGCCATATATCCATGTATATTTTCCTTGGATAAAAATTTCAGCACAGGAGAGTAACACATAGGTGTTTCGAGATCATCAAGTGAGTATGTCGTGTGAAATGTTCAGCTACAGAAAGTACCAAGGTCCTTCTACCAAAAGGCGAGGGAAAATTGGTCCCTTTACAAAAGAGTAATATTAATAATCCAGAAAAGGCACACAATCACATACATAATAATGAACCATTGATCAACCAGCGAATTAGTTCACAAGGAAGAAATGGTTGTTAAAGAAATTTCAACACACCTTTAACTAGATAAGTACCAAAGCCACCGAAATAGTTCAATTTCCTTAGTAAATATGAAAACAACATATATCACAAACATTCAAAGAAAAATATTACAATATTCACGACATATGGATGAAGGTTTGACAGCTCAAAAAGCTTCTGAATTAAGTAAAAGTTCCAAGAAACACAAAGACAACGAACACCACTAGCCCCAATAGTGGAGCATTAAAGGAGTCACTTTCTCCTCCAAAACAACTATCTTCCTCTCCAATTCCTTGTAGGAGGATCCAAGGTGAAAATCCCTTTGAATGTAGAATGAGGGTGTATATATAAAAAATGGGGTGATCATTCACCTCCCATGTGACTCTTGGGCTACCCTCATGACTATTTGACTTCTCTATGACCTTTTGACTCCCACATGACTTTTCACATTACATGGATGACTCTTGGACTTCCACTTTACATTACATTTTCCAATATAGAATTTACATAATCCACAAATTATGTGGCACATGACAACTCATGACATGACATGACACCGGTGACATGGATTTCACGATGACATGGAAATGGAAAGCCACTCTTTTTTGTTGCTTTTTCTTTGATAAGAGAAGTGCAATGTTTCATCTTCATGAGAGGTGTTCTTTGTTCTTCATATCCACCCTCCAAAGGGTTTTAAATCAGATGGAGCCTTTATGCAGTCCTAATATTTGATCTTCTGTTGTAATCTGGTGTTCCTTTTTCTTCTCACCTGATGATCATCTCATCCCTTTAGCTTCATATGTTTCTTCTAGCATGGTCCCCTTCTCCTTTTCCTCCATCATCATCTTTTCATGATAAGATAGAGTACTTGCAACTAAACACCATTCATGACAAGATGACATCAATCTTAAAAATCCTAACCTAACCTATTTTATGAACTCATATGTTAGGGTTGGAACTGGTGACTGGTTGAGTGACTGGCTAAATGATTGTGCAGTTCCATAGTCCAAGGTTCATTACTGAGGCTTGAGAATGCACAATGGGTAGTTCATGATAGACAGGTTCAAGAGATTGCACAGTTGAGGGGTTTACGAGCTCAAGTTTGGGGCTTAAGGCTTGATGATTCCCATTGTGTTTTTCTAGAAGGAAAAAGGCCAAAGAATTACGAATTTGAGGGACCCAAGGACTCAATCTATAGGCTTAAGCCTTCAGACTGTGTAATGTGCAGTTCAGGAGTCTTGGGAAGAGGGACTGCGTATTTTAGGGACTCAAGTTGGAGGTTTGAGCCTTAATTTTTCCCATTGCGGAGTTTTGGAAGGTAGGGAGGCTAGGTGATTGCGCAATTGCACAATTCAAGAGCTCAAGGCTAAGGCCTAAGCCTTGAGATTATGTAATGTGTAGTACTAACTGGACAAGAGAGAGAAAGTGCATAGTTTCAAATATCAAAAGTTTCATTTGAGCATTGTGATTGTGCAGTGCAATGTCCTGGAAGGAAGAGACTGTGCATTACATAATGCCAAGGGACAAGGATGTTGTTAAAGGGCTAATACTGCGCAGTGGGGAGTTCAGGCTGGGTAGAATTAAGTTGAGTGGCCTAGTTGGGGATTTTTCTCAGTTGGACCAAGTGTTGGATGAGTGAGATGAAGATGAGAGAAAAAAAATACTTTGACCATGATCACACACTTATATCACTTATCGAAATGACAAGGAACACTAAAAACGTATGAAAAACATGCCTTCCTCAATGCAACAACTTTGTGATGGATCATACCAGGTACGACATAAAAGATATAATTTGCGATGAAAGTGGCGAAACTTGTGCGACAATGCTTGAAAATTTGGAAATGAGCGTGGAAAACGTCTACATGATAATAACAACTCATTAATACAAATACGTCCCCTTGAAACAAGCCAAAACTCCAGTTTACATGATAAGTGACACTTCCCATGCCTAAAAATGGCACTTGTGATATGGAAAGAAAAGAGCAAGTGACACCTATAATATGCAAACGATAATGAAAGTGACACATGCCAGAGTGAAGCTAACATGAAACTAACACTAATTAGAGTGAAAGCAAGCAAAAGTGACAGTCAAAAACATGAAAATGACACTCATGAGAGCGAAGGTGCACAAAAGAGAAAGTTTTAAAAACTCACTAAAATATAAGTACCAACACATCCGAAAGTAAGAGATTGTCACTGAACATGCACACTAACTATCGACATGGGTTGAGCATAGCATAGACATTGTCTTGATAGATTGTGTTAGGCTTGTTCAAGCTTGCGTGAAATAATGTGCTCATGAATTCATTACACACTAAGCATGTGTAAGCAGGTGACCTCAACACTTGAAATCCAAGAAGGGCGATAAAATTATTAACAAAGCATTACCGCCAAGAAGTGACTAAGGAACGATCAGTCTCTAGATCCACAGTAAGCTCCAAAATTCGAGTGTAGGAAAAAATTTGGAGGGTGTTTGTTGCAGTGAAAATACTTACCCAATTTTTTGGTCATTAACTCATTAATGCATTCATCTCCTAATGGCCATTTTGTATTCGTTTGGCGATTTTGATGTGCTCAATAAAACTTGGATTCACTGCTCTTCTCTGGAGTGTTTCCTAACTACAATGTACAAAATTAATGTCCTTGCACTCCTTGTTCCTTAAACAAACATTTCCTAGCTCATTTTTTCTGAGCACACCCCCAATTTTCTTTTGATTCCAATCAGCCTTGCTTATGACCCTTTAAACCCAATCAATTTTTCGTCCTTCCCTTATTTTTTTCCCAGTCACTCGGGAAATATGGTTACCCCCCTTCCATGCAATCACATACGTTCCAAGTTTAGGAATCCCCTTCTCTACTTCCTAGTCCCTTGTGTAATCCATTCCTTGGAAAGGTTTCCTTGCATCATAAGAGTCTCAAAACTAAGGCATATATATGCCTCAACACTAGCATACTGGTCATACCACGCTTTATGGAAATCAGTTGGGAAAATTGGTGCTTGTAGGTTTTAACCCTGTACATAAATTATCTTCAAACGAATATTAAAAACAGAAAATAAACAATAGCGAGAGAATAAAACATAAAATAGATATACATAGATATTTTCCCTTGGACCCCAAATCAGGACTACCAGCTTGTTTTTTCATTGTGTTCCTTTTAGTGTTACAAAACATATATATACATGTTAAAGAATTCATAAACCTCGATCCATTAACCCTGGATTAGAACACAATCGTAGTTCCCTTGACCGGATCTACAAAATACCAGGGGTCAAAAACCATCAGCCCCAAAACCATGTGCAAACCCATGCACAAAACCATGGGTAGGTCTGCCCACCGAAAAGTAGGGTCCAAAACAAATTTCCCGGGGCACTGCCCCGGACCCCGCGTAGGGAGCTACCTGCACGTGCGACTAATCGTGGAAAGAATATAACACATACCTAACATTCTCCCCTTTGTTGTTTTCTTTTTGCAAGGGGCCACAAGAGAATTTAGTCATTAGTCCAACTCTTCAACACCCATTATTTATCTACACCAAGAGAACTTCTGAGTGCTCACAAACTTCGTCAATGCATCTACAACATTCTTCAAAGTGTCCACCTTTACCAACAACACCCTTTTATCCTCAACCGTATCTCTCACAATGTGATATTGAACATCAATGTGCTTTGTCTTTGAATGATAAGCAGGGTTCTTAGCAAATAAAATTTCACTTTGGTTATCACAGTATATCGTTATAGCTCACTGCACCAACCCCATACTTGAACACAATATCTGCAGCAAAACTACTTCCTTGCTTGCATGAGTGGTTGTCATGTATTCAGCCTCTGTAGTTGAAAGATCCACTACAGACTGTATTTTACTCATCCAACTAACTGCACCTCCAAATAGGCTAAAAACATACCCACTTGTAGATCTTATTTGGTCCATATCTCCAGCCCAGTCTCCATCAACAAAACCATGAATGTCCAAAACTCTGTCCAATCCTGGTCTTCCTTGGTAGCACAAACCATAATCACTAGTGCCACACAAATATCAGAAAACCTACTTCACTGATGTCTAATGCTCCTTCCCTTGTTTTGATATAAAGCTGCTCAATACTCCCAATGCATGTGCAATGTCTGGTCTTGTACAGACCATTTCATACATCAAGCTACCCAGTGCTCTTGCATATGGAACACGGGACATATATACATCTTCTTCTTGTTTCTTGGGACATTGTTCAACAGATAGCTTTACACCTACAGGAATAGGAACCTTCATTAGTTTACTATCTTGCATATTGAACCTCTGTAATATTGTCTCGAAATACTTCCTTTGGTTTAACCATATCTTCCTCTTTGCTCGATCTCTCTTAATTTCCATGTCCAAAATATAGTTTGCAGCACCAAGATCCTTTATGTCGAATTTGGAGAACACTTAGGTCTTAAAATCTTGGATAATTTCCTTGTCATTTCCAATCAGCAACTTATCATCCACATACAAGACAAAATAAATAAAATGGTCACCAATCAATTTAAAATAAACACATTGATCCTCTTTGCTTCTGGTGAAGCCAAGTCCCTGTAGATAGGTATCAAATTTCTGATACCACATCCTTGGTGATTGTTTTAACCCATACAAAGACTTTTTTAACATGCATACAAGTTCTTTATTACCCTTCATCATAAAGCCTTCAAGTTGCTTCATGTAGATCTCCTCTTCCAGATCCACGTGAATAAATGTTGTCTTCAAATCCATCTATTCTACCTCAAAATCAAATGCAGCAACAACGGATAAAATTAATCTAATAGAAGTAACCTTGGCAACAGGAGAAAAAATATCACCAAAATCAATTCTCGACACCTGGGAATAACCTTTTGCTACCAACCGAGCTTTGTATGTCTCCACCTTGTCTTCTACATTGATCTTCTTCTTAAACACCCATTTTCTCCCGGCGAGCTTCCTTCCAGCCAGCAACTCCACCAAATCCCATGCCTCATTTTTGTGCAAGGATTCCATTTCATCAACCATGGCCTCCTTCCAGATTTTTCCATCCTATGAATCCACTGCCTCCCTGAAAGTTCTAGGATCATCACCAGTGATATTTAAAAAAAAAGTTGAAGAGAAAGTAGATGGAATATACCTTTCTGGTTGTCTTCTTTCCCGAACTAATCTTCCCACAGCTGGAGTTTGTGGCTCTTCCTCTTCTGAATCTTCTTCTGTTGTAGATTTTGATTCATCCTCTTTTAGCTCAAACTCTATCTTCTCAGGTTCCTTTGGTAGGACTTCATGTTTAACAACATATTTCACCTCTCTGAACACCACATCTTGAGTGTACACTACCTTCCTTGTTTATGGGTTCCAAAGCTTGTAACCTTTTAAACCATCCTTATACCCAATAAAGATGCACCTTTCAGATTTATTATCCAACTTGGTCCTTTCCTCCTTTGGAACATGTACATATGCATCACATCTAAATACCCTCAGATGTGAAAGAGAGGTTTTCTTACCATTCCATACCTCATTTGGAGTCTTATCCTCCAACGTTGATGAAGGTGATATTTTCACCAGGTAACATGCAGTCTCCACTGCCTCTGCCCAGAATTCTTGTCCTAACCCGGTACCACTAAGCATGCTTCTTACCTTTTCCATCAATGTTCTATTCATTCTTTATGCAACTTCGTTTTTCTGAGGTGTGTATGGAGTAGTATTCTATCGTGATATAGCACACTTCTTACAGAACTCTTCAAATTCCTTCTTGCAGAACTCTCCACCATTATCTGTCCTTGGCACCTTTATTTTCTTCTCTTTTTGGTTTTCCACCAATCCCTTAAATTCTTTAAATCTATCAAAGACTTCATATTTCTACCTCAAGAAATATATCCATGTATTCCTTGATAAGTCATCTATGAATGAAACATAATACACAAACTTACATAGTGATGGAACCGACACAGGTCCAAACACATCACTGTGCACAAGCTCTAATATCTTTTTCGTGCTCTTAGCACCAAAAGGAAAAATCACCCGATTTTGCTTCCCATATACACAATTTTCACAGAAATTGAAATCCAGAGAGAAAGTAGACATACCTTCTACCATACCATTTCCATGTAGTATCTGAAGGCCCTTCTCTCCAATATGTCCAAAATTTTGATTCCATATCATGGTTTTTTCTCTAAAGACCGCTTAGCTTTCCGCTCCACTTTCAAGAACCACAGAATTGTTTCACCCATCAATAATAGTGCTACCCTGAAGCTTGTACAGAGTTCCAATCTGAACTCCCTGCATTGATACCAGTGCTCCCTGAACCATCTTGTAGGTATCTTTCAAACACTATTTTGACACTTGCATCATCCATCTTGCTTACAGAAATCATATTTTTGGCCAATGCAGGAATATGCAGAACACCAGGAAGTGTTATAATCCTTCCAATTTGCAGCTTCAGCTTGAATTTTCCACGTCTGACGATTCTGACCTTCCTATCATCCCCTCAGAAGACATAACCACCATCATACTTCTCATACTCGCAGACTATGGGGAGTGAAGTGAAAGGATGCACCTGAGTCAATCAACCATGCCTCATGATCTACATGTGTATTTCAAGAAGAAGCAAAATACACATTGCCACCTTCATCTGAGGCGGTTTTTGCTTCTGCAAAACGATCATCATCATGTCCCTTTCCTTTCTCAGGAGATTTAGATTTGCAATCATTTTTGTAGTGTCCTTCATTTCTGCATTTCTAGCACACCTTTACAACCTTTCCTAGAGATTTAGATCTCCCTCTAGATTTAGATATCCCACTCAAAAAATTATTTTTGTTTATGTTATGGGATCTTCCTCGTACAGATAAGGCATATCCATTATGGACCTACATATTTCTCTGTCTCATTTCTTCCAACAATAAGGCTGAGACAATTTCATCAAAATTCAAGGTAGTTGCATTGCTACCTATTGCAATAACCAGATTGTCCCACGAATATGGTAGAGAACACAACAAACTGATGCACTTATCTTCATATAATATTTTAATATCAAAAGATGACAAATGACTTACCACAATATATAAGGCGTTCAGATGCTTTGTCACCAAGCCTCCATCCTTCATCCTCAGGTTATACAAATTTTTCTGCAGGAACAATTTATTCACTAGAGACTTAGATTGGTACAAAGTCCCTAGCCTGTCCCACAAATTATTCGGAGTAGCTTCCCCAAATTCATTCAACAATAACAAATCTAATATACACAACCGTATTGTGCTCTTTGCCTTCCGATCCAACTTCTTCTAGTCTTCATCTAACATTTTTATTGGTTTAGTACCCAGATCTACAGCGATCCATTGATCTTTATCCACCAGCAGATCCTCCATCTTGAGCTTCCACAACTCAAAAATCTGACCATTAAATTTCTCGATCTCTATCTTTCCACTTCTCACCATATTCTTTCACCGCAAGAATCAATCCCGCAGATCTCCCACTGAACAGGGTCTACCATAGGCCCGAGCAAAAAAACCCTTAGTAGAAAAGGTGTCCCCTTAAAGCTGAAAAATATTTGACACAAAATGTAGGTTTTAACCCTGTACAAAAATTATCTGCAAACAAATCTTAAAAACCGAAAATAAACAATAGAAAGAGAATAAAAAATAAAACATATATACACAGAGGATTTCACCTGGATCCCAAATCGGGACTACCAACTTGATTCTTCATTATGTTCCTTATATTGTTACAATGCATATATATACATGTCGAAGCATTCATAAACCCCAATCCATTAACCCTCGATTAGAACATAATCGTAGTTCCCTTGACCGGATCTACAAAATACCAGGGGCCGAAAACTATCAGCCTCAAAACCATGTGCAAACCCATGCACAAAACCATGGGCGGATCCGCCCACTGAAAAATAGGGTCCAAAAAAATTTTTCTCGGGGCACTGCATTGGATCCCGTGCAAGGAGCTACCCGCCCCATGTGACCCCCCTACTGCACCCGGCATAACGTACAGGGGGGGTGTCGTCCCCCCTGTGAACCCCCCCCCCCCCCCCTACGCGTGTGCGACTAATTGTGGAAATAATATAGCACATACCCAACGGTGCTAGTGTCCCACAATGGCCCTATTCCTGAAATATTTTGATTTTGCACACAGATGTTGTTCTACCTTGTGGCTAGCTTTGTTCATTCAAAATGAGTAGTCTTGTGTCTATTCCTACATCATAAACACACATCACCCATGAGACGCATTATAAGAAAAATGAAATAACTTTAAATCATACCTCATTAGTAATTTATTATTATGGTGTTCTTGGAATTTATCATAATTCCTACAACAATATTAGGTTAGATCATAAATCAAACCACCAAAAGTTAAAATGTCACATCAGTTTAGCTCAAAACCCAAACTATCATAAATCAGAATACTAAATCGTATTGATAATTTAAAAATTCAAAAAACGATGAAACAATGATACTTATCTTGATTTTATGGCTTCCTCTTTCTCATACACATGCGGGGTCAATTTCCTTACATGGCAACCACCTATTGTACTATACAACATCCCCCATTTATTTTAATAAATGGGGACCCTTTAAAAAATAAA
Organism: Pinus albicaulis; assembly: GCA_034641835.2. NCBI lineage: Eukaryota > Viridiplantae > Streptophyta > Pinopsida > Pinales > Pinaceae > Pinus > Pinus albicaulis. The sequence continues at coordinate 1,454,091,804 of CM076575.1, forward strand.
TATAAATGTATGATCTTGATTTCATCTTAGCCTAAGTCTAAAACTTTAGGAAATAAAGGTTTTTCCCTTTTCGCTTTGATTTTAAAAATCGCTCTTCGCAAATCGCATAACTTACAAGCCGAAGAAGTTAAAACATATATAAATATTGTGAATTGTGATATGCGCTCAAACCTTTTCAAGTTATATAAAATTATCATTACAAATTCTTTAAAATTCCCTTTAAAAATAAATTGCATCGCGCCTTTTAAAAGAATCATCTTATGACAATTCGGTAAAGATTGCGATGAAGTCAGACCCGACGAAACAATAAATAAAAAATTATAAAGCTCTAAAGGTCCAATAAAGCGTAACAACGTGACTGCTTAGCGCATTTTGCATTTTGCAACAAGAAATAAAATGATGAGCTTTAGTACATCATGAAAGTTGCGATGTGTGATTTGCACAGATCACATTTCGCGAGATCCATCGGCGGCAAAAAACATAACTAACGGTAACCATTTAAAGTCGTGATGTGCGATGTTAACACTTATTACTCAAGTGCGCGAAATGATTCATATATAATCAACCTTATATAAATCTAACATCTTAAATTGATAGATTAGACATATTACGTAAAGGTGTGTAAGAGATTTTATAGAAAGAGTTATGGGTTATTAATGACATTTAATGGGAGTAAGGTTCGAAATATTGATACCTAGTTCGAGTGTGTTTTGAATAAATGAATGTCATATTTTTTATTATATTATTTTAACTCTATCCTTCTCTCCATTAATCTTATATCTGAGTTTACTCTTTTCTCTTGAATTTAGGAAACCACCTAACAGAGTGAGAATAACTGGAATGACAAAGAAAGGCAAGGAAATTTCCCAAACATCCGTCACAGAAGACTTGGATATGCCTCCATTATTCTCAGATACAACCTGCAAAAAGTATTGTGGTAGTTCTTCATGGGAAGCAATGTACCAAATTTTCGAGGAAGAATAGCCAAGGGTCATAGTTAAACTAGCTACAGCAGACGCGACAATTTCCTCAGACCCGTCCTACTTCAACATTGCATTCTCCTTTATTTACAGAATAGAAACGAGGCTCAATATTATCCCCTACACATATATGGTAAAGTGGGTAATTGAAAACCTTAGCATAGCAGATAGGTCATTTAAGAATTCAAAGTTGGAGAATATTGGTTCGTTCACTGTAGAAGATTTAAGGACAATGTACCATTTGCCCATGCCACAGAAGAATTATGATAAAGCTTTTGTCCAGATATTTACAAAGAAACATACAGACCTCATGAAATTAATAAAGGGATGGAAAGATGACCAAGGAAATTTGAAATGGGACAGACTCGGTATTTACCGGATAGCACAGTTACCCTCCCCTTATTTTTATGTTGCTGGAATGTTATGTAGATTGTTTGCAAAACAAAATACCACTAGGTTTTCCATAGAATGGGTCCCTTTAGTTGACGCAATCGTCAATTCTTCTATTATGAATTGGGCGAACATATTGTCTGATAATCTGGCCAGAAATATCATGGATTATAGAAGTAAAAGAAGTGTTTCCTCTAGGACAATACCCCCATTCTACATGAGTGCTTACATTATGGACGCAATTTTCTTTTGTTCAAGTTTTCCTATCATGGGATGGAAATGGACAACCCAAGACCCCACTCCAATCCATATTTACCATAGAGCCCTTTGAGAATCTGATTTTCATTTACATTTCTATAAAATTTTCAATGGAGTCATGTTACCCATCCATCAGATTATCTTTAATGAAAAATCTCCTAGGATTTCTAAAGAGGCTAGCACAGACATTTTTCCAGTTTCTATATGGTTTGCTGAAGAGAATTTCACTTATATCATAGTTTTCTGGATTTATTCTTTTCCCCATGTTTTTCCATATTATGTTCCTAATAAGCTCCTAGCTAGGGAAATTGCCTACCAACTTCTAGTAAGTGGCATTTCCAAACAACTCAAAGATGCTAAGAAGGCCATTTCGCCTACTTTCCCTTTACAATGCGACACTTTTTCACTTTTCGATATTGGTCATGCATTCAAGGAGATTGCAAATGTTACTTCATTAAATTTTGCTGTAATGCCAAAGAGGCCATTTGATCCTAATGATGCGGTTAATAATTTGACCACTGTGCTTAAATTGAAACTTTTCTTGAATGAGAAAGATATGTTTGACGATTTATTTCAAGGCATGGAGAAGTTCACAAATGTACTAAAAAATGCATCTAGTCAGCTCAGTAAAAATGACTTTGAGGGTTTCCAAGCATATAGAAATAAAAGGCTGGAAAGAATCCCTCTAGATTTGTTATTTATTGAAGATGTCAATAGACCAACTCCAAGCATTAGTTTTGATAATGAATCAAAGGACATGTCTGAAGGTGAATCCCAAGAGAAATATAATCACGAGTCAAGGTAATTACAACATAATTATTACAATTCAGATCACTCTGATAATGAATCCGAGAGCAAGAATACCAAGACTAGATAAAATAATTGATAAAGTGATTAAAGGGATTGAGATGAAAATTGAAGGAGAGATTAATGGAGATGGATCATCCTCTCAAGATGTTCAACATATCCAGAATACACCCGACCAGATAGAGAAGCCTCAACCAAAATATTTGAAGAATGAATGGGAAAATTTTCCAAGGCACTACAAACACCACAGCCAAAGTTTAATATTGATGAATCTACAAATTTCCAAATGCTAGAGCATTCTCAAAATTTAGTGGAAACTGCAATTCCACTATAGCAGGCATTGATATCTCATGCATTTAGGGAAGGGTCTAGAAATTTGTCAAAAACATTTGCAAATAATGCACTTATGTAAGTTTGTGGATCCTTTGATGAATTAATGCAACGAAATATGTTAACTTTGGACATTTGAAGTTGTTTAACTGAAGTTTCACTATTGTACTCTTTAAATTTCTTGAAAGTGAAGAAGTGCAGAAAACTATTGTCAGTTTGACTGAGTAGGACCTCGTATATATGGTACTTATACACGTTATATTAAGTTTTTCTTTTTATATTGACAGTTATATTTTTTATCTGCATTATATATTTGAACGGTCATCATAAATTAATGTTAAATGCACTTCTATATTGATTATTGTTTATGATTTCTTATATTATATATCATCAAACATATAAATGCAATATACATTTCACAATTTTTTTAATCAAACTAATTTGTTAAAAGAATTATCTTTATATAATTTTCATCTCTTTCAACTGTTAAATAATCTTCATTACTAATAGTCGGAAGATAACTTGAAGAAACACCCCAGGTATATAGTAGAATATATAGTTTAGATAAATGCATATTATAGATTAAATCATTTCCCATTTGCATGTTATATAATCAAAACACACCCAAAATCATCCTTATTGGGAAACTGGTCCCTTTATCCTAGTCGGAGCCACCACACCAAACAGAAAAGGACTTGCTCTAAGGTCCGTAATGGGTGGTTTCCCCCCATGTCGTTGCAACGGAATTATAAGGCCTCAACACCACCCAATTCCTTCTCTTCTCTTCGACATTTTACACTCACGGGGTCAATTGCCTAACCTAGCAAGCACCCAGTTCCTTCTCTTATGTTCTACCATCCACTCAGTGGTGGATACATGGGATATATATAATCCCATTCACTACACTATGAATATGAGCACTACCAAACCAGGTAGTCTTCTGTCGACAAGAAATAGTTTTATTCCACACCTCACAGACCCAAATAGTCCTATATTTTTATGTCCTAAAAATAAGCCCATACAGTCCCATACCCATTTTTCCTAAACATTTACATAAGCATTGGATAGTTCCATACCTACATGTCCTAACACATTACACAACACATACACATCATTAGAGGAAATTTTATCCTGAAAGTGCCCATGAAATTTTCATGTAATTTCCATGTCATAATTAGTAAACCAATCAAAGTCCTTTAAATTTAAAAAGAGGTACATGTAAATATTTTGGAGGGAAAATAGGAAAAACTACTTTTTTTAATTGTATTTTTGGCTTATTTGCTTATAAATTTACTCAAATTTCAAGTGTAGACACTCATTGGATGCAAAATTAAATTTCACATCCAACAAGTACCCATTATGCATACTTTTTAGAATACCCGCATTGATAAAAATTTAAGATACATTAAAAAACATGTTGAACACACGTTTTTTAATGTATCTTAAATTTTTATCAATGTGGGTCCTCTCAAAAGTATGCATAAGGGTACTCCTTGGATGCGAAATTTAAGTCTACATCCAACGAGGGTATACACTTGAAATTCATGTACAACACATTACACAATACCACATAGAGTACATAGACCAAACTGTCTCTATTCCTGTGAACCGGGTCATATTATCTCTTTTTTTATTCCATGTTCATATTATAAAAGTCATGCTCAGAAAGAATTCCTTTTGTCAATATATTCCTCTTCTCATGCCATCCTGAACCAATCATATTTCAATTCAAATGACCCCTGACAACCCTGTCAAAAATAATGGAATTTTCACACACACACACACACATATTCAACATAATTGTGTATGCAATACATAAGTACATATAAAAATAAAGTCATGGTTAAGAAAAATCACTTTTACTATTTTATTTTCCATCATTTCCATCGAATAAACCATCCTACACAGTTGTCACATTATTGTCTACTTTAATCATGCCCATAACAAATATTACCTTGTGTCAAATAAATCCAGGGTCTAGATAACTCCCTGAGTATAATCGAGTGTGCATTAGTTAATGGAATTTTTTTTTCTAGAATTCATCCTTTACCATTTTCTTATCATGTGAATCATGCATTGACCCTCTCTCAGGAATATGTGGCTTTCCTGCCACCCAACCAATTTGCTCCAAGGCCCCTAAGTAAATAAATGAAAAGTATAATCTCAACAAGCAATTGAAGAGGAAAAATAAAAAGAAACATCGCAAAAAGGAATCAAATCCACAACAGCCATCGTAAAAGAAAATTTTCACACAAAACAACATGGCCATGCATATTTATAAATCAAATCACACAATTAAAGTTAAAAATCATAGCACATCAAAATCCAATAAGATAGTCCCAAAATTAGCTCAATGTCTTGAGTGCAACAATTATGGCACTCTCAGCCATCATACCATGCACACACATGTGTAGTAGAATCAATTTCCTTTCTTTGTCAGCTTGTGAGGATAGTCTCATTTTAAGTGCTCCTCCCCACAAGACTAACACAATATGGGTTTCCTTCCCATATTAGTCACATGGGGACTTTTCCTACCATCATCACTTCCCCTTCCTAAGGGTTGAACCTGGTATGTCAATTCTTGCAAGTGTTCTCGTTGTTCATAGTTCCAATATGTTAGTTCTTGTTGTTTCCTGACAAGTTTATTTATCTCCACCTGGCATATCCTGAGCTCAGTTTCAAATTCCCTGAGCTAAGCATTCAAGTCTTCTACTCTTTCAGAGGAGCTTCCACTGATTCTTCCCATGTGCTACCACACACACTCATCTGTTAGTTTATTAATGAAAATAAAAACATATACCAGTGATCATCTTACCAATTAAGTCAAACATGTTTCTCTATAGTTGTTCATGCATCCATAGAAATTGTATTAGTTATATATTATAATCAAATCCACATCTACATAAGCTTTCTTTCAGATTCAGGAGAATATATATATGTATGTGTGTGTGTGTGTATATATATATATATATATATATATGTATGTATGTATATGTATATATATGTATATATACATACATACATACATACATACATATATATATATATTAATACATATATTATTATTATTATTATTATATATATATATATATTATTATTATTATTATTATTATTATTATTATTATATATATATATATATATATATTATTATTGCATGTATGTATGTATGTATATATACATATTACATACATACATACATACATACATTACATATATATATATTATTAAGATATTATTATTATTATTATTATTATTATATATATATATATATATATATATATATTAGTTATATATTATAATCAAATCCACATATACATAAGCTTTCTTTCAGATTCAGGAGAATATATATATATATATATAGAGAGAGAGAGAGAGAGAGAGAGAGAGAGAGAGAGAGATTAGTCACAGTTATTATCATACAATTGTAAATGTTAAAACTCAATTTGTGTTCCATACTAGCAAAGTAATTAAATCCAACCTATTTACCAAGACCACCATTACAATTTAAAGTAAGTTGTTAAAATACTTAGAAACAATCGGGCTTCTTATTAAGGCCAATAGTCATAACACCTACAACCTCACAAATTTAGTTGTGAGATCACATGTTACATTAGCATTCATCACATTCATTTTCACATTCAAAAAAAGAAATGCATCACCAGACCTGCAGGAAATCCCAAGTTAGCACATAATCCTTCTATTCTAATGCTATATGCCTTCATTTTCACCTATAAATAATCAGCATGCAAACTATAATCAATGTTATAACTAGCACCTACCAATAAGCATTTATTGGTGACTTAATTTCCTACAGTATATCTCTCTTTGACATAATGGATCGAACATTGTGAAAGAGAAACATATGACCAAAAATACGGGATTGAATTGTCTTCATAATATTTATTAGATGTAACCAAAAGATTACAAAAATTCTAGCCAATGCACCTTCTAGAGGATTATTTCCCCTTTTGTCTGATACCATGGAAGGAAATTTAAAAGGACAACCTAATAGGGTCTCATTTCTTCATCTATCAAGGTGTTGTACCTCCAACTATAAGTCAAGATTACAACACTCTTAGAAATTTGTAGACTTACCAGGTGAAAATTTATCAAGGTATTAACAAAGATGAACTACTTCATATAGATCTGGTGCATGTCCAAAACTACTCCCAAATATGTGATTATATGTGCTATAGGCATACAATGTCTCATCTTAAATCTTGTAAAGCATCATTTTTCTCAATTCCAAGTAAGTTTGTCGAAGAAATTTCATTGCTTGAAGCATCATCAATTGATTCCAAAGAGGGTGCTTCACAAGATATAGGTACCTGGCACATAAAGGAGTGCAACATTGATCAAGAAAATGGATATTATCACAGGCCATTAATTGAGGGATTACAGGCATATCAATGATTACTGCATATTTATCTTTTTCAACTATATATATGCTCATTGCACAGTTCATACAGATTTTTGTTTTTTTTGTACTATCACAGGACCTTTTATGCTATGTATTTATCATGATCGATGTATATATGGGGATGGTTATCCATATATATATATAGTGTTTTAACACAAGCCATAGGGGGTCGGTTTTGTTATTTTCTCATGGGTACTCATACATGTGCATTCTGATGAAATCATGCATAGAAAAACTTTTGGTATAGCCACAACTAGCCGGTATTTTTAGTGTTATTCTCTACACATATAGAATGTAGTTTTCAGTATTAATGAAAGTTACAATTTTTTGTCCAAAAAAAAATCAATTGATTCCAAAAGAAAGAAAGAAAACTATACTAAGTTTCAAACAATATTCCCTTTTTTTGTGCTTATCTCATGATCATATTCATTGCAGATCTTTTCAACTGGGTTACAAATAAATACTAAATTCAGAGTCCTAGAAATATGTGTAAGGTGCTTTGCCTTCTCTATAAAATATGGCATTTCTGATTTAGTTTGCAATCTAGCATGTTAGTATTTGCCCAAGATCATGACAACTATCTATTGTATGACATGTTATTCATTCACTCATAATTCTTCATTGTGGTTGTAGGATATCATTTTTAACCATAAAATAGCTCCAGAATCAGTCATTTAATTTCAATTAATTATTTGACATTCAAAATGCCTATATGTCAAATCCATTGAACCAAGAAAACCTAGATAGTGGAATTTTAACCAAAGAAGCTTACGAGCACCACATATTAATAATGAGCAATCCAATAAGCAATGTAGTGATTCGAATATTCTCCAATGATGGTACAAAATTCAATGAATATTTCGCACTTCCCAAAGGAGAGATGAGATACACAAAGCCAAAATACAAGAAACTAGTAGTTGCAGCAACAAACAAAGTTGATCAACAATGAATTTTGCCTCCCATTAACATTGAATTCACCTACAGTGAACTCAAGTATTGTTTAATAGTACATTTGTAATCAACTTGGACTTCTCCTTAGTCCATCTTCATCATTTGGTAGTGGTTGTTCATGACACTTCCCCAGTGGGTTTTATGGCCATGATCCTTGTTTTGAGAGTTTAGATTTTAGTTTCCAGAGGTTTCTAGTTACATATTTTGATGTTTCAGGGATCAAAAATTGCAACAGAATAGCACCATGTTTCAGTGTCTTCAAAGTTCATCAGATGAAGATCGCATAGGATATCCATCACCATTGACAGAATCGGATGAAAATTGAATTTTCAACATACATACCTGAAATTTTCGGTGTAGATACATAACCTGTCATTACTCACAACATCTATCATAGTTAATATGGATTTGAAAAGACTTGTTTTTATATAATCCCGAAGTGCCCCTTAGTCATAACAGAAGCAACAATTAAATAGTCCTATTTAGGCATGTTACTGGAGCAACGTTCCTTTATAACATTAAAAATAAATAAAAATATTTGATCCTTCAAACCATCAAAATTAGCCTCCATTTATGCTTTTAAACCATCTATGTCATCTTTGTTTGCTCTTCGTAAGATCGAAATTTTTTGCACTTGGTACCGTAATTTTGATATCTCATACTGCAATTATTCCTCTTCATGCATCATAGTATAGCTTTTTTAGGGCTTAATGGGTATGGAATTATTTTTTGGAGGCATTATAGAACCCAATACTAATAAAAATTCTAAAATATTCCCTTGGAATCACTTCAAACTGCTTTTTCAAACAAATGTTATGCAATTTTAAAAACCAAATACACGCCATTTTCTTGATTTTGAGGAGTTCAATATTGAAACTGAATTATATCTGTTATTTCAGATCTTCAATATCTAAAATTTGGCACTCAGGTAGCCCTCTGAATTCTCTTTCGAATGCCAAAGGTCTGACCTAATTTGCATTCTTTAAGACAAAGTTATGTCCAATCTCCCACAATGACCTAATTATGGACTGGTTCAGTAGAGTGAACTTGTATGACTTTCCACGTCTCACTTTTTGCTCCTTTGGCTCTGAAATTGATATTAAAGAAACTGCAGTCCATTTACTTCCATCCAATTTTTACAAAATTCCAATCTGATTCTTAGAGAGAGAGTTATGAATATTTTCCCACGATCACCTCTTTGAGATGAAATTCGGGAGCCTGAAAAAGGCCTAACTTCCACAGATCATATCTCCGAAAATGTTTCAAACCAAGCTCTAAAATTTTGTGACATTGTTCCTCAGGATTTCGGCTTCGCGCCCTAATAATTTCAGCTTCTGAACCTTCGTAGAAAAATATTTATATTGAAAATTCCACGATGACCTGTTTGGAGCAGCGAAACCCTAGAATCCAAAGCTCTGATACCAAATGTTGTGAAACCAGCTCCAAAAATAGAATAAAAGAGATATCAACACCTTATAAATAAGCCACTTCGATGGGGAAACCTCCAATACATTACATGAATGAACAATTCTTGGATGATACAAATGACCAAAACCTCCTTCTATATATAGGAGTCCATGGGGCCACAATATAATCCTAGTGGGGCCACAATGTAATCCTAGCCGACCTAACAATAATAATGTAAAGGCACAATAATAACAATATGGGGGTTACAGGGGTACAAAAATAACAATAAGGGGGGCTACACTAACATAATAAGGGACTACACTATTAATATAAGGAATTAACAAAGAAGAATTTACAACACCAGGTGTAGATTACAGAGAAAGAAACACAACTTGAAGCAGAAATGGAAAAATTGAAAAGCCAACCTCAAGTAGAGTTGTTCATAAAAGAAGCACTGGAAATGATTGAAAAGCTAAACCAGCATCAAGAAACCTTTTTTCAATAAGCTTCAATCACCAAATCTTACGATGATACAAGCAAAAGCCTGATCCAATAAGTGGCTAACAGGAGACTTGAATGTGAGAAAGTTGAAAAGAATATTAATGAGTTCATTTAGTGGCAAGCATCTGACTCAGGAAATAAATATGACCTACCTTAGACAGATAAATTTCACAAAGAGATTTTATTTAAGGATTGGGAAGTACAACTGAGACAAGCAGAAAAGGCAACGACAAAGGCATCAAGGTTAACAAATGAAATTATTGAATCTGTTAATGAATATCTTTTGAAAGCTGAACTTATTATAAAATCCACAACTAAAGTGCTCTCAGAGCTCAAACCATTAGAATCATAGTGGAAGAAAAATACAAAGATGCAGGAGGAAATGATTAAAAATATAAATAAGTTTGATCAAGAAAATTACTGGAATTTTCTGATCAAACCTTATCATCAGTGCCTAACTCTACACTCATTTAACTGATTTTACAAAGAAATCAAAGCCAACACTTTCGAATGTAGTGTTCAAAAGCCAAATCAGATTAGGAATTACACAACGAGCTCAACTAAAGCCAATGGTGGATATTTTTCAGCTCTGAGATCAAATGCACAAAGAGGATCAACACACATAATCATGTTGTTATTTTATTTCCTAGATTGTAGTTTAAGTTTACTCCTTAGGAGGATGGTTGTTTGAAACCTCCCCTATTTTTATGTAATAATATATTTTTAAACATATTGTAGTTTAGTATTTAAACCCTTCTCATGCATTTAGAGAAGGGTCTAGAAATTTGTCAAAAACATTTGCAAAAAATGCACTTATGTAAGTTTGTGGATCCTTTGATGAATTAATGCAACGAAATATGTTAACTTTTTACATTTGAAGTTGTTTAACTGAAGTTTCACTATTGTACTCTTTAAATTTCTTGAAAGTGAAGAGGAGCAGAAAACTACTGTCAGTTTGAATGAGTAGGACCTCGTATATATGGTACTTATACACGTTATATTAAGTTTTTCTTTTTATATTGACAGTTATATTTTTTATCTGCATTATATATTTGAACGGTCATCATAAATGAATGTTAAATGCACTTCTATATTGATTATTGTTTATGATTTCTTATATTATATATCATCAAACATATAAATGCGATATACATTTCACAATTCTTTTAATCAAACTAATTTGTTAAAAGAATTATCTTTATATAATTTTCATCTCTTTCAACTGTTAAATAATCTTCATTACTAATAGTCAGAAGATAAATTTTTAGATTGCATAAAGGAAGGAACACCCCAGGTATATAGTAGAATATATAGTTTAGATAAATGCATATTATAGATTAAATCATTTCCCATTTGCATGTTACATAATCAAAACACACCCAAAATCATCCTTATTGGGAAACTGGTCCCTTTATCCTAGTTGGAGCCACCACACCAAACATAAAAGGACTTGCTCTAAGGTCCATACTGGGTGGTTTTCCCCCATGTTGTTGCAACGGAATTCTGAGGCCTCAACACCACCCAATTCCTTCTGTTCTCTTCGACATTTTACACTCACGGGGTCAATTGCCTAACCTAGAAAGCACCCAGTTCCTTCTCTTATGTTCTACTATCCACTCAATGGTGGATGCATGGGATATATATAATACCATTCACTACCCTATGAATATGAGCACTACCAAACCAGGTAGTCTTCTGTCGACAAGAAATAGTTTTATTCCACACCTCACAGACCCAAATAGTCCTAAATTTTTATGTCCTAAAAATAAGCCCATACAGTCCCATACCCATTTGTCCTAAACATTTACATAAGCATTGGATAGTCCCATACCTACACGTCCTAACACATTACACAACACATACACATCGTTAGAGGAAATTTTATCCTGAAAGTGCCCATGAAATTTTCACATAATTTCCATGTCATAATTAGTAAACCAATCAAAGTCCTTTAAATTTAAAAAGAGGTAAATGTAAATATTTTGGAGGGAAAATAGGAAAACTACTTTTTTTAGTTATATTTTTCGCTTATTTTCTTATAAATTTACTCAAATTTCAAGTGTAGACATTCATTGGATGCAAAATTAAATTTCACATCCAACAAGTACCCATTATGCATACTTTTTAGAATACCCACATTGATAAAAATTTAGGATACATTAAAAAATGTGTTGAACACTCTTTTTTAATGTATCTGCAATTTTTATCAATGTAGGTCCTCTCAAAAGTATGCATAAGGGTACTCCTTGGATGCGAAATTTAAGTCTACATCCAACGAGGGTATACACTTGAAATTCATGTACAACACATTACACAATACCACATAGAGTACATAGACCATACTGTCTCTATTCCTATGAACTAGGTCATATTATCTCTTTTTTTATTCCTTGTTCACATTATAAAAGTCATGCTCAGCAACAATTCCTTTTGTCAATATATTCCTCTTCTCATGCCATCCCGAACCAATCATATTTCCATTCAAATGACCCTTGACAACCCTGTCAAAAATAATGGAATTTTCACACACACACACATATTCAACATAATTGTGTATGCAATACATAAGTACATATACAAATAAAGTCGGGGTTAATAAAAATCACTTTTACTATTTTATTGTCCATCATTTCCATCGAATAAAACATCCTACTCAATTGTCACATTATTGTCTACTTTAATCATGCCCATAACAAATATTACCTTGTGTCAAATAAATCCAGGGTCTAGATAACTCCCTGAGTATAATCGAGTGTGCATTAGTTAATGGAATTTTTTTTTCTAGAATTCATCCTTTACCTTTTTCTTATCATGTGAATCATGCATTGACACTCTCTCAGGAATCTGTGGCTTTCCTGCCACCCAACCAATTTTCTCCAAGGCCCCCAAGTAAATCAAGGAAAAGTATAATATCAACAAGCAATTGAAGAGGAAAAATAAAAAGAAACATCGCAAAAAGGAATCAAATCCACAACAGCCATCGTAAAAGAAAATTTTCACACAAAACAACATGGCCATGCATATTCATAAATCAAATCACACAATTAAAGTTAAAAATCATAGCACATCAACATCCAATAAAATAGTCCCAAAATTAGCTCAATATCTTGAGTCCAACAATTATGGCACTCTTAGCCATCATACCATGCACACACATGTGTAGTAGAATCAATTTCCTTTCTTTGTCAGCTCGTGGGGATAGTCTCATTTTAAGTGCTCCTCCCCACAAGACTAACACAATATGGGTTTCCTTCCCATATTAGTCACATGGGGACTTGTCCTACCATCATCACTTCCCCTTCTTAAGGGTTGAACCTGGTATGTCAATTCTTGCAAGTGTTCTCATTGTTCATAGTTCCAATATGTTAGTTCTTGTTGTTTCCTGACAAGTTTATTTATCTCCACCTGGCATATCCTGAGCTCAGTTTCAAATTCCCTGAGCTGAGCATTCAAGTCTTCTACTCTTTCAGAGGAGCTTCCACTGATTCTTCCCATGTGCTACCACACACACTCATCTATTAGTTTATTAATGAAAATAAAAACATATACCAGTGATCATCTTACCAATTAAGTCAAACATGTTTCTCTATAGTTGTTCACGCATCCATAGAAATTGTATTAGTTATATATTATAACCAAATCCACATCTACATAATCTTTCTTTCAGATTCAGGAGAATATATATATATATATATATATATATATATATATATATATATATATATATATATATATATATATATATATATATATATATATATGTACGTACGTATATATACATATATATACGTATGTATATATACATATATATACGTATGTATATATACATATGTATATATATGTATATATACATATGTATACATATGTATATATACATATGTATATATATATCTCTGTGTGTGTGTGTGTGTGTATATATATGTATATGTATATATTTATTAGTTATATATTATAATCAAATCCACATATACATAAGATTTATTTCATATTCAAGAGAATATATATATATATATATATATATATATATATATATATATATATATATATATATATAGATATATATATATATATATATATATAGAGAGAGAGAGAGAGATTAGTCACAATTATTATCATACAATTGTAAATGTTAAAACTCAATTTGTGTTACATACTAGCAGAGTAATTAAATCCAACCTCTTTACCAAGACCACCATTACAATTTAAAGTAAGTTGTTAAAATACTTAGAAACAGTCGGGCTTCTTATTAAGGCCAGTAGTCATAACACCTACAACCTCACAAATTTAGTTGTGAGATCACATGTTACATTAGTATTCATCACATTCATTTTCACATTCACAAAAAGAAATGCATCACCAGACCTACAGGAAATCCCAAGTTAGCACATAATCCTTCTATTCTAATGCTATATGCCTTCATTTTCACTTGTAAATAATCAGCGTGCAAACTATAATCAGTGTTATAACTAGCACCTACCAATAAGCATTTATTGGTGACTGAATTTCCTACAGTATATCTCTCTTTGACATAATGGATCGAACATTGTGAAAGAGAAACATATGACCAACAATACGAGATTGAATTGTCTTCATAATATTTATTAGATGCAACCACAAGATTAAAAAAATTCTAGCCAATGCACCTTCTAGAGGATTATTTCCCCTTTTGTCTGATATCATGGAAGGAAATTTAAAAGGACAACCTAATACGGTCTCATTTCTTCATCTATCAAGGTGTTGTACCTCCAGCTATAAGTCAAGATTACAACACTCTTAGAAATTGGTAGACTTACCACGTGAAAATTTATCAAGGTATTAACAAAGATGAACTACTTCATATAGATCTGGTGCATGTCCAAAACTACTCCCAAATATGTGATTATATGTGCTATAGGCATACAATGTCTCATCTTAAATCTTGTAAAGCATCATTTTTATCAATTCCAAGTAAGTTTGTCGAAGAAATTTCATTGCTTGAAGCATCATAAATTGATTCCAAAGAGGGTGCTTCACAAGATATAGGTACCTGGCACATAAAGGAGTGCAACATTGATCAAGAAAATGGATATTATCACAGGCCATTAATTGAGGGATTACAGGCATATCAATGATTACTGCATATTTATCTTTTTCAACTATATATATGCTCATTGCACAGTTCATACAGATTTTTGTTTTTTTGGTACTATCACAAGACCTTTTATGTTATGTATTTATCATGATCGATGTATATGTGGGGATGGTTAACATATATATATATATATATAGTGTTTTATCACAAGCCACAGGGGGTTGGTTTTGTTATTTTCTCATGGGTACTCGTACATGTGCATTCTGATGAAATCATGCATAGACAAACTTTTGGTATACCCACAAATAGCTGGTATTTTTAGTGTTATTCTCTACACATATAGAATGTAATTTTCAGTATTAATGAAAGTTACAATTTTTTCTCCAAAAAAAAATCAATTGATTCCAAAAGAAAGAAAGAAAAATATACTAAGTTTCAAACAATATTCCCTTTTTTTGTGCTTACCTCATGATCATATTCATTGCATATATTTTCAACTGGGTTACAAATAAATACTAAATTCAGAGTCCTAGAAATATGTGGAAGGTGCTTTGCCTTCTCTATAAAATATGGCATTTCTAATTCGGTTTGCAATCTAGCATGTTAGTATTTTCCCAAGATCATGAAAACTATCTATTGTATGACATGTTATTCATTCACTCATAATTCTTCATTGTGGTTGTAGGAAATCATTTTTAAGCATAAAATAGCTCCAGAATCAGTCATTTAATTTCAATTAATTATTTGACATTCAAAATGCCTATATGTCAAATCCATTGAACCAAGAAAACCTAGATAGTGGAATTTTAATCAAAGAAGCTTATGAGCACCACATATTAAAAATGAGCAATCCAATAAGCAATGTAGTGATTCGAAGATTCTATAAGCAATGTAGTGATTCGAAGATTCTCCAATGATGGTACAAAATTCAACAAATATTTTGCACTTCCCAAAGGAGAGATGAGATACACAAAGCCCAAATACAAGAAACTAGTAGTTGTAGCAACAAACAAAGTTGATCAACAATGAATTTTTCCTCCCGTTAACATTGAATTCACCTACAGTGAGCTCAAGTATTGTTTAATAGTACATTTGTAATCAACTTGGACTTTTCCTTAGTCCATCTTCATCATTTGGTAGTGGTTGTTCATGACACTTTCCCAGTGGGTTTTATGGCCATGATCCTTGTTTTGAGAGTTTCGATTTTAGTTTCCAGAGGTTTCTAGTTACATATTTTGATGTTTCAGGGATCAAAAATTGCAACAGAATAACACCATGTTTCAGTGTCTTCAAATTTCATCAGATGAAGATCGCATAGGATATCCATCACCATTGACAGAATCGGATGAAAATTGAATTTTCAACATACATACCTGAAATTTTCGGTGTAGATACATAACCTGTCGTTACTCACAACATCTATCATAGTTAATATGGATTTGAAAAGACTTGTTTATATATAATCCCGAAGTGCCCCTTAGTCATAACAAAAGCAACAATTAAATATTCCTATTTAAGCATGTTACTGTCTACTCAACTTAGTGTTCCTAAATTGATGTCATAAATTGTCAACCAGGGCTAGTAAACTATTGAAGTGAAGTGCACTATATGTGCCTAGGTATCTTCTTCCTACTTTGTTGTGTTTATTGTTTTTCTAGTGTTTTTGGTTTTGTGTTTTTATGCTAAGAGGAAAAGAACTAAATTATTTGCAAAGAGAAGTTATTGATCACACTAAAACAAAGAAAAATCTACTCTAAACTATGTATGGCACCTAAGAACAGAAAATGCTAATCCACATATTGTAAAGCTTGACAAGAAAATTAACTCATAACATTAAACTCGGTCCAATTGAATTCATTAGAGGTATGTTGGAACAATTTGAGAAAGAGGATAAGTTTGATGTAATGAGGTTCTCTTTAGTAAACAACAACTTAAAATATCACAGAGAAAATCTTATCCATTGTTAGAAATTTGTCGGAACATTTTGAGAAAAGATTATCTGCAACATAGTAAGGAACCCTATGCTAGAATAACTTATGACACTAAAATTAACCCATTCTGCAACTCAAAATGTTACTATTAAGCCTCATTCAATGGTTAGAGATCTCTTGGAATAACTTTGAAAAAAAAGGTTGTTTGTAAAATTATGAGAAATTGCAGAACAGTCAAGAACTCAAAATGATATAACTAATTCTTGTCCATATGATAATGATGTGTTAGAAGAGATTAAGAACAAGAGCAGCTTATAAAAAAATGAGAGTCTTTTAAATCTAATTTAACAGGATTGAAATACAATTAACTAATAGAACTTAAATGTAATGAACAGGACTAAACTAAAATGCAATTAACTCAAGAGTACTACAGCTCTATCTCATTCATGTGTTAGTGATATATTGGAACAAATCATGAGAACAAGATTGACTGTAATATTCGATGTAAGTAAATGACATAAGCATGATGAAAGAGAATAAACTCAGAAAATGCCTAAGTTAAGAACGAAGCAGAGCTAAAGATCACTTATCTAGAAAATATGCACAAAGCCTTTTGGACAGTAGGGACCCTCTACCACCAGATTGGCACAAAAATATTTAACTCCTTAAAATTGCTTCAGGTCATGCATTAAAGTTGTACTTCTTTCATTAAAGGAAAACACTCAGAAACAGAGTATCACAGTCTTTGAGGACTAAAAACAAAACATCAACTAACTAACTGTTTCTCGGTTCACCGAGTTATTCTTATAAGCAAATACATAACTGTCATTGAGGAGAAATAGGCATAGGTGTCTTTTACAATAAAAATCGAACTAGAACCCCTGTTGAGGACTTGTATTTTTTTTAAGACACCTGCAGAGTCCTTATCCTTGTAGAAGTCTACTTCTTAGTTTTGGTTTTCTCCATGTGCATAACCACTTGCAGATTTTTGCTCGACCTTCGTAGAGGGAAAGGAATGATGTAGGAGTGTTCTGGAATTTAGCCATATGCTTTTTTCCCTCAAGTGACACTATAACCTGTGTGAACATAAATATGGTTGCGGAATATGCAACTAGCTATAGAATGGATGCATTCTGTAGCTAAGTCTAATCAAAATCACTATGACAACAAAACCACAAAAGTATAGTAATTCAGTCATTTCATACATTCTTAAAGTAATTTTAATCATTCCTATTGATCTTTTAAGCCTATATCTGCTAAAGGACAAATGGAATGAAGTGAAATTTGGAGAAAGGAAAGGACATCTTTAGGGCTCAACATACCCCCACTGTAAAGCTTTTGCATGTCCTCATGCAATCAATCCATGTATTCTGAAACTTCTGCCAGGACATCTAACTTCCTTTTTCTGCTTTGCTTGGTGTTCAATGGCATCCTAGGCTTCCTTATGACCAATTTGAACCTCAGATTTATAAGTGCCCTGCTCAACTTTTTGTTTTTCTTCTTCAGCTTCTCACTAGCCTTGTACAATTTTTCCATTTGCAGAGAGAGAGTTGTGTTCATGTCACTTTTCAGTTTGACTTGTTCCCTTAAAATTTCATTTTCATTTTTTATATGCCTATTGAGTATTTCCAATTCATATTTATCTCTTCTCAGCACTTCAATTGAAGATTCTTGTGGGCTAGGAGTTCTTCCTCTGTTTTATGAGGCTCTCTTTTCTAATGGCTCAACATAATTATAGATTTGTTGTTGGGCTAGGTCTACCTCCAGAGTTCCTCTATCAAGATCCTCTTCGTACTGGTACTCAGGAGATCTGTCATTTGGTGTCTCTTCATCTTCAATATCTATGATTCCTGTTTACTTAATTCCTGTTTTCTTCAATATGCCTCTAAGCCTATGGCTTCTTCTCAGTTTAGATGGTCCCTCACCTCTCTCCTTAGCATACTTTCTTATTATCTTTTCCTTTTTAAGATGTTTCTTGATTTCAGTGAATTTTTCAGAGATAATATCCTCACAGTCTTCTTGTATGGATTTATCAATTTTAATTTCAACAGGTTTAGCATCTTTTCCCCTCCTGCTTCTTCTTACAAGTTTTCCTTCAGATGGAGTTTCTTTAGATTCTTCAAAATGATTCCTCAAGAGGAACTCATCCCAACTGTCTCCTAACTTTTTCAAGTGATGCTCAATTAGAATTTTAACTAGGCCATGGTGATATAAGGTGGTTTCCAAGAACTGAACCCTTTTTTGGACATTAGAAGCCATCCTCTTTAGGCTGTGGAGTAAGAAAAAAGGTAAATTTATTTCTTCATCTAGGAAATGCATCATAAGTTGGATGTGATAAACATATAGGGTGCCAAACCTTCCCTCACAAGTTATAAAATTTTGTAGAATTAGCAACATATTTCGCCATTTATTCCTTAAAGATGAACTAGGAATGCCTTTCTTGAAAAATGAAATATCCATACTTGGTGTTTTTAGCATCTGCCTCCATGCTTCATTGTGAAATTCCTTGTTTTTGAACCATCGTTCACCTTGCCTTGGTAGCTCTACTGCTTCTACTATGAAGGATTCTGTGATAATGAACTTGACATCACCTATTTCAACTTCTGACCCGTTGAATGACTGGGCAAATGACTTGGTGACCTCCTTATGAAATCCATTGAACTTCTCCAAAAACTGTAGCCATCCAACCTGCTGTAACATCTCTTTAATTTCTGGGTAACCTTCTAGATATTTGGTTCCAACTGGTTCGGACCTTACAATAAGTCCCATGGCTTCTCCTCCTCAACTTCAATTTACTGCTCTGTTACTGCTTCCCTATTCAAGGTAAAAATGGCTGTAGAGGGTTGTTTTCACCTTAAATATGACCTCTCTGTTTCTGCAAACAGGAATTGGCTATGGAAAAATGACATGAAGTGGTTATGGGATGAGTGAAATACGGTGAGGGTAAATCACACGAATAAATGAGTTTGAGCGTTGTCATGGAGTAAAAGACCGCGGAGAAATCCCATGAGGATTTCAAAATCATCACTGAATATTTCGGGTTAGTGACGTGACCTAATAGGTCACTTCAAGTACTAACCGTTAATTTTTAATAAATAATGATTTGATATGGCGGAATGGAAGGGATTTGTCCAAGGATTTTATGATAGGCTTGATCAATACGAATAATCAAAATAACTTTATGAAACATACATATGACTTAACCATACTATATCTTTCATAATATGTTATCATAATAATTTCACAATTTTACCTTAGCCCTTCTCTTGATTTTTGCTTTTTTTCAATATGCTTAGCCTTTCCTTTGAAAATCATTGATCTTTCAGTCTTCATAATCTTTTTTATTTTTCTTGTTGAAATAGGTGTGCAGAATCAATTTGCTGCTGAACCCGTGGTTGCTGAATACTTGGCTATAGAAAATTTGGCTGCAGAATGTCTAGCTGCAGAATATTTGGCTCTAGAATATACATGTGAAAGCTTTGAAACATGGAATGAAATGATTTGAAATATGGATGGAATGAAGTGTAAGATGAAATAAAATGGATTATGAAATATAGTGGAATGAAGCATGAATGAAGTGGAATATGATGTAATGAAATAGATCACAAATGTGGAGTGAAATGAAATATGAAAAGTGGCCTGCAACTTATGATTTGTAATACTCAATTACAAAAAGAGATCAATTTTGAAAAGATGAAGTGAAAATGAGATGGATCATGAAATGGAGTGAAAGAAGAATGGAATATGGATGAAGTGAGATATGATGAAGTGAAATGGATCATAAGTGGAATGTGATATCTAAAGTGGGCATGCAATTATGATTTTATGATGGTTGTTTGCAGGAAAAGAACAATTTTGAAAAGTTAAAGTGTCAGAAGGATTCTGATTTTCTCTTTATATTTTCTCTATAAACATGCTAATCAATGATTAGTTTTCATGTTTATACTTTTTTTTTTTTTTCAATTGATTTCAGAAAATACAATTAAGTTGATGAAGAAGAAGGATTCTTCTTCATTAACTTCACATCATTGTTCTCTTGGAATCTCTTGAAAGTGGCTTATGATACAGCTTCAATCTATGACCATTTACAAGAAAAGTCATCTTATCTTCATCTATTGTTCTGATTTTTATTGCTCTATTGTCAAAAAATTTCATAATCTCATATGGCCCAAGCCAATGTGTTTGGAATTTACCTTGAAAATCTTTGAACTTTGAATCAAACAAGAGGGCCTAGTCACCTTCTTTGAATTTCTTTTCCTTAATGTACTTATCACGCCATCTAGTCCTTTGTTGTTGGACTATACTTTTTTTTTGGACTGCATCTTGTCTGATCCATCCAATTCATTAATCTGCTCCAATCTGTGATTTTGTGCCTCTGTTAGATCAAGTCCTAGTTGAACTGCCATTTTAAAAGTTTGAATTTGAAATTCTATGGGAAACAAGAATTTTTTTCCATAAACAAGTTCATAAGGGGTATGACCTGTTGTGCTTCTCCATGTAGTTCTATAGGCCCACAAGGCTTCAAGATGCATGTCTGCCCAATCTCTTCTATGTAAATGAACAGTCTTTGTTAGGATCCCTTCAATGACCTTATTAGTAGATTCCACTTGGCCATTTGCTTGTGGATGATAGGGAGTAGATTTTTTGCGTCTAATTTTGTACCTCTCCACCATTTGTTCCACTAGCCTTGATGTGAATTGAGCTCCTTGATCTGTAACAATTTCTCTTGGGACACCAAAACGAGTAAAAATATCCTCAAAAAGAAAATTAACTACAGATGTTTCAGTAGAAGAAAGTAATGGCTTGGCCTCTACCCATTTGGTAACATAATCACAGCAAACCTTGAATATATATTTTGTCTTGATGGAGTACTAATAGGTCCTACAAAATCTAAATCCCATTTCTCAAAAGGTTCAATATGTACCTGAGGCTGCAATGGCATCTCACCTGAAGGAGAAGGTTTCCCTACCCTTTGGCAGCTGTCACACCTTTTGACATACTCTTTAGCATATTTAAAAAGGGACGGCCAATAGTATCCTAAATGAAGGATCTTATAAGCTGTCCTTTTGTTAGCAAAGTGTCCACCACAAGGTTCATCATGACATGCCTTGAGGATCTCAGGAATCTCATTTTCTTGAACACATCTCCTAATGATAAAGTCTGGACCTGTTTTGTATAACTCATTAGCAACCCATGAATATTTTTCACTGCCATAAATGATCTTTCTTTTGTCTCTTGCATTCATTATTGAAAGAAATTTCCCTGAAACTAGATAGTTAGCAATGTCAGCAAACCAAGGAGTATGAGTAGAAATTGAAAAAAGATATTCATCAGGGAATTGATCTTCAACTGGAGTATTGTCTTTAATGTTTTGGAGCCTAGATTGGAAATCCACTGCTGTATTTTGTTTCCCAGGCCTATCTAGAATGGTGATATCGAATTCCTGTAAAAGCAATAACCATCTTATGACTCTGCCATTAGTAATTGATTTGTTCATTATATATTTAATTGTAGAGTGATCTGTGTGAACAAAAGTTTCATAGCCTGTTATATAGTGTCTGAATTTATTTATGGCATGAACAACAAATTAAACCCACTTGGGCCACAAGATAATTTAACTCTGAAGGGGTCAAATTTTTACTTGTATAGTAGATGGCATAAGGAATCAGGTCTTTTTGTCCCAATATAGCTCCTAAAGCTGTTTCTGAGGCATCTTTTGAAATATGAAAAGGTAATTTCCAGTTAGGTCCCCTCAAAATAGGTGCTTCAAAGATTTTTGTTTTCAGGGTTTCAAAGGCTAACTGGCAATCATGATTCCACTTAAATTCATAGTCCTTGGTAAGTAATTTGAAAAGTGGAGATGCTATCTTGGTGAAGTTTTCTATAAATCCTATGTAATACCCTGTAAATCCTAGAAAATTCCTAACATATTTTTGACAACTTGGAACAGATAAGTTAGAGATGACTTCAAATTTTGACTCATCAACTCTAATCCCATCTCCTCAAATGTGACTCCCCAAAACAATCCCTTTAGTAAACATCATGAAACACTTCTAATGACTTAGTGAAATATTTTCTTCTTTACATTTTAAAACTTTTTCCAAGTTTGCTAAGGCTTCTTCAAATGTGTTTCCATAAAATGTGAAATCATCCATATATACCTCTACACAATCATGTATTAGATCTGAAAATATTCCTAGTACTGCCCTTTGAAATGTTTCAGGTGCATTTCATAGTCCAAATGGAAATACTCGGTAAGCATAGGTACCCCAAGGACAGGTAAATGTGGTTTTGTCTTGATCTTCAAGTGCTACTTGAATTTGATTATAACCACTAAACCCATCTAAAAATGAGAAGTACTTTTTTCCGGCTAATGTATATAACACCTGATCTATGAAAGGTAGGGGAAAATGGTCTTTAAGAGTAACTTTGTTTAATTCTAGGTAGTCAATACATACCCTCCATTTCCCATTTTTATTTGGCACAATTACCAAAGGAGAAACCCATTGACTATCTGAAATAGGATAGATAAAGTTAACATTCAACAATTTCTGCAATTCTTCTTTAACAATCTCCTTAATATTTGGATTCATCCATCTTTGAGGTTGTCTGATTGGTTTACAATTTTCCTCTATGTAGATGTGATGAGTGCAAGTCTTAGGGTTTATCCCTTTCATATCAGTGTACTCCCATGCATATGTAGAAGAATGTCTCTGTAATATCTTGACTAACTCTTCTTGTTGAGATTTCTCTAGGTTCTTGTTTATGTTCAAAGTTTTTCCTGGAAATATCTCAATTATAGAGCTGCCAAATTTATCCATGGAGTAAAGAGACATCTGTCTTGATGATAAAAACTCAATGTTGGATTCTTCTTGGAATTTTTCATGTTTTTATTCCGAAGATGATTCAAAATTTTCGAAGGTATTTAGAATCTGGCTATCTTCACTAATTTCTGAAATTGTGAAGAGAGGTTGTATGTCTTCTTCATCCTCAATCCATTGAGTATCATCTAACTTTGTAATTGTTTTTGCTGGAGGATACAAGGTAAATTTCTTGGTTTAACTACCATCAGAGATGTACATATCACCGGATCTACAGCTAATGAAAGCATCAGCTTTAGCTAACCAAGGTCTTCCTAATATAATTGGATGTCCTCCTAGATTATTTTTAGGAGTTAGGATCATAAAATCCATAGGATACTCCCAAGAATCTAGGGACACTGGAATGTCTTCTATTACCCCATCAAGTTTGATCATAGATTTTTCTGTTAATTGTAACAATGTGGATGTAAAAAGAAGACTAGGAAGTTTTAGTTTATCCATGATTTGTCTACTCATGACATTGATTGCTGCTCCTAAATCAATAAGTGTGTTTTGGATCTCAGTTCCATTGATGTGTATTTTAACAACTGGATTTCGTGGGTATAGATACTTTGGAATAGAAATCTTACCCATCATGATGTCTATTATTTTTCCTGCCAGTTGAATTTTCTTTGTCTCTTTGATTCTTTTTCCTATTTTTTTCATGCTCAATTCCTTTATTGTCTTTGCTAAGATTTGAATTTTCTTGATAGCTTGTAATAATGGGATCTTAATAAAAAAATTCCTTAGCTCATCTAGGAAATCATAATTAGGCACCATAATTTGTTTTTCTACAATTCTCTATCAATTTGTCTTCCGATCTTTTCTGGAAAGGGAGGTGTAGAGGTGGATGTTGATGGTTGCTCTAATATAGGAGTTGAAATTATTGGTTCTTTTTGTTTTGATTTTTCAATGTTTGGGTCTTGAAAATATGTGTTCTCTTCAAGACTTTTATTTACCCGTAGAGAGTCTTCCTCGGAGTTGTTTTGCTCTTGTATGATTACAGAAGGTTTCTTCTTTTCAATTATTCTTCCAGACCTAAGTTGAACATCATTAAGGTCTAAAGGAGTAATCAAATAGGTTGGGAACCGTTGGCCTTCTATCATGTATGTGTTCTGAGGATTTTTGTTGTTGGGGTTTGGTATGGGTTGGGCAGGTAACTGATTTTCTTTCTAAGGAAATGGTAATGGAAGTGGTGGATTTTGATGTTGTGGATTTTGAGGATTTTGTTGAGGATTCTGTTGAGGAGGGAAATTTGGATATGGTGGATAAGGTGGTGGATATTGATAGTACTGAGAGTATCTTCCATAGGGATTTTTTGCTCCTTGTGCCCAAGTTTGAGATTGATTTTGGAATTGGGGCCAAGGTTGCTGCCAAGAATTCCAATTTGGTGGGGGTTGATTATTCAGCTGATCATGGAATCCTTTTGTTTGAGGTCCTTGCCAAGGCCTCCTAGAGACAAAATTGAGAGATTCTGTGGAATTTGTAGGGTTTTCTTCTTGAAATACATCTTTAAGACCAGGAAGTGAAGGACAACTCTTGGTCTCATGTTTTTTCTGAACAAATTACACAAGTCTCTGCTATTTTTTCATCCAGAGGGCACTCTCTCAAGGCGTGCTTCTTTCTACATTTGGGACAAAAGATTGCTAAGGCATCAGATTCAGCTTTCTGCTTGTTTTGTAGCTTAAGGGTGTCTATTTGGTCACTAAGACTCCCTAAAATATCAGATTTGAATTCATCAAGCATATGTCCTATTTCTGCCCTACTCACTGTCCCAGAAGCAGACTTACTTGCCCTTGCAAGAGCAGGGTATCTTGGTCCTTTTACAGTTTTAGATTTCCCTCTTGAAAGGTTGATACATAATTCAGCTATTTCAGGTAATGTAAGCTGATATCTATCCCCTTTTTCCCATCATATTAGGGATATCTAGCCATTCATCCCTGATTGTCTTCAACAAGAGAGCTTTCAAAGTATCTTAGTCTAAGTTTTCCATTTTTTCTCTCTCGATGTTATAGTTAAACCTTTCCAACAAATCTTCCAGATTTTCATCCTCTTTTTGTAGCATTTTAAACACGTCCTCCTTATGGTTGACTGGCATACAGTAATCCAAATACCTCTCTAGAAATGCATGTTTGATGTCTTCCCATGTCCTAATAGAACTGTTGATCAAACTCATAAACCATTTTAATGTTGCTCCCTTCAATGTTGAAGGAAATAGTTTAAGTTTTTGGGCATCTTGTAAGTAATCATAGGTTCTACATAGGACTTCAAATTCAAATAAGAAGGTTTCAGGATCTTCACTTTTGAGTCCATAAAAGTTTGAAAGGACAGAGAGTGAAATATTTTTAATAGTTGCATTGGTTTCTTCATCTACTATAGGAAACCCAAAAGAGCTTCCCATTTCCCTTCTACCTCTTCCTCTGCCTCCTTCTTCACCTCTACCTCCTTCTCCTTCTGCACCTCTACCTCCTTCTCCTCTACCTCTACCTCTACCTCCTCCAAATAGTGTATGTTCTCCATTAAAGAATCCTCCTCCCCCTTCTTCTGCCATAGTTGATTCTCCTGTGGAAGTGGATGAAGTGGAAGGTATTTCTGATGGAATATCTGATCTTAAGTCTTTTGGAAGTCTATGATCAATAAATTATGGGATGTAGGTTTGAGTTGGAGGTGTGCTGCCTCTTGGTCTTGGAGGAACAAGTGGTGTTCTAGGAATCAAGCTTCTGCTTCTTATGAATCTACCCCTTGAGTCTCTTTCTCTACGCATATCATTGTTTTTGGGAGGTAAGAAACAAGGCTACCTAGTTACACTTCCCCTGCAACGGCACCAAAATGTCTACTCAACTTAGTGTTCCTAAATTGATGTCATAAATTGTCAACCAGGGCTAGTAAACTATTGAAGTGAAGTGCACTATATGTGCCTAGGTATCTTCTTCCTACTTCATTGTGTTTAGTGTTTTTCTAGTGTTTTTGGTTTTGTGTTTTTATGGTAAGAGGAAAAGAACTAAATTATTTGCAAAGAGAAGTTATTGATCACACTAAAACAAAGCAAAATCTACTCTAAACTATGTATGGCACCTAAGAACAGAAAATGCTAATCCACAGATTGTAAAGCTTGACAAGAAAAGTAACTCATGACATTAAACTCAGTCCAATTCAATTCATTAGAGGTATGTTGGAACAATTTGAGAAAGAGGATAAGTTTGATGTAATGAGGTTCTCTTTAGTAAACAACAACTTAAAATATCACAGAGAAAATCTCATCCATTGTTAGAAATTTTTTGGAACATTTTGAGAAAATATTATCTGCAACATAGTAAGGAACCCTATGCTAAAATAACTTATGACACTAGAATTAACCCATTCTGCAACTCAAAATGTTACTATTAAGCCTCATTCAAGGGTTAGAGATCTCTTGGAATAACTTTGAAAAAAAAGGTTGTTTGTAAAATTATGAGAAATTGTAGAACAATCAAGAACTCAAAATGATATAAATAATTCTTGTCCATATGATAATGATGTGTTAGAAGAGATTAAGAATAAGAGCAGCTTATAAAATAATGAGAGTCTTTTAAATCTAATTTAACAGGACTAAAATACAATTAACTAATAGAACTTAAATGTAATGAACAGGACTGAACTAAAATGCAATTAACTCAAGAGTAGTACAGCTCTATCTCATTCACGTGTTAGTGATATATTGGAACAACTCATGAGAACAATATTGACTGTAATATTCGATGTAAGTAAATGACATAAGCATGATGAAAGAGAATAAACTCAGAAAATACCTAAGTTAGGAACGAAGCAGAGCTAAAGATCACTTATCTAGAAAATATGCACAAAGCCTTTCGAACAGTAGGGACCCTCTACCACCAGATTGGAACACAAATCCTTAACTCCTTAAAATTGCTTCAGGTCATGCATTAAAGTTGTACTTCTTTCATTAAAGGAAAACGCTCAGAAACAGAATATCACAGTCTTTGAGTACTAAAAACAAAACATGAACTAACTAACTGTTTCTCGGTTCACCGAGTTATTCTTATAAGAAAATACATAACTGTCATTGAGGATAAATAGGCATAGGTGTATTTTACAATCAAAATCGAACTAGAACTCCTGTTGAGGACTCATATTTTGCTGAAGACACCTGCAGAGTCCTTATCCTTGTAGAAGTCTACTTCTTAGTTTTGGTTTTCTCCACGTGCATAACCACTTGCATATTTTTTCTCAACCTTCGTAGAGGGCAAGGAATGATGTAGGAGTGTTCTGGAATTTAACCATATGCATTTTTCCCTCAAGTGACACCTGTAACCTGTGTGAACATAAAGATGGCTGCGGAATATGTGACTAGCTACAGAATGGATGCATTCTGTAGCTAATCCATTCTGTAGCTAAGTCTGATCAAAATCACTATGAAAACAAAACCACAAAAGTATAGTAATTCAATCATTGCATACTTTCTTAAAGTAATTTTAGTCATTCCTATTGATCTTTTAAGCCTATAGCTGCTAAAGGACAAATGGAATGAAGTGAAATTTGGTGAAAGGAAAGTACATCTCTAGGGCTCAACAGTTACTGGAGCAATGTTCCTTTATAACATTAAAAATAAATAAAAAATAAAAATAAAAATATTTCGCCACAAGATAGTTTGGAATGCTTAGGTAAGGATGTTTTTATTTTCAAAATAATGTTGCATTTATCATCCTTTAATGGTAGAAGAGGGCATTTCGTTAAGTACCATTCACAACCCTATCTTTGCTATGTTTAGCATTGTATCCATTGCCTACAATCCAATTGGTGGAAGCACTTCACTATCTATTCTCAACATTCAATAAAGAAAATGTACCCCTAACCATATCCTTATACAACAACTTCTGCTAATTTGGAGACACATTTGCATCATGGTGTATATAGTGTGTCTAATTTAATCGTTGCCTATCATGTGGCCACGGGATACCTCGCAATTTTGAATAAATTTTCATCAGGGGTAGGGATATTCCTCTCGCCATCCATATAGATCTATAGGGGATAACCCTAGTGGTGAGACAAATCCTTCAAACTTCCCATATTGATTACATTTCTTACTGGATTAAGAAAGACTTAGCACATAAACTATAAAAAATACTTAGTTTGTATCCATAATATACACCCAACAGTATGGCAACCTCAAGTTGTTCCATGTATCGGATGTATTAATGGGGAGACACATATCTAATGAAACATATTTTCATGTGATGAAGTATCATAGATAGAATGAAACAAATTATATATATCATAGGAACAATTTTCAACATCGACAACATACTAAGTTTAATACATAACATACAGCCCTAATGACTTATTTCAACCCCAAGATCCAATGTTGGAAACCTCCCTCTGATGCCACTTTGTAACACATCCCCTTACCTAACCCAATAACTAGAGGTGTTTACAATGCTAACCCGACTATCAACGTGCAGTAATAAGAATGGGGTACAAATAATATTCGTCTTCTTTAATCCTCTATCATTAAAATAACCTAAATCATTATATCTGTCTCACCGAAACATTTCTGGTGATATAAATTTTTGCCCTAATCGGGCTTCAACAGCAAAATATATATCGTTTAAATTATTCCTCCTTCATTGTGATGGGGCAGTTTTTCATGCCACATTATATCTACAAGACTCCATGAGATGCCTATGTGGCATATTACCCTCAGGTGCATACGTCGTCTTCCCCAGGATAACCCCTCTATAAATATTTCTCAATACTTTATAACCTTAGACTTATATGTGTATGTGCCTATGTATATACCCACGCGGACCTATATATATATATATTGCAACCTTCACACAACATCATTGTATATATTGGTATGTCGAGCCTTAATTATTCATAGGTTCCCCTGCATGATATATGTTGTAAATATATCATGTGTGTGTGTGTGTTCACACATATAAATATTGGAGTTTGAGGACCCCTCCTCACCAATATATAATATCAACATTAGGGTAAAATATCAACATTTCAATAATTTAAAAATTACGACATGCAATAACAACTATATAAGCTTTGTGAAGTAAATATTACAATGCAACCATAAACATTTCAATAGCCCATCTATGATACATTCGCACGGGGTTGCATGTTTAACCTTATATATAGTTTTGGGCCCCTGGATTAATCTGATGACAGAGGGAAGCAAGAATCTTCAACGATTTTGATTGATTGTGAACCCCCTGCCCTCCTCCTTGTGACGTCATCAGGGGGGTCTGAATTTAGTGTTCCATTCACAATTACACCTAGATTCATCCAACGGTTCATCCTCGTCTCTGCTAGATCTACAACTTGTGGGGGCCCTACCTCAATTGGTACATAAAAGGAGGGGGAGTCCGTTTTTGGATCCCTGTCATCCAATTCCATGAAATCCTGGCCATTGATGGTGTGGGTTTATTTATGATTTGATGTCGTTCATATGTGCCATAGGATCAAACCACCTTAGAATTGCATAAATTCTAATCCACTATGACATTGGTCACCTTCACCATACAACTTACACCTCTAGGTCTTGGTACTATGAGTGCTTAATTGCCTATGTTGTATGATCGAGGTGCTTGAAATTGGGGCTCAGTGTTAACCCCTGATTCTCTTCATTCTAGTGGGCCTGCACTCGTCATGCAACTGAGTGTACACAACCATGCAGTTGGAATTTTGAATGAGTGTAATGCCATTGGGATTTCTCTTAGTGATCTAATGCTTGTCCCATGACATGAATTTAATGTTTTTTCTTTAGTTATGTTTGGTACATGCATTTATACATGTATGTGTTGTTTTATGTGGATTGTTTCCACCTATGATACTTGGGACATGCCATTGTGTCTTCAGCTTATAGACACACTCGGTTAGTAAGTGGCCTATGTGACAATTTGATATGAGTTTTTCTTACTCTGCTTGTCACAGGTTTATATCACATGCATCGACGTCTGAAATTAGGAAAAGTCATATATATTTCACACTCAACCTTATATAATATAAATGTATGCATATTTGATGCCTCACAAGCTCCAGAAATACATGTTTTTAAACTAACTTCTAACTAGCACCGTTGTGATATATATATATATATATATATATATATATATATATATATATATATATATATTTATTTATTTATTTATTTATTTATTTATTTATTTATCTATTTATTTATTTATTTATTTATACCTATGGTCTGAAGTTTTCATTGTGTGAACTTCCCCATTTGTTGACCCTATAGTCAAATTTTAACCTCGATGGCCATGGTTTTTTCCCCCAATTTTTAATGTGGTTCATGGACATTGAATGGTCGCTACATCCACGGGAAAATCGAGGTAGATAAACTTGAAGGGATATACCCGTTGGCCTAACCCAAGGGGTGTCGAAGAGATTTGACCACGTGACCTCCCGATAGGAAAGTTACATAGAAAATGAACTCCACCAACTGATTTAACCCTTGGGGCTTGATGGCCATACTTTACCAGAGTTACAAATAGAATTTATAATGTGTGCACTTTTTTCCAATGCATATTTAGTAAATATCAATCCAAGTCGTATACTGTAGCTTTTATTCTACATTTTGAGAACATATCATTATGAGAAAAATGTCCCTAAACACTCTTTGTGCTAAAGGTAAATGTATTCGAGAGTCCACTCATATTTAAGATTTAAGAAATGTTATATTTTGATTCAGGACTAAAGGTTACAGTCAGGTGGAAATTTGTTCAACTTTTGATATATGTCCAAACCTGTGTAGATTAGGGATTGACAACTAGGCTCTCCTATTATGTAGGGATATGAACATACATGTAAATATAGGCAATTCATTTTGGACAATTCATTCTAGACAGTTCAATGTGTAACCAGTTTCCACTTTTTGAGAAACCTAGGGAAACTAGATTAAGGTGATTTCTCTTACTTTGATAACTACTTGTGATGTTATTTTACTTAAATTCATGTACTTGTAATTGGCTTCTTCTTGGATTGATTATTATTTTTTTCTTATCATAAAACAACTACCAAAATATGAATATCAATAACACAATTGGACACAGGATATAGGTTGTTATCTAGGGCCAAAACCTCTCCCTTTGAGAGGAGAAACCATAAGAATTCTTCTCTTCTTATAGAATCTTGAAATGATGAATTCTAAGACCCAATACCCAAGACAAAGACCCCTCAAATACCAATTCAACCTTCCTTATTGATGATATTTCCTTACATAGCTTACAGCAACAAACTTCAACTTTCCAACCAATTCTTTAGCAACTTCGACCCCTACAACAATTTCTGCAACTTTGACCTAGCAGCTTCACAACTTCAACCTTGATGAAACTTCACGACTTCGACCTTGATGCAGCTTTAAAGCTTTGACCTTGATGCAACTTCACATCTTCGATGTACTTTAGAGAGAGAGAGAGAGAAAGACACAAAACTTTGATACCAGTTTATGTGGAATTTACGATTGCGAACAAAGGTGAGTTCCCTAGCCCTAGTGGATTGGTCTAGAACAAAAGAAGACAAAAAGAATAGTTTTTTTCTTAGAGAAATTAAATAAGGGGAAATAAGCCTACTTTTATTCCATCTCAAGATTTTATTTCCTCCTTGATTGTACACTCCAATTGTAGCTCCAAACACTATTAGTAGAATCTTCACATACAACTAAAACAAGCAAAGGATATACAACATATATGTAGCATATTTCAGTTACTCTTTTCAATGAATTGGTAAGGCATTGAAATACTTGAATGTAAATGTAACACAACACATATAGGAAAACCGAATACTCTTTGTATTAATAGAAATAGGAGATATTTTACAACCATAAATAGAAGTTGATCTTGTAGAAGTCTCCCCAAGTTGAATTTTCCTTCCTTGTCACAAATCACACTTCAATGTCAACCCTAATGCATGAAAATGATGACTCGTTCATATTCAAGGTAACAGCATAAGGGAATAATTAATCTCCACAGGCAAACATTGATGTTATGGATGGAAATAAATTTATGGGAGAAGGATGGTAGTTTAAGATTTACCATTATGGGCTTAAGATCCACATATGATGGGAGGATGAGCTCAAGGGATAAGAGGTGAAGTCTCCAAGGTAGGATCAGATAGGATTTGAACTTTTTATCCATGGTAAATGGTTACAACAACCCTTGGAAGCTTCTGGAAGAGGAAGCTTCAGAAATATTTTTAATTTTCATGAATTTCTAGAATCAACGCACCTGCATAAGGAAGCAACTAGTGTTGGTCAGTGTTGGTGCAGAAGGGAGAAACCACATTTGAATGCACGTGGCCAAAGGGATAGGGTGTGTTGGTACTGGAAACAGTGATTTTAAGCAGTTAATACCAGAAAATCATACTTTTTGAAAAGGTCATTCTTAGGTATTTGTGAAGGGATAATGAAAACATGTTCACGGATGTTGGTTAGTCCAGTTTGCAAGCCTATTAACCAGATGTGAAAAAATGGCTTATAACAGATTTCCCCCTAAAGTAAAAAGTTTGAAGAGGAAACTTATGACTGAAGTGCTTTACCATGTGACAAGTCTGGATCAAGAACAACTAGTCAAGATCATCATCTGTGAACATACATTTTCATCATGACATCTTCACCGAGGGAGGCATACCCATGCCCAGCACATAATCTAACATTACATGTACAATTATCAAGAAGTCTAGTCCATTGATGACAGAGTGTGGACCCATGCTCAGATTATTGTATGTATGATCATAGCAATCATACTTTGTAATATTGTATTAATCATGAAATCGCAGCCGAGATGGATGTAACTAGATACAGGGTCTTCTATCTCATTCACTCAATTGCTTAATGTATGAGTCTAACCATGCAAATAAATGAGTTGAAGTCGAACATGGTAAACACCATTTGATTACCATACAATGATATAAGTCGTTAATATATGTGAGAGAAACCACTGATGATGTTAATGGCTCTCAAGGTACTACTGTACATCTGTATGGTGTGAATAGATGAGTTGAAGTCAAACACTGCACAAAATGTTTCGGTCAAAGGCCAATAATGATATCTTGTCGCCGAGAGCGAGGAAATTTATGTATTAAAGTCCCAAGTTACCAAAAGGGAGCTTCTAAGTCAACATCCTAGATAATGAGATGATGTTGACAGGAAGCGACTCGTCATAGGAGGGCCTTGATGTATCCCCCATCAACGAAACAAAATAGATATCAAGATTTGAAATAGAATGATGTTGATGTAGAGTTGATTCAGGAATGACAAACATGAATGAAGGCTTAAGAGTATCATAGTAGATGTCAATTGAAGGACTTATCTTGAACATACTAGCAACACTTTATAGAGTTTGCAGCATTGACCCAAAACTGAATGCAAAGGATTTGATATGTTGTGATGAAACAAAGAGACAATCAAATTTCCCAACCCAAAAGTCACAGAGATGAAGTGAAAGAGAGACTCACTCCCAATAATAGGTGTAAGTGCCATGTTTTCCCAATTTCTCCAACCATTTATGGTCAATACCTATTTATTTTTGACAAGCTTGAGGAGGATAACATACGCTTGATTTTTAAGTTCATCCTTTGGATGAATCCCTCGAAGTATTGTTAACGAATCCTGAGAAGGAGTGATTCGGTCCCATCATGTTTGACAAATCCATCATTGTTTGATGCTTTTACGAGTCCAGCAAAGGTGTAACTCAACTTCTTTTTCATGTTTATAGAGTTTGAAAAAGAGGTGAAAAATGAAACTCAAAAGATTCATTTTCGTAAATTTGTCTCTTGAGTCTGAAAAAGAAGAAAATAATACTCGGGAGAACCTCTTAGCCATGTTCAACTAAGGTATTCCTTTTTTGTAAATAGTCTATCTCAGTTTGGAAAAGGGTTAAACTTATATGAGTAGACGTATTTTCATTTACTTTAACGAATTCAAAAATACAAGTGCTTGGTAATTTTTTCATGTTTAGGGGGTCTGAAACAAGTATAAATAGGACTCCTGCTGGAGGAATGAGTAGTATAAAGGATGCAACTTGTTAGTATGAATCTTAATTACAAACGTGTGAAAAAGACCACTTTAGCTGTGCATAACAAACAACAAAGATGGCTGCCAATATCCTCAGATCTGTAGTTACATGATCAAGATAAATGCTGCAAAAATATAGATCTATGCATTAGAATACATTAAGCAGTAGAAAAAACAAGATTTACTCCATGCATCCAATAGACAATACAAGAATATGTTGAATGAATTTTGTATTAATGGCACATGGGAGGAAAACACAGAAGGGTGTTACCAGTTCTCCTCAATGGGATGGGTTCTTGTAAGTCCTCGGCACTTCAGATCTAAAATTCCTCTCTCTTGATGGTGTAGAAAACCCAGACAAAAATGGTAGAAAAATATGACTCTGATGGTGGATCAAAGTCATACCAAAAGTATATATCCAAAGTGATCTTTAGGCAAAAAAAAGGTGGTAAATGAATGGGAAAACCCTTCTATTTATAAAAAAATACTGATTTATTCTAGATATTGGTGCATAGTTAAAATATTATTAACCAAATCAAGATCCAACTTTTATGGAATATTTTATTATATTTGTTGGAGTTAAAAGGAATTTGACTTGGGTCAAATCCCTTTATTTGTAAATAATATATAAATAAATGATTTATTTATCATTTTAAGGATGTGGTTGAGTAATAATCAAATAAATAATGATTTATTTAATTATTTAAGGGTGATTTAGTCATATTTAATAAAGAATATTATTTAAATAAGGTTTAAATAATTATTCTTAGAAAATAATAAGATAAATAATGATTTATCTAATTAATTTCCTTGTTTTGGGTTAAATATAACCAAGAATATTAATTAAACTGTTGTTTAACTAATTATTCCTTGAGGAAAATCAAACAAATGTAGATTTATTTAATATTTCCTCATGGGGTTTCCTATTTAGACCATAAACAACTTAATAAAGGTGGTTTAATAAGTTATTTTCAGACATGGAATGCAATTAATGAAAATTGGTCTTACATGTAGTGTACTTCGGCTCATCTAATAACAGGTTAGATGACCAAAAATTATGTAATGTATTGCCCTAGCACAAGAAAGGCGCAGAGCTAATCGTATGACCGAAGTACGTTGTAAGAACTCAATCACTAGACACCGAAGGGGAAGTCAAAGAGAGAGAAGTATAAGGTAGACCAAAGTGTTGAAAGGACTAGACCCTAAGGAGGCAAGACTTACAGGTGCGACAAGTCTCTTTTATGAGTGAGTACCTATGTTATAGGTGGCGGGGGAGGCATACCTATGCCCATCGAGGCAAAGTACAAAGAATAAGGCGTCTAGTAAGCAAAGGGACTGAACAATATAGTACATGCTGGCATAAACATGAGCCAGATAAATAACATGATAATGAATCCCACATACATATTGTGCCTGGAAAACAGACGGGACTTGTACAATAATATCTGATTACATGAGATATAAATGCAGCCCAGATGCCCCTGTAAACAGGAAAGGGCTCTTAAAATCTTACTGATACATGCAATCAAAAAGGCGCTGCAAGCGGCTGAGGCCGACATCATCAAATCTATGGAGCTGCATCAAAGGTTGTAATGAAGAGGTCATCCGGGCATGTGGGGGGCTACCTGTAGGGCCACCCCCTCATGAAGGTTGAGACATCTCACACACACCCAGGAATCACTGATATCAGCTGCTGCATCACTGGACCATCAAGTATATGGATCTCGATCATGCTGAAAGAAGCTGGAGCTGAGAAAAAATTGAGTCAAAGGGAAATAAGGAGTCCCTTTGCCTGATTCGAGGCACTGAACAAGAGTGGAAGTTGGAACCAAGGTACACCGCCCTCTAGACCTATCTTCTGGAATGAATGAGTTGATGTCGACAGAAGGAGGTCTGCCATAGGTGAGGAAATAAGGGATCCTCAACTAAGGCATGAGCGAAAATAGTAGAGCGACGGATAAACTGACACTAGGGATGATGATGAAATGGGGGGGACTAAGTAGCAGACGGACGACTTCCCTTGTTAGAGCATAAAAGGCATGGATGACCTAGCAGTGACTGACACAACATCATGAGGGATAGGGGACAGTGGGACTGAAGGTCATAATGTGCGACATGACAGAGGAACTAAGAAATGAAGGATGGAGGACTATAATAGGATACAAAGGGACTCAGGATAGACTCCGTAAATGAAATGATGACTCAACTCGGAAGCTCTAAACAAGGGCGACTCGATGGTGTTGCCACACAGAAAAAAGGCCCAGTGGGGACCATAAAAACATGATTACATGATGGTTACTCATGACGAAGGTTGACACAAGCATGGACAAGTGTGAAAGCACAAGGGTGCCCCCAAGTACAAGTGTTGCAGGTGAATAAATTCAAGTTTGAGGAGTGGTGAAGTGACCCTTCTTGGAAAAAATGTGTCCCAGTGAAGTATAAAATCAAAAAAAACTAACAGATACCCTTTTTAGGGCTTGGTGAGATATTTCCAGCGGTACAAACGGTTTGGAAAACAGAGCTACGGTTTGGCCGCAGCAAGCGAAAGAAAAATCAGGGGTTTTTCTTTTAATAAGACATTTTCCCTCCAAATTCACTCATTTGCATGTGGAGCTGTGGTGAATATAGAGAGGAGAGAAGGCCCTAAATCTTGCGGCGATCGTAGCGAACAAACTGACCATTGGAATCAAGATTCGTCAGTTGTAGGTAAGAGGCCTAACCCTATTCTTTCATTTCAGTGGTTTGAAAGTTCAGTTTAGGTCCCCAGGGCTTAGAAACAGACCCCTGGTCCTCTTCACGGTCGGGTCGCACTTTTTGGGGCAAAAAGTGTGACCTGGGTAGTAGGTTTTGGGCAGAAAATTGCGACCTGTCTCAGGTTTAGGCCTGAAAAGTGCGACATGTTAAGGATGGGTTTTTTTGTGTTGTTTTTTGTCTAAGAACTGGGGTTTTATGTTGAGATACAGTCTTTCCTATCTATACACTAA
Organism: Pinus albicaulis; assembly: GCA_034641835.2. Classification (NCBI taxonomy): domain Eukaryota; kingdom Viridiplantae; phylum Streptophyta; class Pinopsida; order Pinales; family Pinaceae; genus Pinus; species Pinus albicaulis. The sequence goes on from CM076575.1 coordinate 1,454,129,726, forward strand.
CAAATATGGTTATTTTGTGCAGATATGGAAGAATTACAGATCAACTGGAGAGAGAGGGACCTGGGTGCATTACGGTCGGAGATCTGAGAGGATCAGGGTGTCCGCAGTGCATTGGCCAGGTTTGGGAATCTGAAGTTTGTGGAGAACCCTTTGATGAGAGCTGGAGAGCCCTTATTAGCCTAGATTTTTAGCTATTGGGATCCTAACCATGAGGTATTTATATTGTATGGGCACCGGATCGAGTTGAGAGTCTAGGATATATATTTCCTAACTGGTATTCCACCACTTGGGATGGTGGGGAATACGAAGCCAGTGTTATCACGAGGGCGAAACATCATGGAGTTTTTAGAGCACCATTGTTGACCAGGTCTCCAAGTCAAGGGGACTCGGATACCTATCATGGATCTAGAGAGGTTAGAGACCCGTGCTATGGCCGCAGTAGTGTTATGGATCCTGGGAAACCAAGCACTCCACCACATCACCGAAGGGCAGATGATGCTTGTGGAGAGTGTGTTGGGTGGGACCTACTATGGGTGGGCCTATATGATGTTTTCGTCATTGAAATGACAATTTTCGCTATGCAAGCGGCAAGTGAGCCATGACTGTGCATATGGTACAGTTTTTTGCTCGCTCTTCTTTGAGAAGATCACTACACTTCGACCTCGTATACAGCTCCAGGATGGGGGCCTGAGAGAGCCCAAGATGTGCCGGTGGGGGTGACTACTGTATAGAGGAGGAGGTGGGGCAGTCAGATGGGTGTTCCGACTCGAGTTCTTTGCGCATTGGGATCAGATGCCATTGTACATAGACGTCTATCCCTATAGTGGGATGAGTTATTTTGGGGACCCGGATTTGTTGTTGCCTCCTCGTCGAGTATGGGGGCCTGATGGTAAGTGGAAAATTTCTAATATTTTTATGTGCATTGTAAAGTTTCAGAATATTGTATATGGTACTGATTCTTCCAATTTTGATATGCAGATACAGCACCGGTAAAACCGACCGGGTATATGGGACGACCCGCAGTATCAGGAGCTTCAGGACTCAGTGGATCGAGGGCACAAAAAAATGAGGATGCAGCATCCCTCCTAGAGGACATCCGTCATAGATGTGAGAGGCTTATGACCGGTGTTTCAGAGCACGGTTGGCAAGACTTAGAGGACCAATACATCGAGTCGTGCATTGGTCTACTCCCAGAGTGGCGAGGGTTCATGCGGCTCATGGCGATGGTCGGACAGGGGATGCATGATCTACGAGCTGCGGGAGCAGAGCCATTGGCTCGGGATCCTCTAGATAGTGATTAGTGTGTAGGGGCAAGTGGTGCCCCTAGTTTTGAGTTTTTATAACATGCTATGGGCATGTCATATGTATCAGAGTTGATGGACTCTAAAACATTTTATACGACACATATTATGGATATGCATCGGTTTTATATTTTTATGTTATTGTCTTGTGTTAAATGTGTGTGCTAAGTGCCAAAATATAATATGGTTTGAAATGCTATCTACATAGTGATTTTGTGCTCTAGGTACATGACTGAATGTAATGATTTCAAATTCACGCATCAAAAGCTTCACTCGTAAATATCTTCTAAAAATGATAGGATTATGCACACGATAGACACCATTCAATTGCATGATAAGAAGCAGGGAATATAAACGAACATGAAGGTGTAGGATGCGATGTAAAAGGGCATCGGCTAATAAACCTCGCACTGCATCATATTCAGCCTGATTATTGGTAGCAGTACCAATGCATACACCATTCGAGAGAACAAGGGAGTGCAAGGGGGTAAAGATAGCCCAACCTGTCGAGGCTAGATTCTTGGAGTAGCGACTTGCACCATCAACAAAACCAATATAAGGTGTGGACGGGAGGTCCATATGAAAGGTGCCACAAGACAATAAATGGGAGGATGATGTACAATGCTGGCAACCTGAGCGCAAAGTAGAAATCAAATGCACTCCGTGGGAGGGAGTGATCTGGGTAGGATGTCTACTACTCACATGGCGACAGTGAGGTGGAGTGTGAGAGCTACTGGAGGTGTAGCTTGTGCTGAGATCGCGAAAGTTACCATAGGCACGAAGGGTGCCATCCTGTTTATGGGTGGGAAAGATGAAGTCAGGGGTGGACATGGCTTCCATGATGTCATCATCGCAATAGAAAATGGAGTGACTGGAGGAAGGGAGACCACATGACGTGGAGAAGCTACCTGACTCATCATCATGAGAAGAAAGGTTCACATGCGCATCGTCATGGGGAATGACATAAGAACAAGTAGATAAGGGATCTACTGATGTTGAGCCCAGGGTTATCGCTGAAGGGAGGTCAAGCGAAACAACAGGGGAAGGTGCAGAGGGAGCTTCCACTGAGGGTTTCATGGATGATGATAGGTAGAGGATGGTGGCCATAGGCTCCATCATCTCGACATTGGGAGGGGGAATGTCAATGGGAATAGGTAAATCCTCAGTCTAGCCTGTATCATACTACGCAAGTACGGGAGAGGTGGATTGGTTTTGTTCAATTTCGTACTCCTGAACTACCTCTAACGAGGCGCAGTAATGCGTAAGGTGGGGACAATGGTGAGAATAATGGCCATGGAGATCACACAAAGCACAAGGTTGGTTAGTGTGAATAGTTTTAGGATTCTTGGCTGTAGTCGAGGAAGAAACAGAGGTTTCAGGGACCGTAGACTCAGGGAACGCAACTTTAACCATGGGCTTGATACGTGGTATTTCATGACAGTTATGGGTGGCATGGCCGACGACATCACAAAAAGCACAGGGATTTGCGGGTGGGGGAGGTGCAGGGTCTATCGGGGCAGCCTTGTCCTTAGAGGACCTCTTGGGAGCTTTTCCCTTCTTACCCAAAGAGCTCGCAACAGGAGGTGGTTCTTGTTGAGGTGGTTGAGGCACTGTTGCAGTGGGAGAAGTCATGGTGACCGATTGAACCGGAGTCAAAGCAAGATAAGGTTTGGGTTGACTAGGCGAGGTAGCGGCTGGAGGATCAAGGTACCAGACGGGAATCCCAAGGGTCAATTTAGGAAGAGGGAGGGTGGCCATGACAGGTGTCGTATACACTCCTGGTGGGGGAGCTAGGAATAGTATATGACCGGAGGGGTAATGACCAGGCGGGACGGCTCCTAAATGGTTAAGGCCTGGACGAACAGTTCTAGGAGGGTAAAGAGGCTCGAGAATACCAGCTGAAGGGCCAAGAGGAGGAGGTCCAGAAGGCTAAATCGAAGGGCTAGGAGTAGGCTGTAGAGGGCAAGGAGGCTACTAACTAGCCGAGGCAGGCTGCTTGAGGGCAGCCCAAGACGATTGCATCATGCAAACATTCGATGAGCTGGGATCAGAGACAGGAGGAGGAAGACCAGGGAATGTACCAAGCAATGAGGAATATTTGTAGACTCTGGGTGAGACACTGGTCAAAGGATCGACGGTTTTCTTATTGGCCACCGAAGGGATGATGGACTTAGGGGAGGTCTGAGACTTCGGTTCGTAATATGTCAACTGGTCAATGGTGACTATCTTTCCGTTATGAGGGAAGGACATCTTGCGGTGGACCACAGAAGGGAAAACATACATCTCATAAGTGTAGCTACGACCCAATAGAATGTTGTAATCTAAGGGGGCATCTATGACTTCAACGTCAACGCAAACAGTCTTGCCCGCAAGTGTAATAGGAAAATTGCAAAATAGGCCAATGGGCTGGGAGGCATGGCCAATCCCACACTCGGAGAGTGATCATGGAAGGAACCAACTCAGGTGATCTGAGTTGCTTCCAAACCAAAGTGGACATCACACAGGTGGATGCCCCCTCATCAATGATGCATCGGGAAATGTTTGCGTTCCGGATATTGACTGGGATTTGGAAGGCGACGGAAGCAGGGAGAGGAGGATGTTCTGACCGGTCAACATCAAAGACAATCAATCGATCTTCGGAAGGATCTAAAGTGCCCATGGTAGATAGAATAGCTTTTCGTTGTGAAGGGCACGACTGGAGGAGTTCCAACGTTGAAATAGCAGCAGGGGATTGTGCCAAATCATCTACTATGCTATATGATTGGGCAGCTTTGCCAGAAGCAGCATTTCAGCATAGTGGTACCTTAGGGATCTTGGTGTGAACCTCCGCCTTAGGCTGAGGGATATGCAAGGCACCATTAGGTGTCGAAACAGGCTCTGTAGAGACTGAAGGAGGCGGCTCGGCGACAGACGTAGTGGGAGGCTTGTTGTACTAACGAGACCAAGTCTGAAGATTGATGTCTACGGTTAGAGGTTGATCAGATTTCATCATGAGAATATGGTAATCAGAGGTACCAGATGGAAGAGGTTGAGTGGCCACCTGACCTTTAGGTGGTTGGGTAGCCACAAATCCTTGCTGAGGGAAAGGATTAGTAAGCACAGCCGGCTAACTAGGCGCAGCACTGGGAGGGACGGAAGGGGAGGCTTGTTGTCCTTGCAATGTTGCTTGAGACTCCCACAGCTGTCGCATCTGTGGTAAAAGAGGACAATCATGCATGTAATGACCATAAACACCACAACAAGAATAGGGCTTGTTCGTGCGAACAGGCATGTCCTGCTTGGGCTGAGTGCCCTGTTGCTAGTTCGTAGTGTTAGGAGCATTATCTTGATTAGGTCCAGGATTACCAGGGGCAGCTTGATTTTGAGTTCCTTTCCTCTTCTTTTTTTAGGGAGGAGGATTAGTCGCGCCCTTTTGTGCATACACCTGCCCCTGAGGGGGTGGTGCTTGTTGTTGCGGGGGTTGAGAAGGAAAGAGAGGAGGAGGTGCTAATGATGGAGGAGCTGGAGCACCAGGCTGTGGATACAGATAATAAGGAGATTGGGTAACAGTGTGGTAAACAGGAGGTTAGGAAAAAGGAGGAGGCATTTCATATCCTGGATACGTGCTACCGGAAGGGTGAAAAGTGCAGGAGGTGTTGGCCCCCCCTGAGGAAAGCCATAGCCCATGGGAGATTGAGCGTATGGATTCGAGAGAGTTCCAACAATACCGTCGGTGGCATGAGATTTCCATGGTGCGTTGGCACCACTGGGTCTGGGAATATCAGGTAGAATGGTATAAACATAACCCGACTGAGCATAGATCAGGTGATATTTTAATGCAATTTGGAGAGCGGCTTCTTCGATTTGAGGAAAATGTGATGCGACATATTTCCCGATAGGTGGCAAAAGAGATCTAAGGAACAAGTCCATGTAGACACGGTCTTTGAAGGTAGGGGCTCAACATAGGCTCTTTCTTCTCCGCATTTCCTGGACATGGTCAGATAGGCGGGTCACAGACGATTGACGGAAAGAATTCAAGAGTTCGGTACTAGTGTCATAACGAAGGGGAAGCTGGAAGTAAGACAAAAAAGCTCGGGCAAGAGTCGCAAAGGTGGTATGAGAGGAAGGGGCCTGATCAACATAACACTTAGAAGCTTCACCTATAATCATATGTTGGAACAACCGAAGACGGATAGAATCATTAGTAATGGAGTTAGAAGAACACCACATGTGGAAAGATCGAACATGATTTGTAGGATCTTCTCTAGCAAGGCCTTCAAACTTGGGGATGTCGAAAGGGAGCTTAGTTGGCATAGCAGGCCAATTAGTGTCATGGTGTATAGGGTCATTTATGAACTGGTCAAAATCGGGGAGGCTGAGGCCTGCCATGAAGGGTAGCAAGGGCACATCCGGGGTAGTGTCCGTTGCGGTCCCACTAGTGGTATTCCCAGCATGAGGTTCGGGGTTACCACTAGCATTAGGTCCTGCACTAGACATGGTGAAGGTGACAGGGGGAGGACCGAAGGCAGAACAAGAAGGAGAACCCAATGAACCAGAAGAAGATTCGGAGTGCGAAATCGTAGGAGGACTAACTCGAATCCTACACGAAGGAGTAAGTCTTCCTACTAGAAACTGAGGATGAAGGCCAAGAAGTCTCTGGGATAAACACCTTGGTAGCACAATGATGATGACACAAACATGGCACAAGGTAAAAATAGACCGACAAGGGAAAGGAGGTGCAGGATCAACTGATTACAATGTCGAAACAAGGGCAGAGAGGTGCAGGATCAATTGATTTCAATGTTTTAGAGTCTTTTCTTGGTGGTTTTAGCCAAGCCTTTTTTTCATTTAGGGTGTGTGTGCAAAGTGTGTAAATTTTAATTTTTAAACCCAGACATTTGTAGAGAAAAATAAAAAGTGTGTTGTGTAACTGAAAATAAACCTACAGATAACAGTATATGAAACTGAAATAACATTAAATAAAAAGTTAATAATGCAATAAACTAAACCCAAGGAGGCGGGCCTCTCAACAAGTAGTCTGTAGGCGGGAAAAAAACTAGTCAAAACACACCAAAGTAGCCAATAGATCTAAGGTTCGGAGGGACAGGGATCTAAAGGTCAAAATTTGCTGGAAAGTGGTGCAGAAAACAGCAACAAATCAGAGGAAAAATTGTTGTAAATGAGGTGGCGAAAGGTTATCTCCTGGAGGGAAATGGAGTGAACCCTAGAGGAAAACCCAAACAAAGCTAAATGAGGTGATTTGGATGGATAACAAGCCAATATGAAATGGATCTGAAGGTGAGGTATCAGAGCTGAAAAAAATGGTTGAACACTCTAAAAATTTCAGACAACCTGCAACAGCTAAAGTTCTTCCACAAAGTGTGGAGGGTATTAAAGCCCTAGGGGGCTAGGTTCCCACTTAGTTGAGTAAAAGAGAACAAGTACAGGTCCAAAACGGGTGGGTTCAGAGGTTAAACAACCCTGAACAAAGGCCCAGACAAACCTAGAAAACTTTCAGGAAAACTCCTACAAAAAATCCAAGCCGCAGTTTCTGACCTGTTTTCAACAGAGGTCGCAGTTTTTGGGCTAATTCCCGCTTCCTGAAGCTCCAAGTCGCAGGTTTTGGGCCAAAAAGTTTGACCTGCACTTTCGACACTCTTAGCGGCAGATTTCAAAAAAAAGTGTCATTTCCGCTGCAGATGATGTCTGTCACCTACGCAATAGGTCCGAAAACACACATAAGTTAGAATTTTTATCGTTTTAGGGTTTTATAGGTTAAAAACAACATCAATAAAAGAAAAAACAAGAGGCTGAAGAGAAATCCTAGGGTTTGAAGTAGCTGGATATGCAAGGATCAACAAAACGAAAGTGCTCGTAATCGTAAACCCGTGTGGAGTCGCCAGTTGTTAGTATGAATCTTAATTCCAAGCATGCGAAAAAATACCACTTTAGTTGTGCATAAAAAACAACCCTAGCAGCAAATATGGTTGCCAATATCCTCAGATCTGTAGTTAGGTGATCAAGATAAATGCTGCAAAAATCTAGATATATGCATTAGAAGACATTAAGCAGTAGAAAAAACAATATTTACTCCATGCATCCAATAGACAAGACAAGAATATGTTGAATGAATTTTGTATTAATGGCACCTGGGAGGAAAACACAGAAGGGTGCTACCATTTCTCCTCAATGGGATGGGTTCTTTTAAGTCCTCAGCGCTTCAGATCTAAAATTCCTCTCTCTTGATGGTGTAGAAAACCCAGACAAAAATGGTAGCAAAATATGACTATGATGGTGGATCAAAGTCAGACCAAAAGTATAGATCCAGAGTGATCTTTAGGCAACAAAAGGTGGTAAATGAATGGGAAAACCCTTCTATTTATAACAAAATACTGAGTTAGTCTAGATATTGGTGCATAATTAAAATATTATTAACCAAATCTAGATCCAACTTTTATGGAATATTTTATTATATTTGTTGGAGGGAAAAGGAATTTGACTTGGGTCAAATCCCTTTATTTGTAAATAATAAATAAATAAATGATTTATTTATCATTTTAAGGATGTGGTTGAGTAATAATCAAATAAATAATTATTTATTTAATTATTTAAGGGTGATTTAGTCATATTTAACAAAGAATATTATTTAAACCTTATTTAAATAATATTCTTTGTTAATAATAAGAGATAAATAATGATTTATCTAATTAATTCTATTATTTTTAAGGAAGAAGATAAACTAGGAATATTAATTAAACTATTGTTTAACTAATTATTCCTTGAGGAAAATCAAACAAATGTAGATTTATTTAATATTTCCTCATAGGGTTTCCTGTTTAGACCATAAACAACTTAATAAAGGTGGTTTACTAAGTTATTTTCATAGTGAATGAAATTTTACTTAGGGTAAAATTGGTCTTAGATGATGTACTTGGGTTCATCTAATAATTATAGGTTAGATGACCAAAAAATGGTGTAACACAATTGGTTCTAGTCATGATGGAACTGCTCAAAACATGCAATAGTCAAGAAATTGGCTAATAAGACCACTCATCACAGTGGTTCCTCAGGAAAGGATTAAAAACCAAGTGAAAGCATATGATCATCCAAACAGATGGTGATGATGGAATGAAAAAACCAAGGCTCACCTGGAAGAAATAGGTTGATAAAAATGGCAATCACGCAGGATAAAACGAGAATGGTTTCTTTTTTACACAAGCTTGAAACATGGGAAAGTATGCTTGAAATAAATTTGCATGCCCCCAGCATAATTACTCAATTCTAGGTACATGGCCCCCAAGCTTCATTTCATGTTACTTAAAGGTGGATGAAATGAAGGTTCATTTATGAGATCAAGTGAAAGACTCAACTGGGAATTTATGAGATATAATCAGAGACACGAATTGAAGGGGAATCTATTTCATGTTTTATTGAGCTTGACACAGTAAAAGAACTATGCTCCAAGGACCTTGTTTCATTTTTGAATGAGCTTGACACAAGAAAAGAACTCTACTCTAGGACCTTGTGTCATTTTTTAACAAGATTGACACAAGTAAAGGAACTCTACTCCAGGACCTTGTTTCATTTTGTAACAAGCATGACACAAGAAAATGAATTATGCTCCAATACATTGCTTCATTTTTTAACGGGCTTCACACAAGAAAATAACTCTTCTTCAGGGAATCTTGATCGTGACTTGTAGGAGGACATGGCTTCTAAGAGGTTCTCATCAGATGGAATAACAATGTTCTGGAAATTATCAAGGGATCCAATGGAAATATCAGACTCTAATTCCCCTAGTAAATGATTTACCATATCACCTACTGGATCTAAGTAAAAAAAAGAAGATAATATAGTAAAAGACTCATCTTCATCAGTAAGTAAAGGCATGGGAAAAGTTGCCACATAATTAATCTATGGCGGGGAAGATACCACTTTCATTGAAGGAAAATTTAGGGAAGTCGATTAATTTGGAGTCAAAATAGGACCATCCAATGAAAGTTGGTTAATGGTCATGATTCTTCCTTCATGCAAGAAACACATCACACGAAAGAGTGAAGAGACAACAGCTCCCATGACATAAACATAGTCATGCCCAAGAAGTAAATTAAAATCCAAAGGACCTTGGACTACCATCACATTGACATAGACAGTATTTCCTCCCAAAGTAATAGGCAACTGAGGAAGGATCCCTAACGGTTGACTTTTTCCTCTATTAAAATTCAACAAATTTTGGGTAACAGACACACGTTGCAGAGAATTGAAATATTTCCAAGCAGTTGAGGATAGAATACTAAAATATGTGCCTTCACCTATGACTATGCTAGGTAAGGGCATATTATAATCATGTACCATGATCTGGAAGGGAACGTAAGGAGGAAGACGATATTATGCCAATCATCTCCAATCAAAGGAAGTGACCATACTACTTGGAGGGGGTGTCATGGGAATGGGAGAAATACCCCCTTGTGCCATGCGAATGGAAGAACTACTCCCCTATGCCATATAAATGGGAGTTTGTCCAATTGTGTCGTAGAAATTGGAGAATTCTCCCCAAGTTCATTGGAGCCTGAAGAAATGAGACGAACCTGAGTAGTATGAACTTCACTCTCTATGGGAAAGGAATGATCAATTGAAGGTGGAATCAAGTCAACCATTTTTTCAACCAATGATTAGTTAGGAATTGACTCATGGGATTCACGTTTAGAGAGAGTGGGATTGACTAGATATGGATTCTAATTAATAACTTCACCAACTAGTGGAGGACTGAGGGAAATCTTTTGATAACCAGTCGGAAGATGAGGCTAAGAAACTATAAGGTTTTCCAACACTTTTAAGGCTTCATACATATAAGTACAAAGGTGAATAGGATGATTCCATTCACATAACCTACATGGAAACTTAACATTAAACTTCTTCTCATGGACCTTACCATCACAAGTTGATGGTATATATCCAGCATGATCTCCAGAGGCTGACAACAAAGGTTAATGTGAGCATGTGCCACACTTTTAACACTTGTGGAATACCAGGACAATATCTTAGAAGGTGATCACCCTTACCAAGCATGCAAGATAATTTCACTTTATGGGGCTTTGAAGGTTTCTAAACTCTAGTTTCATCGGTAGCAATGGTTGCTTGGTTTTCCCTTTGCTTATTTTAGTTCTTCTTAATCTTCATTTTCTTCTTCTTCTTATCCACCTAGTTACTAACTTTGAGGCTTTCACCAGACGAAGAGGAAGAAGAAGAATAAGATCGAACGGGCGAAGAAGGAAAAGGTTCAATGTTAGGAACAACTTGTTTAGGTAGAGGAATACTCGTTTGAGAACTAGTTTGGACATTCAGAACCAAGGAGGTTGAAAATAACCAAACTAGTAAATCAATGGTAAATCTGAGAAGGGACAATGTTTCCATATAATGAGAACCAATATTTTCAAAAGGAGGAAAATGACTAGGATTCCTGTTATAGGGGTTTCCTTGACTAGTAGAAACGGGAGTTTTCGCCATTAGTTTCAAGCTAAGATCTACTAAGGATTTCTTCCATGGTGAGGATGTTATTCTGTCATCAATTAATTTATTTTAGAAATTAAAGATAGGGGTAACTAGGAAGAAGGGTTTACCAAGTAACTGTGAAATACTATATACCACCTTGGAGAACCAAGGATTTACATACAGGTAATAAATCTCACCAAATGTGGTGTTCGGTGTATCATAGTGTACAAGGTTGATGACTAGATTACCTAAGGTGAGAATGGAAACCTAGTGTGGACTACAAAAATATACCCAAAGGTATGTTGAATACAGTCCGTAGTAGTGTTTTCTAATGTGTAACCATTCAATTATCATGTTTCCATATACTTTTCATGTGTGGATCTCCATCCAATATACCCATAGGTACATGGAGAACGGTCGAATACACTTACGTATGTGGAATGAGATATCACCCCTAGAATGCAACGCTAGCAAAAAATGATAGTTCCTATGCTTAAATACACTAGAACACATATTTAGCCTAGACTTCTAGATGTTTGCATTGAAAAATGCTCCTTAAGATTGATTGAGTAAATTTTAAATTTTATCTTGAATTAAGTTTCATTTTTCAAGGCTCAAAAATCGATGTCACCTAAACACGGCTATGATGAAACTAATATGGAAAAAATAACTCTTTTCATTTTCCTTTTAATAATGAAAGGCCTAACTAAGTAGGGGAAGAACAAATCAGTCAGCAATGCAACAAACAAGTGATGCAACAATCGATCTCCTCAACTTCACTATTCCAATCAAAATCAAAGCCCCATATGCAATGCAGATAATAAAAAATGATGATATTTTTCTTTTTCTTTCCTCTTAATCTTCATATGCAATGAAAACTAAGATGTAACAAGGTTATTGATAAAATAAATCACACAGAATATGATTGTAATATAAATTTCTCCAATCCAATCAAAAATCAAGCAAAATGTTTACAAAGACCTAATTTGATAAGAAAAAAGAAAAAACCAAAGAAACTATTTCCAAAGGCTAATAAATCCAAATGCAAACATTATGACGGTTTTTCAGAGATACTGACAAACTCAGATAACCCAAGAAAACATGATGGACCAAAGCAGATCAAAAAGTAAGGCAAGGAATGAAAATATGTTATATCTTAATGGATGAGCACAGGTGCAGAACAAGAGAAAGTGTGTTGCAGTGCAGGTGTTGAACAGGAGAAAGTGCACTACAGTGTAGATACATTGTAGTGCCCCTCCCACATTTACCCATTTTCACCATATTTCCTAGGATAAACATGATTTTATGATCAATATGACATTACTCAACCTCCTAAATTACCTTAAGGTAATGGATTCGACAAAACAAGACCTTACTGACTTCCCCCGGGTGCCACGGGACCTCCAGGAGTAACCCAACCCCTCCAAGTGTCCAAACCATGTGACAACTCACCTTTTCCATGAACAAGAGCCCCATTTTCTCCCTTTCCAAGGCCTACAAGAGACTATGGGTTCCCAGTCACTCCCATAGGCCTGCATTGGTGCGATTGTGGCATTTTCCTACCAGTGTTGTGCCAGCGACTGTGAGAATTAAGGCTATTTTTCAGGGTTGGCACTAGGCCTCTTCCCAGAAATCTATGAAAATTTTAGAACTCATAAAAGACAAGAAGACGATGCTTGTAAACCAAAAATAAAAACCAAGACTTGACCTGACCAACCCCAACTAGGACTTACATTTTCTCAAACACTTGGTAGATATGAAACCTACAGGTCATGAATGCAAGTCTGAACATGAGGGACTAAAAAATCATCTGAGGTTTAACAATAAGGGCCCCTACCTTCTCTCATTATTTGTCTTAATATCAATTAGGTCTTGAATTCATTACTTATTCAGTTATGAGTGAAAGCATGAATAGATTCATGACTAAGATCTGTCATAAAACCATGCTTATAACCAGCATATAGCCAGATAAATACCAATAAGAGAACAACCATTAAAGCCACATAATAACTAGTACATTTCCTTACCAAAATAAAGAGAATCTTAGCTTTTATTAACCATAGGAAAATACCAACTGGGTTCGAGACTTCCATGGTCCACCCTACCATAGATTGGCTGAGCCAAATCTCTCTTCATCTAATCACCCTCGTGCCATATTCCAAGCATGAATGTGGGATCTCATGGGGTAAACCAGTCCAAAGGAAACCAAGGTAATCCATAGGTTAAACCACCTCCACCCTCTCCATACTATGATCACACTTAAACCAATGTTGAGATCACAAAATCGAGTCGAGCTTGGATGCCTCAAAATTTCTTCACCATCCTTGAGGAATTTTCATGTCTCCACTCTCAGGCTTACCATGTATCATGCCATTACTGGTCAAGGGATTCCTAGGCCTTTGGGAATTTTATTTATACCACCTCACCTTGGATCCTGAAACCATCTAGCAATCCAAAGCTCAAAACGGAGAATAGTCTCATCACATCATGCCAATGATATCAAAATAATCATATACCAACATGCACATACCCTACATGTCAAAACTAGCTCGGAAATCACACATGAAATATGCTACCTACAAGTATTTTCGTTGAAGTTGCTTGATCCTTTCCTTCCTTTTCTTTCCTTGTCCTTCTTTCCTCTTCCTTTCCTCTTCCTTTGTTTTTCCTTTCCTTTTTGTTTTTTCTTGATTTCTTTCTCCTCTTGGTGCTTCCTCCTCTTTGAGACAAAATCTAACACTAAACTGAAAAAAAGCCGACAAAATCCTACCAACTGATGCTCAGGGGTATTTTTATTGACGAGACCTTTAATTTTTTCATTTTCCATTAATTTCCTTCATTTTCCTCCTCACATGAAACTTGTGACCTTTCACCTTAATTTTCTCCTAATTTCCATTCTTTTCATAAATAATGTGCCAAAACACCTTTTTGACTTTCCAAAGCCTAAGCCATTTCCTTTTCCAATTTCCTTTAGCCATAAAACACAAAAAGTGATGCCCACTAGGATATTTTTCCCAACATTAAGCTTGGAATAAATGTACCTTTCCTATGGTCTTATTTTACCTTTATTAACTTTTATTACATGAAGTTTTAACCCGGGGTTGTTACAGACCACTCCCCCTTAGGGGAATACCGTCCTCGGTGTTAAACCACACTTATACCCATCAAAACCATTGAAAATAAAAAACATACTACCTCTAGTTCTTTATAACCCATCTCCATTGCAGAATTTACAATAACATCATGTTCAAAAGCAAAACCATCATGACAACCATACCACTTATTGGAGATTTATATCTTAGCTCATTGCAGTATTTGCAATAGAAACCCCACATTAATATTTACAAATACCAAGACTCGTTTTCCTTCATCGTCAAACAATGAAGGATGCATAGCCCACATATGATCCATCATCTCCCATGTAGCTTCATCGGGCCCAAAGTGCTTCCACTGCACTTTAACCTGATCGAGTGCTTTATTATGGAGCGTGAGATGTTTCCACTACATTATGCATTGGGGTTGCATCTGGAATTATCCTTCTTGATCCACCTGAAATAAAAACCAGTCAATAACATGATCAACATCCTTTACATATATTTTAAGCAATGAAACATGAATAACATTATAGAATTTCACTTTCTAAGGCAGTGCAAGTCTGCAGGCCACTGGTCCAATCCTCTTAAGGATCTCAAAAGGCCCGCAATACCGTGGTGCCAACTTGGCACATGATTCAATCCTCAAGGAGATCTTCTTCGGCTTGATGTACAAATACACATGCTTCCCAACTTGATACTCCTTAAATGCCCTGTGTTGGTCTGCATAACTTTTTTTCTATCATGTGCTGCCTTTAGATTCTTCTTTATAACCTGCATTTCATGTTCCATGTCTGCCAACATGTCTAGTACAATAAGTACCATGTTCAATGGATCAATCCAGTTGATGGGAGTATTACAAATCTGCCCATACAGTGCCTCAAATGAAATCATCCTCAGTGACACCTGATAACCATTATTGTAATCAAATTCAACCAATGGAAGATACTCCTCCCATCTTCTCTGTTGATGCATAACATACATCCTCAGCATATCCTCTAGTATCTTTTTTACCCTCTCTGTCTATCCATATTCTTGTGGATGATAAGTTGCGTTGAAGGCCAACTCTATCCCCAATCCTACAAATAGCTCCTTCCAAAACTTGGAAGTGAACTTGGCATCCTTGTCTGACACAATATTCTTCAGAAAACTGTGCAATCTCACGATCTCCTGGATGAATACATGTGCTACGTCACTAGTTAAATAAGTATTATTTACTAGAATGAAGTGAGATACCTTTCTCAACCTGTCTACCAATGCCATGATAGAATCATGTTGCCTCGATGTCCTCGGAAGACCTGTAATGAAATCCATGGAAATGACCTCCCAATTTTTCTCTGGAATCGGAATAGCTGAAGCAACCCAACTGGATGCTTACATTCTGCTTTGACCTACTGGAAGTCCAAACATATCACCAAAAAATATGCCACTTCCTTCTTGAGATTCGGCCAATAGTAGAACTTCTTTACAGCTTTTAATGTATTTTGATATCCTGGGTGACCTGAACATGGTTTTGCATGAAACTCCTTCAAGATAAGCTTCTTGAGTTCATTGTCATCAGGCACATAGATCATTTTTCTAAATCTCACCAAGCCATCTGTTGTAAGATTATAATCCACATCCTGATCACTTGTACCCTATTGTAACCTGAGCATAAGCTCCATGTACCTATCAGCCTACTGTCATGCATGTAAGATCTGATCCTGTAGAATTGTCCCATATGATCTCACTATTGCAACATGGTTCAATCATACTTTCCTGCTAAGATAATCTGCAACCATGTTCTCCTTTCCCTTAATGTACTTGATCTCAAATTCAAACTCACTAAGGGTAGCCAACCATCTAGCTTGCCTGGCGTTCAAATTCGGTTGATCAAACAAGTATCTTAGTCCACTATGATCGCTCATCAACACAAACCTCCTACCAAGAAGATAATGTCACCACATCTTTAAGGTATGAAGAATAGCTTCCAGCTCAATATCATGAGTCACATAGTTCTCCTTGTGCTCATTGAGTTTCCTAGACTCATGGCATATCACTTGTCCCTCCTGCATGAGGACTCCACCAAAACCTCTCTTGCAAGCATTTGTACACACTAAGAATTATTTATCCAGATTTGCAATCTTTAACACTGGAGCATGTTATCACTATAAAAAAAAATCTCTGAAATCTGGTTAGTTACATTTTTTTCCTAATTTCTAGTGTTAGATAGGGTTAGAGTCATTTTGATATTTTTCAAGGTCTAAATCATGGTTAAAGGTCTCATACCATCATTAAACATTGTTTATTAACCTCACTTCACTCTTCACAAGTCTCATGCCACGTTTTAAAACCCATTTGTAAAGTTTGTTTCGAAAATTTGATTGAATAAGCCCAGAAACCGCGTTTTCGTAGCACGCCTAGTGTAAAAAGTCCATTTTGCGCTATGAAAACGCTGGTGAATTCGTAGCGCAAAAACCAGAATTTGCACACCATGCACTACGAAATCGGGAATTCGCAGATTTATCTATGAGCTGTCACATCTATCAAATTCAGTTAAATTTTCCATTATTGGGTGTCCTTCATGATTTGTCCTCCACGCATGCAACCATTCTTTGTCATCATTAGAGGTTATTTGTCATAAATTAGAGGTCAGTCATTATTGGTCCTTTCAAATTTCAAAAAGTTGGTCGTTTTCATTTGTCTCATGCAAGAAAACACTGCATGCATTCTTAAGTATTGAAAGAAATAATTCGTGATGTGATTCCTAGTGATCAAGAGAGGCATAACCGATTCAAATCAAGTGAGGTTGTCCAATTCGAATACAGGTTATAACATTGTTTTCAAAGCTTGCTAATCTAAGTGAGTTTGATATTCATTTGTGTGGAAACTAAATTTTCATCAAGCGAGGCAGAGTTCTTATCAAGCGAGGCTGAATTCGATTCCTAAGTTAAGCAGTCTATTCAACAAGAGACTCAGATTGTTAATTTTCTGAAGACACAGGGTTTTTAGAAGGCTTTATTGCATATTTCTGAAGATACAGGTTTCAAGAGGAAAATGGATGAGGAGAGAAGAATCCATAGGTCTGGTCATTGCTTAAGGACTGAACCTGAAGGTGTTGAAGCCCTTACAAAAGATAAGTCTGTCGAAGCAGCTTTTAAGAAAGTTGGATGTTGGAAGTTTTGTGAAAAACTTCGAGGCACACTCAAGTTACCAATGAGCTTGCCATAAATTTCACAGGGTCAAATTCCAAAATTGGGTTCCTAAATGTACCAATTTTCCCTGAAGTAATATCAGCTGTAACAGAGATCCCAAGAGGTGGAGACAGGTGGTTTAAAAATTTCAAATTCGATATGACACCATGCAAGATATTTTTGAAACTAGAATTTTCAGAGGTTGACTTGAACAAGGTTGTGCCAAGGATTTATGTCAGAGACACATTTGCCAATTTTCTCTACAATATTCAGAGATATTTCACTTGTGAGGGTAGATATCATAAGGTATACACCTACCATTTTAAACTCCTGCTTCATTTCACAGGGATAATATCATTAGATTTACCTTTTTATCTCTTCAGAAGCTTGGCTAAGATGTCTAATAAGGTACAAATGAAATTTGAATCATGTGAAAACTCCTTATTTCACCATGGCTTAGTTAAACTGATAATCTTACATGAGCTACAAAAGGAAAATAGAGATTGGGCAGAATTCCTCTTTTTGAGTAGAATTGGAATAGAAGGAACAACTACCAGCCCACAAGCTAAAACTCCATCAAAGATTGCTGGTCCTATGGAAACAAAGTCTAAAAGATTTGTTAAACTTAAACCTAGGAAACAAGTGAAAGAACCAATGACATCATTGAATATCCAAAAGACTCCTAGGTCTATACAGAAGAAGAAAACCCTGATTGAGGAAACAATTTTAGAACAGTCAACTAGTAAAGAAAATCCAAAGAAGTTGACTTAAAGTCAGAGGATAAAATAAAAGGGTAAGGCTGTAGTTACAGAGGAGATAAGAGGCAATTTGAATGACATACTTCAGGCTATCGACATAGAGGAATCTCCCCTAGTGCAAGCAGAATTAATCAAATTAGATACAGGTGCCAGCAAATTGAAAAAATTGAAGACATCTAAAAAGTTAGAATTTGAAAAAGAGGTGTAAGAGTTTATTTTTAAACCCAGAAGACCCTCAACAAGGCAATATAAGAAGGTGAAACAGTCAAATTTGGTGATAGAGAAAACAGGGAAAGAAAGTGCTTCTGTTTTTTAAGAAACTACAAATGCATCATCTGCAATGCCTGAAGAAGATAGAAACAGGGTTTTCAAGGTTCAAAAGGAAAAAAGCAGCTATGAAGAGGTAAATAATAAACTCAGGCTTGCAAATAATGAAATTGATAAATTTAAGAAAAGAGAAATAATACATGTTGAATAGAAGGTCAAGTTTGAAAGGATGAAAGGGCTGTGGGAGCTTGAGAAAAATCCAAATACTGAACTAATTGACAGTCAAGCTCAATTTTTCATCTGAAACCTACCTGCAATCAAGGAAGTCAAGTTCATTAGGATGGTTAACAAAAAACTGAGGGCTAATAACAGAAGGCTCAAGAGGAGAATTGAAGACTTAGAGATACAGTTAAATCAGTTTGGAGATGAGCTACAACTTGAACAGTAAGTTTCATTTTTGAAATAAAATTTGAAGGTTATATAGTAATGCTCCATTTTTTAAACTGCTCAAGGTTGATGGTTATTGATTATAAGAATGAATATACACCTAAAAACTAAGTTTTAAAGGTTTCTGACTTGAAATTTTGAGGAAAAAACTGAGAAAGATGAAGACTCAGCAGTTTCGTAGCGCGCTACAAAACTGCTGTAGGATGCAGTTTTGTGATTTTTTGTAAAATTCAAAGAAGAAGTGGTTCAGTTTTGAAGCCTTGATGCTGATGGGAGGTATATATTGAATATCAATGAAGATTCAAATGGTTTTGGCACATTAAATTGGAGTTTAAAGCATTTTTTTCAAAAGAAAGTTCTGCGCTACAAAAACACAGACAATTTCGTAGCGCAGCACTATGGCAGTTTCCACATCATTTTTGAAAATTTGACATATACACAGATGGAAGCTCAAAGCTCTATGAAGACTTTAATACATTTGGCACGTGTTTTGAGTTCAAATTATGCAGCAAAGGTTTTGAATTGGTATTAGTAAAGCACTCAGCTACTATAAAGGAAGCACTTTCCTATTTTACAGGGACAAATAAGGAAGAGATAAAGGGGGTCAAACAGTAAGAAGATAGACATGATCATGGTCGAAGACTAGAAGATGCAACTATCAAGTGTTGTTCTAAGTATTTAGATAAGGTTTTTATGTTTTAATAAATGATGTTTTAGTCTGAATTGTATTAGGAGTTTAAACAGACAGTTTAACTGTTAGTTGTAAATGCAGTTTGTTTGATGAAAGGTGTTAGGTGTCAATTTTTGAATTTTCCTCAAAGGATTGGAGAGAATCCTAAAATTTAATGAATACTCTATAAAAGGTAGGAAATCGAATAGCATCAGGTTGGAATTTTGCAGGAACAAGTGTATTGTTTGGTATTATCTGCAACTCTGTTTTTATCTTAATACAGTGGTATCAGTTTGTTACTCAGGATTCAGAAAAGGCTATGGATGATTGATGTTTTTATGTTTCTCCTTTATCTTTTACTTGCAGTGGCATGAGTGTATGTTACTTAGAACTCACTGTGAAGGTGCTCTAAATTCCTTCATATATTCATGGACTGTATGACCTACTGTTTTATTGTTTTACTGATGCATCTAACCCTTAATATGCCCTGACTTCCATATGAATTTGATATCCATGTTTAGTAAAAACATAAAGTGACCCCATAAGCCCAATGGATGCTTTTTTATTGTAGTACAACCAATTACTAAATTTAATCCATTTACTCACAAATTTAGCCATCTAACTTTTATTTGAAAATCATAAAAACTTTGAGAGAGCCCTCTCAGGCTGAGGAGGCTAAGTCTCAGCTAAAAGCCTGGTTTGAAATAGTTACTCAGGGTCTCCTTTATTAGAAGCCTATCAAGGCCTGATTTTGAGATAACAGAGCATATGTCAACAAATGCTTCAACTTATCAAAATTGGTTGCACGCTCCTTTTTCCATTCAAACTTATTACCTTTCCTCTGCAATGATGTAATAGGATATGCGATTTGTGAGAAGTTCCTAATGAACCTCCTGTAATAACCTGCTAAACCCATGAATGATATGAATTCCTCCACATTTATAGTAGTTTCCCACTCCATGATAGCCTTTATATTCTTCATATCTATTGTTATTCAATTCTTGGAAATAACATATCCCAAGTAGTATCCTTCTATCTGAAAGAAACTGCACTTGCTAAGCTTAGCATACAAATAATGCTCTCTTATCAATCTCAACATTGTTGCTACATGTTCAGCATGATTTTCCTCATTCTTAGAATATAGCAAGATGTCATCAATGAACACAATAAAGAACTTGTCTATATAAGGATGCAACACACTATTCATAAAACACATACAAGTAGTTGGAGAATTAGTCAAACTGAATGGAACTACAACAAACTCATAATGCATATACCTGGTCCTGAAGTCAGTCTTGTACATGTCCTCTTCTTTGATGCATACTTGATGATATCCTAATCATAGATCTGTATTTGAGAACATTGTTTCTCATTTCAAATGATCAAACAAGTCATCAATATTTGGAAATGGGTACATGTTCTTAACTATCACCTTGTTCAACTGCATGTAATCAATGCACAATCTAAGATTACCACCATTCTTCTTCACCGACTTCACTGGTGCACCCAAAGGTGATACACTTGGCTTAATGTATCCCTTATCAAGCATTTCCTTTAACTGCAACTTCAACTCTACCAACTCTGGTGTGCTCATCCTGTAAGATGTCTTTGATGTTGGTGTTTCCCCTGGTACCAAATCAATAGAAAAGTCTACTTCCCTGTGCAGAGGCAACTCCAGAATCTCTACTGGAAACACATCCTGAAACTGCTGCAATATAGGGTACCTCTTCAAGATTTATGCATCCTCAACATCCTTACCCTTTTCACTGGAGATATTAACTGCAAACACCACACATCCTTTCCTGCAATTGTGCTTAGCCTACATATTTGTGACCATCCTCACTGATGTAGGCTTCTTCTTTCCCTGAAAATTTATCTTTTCTCCATTATTATTCAGGAACTCAATAGCCTTGTCATAGAAATCTACTTTGGTTATGTGAAGATACATCCAATCCATACCCAAAATCATATTATATGATCCCAATGGCAGTACATTCAAATGCATTGTTGTAGGCATACCATGTAACTCAAATGCACAATCTCTTAGCCAATGATGAACTCTCTTCTTTGTACCTGTAGCCAACTTCACCAACCAAGACTCTGCATGCACTTATTTTCTCAAGCCACACTTATCCACCAGGCCAAGATTAACATAACTATAATTAGATCCAAGATCAATCAAAATAGAAATAACTTTATCACAAAGCTTATCGTCCATCTCAATGATAGATGCCTGGTGATATGCCTGCCTATTTTCCACAACTGCATATATTCAAGTAATACTATGACCAACATATCCAATTGTTTGAGCCTTCTAAGCACTATAGATAGGCCTACCTCCCTGGTATAATGGAAAATCCTTCTTACGATGATATTTTCCACATATCCAACACTGCAATGGTGCTCTACTATCACTTCTAGTTTACTACTCTTCGGGGTGTGATACATGTCCCTTATAAATTGCATTGAAATTCTTGTAAGGAGTGAAATTGTATTTATCACTTGCATCTTAAGGTATTCCCTGCTTTGGTGGCCATTTACCTTTTACCTTCTCCTTTCCCTTCAAGTCACGTTTAGGATCAGATTTTCGCTTTGACTGCTCATAACAATGCTTCAATTTATGGATGGCCTCTTCTAACGATCTAGGCTCATCAAACTCAATCTAGTTTATATATGTTTCTAGAAATCCGTTGATGAATCTATGAATCTTAGCCTTTTCCTTCTTGAGATATGGCACATACCTCAATAGCTCCAAGAATCTCCTAGTATACTCATCATCTATCATAGAACCCATCTGTAGCTCATAAAAATCCTTAGCTCTATCATCATAGTACCTCCTCAATAAGTAATTCTTCTTGAAAATCAAGTATTCTTCCTGAATTCCCTTGAAATTCTTCACATCTTCCCACCAAATATATGCTTTCCCTTTTAGACTGAAGGTGGCTATCTTGGATTTCATATTCTTTGAATAGTTGTGCAATCTGAATAATTTATTCATTCCAAGAAACCATGCCTCTCCATCTACTGACTTCTTCATCTCTCCATCTAATGTATGAGGCTTCACTTTCTTGAAATCCTCGAGTAAATACTAGTCCCTCCTCCTCTAAGGATGATGATGGTGATTATTGTGATGATATCTCCTGGATGAGGAAGTAGAATGATGCACATACATACCAACCCTCCTATCAAGTGTATCTAGTGATCTGCCACCTCTAACTGTGTCCCCTCTATCCAATATATATCTGGACCAAGATCTGCTACCATAGGCTCCATTTTTTTTCTCTTCCTGCCCTTCACTGATTCTCATCAATCCATGTTTCTGTATACTACAACTCTGATAAGTTCTAAAGGATTGTTGCATTAACCTCTACCTACTTCTCTTGATCCATTGCAAGTGTTTCTTGAGCCTCAACCAACCTGTCATTGTTTGTTTTACAACTTTTGATCTCTACCCTCGAGCTCCTCAATGTATCTGCTATACTAGAAGAATACTCATATCCTTATTGTCCAACTAATCTGTAAGGAGAGTCATGGGAACTATAGTCTACCATTTTTCTTTTCATATTTAATTCTCTTATTCCTACAAGTATACCATGTCATATAAACAAAATAGATACCAAAAACAAATCCATACCTCAGTGATGTTCAGGGGAGGCTTATCTCATCTGCAAGATCAGTCCACATTAGCATGTACATGTATAATCATACGCATAACCATATAATAACATAAAAACATCATGCATTACCATACCAAATGTATACCATGATCCCATGCATGACAACCATAACCTTGAAAACATCACACTTACTCAAAGAGAGCAAAATCACACTCTTGGTATCATATATGACCCAAGGAGAGCACAACCACACTCTGATACCAACCTGTAGCACTCCCTCCCACATTTACCCACTTTCACCAGCTTGCCTAGGGTAAATTGATTTGAGGGTTACTATGACATGACTCAACCTCCTAGATTACCTTCAATAAATGGAGTCGACACAACAAAACCTTACTGGCTTCCCTTGAGTGCCACATGACCTCCAAGAGTAACAGAGTCCCTTTAGGTGTCCAACCCCTATAAAAACTCACATTTTACCTGAACTAGAGCCCCAGTCACTCCCTTTCCAAGGTCTTCAAGCGACTATGGGTTCTAAGTCACTCCCATAGGCCCGCATCAGTTCGATTGTGGCCTTTTTCTACTATTTTTGTGGGCCCAACGACTGTGAGAATTAAATCTATTTTTTAGGGCTAGTTATAGGCCTATGCCTAGAAAGATATGAATCTTCCAAAACTCATAAAAGACATGAAGACAATTCTTGTAAATGAAAAATTGAAACCATAACTTGACCTGACCACCCCCAATCGAGACTGACATTATGTCAAACACTTTGTAGATATGCAACCTACAGGTCATGAATGAAATTCTGAACATGAGGGACTGAAAACTCATCTGAGGTTTAACAAGAAGGGCCCCTACCTTATCTAATTAGTTGTCTTAACATCAATTATGTCTTGCATTCATTACTTATTCAGTTATGAGTGAAAACATAAATAGATCCATGACTAAGATATGTCATAAAACCATGCTTATAACCAGCATATAACCAGATAAATAAAAATAAGAGAACAACTATTAAAGTCACATAATAACTAGTACATTTACTTACCAAAAGCAAGATAAACTTGGATTTTATTAACCATAGGAAAATACCAACCAGATTTGGGACTTCCACGTTCCACCTGATCATAGATTGGCTAAGGAAAATATCTCTTCATCCAATCACCCTTGTGCCATATTCCAAGCATGAATCTGGGATCTCATGTGGTAAACCAGTCCAAAGACAACTAAGGTAATCTAGAGGCTAAACCACCTCCACCCTCTTCATACTGTGATCACACCTAAACCGGTGCCAAGATCACAAAAATGAACCAACCTTGGATGCCTCAGAATTTATTCACCACCCTTGAGGATTTTTCTTGTCTCCACCCTTAGGCTTTACCATGTATCCTGCCATTAATGGTCAAGGGATTCCTAGTCCTTTGGGAATTTTACTTAGACCACCTCACCCCATATTCCAAAACCATTTGGCAATCCAAAGCTCAAAACCGATAAAACCCCATCACACCATGGCTATTTGAAAATGGAAATGCTAGGATAAAAATCCATTGTCAAACCCCTAAAAAAGTGATGCCAATGACAACAAAAGAACCATGTACCAACATGCACATACCATGCATGTCAAAACCAACTGGGAAATAACATGTGCAATTTTTTACCTAAAATTATTCCCGCTAAAGATGCTTGATCCTTGCCTTCCTTTGCTTTCCTTGTCCTTATTTCCTTTTCCTTTCCTTTCATTTTCCTTTCCTTTTCCTTTCCTTTCCTTGCTTTATTTCTTCTTTATCCTCTTGGTGCTTCCTCCTCCTTGAGAAAAAATCTAACACTAAACTAGAAAAAAAAACTGACAAAATCCTGCCAACTGATGCTCTGAGGTATTTTTATTGACCAGACCTCTAATTTATTCATTTTCCATTATTTTCCTTCATTTTCCTCTTCACATGCAACATGTGACCTTTCACCTTTCCAAATCCTTAGCCATTTCCTTTTCCAATTTCTTTTAGCCATAAAACACAACAATTGATGCCCACTAGGATATTTTTCCCAACATCCAACTTGGAATAAGTGTCCCTTACTTATGTTCTTATTTTACCTTTATTAACTTTTATTAATTTAAATTTTAACATGGGGTTGTTACATAAATTGGATCAATCCAGGTGTTGAACAAGAGAAGGTTTGCTACAATGTAGATAACATTGGATCAATGTAGATTTAGAATAGGAGAAGGTGTGCCGCAATCCAGATAACATTGGATCAGTGCAGCTGTAGAAAAGGAGAACGTGCATTGCAACACACATATAGAGAAAGATAAAGTGCATTGGGGTGCTCTGTCTCAAAATAGAGAGATGCATTGGGGAATTTTCATTCAAACATGACTCAATAAACCCAACCAATATCAAACATATGTTTTCTTAAGATCAATTAATGTTTGAATGAGTCAATCAAGGTTTCTTTAAGAGGTGAAAAAGGTGTTAAGGTCAAGGAAACCAGTAATGGAAGAAACATTCCCTATTGAGTCACCAATTAGTTATGTGGAATTTACAATTGTATACAAAGGTGAATTCCCTAGACCTGGTGGACTGATCTAGAACAACAGAAGACAAAAAACATAGAGTTTTCCTTAGAGAAATTGAAGAATGGGAGAGAAGCCTACTTGGAATCCGTCGCAAGATTTCCTTTCCTCCTTGCTTGTACACTCCAATTGTAGCTCCAAATTCTATAATTAGAATTTGCGCATAGGACTAAAACAAGAAAATGATCTACAACATCTACGTAGCAAAATTCAATTTTGAAATTCAATGAATCAACAAGGCATTGAAATACATGAATGTAAACGTAACACAACACATATATGAAAACATAATAATCTTTGTATTAATAGAAATAGGAGAGATTTTACAACCATAAATATAAGTTGATCTTGTAGAATTCTACCCAAGTTGAATTTTCATTCCTTGTCATAAAGAACACTTCAATGTCAACCCTAATGCATGAAAATGATGAATCCTTCAGATTTAAGGCAAATAATCCTTCGGATTCATGGCAACAGCATAAGGGTATAATCAATCTCCACAAGCCAACATTGATTCTATGGATGGTAGTAAATTTATAGGAGAAGTATAGTAGTTTAGGATTTACCATTATGGGCTTGAGATCCACATATGATGAGAGGATAAGATCCACATATGAGGGTAATCCATCTCATAAGTTATCTATTCAACTTATATCAGTGTGTCTTGTCATATCAACCACCATTGTCATATAGTAAGGCCTTGGTTAACAGCTCTATCTCTCCACAATATTAGAGAACAATGATGGGGATTATTGAGGTATAAAAGGTGTCTTTTTTAACGCCTATTTATCCTACATTAATTATCAATCCAGGAACGAATTTTTATTTCAAGAGTGTACTCTGTCTGAAGTTGCAATTCAATCTAAGAGTAATGCTTTGCAATATGTAGTATAGTGTTTTAAATACAAGAGTAAACGGATGCTATAAATAAAATCTAATTGCAATGACATGAAACTAAATGCTCTAAAATCCAAACATTCACTCAGCAAACATCAGTCAAGGATGTAGTAATGATAAATGTTTCCTTTAGAAACTGATGGAATTAACTAAGAACAAGATAATCAATCTAAGAACGTGGGAGAAATAACCAGTATTCTTTACAGTTGATAATCATGCTTTAAAGCAATTAAATGAAAATAGAATTTGAAATAAATGTTGCTAATGAAAGTAAACTATGCAAGCACTTTAAAAGAAAAACCAAACTCTTTGCAGACTGTAAACTAATGAATCGAAATAGAAATTCGATTAAAAGAAATAAATGTTGAATCAAATCACTCACACGTTGCAAGAATTGGAAATATAATACAAAGACGCAGTGAACTCCACCAGAGGCCGGGCCCTTAGCCGCCAGTGAGCACTGCTAAGTTACTTCAGAATAATCGAATGAGCAGAAACGCAACTTATTTATTGATCATATGTAGCAGATTTTACAAGAAATCGTACTCTGTTTTAATTAACAAGAGTCGATGAACAATTCTGAAATTACGAAAGGAAATCTCTCCATCCCCCAATACATAATACATGCTCTCCTTTTATAATCAGAAAGAGGAGAAATTAAATAGTAAATATGATCCCTCATAAAAATATTGGATTGTCCATATATTTCCATCAATCTTTCAACAGGAACAAGTCGAATTTGGATTTGCAACTGGAAGAATTTCGAAAATGGCCAAACAGCGAATCTGAGAAAATCATCCTCAGAGAACCTTTCGTTTCTCTTAATACGGGCCGAATTTTAGCAAACCATTTTCTACTAAGTTAATTTGGTCCGTTCTGGACAAAACCCATGTTTCAGATTCTTTAGATTCTTCTCCATTTTTCTAGAATGTCCAACGCAAAACTGACACTTATTATTCCAGCGAATTTGTGAGTTGGAATATTGAATGATGTGCTGGAGATCAAATCTGCAATCTGGCAAATATCTTGGAGGCTAAAATGGTGAGTGATGTTACAAAATATATTAATAAAACATCATTAATAAAATAATGCATAATAATCATCAATTTATTAAAAATAAAGGAGAATAAATAATATTTATCCATAAGAGCATAAATAATTATAAAATGGAATTATATGATAAATTATGATAAATGACATGATAAAGAAGAGTAGAAATGGATGAAATAGGTGTTAAAAAGTGATAATAATAATGTCATATTAGCGGCCCAATAGGGATAAAATCACTTATAAGCACCTTCATTATCGTCTCTCAAGGCATAGACCCCATCTATATGTTCACAAGGTATGTCCTTTTAGGACCATTCCCATCTTTTACACATCCTCATTGAATTTCCTCTTTGACTACTCTTACCTATTGGATGCCCTACCTCGTCCTCAAAGAGTATCAAAATTCATATGCTTACCCAATCCTCCATTCTTTCTTCATAATGTGAAGACAAGAATGATGTTTCTATCTCTCCCTCTCAACTAGGGAAGATCTATTCATTATTATAAAAGAACTATATCCAAGATCACTCTTAACTAGGGACTTGTTTCGAATAATAGCTATCTACTTTTTGGTGGAGATCATGGTACTATCAGTTGCTTTTAGGGCTCCTTTTTTTCACCTCATCATGTCATGGATGAAATTCAAATTCTTCATCATGGAGCCATCTTCTTCGTAACTTCTTCATAGGGCATCGATCATCTTCTACATCACTTCCCTTCAACGAAACATAGTATTGAACCAATACTCATGTCATCCTTCTCTTCATTGGGAAGTGAAATTCTTCGTCATCATCTGGTTATACTTCATAATGCTACCTCTTTCTGAGTCACATTAATTTCAATATTTTTCATCCAATCTATGTGTACTAGTTGTAGGTGAATCTCTACAACCCTTTTCTAGTAGCCCTATTTCCAACCCAACCAAACACTTGTTTTCAAAAATCAAAAGTGAAATTCTAAAATATAATTACCTTATGACGACCTTTCGTCATAATATCATCTTCTACAACTATCACATCATGCATATCGTACAACTCCCTCTCTAAGACATTTACCATCAAGGTTTTCCTTTTTATTTAGATTTTATCAGGGCCTTCATACCTTTTCCATGGAGATGCCATAGCTAATCTTTCTAAATGTTCATATGTTTATTACTTATCTCATCGTTATGAACTCTTCTTCCAACTTCATCATATAATGCTTCCTTGGGATTTCGATGCATAGTTCCCTCATCATAGGAACAATTGTTTCCAATCACCTCATATTATTCATGAGGTCATGTAATGTTGATTACATCATGCCATATTAAAGAATAGATCAAGGCACATTGTATTCATGCCTACATGTATCATTCATATGAAAGAGTCCCTTCTTCTTCAAACATTCTCATGAGATAGAGAATTCTAGCCTTTCTATCTGCAATCAAGTGATGACATGACTTTTATTTTTCTATCAATGTTAACAAATGTATGCATACATCTTCCTTCATGTGATCATCTAGGCTTCCTTCAGCAGCTTCCTTTTTTCTTGAAGATGAAAATGCTTCAATAAAATTGACATGTGGAACTTCTTTGTCACCATAATTTCATCCTTCTAAAATTTGGATCCAACACAAGGTGGAATAAAGACTATCTGTGTGGCACTTTCTTCTTCTAAGTAGAGGTCAAACTTTTAACAAATATTCCAATGGGGGATATTAATGATCCTCATTATGCAAATGCTTCTTCCTGGTGATGATGATGTATGATGATATATATTTATATCTTTCTAGATGACTTGCTTCAACCATACAACTGCTACTTTGACTATCCTTCTATGCTTCCTAATGATTAAGTCATGAGCTAATTCCTATGTAATATGATTGCTTCAACCATATCCTTTTTCATGCTTCTATAATGATGTCAACTTAATTATGATATAATTCATCTTGTAATGCTACCTACCATGACTTGTTGATTTCTATATATTGAAAATAAACTAAATGTGTGAGAGACCTCTTAATAGTGGAGGTATTTCACTTATTTTCTTCTGGTTCTTCTACTTCTTCAATCATATGGGCTTCATTTCTTTCTTTTCTCCTCTTCTTGCCCTTCTTAGGTTTAGGACAATTCCTTTTAATGTGCCCATATTTATACATTCATAGCATTGGATTTTAGGCATATAAATTTTCTTTTGAAACTTATTTCAAGGCTCAAACTTTCCAAATTTCCCTTGAAGCTTTCATCTTGTATAGTTTGGTTCTTTAAGATATGATTTCCCCTGTAGTGCCTATAAAAAACAACTCCACCAACTTTTCATAGATATATTTTGATGTCTTCAACTTTGCAAAATAGGGGATGAGAGAATCTTTGATTGATTCAATGAGGACTCTTTGAGCCCTTATTTCTCCTTGCATATAATTTGATAGTGCTTGAGATTACTCTTATGGAGGTTTGGTGATTGAGCCCTTTACATATTCAATAACTTCATTCACCATGAGAACTAAATATATTCTCTTCTTCCATGTGAGGTAGTTCGATGTCCCAATAATTTTATTGTTCTCCTTGCAGAAAGAAGTCATTTAGTTTGTAGATTTATACATAAAGTATAAAGTACTTACTTTTCAAGTGAATATAGATGGTGTCTTCCACTAGATGTTTCCTTGATTATTATGTCTTCCTTTTTTAATAATTACAATGCTTATTATTTAATATAAGGAGATATGTTCCTTCTCCTTCAAATATATTTGATATGTGATCCTTTCTTTAATGAGAGGAAGATCACCTGTATTTGATGATGAAATGGTCTTCTTGCTTCCTTTGGTTGATTATTATAGGATGTTTATGCTTCTAAGGGTACTTCAAGTGTGTAGGGTCCTTATTTTTTGAGTGGAGATAAGGTCTTTGAGGTCTTATTCTTCTTCAATATATGTGATGATATGATCCTTGAGATGTGATGGATAATCTTCCTTGATGCTCTTTTTATGCTCGGCTCTTATGTATCCTTATTCAATTAGATGATCTTCAAATTGCCTCTTCTTCTTGTCACTTGTTGACAGTGTTGGACCTGCAAACATTTAATGGGTCTCCCCAATATGTGGTCCCAATTAGACCTCACACCATTTGGGATAGGAGCCCCATCCGGAATATGGTATGGTTGTCATTTTCTTAAATATTTGCCTTGGCTATAATTGTCAGCAAGAGAGAGGAATGCATATGTGCCTTTTAAAATAAATTGAGTTTGTTTGGTGAGTAATCAATTGTAGGTGTTTCGACGTTCTTCTACTGTGGAGAGGAAAAAAATTGAGCCCCTAAGAGAGAGGAAATAGTACCATCCTAGAAGATACACATGAAAATAAGAAATATTCATCTAACGTCCAGCAGAAAAGTCCACAAGGATGTGAGGGTCATTGTAACCAAAACAAACATGAAATATTTTTCTAACATCAAGTGGAATAGTCCACAAAGACGTGACCATCATAGTAAACATTACAACACATTAGAAATATTATAAGCACTAAAATAATCAAAATAGTTCAGCTTCTTTAGCATAGGTGAAAACAAACATGAATTACAAACATTCACATAACAGTATTACAAATATTAATAATCCATGCATGAAGAATGTTTTGGCCATCAAGATTTTGATATTAAGTAAAATTCCTAAGACACATGTATACAATGAACACCACTAGCTCCAATAGTGGACCATTGTAGCCACTCCTTGCTCCCCAAATGAACTAGCTTGTCTCTCTAATTCCATGTAGGAGGAGCCAAGGTGAAAAGTAATTTTCTCATATAATGAGGGTGTATATATAACCAATGGGGTGATGCTTCACCTCCCTTATGAATATTTGACTAACCTCATGAATTTTTGACTTCCTGTGAATTTTTGACTTTATGTGAATCTTCATCTTCTATACATGTCCTTTGGACTTCCACTTTACAATACATTTTCGAATAAGAAATTACATAATCCACAAGAATGATGTGGTGTATGACAACTCATGACATGACATACATGACACTTCTAATAAGGACTTATTGATAACATGGAAATTTTAGGCCATTATTTTTTTTCCCTTTTATGTGTCTTCTTGAGAATACTCTTTTTTCCACCTCCATATGGCTTATAGGTAAGTAGTCTTTAGTGATATCAGGTCTTGAGTTGCAGTTGCAAACTGGTGTCCTTTTTCTTTATCTTGATAATCATCTACAAATATGTCTTCCAACATGTTTCCCTTCTCCATCTCCTTCTTCATCATCCTATCATGGTATGATAGGGTACCTGCATATGTAATTCACTCATGACATGATGACATCAGTCTGATAAACCCCTAGTCTAAGATGATGCATGTCGATCCAGTGATTGAGCTGGAACTGGGTGGCAGGTTGAGGGAGAATCTTAGTGACTATGCAATTGTGAAGCTCAGATAGTCAAGGGTGAAGCTTGATCCTTGAGACTGTGCAATGCGTAGTTCAAGCTGGGACTGAATAAAATAATTGTGCAGTTTTGGAGCTCATTGAGCCAAGCTGAAGGGTTGAGCATTGATTCTTCCTATTGTGTAGTTATGGAATGTAGAGAAGGTCAGGTGATTGCACAATTATGCATCTCAGGAGCTCAAGGGTTGGGCCTGAAGTCATATACTGCACAATCCATAGTTGAGGCCAGGCTAGAGGGTTGAATTGTGCATCTTTTGAGGCCAACATTCGGGCTTGAGCACTGAAACTAGACAGTGCACAATCTTAGGAGGAAGAACTTCGCATTGCATAGTGTCAAGAGGCAAAGTTGAAATCAGAGAGCTGAGACTACACAATGCAAAATTCAGGAGGGTTGGATGAGGCTAAGTTTCTTGGTTGGAGAGCTTTCAGAATTTAACTAGGTGTGGGATTGGTGAAGCTGATGTGAACAGTGCTAAGACTTGACTATAATCACACACTTATAATACTTGACGATGCAACAACATAGATCATACAGGACACATGAACAACATACTTCCCATAGTGTGACAAATTGGCGATGACTCACGACAAGTGTAACACTAAAGATACACTTTGCGACGACTGTGACGACACTTATGCAATAATGCTTACAACTTTGGAAATGAGTGTGATGGATGTTTAAATGGTAAGATCAACTCATTTACACAAAGGTAACCCCTTGAAACCACCAAAACAAGCTCATATACATTGTGTGGCACTTAACATGCGAAAATACGACATTTTTATTTTCTTGCAAAAGGGACCAAAATACTTAGACAAAACACATACAATGGATTTCAATATTTACGACAACAATATCTTGCAAGGTAGGGTCTGAAATTTGGTGCAGACCAAAATTTTGGAGGGTGTTATAGCAACAACAACACTTGGTGACACACTAGTAGAATTATATCTTCTCTTTATTGGTTGAATCTTATGTGTAGGGTCTCAGTTATTCAAGGAGTATTGATTCATCGTGCAGATTAATTTGGCTTTCCCACTTACCCTGTGAATAAACATGTTCCCCTTTGTGCCCTCTCGGTTGAACAAAATCATAATATTCAACAATATCGCAATGTTTTTAACTGGAAAGGCTAGTGTAGTTTGTGATTTTCAGAGTATAGTTTTTCCTCTCTGGGGTTGCTCTGCTACTATCAAGCCTGGACAGTACCTCGTCAGAGTCACTACATGAACACAAACATTGCTCCACTTCTAGTGTGCCTAGACAGTACACTAGCGGAGTGTCTTGCTTCAACTCTCTACATAGGAATCACTTCTCTTCTTTCACCTTAATTTATATATTTAAAGAGGATTATGCATAGGAACTTACTCTTTTTAATGGCAGAAGAGGGATCCCGACTTATTGAGAGCAAGAGAGGTTGTTCCTTCAAAGAAGCATATAGAGACCTCTGATTTATATTTTCTTGTGTGAGATTTTCCCCTTTTCCTCTTCTATTGATTGGATAAGCATGAAAATACTAAAACATAAGAATATAAGTACGGGAATAAGGTTTCCAGAATAAACATGGGTATCATGGTTCAACAGAAAAATCTCCTTACTAAGGAATCTTATTTTCCATCGGAACATCATTGACCAAAATGTATAACCAACACAAAGAAGGATGATCGAAGGTTAACCAAATTTTGTAGTGTCGTGAGACTCTTTTCAACCTATCCACACATAACATAAGTCATAAAACATGTTCACACACGATGCTTATAAAAAAAACAAGAGACAAGACAAAACAACCAAACAAGAAAAGAGACTATGTACAAAGGACAGGGCCCAACCCCAGATTATCATTGAAAATATTTTTTTAAGTATTGGCCATTGACAGGAAGAGATTTAATCTTCCCATCTAGTGATTGAAGATGATAGTATGTTAGCCAATCTTTTCATGTATAGTGAACGGCCCAATCCATAGGGATTGGAACTTAGTGTGTTTTCCTTTGTCCTAGTGGGCTTTGTCCCACTTCAAGACTAGGTCACCCACACCAAATTCATTCTTCCATGCAGATTTCTTGTCAAACCACCTCTTGATATGAATTTGGTGAAGAGAAAAAAATTCTTTTGTTTTTTCTCTTTCTTCCTATAGCTTGTGGAGGGTGTTTATCCTACTCTGAAACAATAATCATGTCTTGCCCTGGGATTTTTGTGAAAGTTGAAGGGCAGGAAAATAAATGTTTGAGGTTAGGATGGATTATTTTATAGACAACAGGAATTAAGGAGATGTATTCATAGAAGGTTTTGGCGTGACTCGGTTAGCCCATAGGGAATTCACCAAAGCGGAGTGTCAGTTCCTTTGTTCCGATAAAATAGTCTTCTTAATGATACAGATAAGGTTCTTGTTTGTAGACTCAGCAAGACCATTTCCTTGCAGATAGTAATTAAATGAGTGTTTCAATAAAATTCCATTTTCCAATGCAAAATCATATAATATTAATGATGAAAAGTATGTTGCATTGTCAAAAACAAGTGAATTCAGAATGTCGACCCTGGAAATGATATTCTACTTAAGGAAATTGATCACTTCCTAATCATTCACTTGCTTTAGCGGAACTTATTATGCCCACCACTTGAAGTAATCTATAATAGTGAGAATGTAGTGGTGTTTCTTTGATGAATGCGGAAAGATATCACCAATAACATATAGGCCCCATTATTGAAATGGTTCTTCCAATGTAATAGGTTTCAACGGGGTGGTTTACTTCTTCTTTTGGTTGGCACACTTCTGACAAACCGGAAATTTGTGGGCATAGGCGTGAGCATATTTGAATAATGCAGGCCAATAGAAACTAGCCCGCATAATTTATGTGCTACTGTGTCACCCACAAAGTGTCCCCCAGCTGGTCCATAGTAGAGATCATGCAATACTTTCCCTGAATCGTGTGCTTCCAAGTACCTAAGCAGTACTCCATTATGGTGCTTTCTAAAAAACACCCCATGCACCAAATGATAAGATAATTATTTTAGTATGAGTGTCATATTCTCTTGTGCGGATAAGTTGAGGGAATTGTTTCGTGATCAAGATGTTGGTGCACATCAGTGTACCAAGAGTTTGCAATAATAGTGGGGGAAGCTCATTCAATGTTATAAATTTTGATTTCCTTCTCCCATCCAGATGGATCTTCTTCTTTTGCATCCATCACTTTTTCTACTAGCCGACATAGACTATGGCCCTTGATCCTGTGAACTAGTTTTATTTCTAAGTCATACTCTTGCAGACTCATCATCCAGTTCACTCTTCTCTCACCCAACTCTTGTTGAACAAACAACAATCTAACTATTGGGTGTGGCACAAAGATAATATAATTATTCTTCAAGAGGTAGGGTCAGAGGTGCTTAATGCCTTGTACATTGCATACGATTTCTTATCAATGGGGGGATAGTTAATTTCAGGTCCCTGTAGGCTGGTACTCATGAAATATATCACTTTCTCATTATTTTTATCATCCTTTTGTGTGAACAAAATGGAAAGAGAAGTGTGAGAAGCGCAAGTGTAGAGAAAAAAATCTTTCTTGAAATCTGGGTTGTACAAGGTTGTTTCTTCTGTGATAACCTTCTTAATATGGGAAAAATGCATCCTTTTCCCTTTTGTCCCATTTGTATAATGCATCATTATTCACCATATCTTGCATAGATTTTATGATCTGAGCATAATCGAAGATGAAATTTTAGAGAAAATTAATCTTACCGAGGAAGGATTGCATGTTGAAATGTTGCACCTACATTGACTAGGCCAAATGGAATTCTTAGGAATGCGAACGTGCCTCACTTAGTGCGGAATGTTGTTTTTAGTTTGTCAGACTCTGAGACTAGAACCTAGTTGTATCCTAAATAATCATCCAACAAGGATAACATATTTGAACCTAATAATGTCTGCAGTGTTTGTTCCATAGATGGCACAAGGTAGTTATCTTTATCTGAGGTGTGATTCAAGTTTCGGAAATCAACACACAAGCGGATTTCCCCAAACTTCTTCCTTACTGAAACCATAATAGATACTCAAGTTGAATGTCACACTTTATAGATGATTGAAACATCCAAAAAATTTCTCAACTCTTTTTGGATTAGCAGATCAAGCATCAGATGTACCTTTCGCAACTTTTCTTGAAAAGGCTTCGTGCCTTCCTTGATCGGGATAAAATGTTGGATTATTCGTGTATCATAATTTTTGAGCTCATCATATGTCAATGCGAAAACATCTAGGTACTACTTGAAAAGGTGAATGAAGGTTTGTCGCTCTTGTGGTGTGCATCAAGTACCGAGATTGACATACTTAAAATCCATTTCTATTCCAAGATTTGTTTGTTTGTGCGACAATGTTGAACTGTGGGTTTTTGCATTGACTGACCCTATAAAGCAATTCTCCAAATCATACAACTTTTCCAATGATACCACACCCTTTGGCATGGGGTTTTTTTTATTTGTGTGGGTTTCATCTTGTAACGCCTTTTCGTGCTTGTCTTCGTGGATAATTTCATCTTTGATTACATCAGCGTTCACCATAAAGTGCAGTATCTGTTGGTCATCATTGAAAACGTGTAAATTAGTGATATTGTCAGGGACGAATGGCTTGTAAATAATTTCAACATAAAAACTATCACTAATTAGTGATAACCTAGCAGCAACATTTGTTAATGAATCTGTAGTTGTGTTACACATTCTAGGAACAGGTCTAATATTAAAAGCTTGGAAATGAGAAATCAAATTCCATACCTCTTGTTGATAACCTTTCAAATGAGGTGACACGTAGTGAATAGTATTGTGTACCTTTCATATGACAATTTCATAGTCAACTACTACTTTGAGAACTCCAAAATTGAGGTTGATGGACTTTTGTAAACCCAAGATGAGTGCTTCATATACTATCATGTTGTTTGTGCACTCGAATTCCAAGCGGCTTGAGATCAGGTGTTTCCTTTGTTGCGGGTCTAGTAAAACACAACCAGCTCCAAAGCCCTCCTGCATATTTGAACTGTCAAAGTAAAAAATCCAAACATCATATGTATAAGATCTAGGCCCTACACTAGGACTAGTACTACTATTACTATCTATTGTACAAATGTCATTTTCACTAGTTGGACTAGGAAGGAGTTCCAATTGTGTGTCTGGTGGGACTGGGGAAGGTTAAGCTAGATAGAACCCCAGATCAATTCTATAAAGAAATTTCCAAATATTAGATCTGCGAAAGCAACTAGTTCATTTTTCCCCTCGAAGGGTGTAACAGTATGCTTCATGTAAGGTTCTGATTTCACCCGGATTTAGTTGTTTCTACCCTTATACTAGAGCCATAAATGTGACTAGTCCATAAAAAAATACCCTTGTAGTTTTTTGGACCAGTCTTTGTTCAACAATACAATGTATGCTTTTGGGATGTCCACAATTAATATATGTACACACTGGTGGACTCATTGGTTGGATGATAGGAAAATAAGCACACCTCTGAATTCACCTACAGCATGGACAAGGGTCTTATCCAGATGGATAATATATGCATTTATTTTATCCCATTTTGTATTAATTTTCTTTGCTACAGATAGGGGCATTACATGCACTGGAATAAACTAAGCAATTGTGTGCATTGTAATTAAAAATTTCAAGCGTTAACAAAAACAAAGAGAAAAGTGTATTTGCATCTAATTTTAAAGCATTAAGCATAGATTATAGGGGACTAGAAGACTTACTAGATCCCTTCTGTGAAGAAGTGGTGTTACCTGAGGTATGATGTTCAACAGTGTGGACAAGAAGTTCCCATTTTCTTTCGATCCTTGTAAGTTCAATAATTATATGTTGGCACAAGATTTCTTAATGTCTTCAACGATGTTATAATAAAGTGAGGGAGACACTGCTAAAGTATATGGAGGAGTAACCTTATCTGTTTCTTTAGGAATAATGGACTTGCTTTTATTGTTCGATGAAGTACTTTTCATTATAGCCACATTTCTAGACTTTCTCTAAGTGTTATGGATTGAGTTGATGGGTGGTGTGATCTTCCTTAGAAAATTCTCTTTCAATTTTTTCCTCATCAACTCTTGTTAGGAGACCGGCACTTCGCTTCTCAAGTTGTATCAAGTATTCTGCTTTTGGGCGGGATCCTCACTCAATGTTTGCTCTACGGCACTTTTCTTTTCAGCTTCATAAACACAACTAAGTGTATTCACTGTGTTCCCAACACTCACAGTTTCTTCAGCAGCAACAATTTCTTCTTTCTCTTATGTTGCCTCAGTCTACTCATTAGAAAGTATTGTATCAATAATATGCGCAGCTATAGAATTCATGTTGTGGTTCCATTGCAAACATGTTTTTTGTGAATGATACTCTTGATGAAACAAACAATATTTGCTACATTCCCATACTCTCAACATTCAGCACAACATTCGAGCTTTGTGCAGACTTGGTCGGTTGGTTACTACTAATGTCTAAGTTGGAATCCCTTCTCATAATTTTGAATCTAAGAGGTGTGATTCTTACGGTGGTCTCGCTTGACCTCTGCTTTAACTCTTCCAACTCATTGGACAAAGACTTAATAGTGTAGTTCAAGCTCTCAATAGCGGTAGCTTCCTTTTACTTCTCCTTTCTTACAAAGGCCTAAGACCTTTTGCATGTGACTTTGGAGTCCTTTGATGGTTCATTGTCAACAATGACTCTAATCCCACGCAAGTCCTTTCCAACTTTGATTATGTCTTCATAATTTTCTGCTAAAGTTTATTTCATATTTCTTTTCACGAACTTCGTGATGCTTGTCAGTAAGGCATATGTGTAGTAATCAATAGTGATGGAGTCATGAGGTTTCGTATTTTTAGGGAATTTATTCAATATGTGATTAAACGTTTGATTTAAATCTTTCACTTTCTCTTTGTGCTCCATCTTAAAATGTTGATGTGCCATGAGCTCTACTCATTTACAGATAGAGAGATTTGTTTCATCGTTGGTTGTCTAATATTGGCATTGAAGTTGGATGAACTTATTATATTAGATGGGGGTTAGTGCTTTGAGCATTGTTATTTACTTTAGAAGCTGGAAGGAAGGAAAGGAGGATTCATGTTATTTTTGTGACTTGACTCGAGAAATCGTGTATGCAATCTCAAAGTCAGATGACTTATCAGGAAATGAGTAATGATAGATGGCCTTATATGTAAGGTACTTTTGTGATGAGACAAGTCAGAGTGAGGACTACTATTTTTGCACCAGATTTCCCAGCTCTCTTAACAACATGGCGTGGGTTTTTTCATTAGTAAACTATTCATGAAAAATATTTTTAAACTCGTTCCAATTCTGGATAGAGTTCAGAGGAAGACTATGGTACCATATAGTTGTTCTTCCATCTAAGGTACACAGAAAATGTGTACATGAAACATCATCGTAACATACCTCTAGCATTTCCAGATGTAGGTAGAAGTTGCCCAGATGGTCCTCCGCTTTCACTTCTTTGTCAGGGTCATACTTTGTTAACATATTTCCTGGGTGCCTCAGCATATTGTGTAGAACACTTGGCAATGCAAGTGGGCCCTGAGACATACTATCGAGATATTTCTCTGCCATATCTTCATTAATGTTTTCCTCCTCTTCGTGAGAATTGTATGGATCTTCTTCTTCTTCATCACCACCTAACCAACACAAAGTATCGTCTAAGATTACAATGTTATCTTCGTCACCACCATTATAATATGGAGGTTTTTTTTATTCCTCTATGTTTTTTGCAGACTCTGCTAACTCTTCAAGGGTGGTGAGAACCAAATATTCAACTGTAGAAATCACTATCTCGATAGGGCGGCTGGGTTCTTCTTTGGAATATAAGGAAGATTGTGTACTCCCATAATCAATCCAATAGCTCTTGCAAACTTATGGGTTATAGGAAGTGTGGCCCAGATATGGTCGTAATATATTTCACAATTTTTTACAAGCTTGGGCTCAGAAGATCCACCAACTTTAGGAATATGAGTAGGGGGGGTGCTGGGAATATTATTGCCTTGTCTGGAAGAAGTAAGATTAGGGTGGGTGGATTTTTTATTCATAAAAATTTGGATGCTCTCCTTCTAGCACCAGAAATGTTGACAGTATTCGACCTAAAAAAATTCAAGGGGTCACCCTGATATGTGGTCCCAATTAGACCTCACACCATTTGGGATAGGAGCCCCATCCAGAAATACATCTCGATTTCCATTTTATTAATTTTTTTCCTTGGATCTAACTATCAGCAAGAGAGAGGAATGCATATATGCCTTCGAAAATCAAGTGAGTGTGTCTAGTGAGTATTCGATTAGAGGTGTGTTGAGGTTATTCTACTGCGAAGAGGGAGAAAAATGAGCCCCTGAGAGAAAGGTAATAATACTAGCCTATTATAGACACACAGAAACAAGAATGATCCATCAAACATCCAACAAAAAATTCCACAAATATGTGATGTTAATTGCATCCAACACAAAGACAAAATATTTGTGTAATATCCAGCAGAATTTTCCACAAAGATGCAACCATCATAGCAAACATTATAGCACATTCTTAATAAGAAAAGTTCTAAATTAACCGAAATAATTTAGCTACTTTAGCATAGGTGAAAAAAAACATGAATTACAAACATTCACAGAACAGTCTTACAAATATTCATAATCCATGCATGAATAACATGTTGGCCATAAGGCTTATGATATTAATTAAAATTCCTAAGATACATGTATACAACGAATGCCACTAGCTCCAATAGTGGAGCATTGGAGCCACTCCTTGCTCCCCAAAAGAAATAGCTTGTCTCTTTAATGCCTTGCGAGAGAAGCTAAGGTGAAAATTCCTTTTTCTCATAAATGAGGGTGTATATATAACCAATGGGGTGATGCTTCACCTCCCTTGTAACTTTTTTACTACCATCATAAATGTTTAACTTCCTATGAATTTTCGACATTACATGAATCTCATCTTTTGTACATGTCCTTTGGACTTCCACTTTACAATAAATTTTTGAATAAGAAATTACATAATCCACCAGAATGATGTGGCATATCGATGCCTCAACCAAGTAACTTAAACCACATGAAAATAATTCGAAATAATAATAAAACATGAGATCAAAGACACAAAGATTTGATTACGGAGTTCACCCAATGTGGGCTACATCTCTGAGCCCTGCTCAAAAGTGGGGAGGCCTTTTTTCATTAAGTGGCATCAAAGAAATCAGCTACAAGAAAGTTTACAAAAAATGACCCTTATACCTCCAATTTGGATGATGGCTTGAAAATGGAGACCTCTACTAGAGAAACGGATTGCACGGTTGAATTCCTGGCATGAAAACGTGCAAACCGGACTATAAACTTATCAAATTCGAACACTGGAATCTTTGGCCCTATAAGGGAATATTTTCAGCATCTCTAAGATACCCTCGCTCATGGTCTCGCTACCCACACCACTCAAGTTTTTGCGCTCCACTCTCCATGGGAGGTCTAGTTCGAATGAAACAAGTGGTTTAAATATATGTCTTTGGGCAGATATAACAAAACAAGCGTGTAGGTTGTTGGAGGAATGCTAACTTG
Source organism: Pinus albicaulis (assembly GCA_034641835.2). Classification (NCBI taxonomy): domain Eukaryota; kingdom Viridiplantae; phylum Streptophyta; class Pinopsida; order Pinales; family Pinaceae; genus Pinus; species Pinus albicaulis. The sequence goes on from CM076575.1 coordinate 1,454,171,032, forward strand.
GGTGGACAAAGGTCCCAAGGTCGAACCCCTACCCCCGTTGCTTAACATTTTTTTGGCGTGTTGGTGACTTCTTATTGTGCGTTTGGTTGGAAGTGCCCAAGAGGCTAGTCGGCATTGTTGTTCGAGTGGGTTCAAGCCCCACCAGCCCTGGTGGTATTAACAAGTGGTAGCAGAGGGGTGTGGCAAGTCCGCCTTTGGTGGCTCGCCCACATATAATATGTTTTATATGTAACATTTGTTAGGGGGTATGGCGGGGGTGGCGGCCCACCATCTCAATTTGATTTATTTTTTTAATATGGAATATATAATAATGTCATGGGGGTGGTGGGGGTGGTAGCCCACCACCCTATTTTAATATTTTTTTTGCTTTTTTAAAACAATATGGTTAAAAAACTTCCTTCAGAAAATATGGGATATCAGATAAATTAAGTAGGAAAAAATTTCGCCTGTTTTGGTGGCCATATTCCGTGCGCTGAGATTCTACCAATTTGTTGCCTCATTAAGACTACCACTTGGCCAAGTTTGACTATAACTTTAACCAGCTATAACTTGAGCATACGAACTTGGATTTGAGCAGTGTTCACATCGTTGAAATCAGGGAGATGAGCACTACGATCTGGTCTTAGTTTCATTTCCATTTGATGAATTTGATTTTAGAGTTATTTTAAAGGTCACTTCTATTTATGGATCCATCCAGATCATTCATCCTCACTAAGGAGATTTTGGACTGCCAAAATATTTATCAGTCAATTGGAAAGTGAGGGAATTTCTCCATCACTTTCTCCTTTTCAATCCATCGAGCCTTAAATGGATGCACTCCTTTGAAACCAATACAAAGTTACTCCATGTCTCCTCGTCATGAAGCCCTGATATTCCTATCTAGAATGATGTCCTCTAGTAGCTTGTCCAAGTATTCAAGTGAAAAATAATCCACTGTAGGAACCCATCAAACCTCTTCGGTGTCCATGATCAAAGGAGGTTCATAAATATTCAAATTTCCAACATTCACCACTAAGTACATCTCCATGTATGTTGGAAAATCGAAATGAAAATCATTGTCTCCAATATTCTATAATATAGTGAATGAGCAATATCATATTGGTCTCAACTTCTTTCCTTCCCCTTTCATTTTTTCCTTGCCAATGTGGAGCCATGTTTTTTCTTCAACCTAGAATTGGTTATCAACTCGGTGTTTTTCATGTCGAGCTTTATATCGAGCTTGGCTTTTCTCCAACTACTCCTACACTGCCTGGTGAATCATCTGAATTCGTTTAATGAACTTCTGCACTTTTTCCCTCTCATATTTCCCATTGAAATCTTCATCTCCCGCAAAGACCATGTCAAAGGGATCCGTTGGCAAATATCCAAATCATGTCTCGAACAGTCAGCTCTAAGTGGATGAATGCACTACTCGGTTCTATCCATGTTATCGATAAGGAAGTTGCTCATCCCACAACTTGGGATGTTTTCCACCATAGCCTTGAGGTAAATGTATCACTTTGCGGTTGACAACCTTTGTTTTTTGGCCAGTCTGTGGATGAAATTTTGTGCCCCTCTTCAACTTGGTTTCCATCATTCTCTACAAACTCGTCCAAAACTCTGCAAGAAAGTGAGAGTCTTGATCAGACACAATGGATGTTGGCAGCCCAAAGTGGACCCATACAAATTGGAAGAAAAGATGAGCAGTCTTCTCTATAGTGACCTTCTTTTTACAAGGCATCAATACACACATTTTTATAAATCGATCCACAACAAAATACAAATAGTCATGACCTCTCCTAGAAAAAGGAAAACCACCTACAAAATCCATTAACACACTTTCCCATGTACAACTCTGAATAGGGGGTGGTGTGTAGAGCCTTAATTTTCTATTTTCGTGCTTGCAAACTGAACATGATACACATCCATTTACATATCAAGTCACAATATTTTTCATGTGAGGCCAAAAACAAAACCTATGTAAATGACACAAAGTTTTTTCTACACCAAAATGACCTGACACAAGAGAGGTATGTGCCTCTATGATCACATGTATCCTTTCATTAGTGGGAATACAAAGTTTTCCAAGATGGTACAACAATTTTTCCTGCAAGTGATAATTGTCCACCTACGATCCATGCGTCAGTTTTACATAAATCTCCTTAAAATAATCATCATTATTATACTATTCAGCATAACTTTCAAAATATAAAAAATCATTTTGCAAAACTATATATGTAGAAATAAGAGGGCGAGAAAGCATATATGCCACTTTTTTTATGATGCCCTTCTTGAATTTTATTACCAAGTGAAACTGCAGGAGGAATCCCATCCATCTGAAATGATTTGCTTATTGAAGCTTGGTCTATGACCGAAGGTACTACAAGGGTGGTGATATGTGTGGATGATAGTCTCCTTTCCAATCAAATAGTATTTACACTTCTCGACGCTTTGAACCAAGGCATACAACTCATTTTCATATGTGGGATAGTTCACAACAACTTGGGAGATTGTCTCTGAATGGTAACATACAAGTTTCCTTTGTTGCATCAATACTGCTCCCATGGCGTATCCATTAGAATTTGTCTTGATCTCAAAAGGTTGTTGGAGGTCTAGTAAGATGAAAACTAGTGCGGTGTTGATCTTCTCTTTCAGTGTTTCAAAGGCTTTATGTTGCTTTCCTCCCCATAAAAGTATAATTTACCATGCACATTGGTTAATATAGATATAAACGTTTTTCAAATGGTAAATTTTTATTTGGAAATGAATCAATGGGAAATATTGGGATATAGAATAAGTGGCAATGTAACATATAACTTTAATACCAGAAGCAGAGCCATTGCTGCCAACAAGCGTCCATAGCCTCGACAGGGGTGCTTTTTAACCCAAAAATGAGCCAAGATCCTCTATTTAGTATTTAGATAACTATTTATTTTTTATAAATAGATCATTGTGTTGGCATGGTAACCAGATAATCATAGTTCCATTCACAAGGATATAACAAAGTGATTAGGTCAGCTCGTGATGAGACCTCTTGTCCTTCTGACAGTTTTCACGGTCTAGAAGGCCATTACCCTGGTGTGGTGGCCATAATGGGAATGTCACTTGTTACATCCTTATGATCATGGTAGGTTGGCTCGTGCTGAGACCCCCTATCCTCTCTAAGAATATTTGTATTATATTTTCATATTTTTATTGTAAATGGAGGGGGGCTCATTAACCCCTTAAGAGCTAGGGATGGTGTTAGAAGTAAAATAATGCCAACGAAAGTTATGCTTGTATCCCCATATCATCATACCAAATGGAATTATCAATTGAAAGTGTGAAAGATAGACCAACATGGTATTGAGATAGTGAATCATTTTATGATATGTCCAAAGAGGAGATATTCAGCAAGTCATTATATAGATTAACCATGTCAGTTTCGGAATAAATATAACCATCAAAGTTTTTAAAAGTCATAATGTCATTAATATCATTGTTTTTTCATTATATTGGGTACAAATTTCTAATAAAAAATATGGTTTTCATAGCAAAATGTATGAAGGAAAAATGGTTATTTGATTGAGATCAAATGACAACAAAAATCACAAAAATTTATTTTATTGAACAACGGTTGTTAAATCGATTGAACAGCAGTTGTTCAATTGATTGAACAACAGTTGTTCAATTGATTGAACAACAATTATTAAACACACAAAAATAAATTGCAGTTGTTCATTTTTTTGAACAGCAGTTGTTCAATTGATTGAATAACAGTTTTTCAATTGATTGAACAACAAAAACACACCAAAAAAATTTGTGGTTGTTTAATTGATTGAACAGCAAAAACACAAAAACACAAAAAAAATTGTGGCTATTCAATTGATTGAACAGAAAAAACACACCAAAAAATTGCGGTTGTTCAATTGATTGAACAACAAAAACACACCAAAAAAATTGTGGCTCTTCAATTGATTGAACAAAAGTTGTTCAATGGATTCAACAACAAAAACACACAAAAAAAAAGTGCGGTTGTTCAATTGATTGAACATCAGTTGTTCAATTGATTGAACAACAGTTGTTCAATTGGTTGAACAGTAATTATCAAACACAAAAAAGAAAAGAAAGCGTAGTTGTTCACTTTTCTGAACAATAGTTGTTCAATCGATTGAACAACAGTTATTAAACACACGCAAAAGAAACATGATTGTCCATTTGATCGAATAACAATTATTCAGTTCACTGAACAATAGTTGGTCAATTGATTGAACATCAATTATTAAACACACGCAAAAGAAATCAAAGTTGATTGTTCTACCGAGCAGCAGCTACGCAGTCGAAGGTGGGACAGCAAATGTACAGTCGGGAATGGAACAGCAGTTGTTCATTTGATATAACAACAATTTTTCGTTGGATGGAATAGCAGTTGTTCATTTATAGCTACTACGCATTCGCCAACATAATGGAAACCAAAACTTTGAAGGAATAAACACCTGAAACACAAAAACATAAGAGAAATCAGAAAAGAAACAACACTTTATTAAAAAGAGTAAATAAATAAATAAATAAAGTTACAACAGTTGTGATTTCAGATGCAGTAATGTTGTTTCCTAAGGGAAAATCAATCTATTTCCAAGAACAACAATTTTTCAATGGTGAATGAATGGCAAAAATGATCTTTTGAAAAAAAATTCTTTGGTGGAAATGAATTGAATTTCTAGTTCTTCATTTTTCCTGTTATGAATCCGTCAAGTAATGAAAATATCTTCACATAGTTTTCTTGTTGGCAGATATTAGCGGGTCATTTGTGGCAAGATCTTATATGACATTTTAGATCATGACACCTAAAAAAATTAACATCATATGAAATTAAATTTCTTAATAGATGTTTTGATGAAATTCCCTTATTTCATTAACATTGTCTTCAAGAATCACTTTTTCATAAATGGATTTCCTTTATTCTCCTTGGACCTGCAAAAAATAAGCATCTACCTCCAATAAAACATAAAATCATGGAAGAATAGAGGTGTATGGGCTCTCTTAATCCAAGAAATATGAAAAAAATAACAAGTAGTTACTCTGTAAAACAAATCCATAGAAAGATTAAAAAAAAATAAGAATTTATATGTCACTTGCGGGCACTACTACATTTGGCAGAAATTCCGACACTTGGTTTCGATGCTTTTGACCAAATGTCGGAAATTTCCCCAAATTTTTTCCATCCCGTCCGAAACCGTCGCTATACCGACGTTTATAGAAAAGTGTCGCAATACCGATAAACAAAAAATAATCCACCAGCAAGTAGTCTCAGGTTTCATGGAGAGCATTGCAACTAGATTTCAACAGTTGTATTCGTGAGCAGTGTAGATGTCAGAAAATGGGGAAAGGAGGAAAGATAAATAGGCCAGAACCTACTAACACAAGATTTGTGGATGCAAGGGAAAAATCACAATTCAAATCTGCAGGTTGGTATAAATTCCTCCAGAAGTTTTCTATGGAAAACATGGCACTAGCTCAAGCCACTACTACATTTGGCAGAAATTCTGACACTTGGTTCCGACACTTTTGACCAAATGTTAGAAATTTCCCCAAATTTTTTCCATCCCGCCCGAAACCGTCGCTATACCGACGTTTATAGAAAAGTGTCGCAATACCGACACTTAGAAAAGTGTCTCAATTGCGACGTTTGGAGGAAGACGTCACAATTGCGACACTATGGCCCAAAGCGTCGCTATTGAGATGACTCCAATCGTCGCAAGTGCGACACAATGTCTAGGTGTCGCCATTGTGACGTTTGGAGGCACCCTTCGCAATAGAGACGCTTTTTCCGCCGTCGGTATAACGACACTTATATGTGCGCTACATAAAAATACGAAACTTATATGCGCGCTACATAAAAATTTGAAACTTATATATGCGCTACATAAAAATGATTTTATTTTTTCATATCCGTCGCAATAGCTACATTAACGTCTGATATCACGCACGCATTCGCCCTCCGCTCTTGCAGAACAGCATTCGCCCTCAGCTCTTGCAGAACAGCATTTTCCTGCAGCATTCGCCCTCAGCTCTTACAGAACAGCATTTTCCCTCAGCATTCGCCCTCAGCGTTCGCCCTCAGCTCTTGCAGAACAGCATTCGCCCTCAGCTCTTGCAAAATGGTAAGTTCTTACTGCATGCCCTTCCTCCTATAGTAGGGTTGACTCTATTTGGGTTTTTTTGGTCAATTCCATTGGATTGTGTTAGGTTGTAGGGTTCTCTCTAGATTTCAAGAATCAAGATTCAATACCCTCTATTATCTTCATCACCCAATACAAGATTTAAATTTTTCCCAAAGAAACGCTTATTAATTTGGCGGCCATTATTTCTCCCTGCTTTAAAAACCCTACATTTAAATGAAAACAAGCATTGCATTTCAACTACAAAAATCTATTAGTGTTCAAATGTACATGTGTGCTACATTAACGTCTGATATCACGTGCGCATTCACCCTCTGCTCTTGCAGAACAGCATTCGCCCTCAGCATTCACCCTCAGCTCTTGCAGAACAGCATTCGCCCTCATCATTCGCCCTGAGCTCTTGTAGAACATCATTCGCCCTCAGCATTCGCCCTGAGCTCTTGCAGAACAGCATTCGCCCTCAACTCTTGCAGAACAACATTCGCCCTCAGCTCTTGCATAACAGCATTTTCCCTCAGCATTCGCCCTCATCATTCGCCCTCAGCTCTTGCAAAATGGTAAGTTCTTACTACAGGCCCTTCCTCCTATAGTAGGGTTGACTATATTTGGGTTTTTTTGGTCAATTCCATTCGATTGTGTTAGGCTGTAGGGTTCTCTCTAGATGTCAAGAATCAAGATTCAATACCCTCTATTATCTTCATCACCCAATACAAGATTTAAATTTTTCCCAAAGAAACGCTTATTAATTTGGCAGCCATTTCAGCTCTTGCATAACAGCATTTTCCCTCAGCATTCGCCCTCATCATTCGCCCTCAGCTCTTGCAAAATGGTAAGTTCTTACTACAGGCCCTTCCTCCTATAGTAGGGTTGACTATATTTGGGTTTTTTTGGTCAATTCCATTCGATTGTGTTAGGCTGTAGGGTTCTCTCTAGATGTCAAGAATCAAGATTCAATACCCTCTATTATCTTCATCACCCAATACAAGATTTAAATTTTTCCCAAAGAAACGCTTATTAATTTGGTAGCCATTATTTCTCCCTGCTTTAAAAACCCTACATTTAAATGAAAACACGCATTGCATTTCAACTACAAAAATCTATTAGTGTTCAAATGTACATGTGTGCATCACTTGTGTAGGGTATTCCTTTTCCACTTTCACATTATCCAAGAATGTGTGCAGTATAGTTCATATTTTTTATGATTTAGATTGTCTTGAAAAAGGAAAGGTAAATTATTTCCCATGGAAAAAGAAGGTTTTCCCTTTTTATAGGTTGTTTGGACTTACGTGGAAAATTTATGGTATGCCTTTCATATTATGTAGTTTAAATTTGAATTAACAGATTATTCTACATGAAAATATAATTACCTATGTGATGTCCTTCATCACTAATTAAAATTATAGGGTTTCAATTTCCTAGACTCTAACTCATCCGATGCTAAATTCTAGGTTCTCATTGGTGGATCACTCTTCCATTGATTTCCTTTCCCTTTGGATCTTGTCATACTTTAAAAGTCATCAATGATACATATATTATTTCAGGTATCCCAAAAGGCTTTATAGTAGAACATATTGTGAAGTTTTTTTGACACTTGAGGATTCTTTTTAGAACTGCAACGCGGTCTATGTTATCGAGTTATATACCAAGCAACTTGTCCTTAATAACCACACTATGAGGTAGGTTCAACCAGTTTGAACTTGTTGGGACATAGCATATGAAGTTGTGTGATGAGTCCATATCACAGGTCTATTATGGTGACAAAAGTGAAGACACGTAATGATAGTTAATATGTTAACATTACTAGAAACATTTTCGAAATTATCCATGCTATCAAGATGTCAAAATTCCAGGCATTAGGTGTCAATACTCGTAGCTAATAGATAATAATAATAATATAAAAAATCACAACTTTATTCTTGAAATATGATTGTTACACATTGGTAACCTAGTTCATGAGTTACTATCACCCAAAGACTGCAAAACAAACTTAAAATATAAATTAAACCAACATGAGAATCCAACTAAGGGTTTCTCGACAAAATCATGCCATAACCCGGCATTTTGAAACCCAAATTTGAATCCATCATAAGTAATACAATGCAAACTCAGATGGATTTTCAATGCATGTTTGCATGCTACACTTATTCTCTGCCTAGATATCATTTTTTAAATGGAACCATTAGTCAAGCCCATAGTCCTTTTTATGTGAAAAATTTCAGCTCTATTTGAGCTCTTTTTTGCTCCACCACCTCCATAAACCAGTGTTACACGGGGTCTCGCCCCCCCACCTAGGGGTCTATATTCCTCGTCCCCTCGTGCTTCGGGGTCTTGGGAACTTCTAGGGGATGTTTCCCTCACGCCCCCTCATGCCCCCGCACACCCCCTTTCACGCCCCCTCACGCCCCCTCACACCCCCCTTCACGCCCCCTCACGTCCCCTCACCGCCCCTTTTAGTTTATGGTTTCATTTTAAAAGTTGATGTGCCACTTAGCATATTTGAGAATCCAAGTGATTCTGATTCAGATGGTGACATGGTTGATCTTGATATATTCGTGCAGAAGTTGGATGCAGAGACTAGTGGGGTATTAACTTGAGCATTTATGCTCATTTATCATTATGATGATATCATTTGATATTCATATGTTATGTTTTATGTTTTATGTTTCAGACATAACTTATTTGCGTTTAAGTTTTATGTTTCATACTTGAGTTGTAAACTTCAGTTTAAACTCTATTTTGAATCTTGATATAATATGTCATATGATATCTTAAACTTTATTTTCATTGTACATTGTTAGTGGTTACATTAATGATTATATAGTTACAAACTTACAAACTTACATGCATGATTGTATGATGTATGTTTTAACTTTTAACTTTTAAATTTGTTTCAATTATATGATTCGTCATTCATCGATTTGTAATTTTATCATTTATGATTTATCTTTCATGATGCAAGTGTATGATGATTGTATATACATTCCTTGCAAAAATATAGTTACATTATAAATATTAAATTTTATAATTTTTATGACCCCGACGTCCCCCCACGTTTCCTGAAAATTGGTAGGGAGCTTTTGCATAGGCCGCTCCCGCGCTCCCTCGTCCCCTCGCTCCCACCTCCAGGGGACTTGGTGGAACATTGCCATAAACATATGCAAACATATATCATGATCTTGGAATTCCATTACGTATGTATGTGCCAATGTTCCATAATCTTGCCCCATCATCAATTTAAGAAATTTCCATTGACTATCAAATTATGGAGGGGGGGAACTTTTTGCTGCAACATTTGGCTCAAAATCAGGGACCATCTTCGTATGAGGTGAATGAGAACTATAGATATTTGAAGAAGTGGATTAGTGCCTTTTCCTCTAGCCATGGATTCATATACAATCATCCATCACAAAAATTTGTCTTTGTTCATTCTCACCTTGAAAGTTGCAAAAAATCATGCCCTAATTGAAACGACACTAAATTTGAAAGATATAATAAAAATGCAAGCTAGAAGTGCCCTATTAATACAAATGGAAAACCTTCCTACCTACCCTAACTGAGATAAATTTTTATTGAATAGGAAACATGATATTGCCAATGGAGTTGATCCAACAACTTGTTAAATGTATGGGACTAAATCATGCATTTGATTTCCAGGGAAACATGCGCATGAAGAGAAAAAGTGCATAATTAATGGAAAATCCATACATGCCACTTATAAAAACTACACCGAAAGGTCAAAAAATACTTAAGGCCTTAACTTAATTTGAATCCAAAAAATGACAAAACAGGATTAGTGAAAACACGAGAGTGGTGTGGGTGAACAACATAAATAAAAAGTGAAGATACCTTTCCCCAAGATGCCTTTGTCACCATTGTATGAAAACATGTTTTCCTTTCCCTTTATACATGCAAGTGAATGCATTATAGGTATGGTGTTTTCCCAGAATAGGAGAAGCCTAGTTAAATATATCATTCGTGGAGTGAATGTTTGGGTGCCTTAATGTGCAATGACATGTTTCCAGGACTGAATTCAATGCAAGGCATATTTGAAACTCTAACTTTGTCTTCCGGTGTCTTATTAGAAATTATTTCAGTTTTCATTTTTTGTTTTCAAGTTAGATATTGTTTTCAAGTTTTTATATTTATAATTTTATTGCAATGTGGCAGACTGATCAGAGCAGTGAAGGAACAACCCCGAGACGGGATGATCACGGAAAGAGGCCAGCGGAAGAACATGTAAAGTGCCAGCATTGCTCTATCTTTAGGTATTTTAGTTATTTACATAATTGAAATAATATTAATTTTGTTCAAATATGCAGACACCTAGCCATGGTACGCCTGATGATTCCCTCTTTGAGGAAGAGCTTCTTCATCCCTATCTCCAGTGTTCTTGTTGCAAAAAAAGGCACGAGATGCAAGGTCGGAATTTAATGCTTTGATAGACGCGCCTCAAACACCTGAAACAGAAGAGAGGATACAACATCTTATGAGGCAACTAGAAAGATATCAGGTAATAATAAAAATTCAAAAGGATATTTTTTTTGTTCTGCATGAGATGAATTGTGATAGTTTGATTTTTAATTTTTACATTGACTAAACTAACAAAAAGTTCTTTTGTATGTAGCGTTTTCTAGCACTTGCTGAACCCGGTGTTGGTGGTAGTGGGACACAAGGGCAAGAGATTGCCCAACAACCCTCTAGTACACCTTCTACTCCTTTAGGTGCCAGCCAAGAAACACACCCTGCCCAAGCAGACACCCAGCCAACCGCTGAACGTGTTGGCAATGATGAGGCTGATATGGCCAACTACATTATTGCGTTTCCTGGAGCTACACGCGTCAGCTCCACAGGGACCATTAATGGCACATTGTTGGTGAACGATGAGGGTGTCCCTATAAAGCATGTACAACTCCTAGGTAAATTTTAATATTTTAACTATTTCATGTACTTTATCTAAAACATATTTATCATGATTTTTATTTTTAAATTAATGATACTATCTTCTTCTTTTTTGGTTTTATTCTGTGTAGGAAACAATGAGTTCTACAGGATTCTGGAGAGCCATGCGTTGGTAATTTTTGGCCCAACCATACGTACAGGGTGGAATTCCCAGAATTCCAACCTGAAAAAAGAACTTTTAGATTATCTAGAAGCCCTTTTGGGGTCGGCACATTTGACAGAAAAGCGGTGGCTCAGGTAGCCGACAAATATTTGAAATATACCAGGGACACCTATAGGACGCAATTGCAATTTAACCCTAGATATGAGCGTCCTCTCGCAGTTTCAGAGAGTGAGTGGAGAGCACTCATCCATGACGGAAAAGAGAAAAGGGCAAAGAAAGAAGGAAAATGCCAACTGGACCCGCAAGGTAAATTACAACTTTAATTCAATAGCTTTAATTTTCTTTATGTCTAAAATAAAAGTGTGCTACGTCATATCTGACTTCAATCTTTTGATGCTAGGTTGCCTGACACCTCAAAGGCAACCAAAGCTAGGATTGAGAAAAGGGCCATCACAAGCTCGGCTAGGGTGGCTACTCGAAATTAGCTGCAAGAATTGTAATTAAGTGTAATCCTATCAAATATGATTAAAAATACACAGACATATGTAATGTAGGGTGATGACTTCAAAACAGAAACAACAGAGGAAGATAAAAATATCGCTTTCCATTTCGGCTATCAAGCCGTAGTTGAACGTCGCATAAGCTTGGGGCAGGTCCCAAGATCCAGAATGCCTGATAAGGTAAAACATTAACCTTTCAATATGTTTTTTTTCATCCATAAATTTAATGTCTAACAAATTTGTTTAAATCAGGGGAGCAACACTACCGACGACGCAAATAACCCATTTTTAGATCCAAATGTAGATGATCCTCACGTGCAACCTGATCATTGTAGTAGGGACCAGGCCGACAATGCTACTATCAGTGAGGGCCGTGACGGTAATTAATTTCCACTTATAATTTTTTCTAATTATACCTTGATGGTTGTCCTTATAAAATTTTTTGTTTAAATGATAGAGAATGTTTCCCTTAAGGATCTTACCACCAGAGAGGAAGACAGGGCAACAGTCCCAACGACGACAACTGGTGCACCAGGTAAATAATCTCATTGCAATTTTTTTTATTAATATTACCGAACTAGTTCAATGATATTTAAAAACCGACAATTAAAATTTAATATTATCTGTTTTTGTAGCGAAGTTCTCGGTGGGGCCACCTGAGGAGACCGGTATTAACGTGACAATGCAACTAGGTCACGTTACAACCGGCACTGTAAATAATCCCACAAATTTTATTAATATTACCGAACTAGTTCAATGATATTTAAAACTGACAATTAAAATTTAATATTATCTATTTTTGTAGGCGATGCCCTCATTACCGGATGAGACCAGACATCGGACAACGCAACTAGGGTCAACAAGATAACTGTGCAACAGGTAAATAATCTCATTGCAATTTTATTAATATTATCAACTATTTCAATGATATTTAAAACCACAATTAAAATTTAATATTATCTCTGCTATCTGCTTTTGCAGGCGATGCCCCATCACCGGATGAGTACCGTACACGTGACAATGCAACTAGGTCGTGGCGACAACGGTGCACCAGGTAAATAATCTCATTGCAATTTTTTTTATTAATATTATCGAACTAGTTCAATGATATTTAAAAACTGACAATTAAAATTTAATATTATCTGTTTTTGTAGGCGATGCCCCGTCACTGGATGAGCCCAGACATCGTGAATACGCAACTAGGTCAGCAGTGCGGGTTGAAAGGCACGAAACAGGAGCAGAGTACGATGATATTGATGATGTAATTAGGAGCTTTAAAAATAGGAAGAAGAAAAAGAAAATTTGACAATGTAAAATATTGTATTATTATAAGACAAACGTTACCATACTTGGAACGTTTTTTGCGTTATATAAAAAACTCATTTATCATACTATTTTTATGTCAAGCAATAATTGCAATGTTTCCTTGCGTACTTTTTGTTGAATTGTTTTTTTATTAGTTATTGAATATTTTTTTTTATGCTCATGAAAGTAAAAAATTAAATATAGATTGGGTATTGGGGAATTGAGAGTGATGTGAGGTGGGGGGGAGGGGCCATAAGAGCTTCCACCTTCACGTGGTTGGCCCTGTTTAGTAGAGAATAATTTATTGGAGCGATTTAATCTTGGAGCAAACCTCCCTCGATCCAGCGTAGCAACAAAAAAGTCACTGTTGACTTAGTTGCTACTCTTTCAAATCATGGGAGGCTTGTTCCAAGTTCATGCGACTCCAATAAATTGTTCTTGAAATGAAGAGGAGCTTATTCAGGTATGTTTTGACATTTTCAACATATGCTCTAACATTATCATAAGAATGCATCTTAGAGTAAAAAATACTACATCAATTACTTGTATTTATTGTATAGATAATGATGGATTTTGATTGACTTGGCAGTGCAGGTACAAATCCTCTTGTATCATGAGCAATACAACTTGTCAACCAGGGTCATGTCCAGGATATTTTTGCTTGTGCGCTTGACCAGGTTCGTAATGTCACATTTTTTAAGTTCCTTTATAGTTCATAATTCAATATTAAGCTTGTTCACGATTATTATCTAGGTTTTTTGTATGTGTTTTTTCATCTATTTGATTGTAAGCAACTATGCATGTTTCCTGTTGTTCACTATGATTTTCCCATTACCACTCCCAGGATGAATCTGAATTTATTGTTACATAGGTTACTTTATTGTTACTATGATTTCTCCATTTACGATTTCATAGGTTACATCATGTAAAGTTGTCAATCTCAGGTTGGTGATGAGCTTTAGTTCTCCAGATTTGGGGCTTTTCTGATATTTTCTCCCTCATGTCATTCCCGCATCACCTCGTTGTTTGAGCATTCCAATTGTCTACCACTTGTACCAATTGGCACATGTCAATCTCTGAGTGGTGCCACATTTCACCTATTTTCAGTGAGAGTTTAGGGTTTCTCTAACATAGCTTCAGAAATCCAATTCAGTGCCTGCTTGAATATTTTCACATAATACTCATGGTTTGGATTGATGAGCATGTTCTGAATGGTTGTTTGATTCATAAGAACCACCCATATAGTCATCTTGATATATTTCAGAAGTTTTCTCGGGTTTCCTTTTTCACTGTTTCTAGTGGGTGGGATGGTGTGGGGTGATCCATCAATACTGGTGCTCTTGTAGTAGGGAATTTGTTTTTGGGGATATAAAGGAGTATTTGATGTAGATATCCCATTGGATGCATTCATAGATGGGCACGAGAGGTCAAGAATTTAAATTAAAAATATGCAACCTCTAGCATGGCAACCTGAAGGCCGCGAGAGACACCGGTTAAAGATTGTTTTGTGCTGGCCTTAATATAGTCGTGATTTCTTTCTATTATCTTAATGCAAATATATAGTCCGGTCTCATTAAAATGAGGATTGTGGTTGTATTTCTCTTTGGTTGTTTCTCTCTTAATGCTCCATAAGTTTCCAAAAGTTGCGATAGTTGTTTAGTTTGCCTGTTACAACTTAAAAAGTGGTTTTTAGCAATGGGAGTCATGTTTTTTAAGGTTCATACTAATATGAAGATCTTGTAATTCTATATTCAGCATAAGAGAAGATGGCCTCTGCTTTGGGCAGTATGACAACAATTGCCACATCTACCTCATTGGGTAACAATGGAAAGGGGAAGAAGTTGGGTGCAATGTTTCATAATTATGGCAGACAATTGTCTTCTCTTTCAGTTTTTTCACCCATTTCCTTTAATCGCTCAAGCAGAAGAGGGACTCTGAGATTGCGCAAAAGAGAGAAGGTAGTTAATACAAGAGCTATGGAAAAGGAGTTGTACTTCAACAAGGATGGCTCAGTGACCAAAAAATTGCAGGTCAGAGAAAAAATTATGTTTAAAGGAAGGTCACCTGCACGTGAAACTTCACTGAGATGGATCTTTCCTTGTCCACTTATATTTGATTTTAATGTGTTATTTTAATTTTTCATGGAGGGTTGTTTTGGCATATGGTCTGGCATTCAATTGCACACTTACTGAAAGCATTGTCAATTTGTCTTGCAGGCGGTGTGAACAAACTTGCTGATCTTGTTGGAGTCACCCTTGGGGCGAAGGGAAAATGTTGTCTTGGAGAGCAAGCATGGTTCTCCGAAAATAGTTAATGATGGTGTGACAGTAGCTAAGGAGGTAATTTGTAGATGTGTGCTCTGGTTTTCTTTTTTAACGTTGTATTAGTTCCCCCTCTTAAATGTCTTAGATTTGGTAGGCATAATTTGAAAACTCAAAGGTGAAAGGAAACATATTTGTTACCCAGTGGTCTACTTCGCCTATGGACTAGCCACATTAGAGTAATGCATAAATATTTTCACAAAAATAAAAGGAAAAGGTTATGGCTAAGTCAAATTTTATTGTTATTGACAGTGTAATGAAATGTATCTCAATGCTATGGTTTTGGCCTTTTTATTGGTTGAATTAGAGGACCCAGTTGAAAATATTGGGGCCAAGTTGGTAAAGGCAAGCTGCGGCAAAGACAAATGATTTAGCTGGGGATGGAACCACAACATCTGTTGTTCTTGCACATGTTGGAATATTGAAAAATTGCAGAACAATGAATGGAGAATAAATCTCCCTTCCTCTAACACACAGAAAATAAAAATTTCTTTGACAGGAGACAGAGTTTCAATACTTTGAAAACAAACTTTTATTCCCTTCAATAACTCAAAAAAAAAAATATTACACTACTTCCTCACTAAGAGGGATTACAAAATTATGACTGCTACAAAACGCAGTGCATAAAACCAACTCACTATCTGTTCAAAACAAACATACTCTGTCTCTAAAACACTCTGCTGTGTTTTTCCCTTTCGCACTGCTATGCATACACACTTAAAAAGTTACACTCAGTCTTTCACTTTTTACACACTGCTGTGTAATAAAAAATTTACGTACTGTCTATAAAAAAAAAATACCAAGCTTTTTTGTCCTTTTTAAATATATAAAACATATTATAATAAACCCTCTTTTTAAAAAAATAAAATTAAAACTAAATTCTATGGCCCACCTTTTATTTCGCATATGATATATATATATAACATATGTTTAAAACATATGTATATATTAAACTATCAAAACATTAAAGAACCCTTTCCGTCGGACTTCAAAAGTCTGAATAGATTGAATTTCAAACCAAATTCGCGTTCCAAAATGGGATGCTAACGTCTGCCTAATTT